>OY740717.1:120856038-122090020 GCA_963513945.1 Hydrotaea diabolus
TTGCAAGTAAAGAATTGTATAGACAATTGTACGATTATCGAGCAAAGCTTACAAAGTAAGGTGATATTTAGGCCAAGATAGCAGTAATCTCAGCCCATCAGCGAAAATGAGTACTCAAAAGTAACGAAATTTCCTTACCATCCCAAATATGAAATATTATAAAACCATGTACCCAAACAGAAAGATTAAATGTATCGAATAACAATCCCCTATAAAATTTAGAAAAGATATTCAAAAACCTTTTTTCTTTAAAGAATTGACAGATTTCGTATTTAAACCTTTGGACTCGTAAGGCCGAAAGCCTTCCTGCAAGTATAAGTATACTAGCAAGAGATAATAGAGAAGCCAATGCATTCTCAAAGAGTGGCAGTTTGGTGAGCATTTTGGAGAGGTTGAAAACGTCATTTTGGCTATCGGTAAGTGATCCATTGGCATGATAATTTTGTTGGCCGGAGATTGAAAACTTGGGCACTCTTAGGGTTCAGCAACTAACCGGATCGGAGCTGCGATTTGAAGCCCTTAGACTTTTTTGTGGGGTACCGTGAAGAACCGATGTAATGAAGCGCCTTTAAGGTGAATATCGAACCAGCCATTCGGGTCAGAAATCGTCACCACGGTCTTTGAAAACTAAGTTGATAGGATGCTCAACTGCCAGCCGAAGAAGCCACAAGATTAAAAATGTATTACATTTATTTGGTCTTTCAAAAAATCAAAAAATGCCAAAAAGAAATATTTTTATTTTTTTTTTGACCAACCTGTATGTCTAGAGACTTAGATCTTAAAATTCATAGCTACTTTTAACGGATATTTCCAGTTTTGTAAACCTAAAATTGCTGTACGATATAGGAGCTTAATTATATTCGATTATTCCGATGGAAATTAAATAAAAATTAAACGCCATCTCTATCACTTTTTCTCTCTGTGTGTATTAATAAATTAAGGGTCTAATGCCGGGAGAGCACTGCATCACTCTGGTATACAGAGGATTCGCCTTAATATTGAAAGAAACTGGGCAACATTTTATAAAAATAGCAAATTATATTTTTATAGCCTGTACCAGTGTGGTGTAGGGTACACAAACAGTTAATGACGTTTTCGGACTAAAAAAAAGTCCTTTAAGAAATACGAGGGTTGCTTTTTATTTCTGGCCTAGGCAACACTAAGTGTTGCCTGGCGCCATCAGACATTTCCATTGGAAAGTTTGACAATTTTTAGCATAAACGTACTTAGAACGTTTTAACGTACGACCATCATTTGTGTTGTTGACAGTGACTTGAAAAAATCAATTTGGCAAAAAAATGGAATTAACTCGTGAACATTTTCGTGCGATCTATTTTCACAACTTTCGACGTGGAATATCACGACAAGAGTGCATCGATGAACTTAAATCTTTGTATGGCGATGAAGCACCATCCTATAGCACTGTGAAAAACTGGTTTAATGAACTCAATCGTGGCCGACGCTCGCTCAAAGACAATGATCGTGAAGGTTGTCCAAAAACGATAATGCAAGATTGTCATATGACATACCATGAGAAAGAGGCATCCTTGGGCATTTCTTCAACGTGCATACATTCGATATTGCATGAACACCTGGCCGTAAAAAAGGTTTGTTCTCGTTGGATCTCGCTCGTGTCGATCGGCTCAAACCAGCGCCTTTTTGAACGGCCAAAGCGTCGAATTGATGGGTCATCCGCCGTACAGTCCTGACTTGGCACCCAATGACTTCTTTTTATTCCCGCACATGAAGAAAAAAATGCGTGGTCAACGATTTTTGCCGCCAGAAGCGTTCAAAAACCATTTTCAATCGGAGTGAAAAAAGTGTTTCGAAAAATGATTTGAGCGCATGCAAAAGTGTATAAATCATGCTGGAGAATACTTTGAAAAACAATGAAACCATTTTTGATGATCAATATTCGAACTTTCATTATTAGGCCAGAAATATATATATAGCAGTTCTAGTATATTTACAATCAATCCATTTTTCGTTGCCGTTGTTTACGACATCGTCTTTCGTCGTCTGTTGTGTTTTGGTAAGTCCGTTGTCGTTATCGTGATCTACCGGTAACGATTAATTAGACGCAACTCTGTTTTTGACATTACCGTGTATGCAAGCAAACGATTTTAAAGCTCTTAGTCCTGGAGAAGAACAATAAATGGCAGAAGAAGAAAAAATATAAGAAGGGTAAGGTTTTTTTAATATAGCTAGACTAAAATTTTAAGTAGAAAACGGTCGCCAACAATAGCGAGTGAAATGCTACAGGTGGCGGAAGATTCAAACAATTTTAAATTATCGATAAACAGCCTTCTTCGTTACAGAATACCAAGTTGGTATTAATGCAATGAGGGCAAAACTAAAACTAAAAAAAGGCGACAATGTGAAAAGTTTTGAATATGTAGTTTTCACTCTATACTACTAATTAAATTTTTTTTGATTAGTTTGGGAGACAACTTGAGAGATATATTCCATTCATGATACGATAAGGTTTCGTTTTAGTTTTAAAATATTAATTACAAGAGGGATTATTTATTATTTGGGGGTATGGACATCAGACAAAGTGGCCTCAAAGCTTAATTATGGCATCAATTTTGGAAGGGCGCTTAAATTTACCACAGATTATTTTTCTATACTCATTGACTTACTAAAAACATGTACATACTCGTATATATATGAAGAATATCTTCTTTACTTATATGTTTTATAAAAGTACTACATATAACACTTAATAAATAAAAGTTATTTTGATTTTATTACATAAAATAATACTATTACCTGGAATGCTGTTGACATAAACATGCGTATATTCATGGGTATGACCAAGTCTAAGATGTTGATGTCATTCGAACATCTATCTAAGATACGACCCTTCGGAGTCGTATCATAAAATTCGGATGAACAGTGCATTAAATGTGAATATAAATTATGGAATATAATTAGGGAAGCATGTAGGGTAGCCATCCATAAACACAAGGATGCACCGAAATTGCAAAGACCTGTTCGTGGGCAATTTGGTTGGTAAAGCAAATAGAGAGCGAATAAAAGAGACAGAGAGAGAAAGAAAAGGAAAGCAAAGGGAAATGAAGTTAGCTTGCAACAATGACGATCGTTGAACAGATCCCGAGAGTGAATATAAATGACATTTTAAATGGATAATTGTAAATTAAATATTTCAAATACAAACCATGTTCGATTATTAAAATTTTGAGAAAAAGATTATTTGCAAAGAAAAATCTCGGCTAAAAAAAGTACAAAAAAAATCAATACCGAAAATATAAATGTCAAGAATGTATCCACAGTTGCCGGAAGTTCTCCATCGATTATTTCCATATCGCCACTAAAGTGATTAAGTAGACGTCCAATGGGCGTTACATCAAAGAAACGGCACACCGAATTCCGCATTATAATTTTCAACAGATCGTTATGCATAGTCTTGGCGGCCTCAAATGTACCGAAGTAGACGGCAACTACGGCAAAATAAGAGCACACACCTATAATGCGCCCCCATTATTCATTGGGAAAACAATTTAGAAAAAAACCAAAAACAAAAAAAGGAAAAGGAAATAGGGGAAAACAAATAACAAGGATTAATTTTGGTGGGTATTTCTTTTGTTTGTTAAGGGGGATGTAAGGATGAGGATTATTTCATTACCAAACCAAAAGAAGGAAATATTTTTTTATTGGGCGGTCTTAGAGATGGAAGAGGATTTCTAGGATGATTATTTCATGTTTTAAACTTGCATTGAAATTTTTAATATTTGATGTTGACCACAATGCTAACAGTGCAGTTAATAGTAGTCATGGTAATCGAGCTGTCAAAGTTTTAGCATGACCTTTAACCAGAATGAATAGTATTGACCCTTCATACAGCTTATCAAGCATTGCAAAGGTGATACAAACTTCATATGGTAAATATGGAGGAGTAATCATGATAAGTATAACTTAAAGATGATTACCGGGTCATTTTATAATTTATATGAATTTCATATTTTTCAGATAATGCAAGTTAAACATAATCAGTTAAAAGGATAAGTTAATTTAATAATTGGGTGTATAGGTTAGGGAAGTGGGATGAATATTGAAAATCTTTATGTGAAGAGGGAAAAAATGCAATTCAGTGAGATTACGAATTGTTGTTGATTCAAGTTCTTAAATCCGGATTTTCTTTATCGATGTTGTGTTGAAGGATACTTTTTGCTAACGATGCAAATTATTATATTTATTTATAAGTTAATTTTATAACTATTTTATTTCTTATTTTTGAAAGTGTGAATTACTCCACAATTTTATTTATCATTTTATTTATTAATCATTTTACCGTTTAATTCATTCAATAACTCAATCTTTTAATTATTTTATATTTTAATTATATTATTTAATAATTTATTTAATTAATAATTTAATGTGTTAGGTAGTTAAACCATTTAAAGTAAAATCATTTCAATAGTTTATTTTTTTAATTATTTAACTAATTATTCATTTAATTAACCATTTGACCAGTTATTTATATATTCGTTTAATCCTTTAAATATTAAATAATTTATCTTAATTGTTGATCATTTAAGAATTAAAATCAGAATTGTCTTTATAAATAAGATATTTAAATCATTTTACTTTTTAATTGTCTAATCACTTAAGCATTTACTTAGTTTATTTTTTAATCGTTTAAATATTTCATCAGTTAGTTAATGAACTAAATATTTTTTTAATTAAATTCAAGCGCAAAATAAACAAGGGTGGCCAGAAGCCACTCTTTAATGTTTTATTTTGTAATTGCAGAGTTTGTAAATAATTTAATTATTTAAAAATCTGATAATTTATGAATTTTATTATTCATTTAATGTCTTTAAATCTAATCCTATAATTTCTTATTTAAATTTGTAATTAGCAGTTTTATTATTTTATTAGATTATTTAATATATTTTATATATTTAATTATATAATTTCAGAGTTTTTCAATCATTTAATTATTTAAAAATCTGATAATTTTTTTTGATGTATTTAAAATTAATCAATTAATTTTTTTTAAATAATTTTTTTACTTAAATATTTAATTGTTTTTTTTTTTTAATTCCGTTGCCTTTTAAATCTTAAAAACATTTTTGTTTCGACGTTTTTTATTTGTATTTGGTAAACACTTTAGCGAAATTCTTAGAACCATGAAGAGCTTTAAATTCGATTTTTTTATAAAAAAAAGTTGTTTGCAAATTTACTGTACTTAAGGTTTTCAAACGTTTTTACTTTTGATTTATAATTATAAGAGTTTTTATCTTTTGTTTAAACACAATTCGTTTTAAAACTCAAAATAAAATCAAATTTAGAACTTGAAACCAACAAATTCTTATCTAACCAGTTCAGAGCATTGAAATATATTCGATTGATTAAAATAGACATTAAGGTGGTAATGAATAGTTGGAGGAAAGGGATTTAATGGGATGGGATTGTATAATGATTGCCATGAAATTTTTTCGTAGCTAAACCGACTTGGGCGTGGAATGGTTATCTTTAGCTTTCTGCTATAGATTAACAAGATGGTTTTAAAATGACACACTATTCCGAATGGTCCCCTTTCATAAAGCTTAATTTTCGATGAACTAGGAAACGATGAACACTGTAAGTTATGTTGATAATATCGGTCAATGTAATATAATTGAAAGTGACGGCTTAAATTTAGAGAGAGAGAGCATAGTTTTCCAATTCTACGACTCCTAACAATGTTAGGTAACTAATAATTTATTAACCAGCTGCAAATAATGCAATGATAGGTAAATAATAATGTGGTGTGGAAAAGTATTTAAGTATGATGATAAAGTTATAAGAAGAGAGACTTATTCTTATAATATTCATTCTATATCATTTTAATAAAAATATATGCGTTAATAGTAAAAAACCGAAGCAAGCTAATTGATCAGATTTTTGTTATTTGTCGTTTTAATGACAAACTTACTGCGGCAACTTTGCATTTGAAGCTCTATTATATTCTTAAACATATCATGGAGTTTTAGGTAGAGTTATATCAAAAGTAAGATAAATAAAGTTAAATAATAGGTGGAGGTGCTTTAGAAGTCATTGAGGAATAGTTGGTTTATAGTTATTCATAAAATAGAAGTAACAGATGAATGTCGAAAAATTAAAAATGACTTCCTTGTTCCTATGATTACATGTTTAGATATCGAAGTAGTGCTAGTCTTAGTTTTTGAGAATTTTTAAGTCATGCGAAGCTTTCGATGATTGGTGAAATTTAACTCGACAGCAAGTTATCACTCCATTTATAAAATAAATATTGATAATAAAATCGTAAATACTCTTATTCTTAAAGTAAATGTTTAAACAATGAAAATAAAACTTCCGCAAATAGTAATCCGAATAGGGGCAATTTCAATTTGGATGCACCCAAAAACTAAAAATTTGAGTTAATTTTCTTTTATTAAACATGTGCGATATTTCCTTATTTATCCTTGGATTAATAAAATGTCCTTATATATTAATTGACAAAAATTAGATTTTTCTTTAAAAGTAGAGTGATTACGATTTTAATACCCTCGGCTTGCGGAAAAAATATGAATAAGTTTTTTCAAAATATTTTAGAAATGTAATGAAAATTAAAAATATCTGTGAAAAGTCCCCTGGTTCGTTCTGATGGTATCCGATCCGTGAATGCTAATGAAAGAGACAGCGCCCCATTATATTCAATATAGTTTTAGGTATCTACCAAGCAAGTACTTGGTTCATAGTATTTTCCGCAGCTAGGGATTTTCTCTACCTTAGCATTGTATTGCAGGCGGTCTCAAATATGGCTATCCCACATTCGGATTTTAATTCCACAAAGGATTTTTTCGAGTACTTTTTATCATTTCCTACAAGGAAATTAAAATCACCAAATATTTAATTTGAGAACAACGTTGTTTCTTCTGCAGTTCCCCAAATACTTTCCGAGTTACGAAGAAATGATTTGAGATTTGAAAAGCCCGAATATGGGATAGCTCACTCTTGTTTTAAAACTCTCAAATAGTCGATTGTTATAGCTTATGTATTAATCCGAAATATTAACTCTGTCATCTGATTATTTGAACAACTCTAGTTTGAGCATTTCCCCGCAGCAGTGCTGCCACATAACAATGGCCACAAATCGCCCAATTACAGTTTTAAAATTGTCGACATCATGTTCCGAAATCGTTAAAATTAAACTTGGCAGAAATTTAAATTTGTTTGTATGCAAAACTAGTTTCAACAGAATTTCAATCAATTTGCGGAATTCGAAGATTCCAAGTCTAAATTATAAGTTCGGTTTAATTGGGGTTTACAATTTGGCCATTTTTTGGTACTCATTTGAAAAGTCACCGGATTAAGTTATGGTGTATAAGTACATCTCTGCAGATCAATAGGAATTTGCTGCACCTGTCCCATAATAATAGGATAGGGTTTTTCTAAATTTGTCATTCCTTGAGAGAATATATAATATTCATCATCGCAAAATGCTCAGACAATCTCGCTATGACCGTCCGTCTGAATTTCTGTTTAAAGCACGCCGTTAAATAAAATAAGCTACGGCCATGAAACATTGTAAAAATGCGAAATCGGCTGAAAAATATGTAAATTTTAAAGGTCCTGTGGGTCCTACCAGAGGGACGCCGTAGTGTGATGGTCAGTGTTCACCACTACCATGCATGTAAAGCCAGATTCAAATCCGAGTAAGAACAGCAGCGGGTTTCCACCACGCATAATGTCGGCGACATTATGCAGAGAATACACTACGTACTGGCCATAGATTTATTTTTAAGATTTAAATGAGACTCAGGTTGGTCTCAGGAGCCTTTAGGGCCCCAAAATCGGCCGTTTTGTAGTCAAAACATGCAACCAATTGTAAATATGGGTAAAGGGGTGGGAACTTTAATAAATGAAAATAAAATAAGAAATTATTTTTGTAATTTAACTGCACTTGGGGCTCGGACCCTAGGGGCCCAAATGCATTAATTATGAAAATTGTTATTTTTCGAGTTTTAATAGCGAATCCATAGAAGACAGTTATAAAAGTCGGCCTAGCCGAACTTCTAAGATATATTTGAAATTCTGCATTGCATAAATTCTATGCTTCCGATTTCGATAACTCAAAACGAAAATAAATTCATTATAGCAAATTGTTAGTAAGTTAAGGGTGGGCGATTTAAAATTTTAAAATTGAATCGGCTGTAAAATAAAGTACTGAAATTTTTTTCAAATTTCTGCCGTTACCGTCAACGGTTAAAGTTACCGCGCCATGTATTTTTGTTTTCAAAAATTCAAGAGAATGACATGGTTTCAACAAGACGGGGCCTCATGTCACACAGCCAATTCAACCATAGATATTTTACGCACTGTTTTTGAAAATCGAATCAGCCGAAATTGTGATGTCAAGCTATGGTTTGAGCCCTAAATGTGGGGAGCCATTAGGGATAAATGCTACGCAAAGTATCTAGAGACAATTAATGCGTCGAAACATGACATCGAAGTTGCCATGTTTCAGCCGAAACAACCGAATTTGTACTGAAAAATTGGGTTAATCGGACGAGGTACTACTGAGCCAGTTGTGGTAGTCATATGACTGATATTGTGTTCCATTATTAAATTACTAAGTTCAGCCATTCCAATAAAACCGGAAATTTGAAAAAATGATGTTCTTTTTTTAAAGCCGATTAAAATGTAATATTGCACACCCTGCGTAAATGATATAAAGAATTAAATTATTCTATTCTTATCGGTGTTACCCCGTTCATAGTTAAAGGATTACTAAGCGTAATTTATTTGACAAGCGAAAAAAACGCATAAAACCATGTTAGGTTATAACTTGAAGTCGTTTTAAAAAAATCTAAAACTCTTTCAAAATAATTAAAAAATAGTCGTAAACCAAAAAAAAACTTTTTTTAATTGGGTAACAGTCAAAAATCGTTAGTTTTGAACATTTTTAATTTAAAAAAAAGATACGAGTATTAAAGAAAATTACACTCTGCGACAAATGGTAAGGGTCAGTGATCGGTTTGGAATGAAACCACCGGGGAAAGTTATATTGGTAAAAAAAAGTCATACGTGTTCCAGCGTTTCGCTGGGTCTCATCTAGGAATCGAGATATATCGATTTGAAGTTAGTAAGTATCGTATAGGGGAATTTGTCACGTTTTAGGCTCTTTTGTTTGACATAACTCGAGAACCACTCGTCCGATTTAGCTGAAACAAATTTAGAAAAATTAAGAATTACAATTCCTCTAATCTGTTCTTAAACCGTTTTCCTACTTAAGCAACAGTTTCGCAATTATAAATAAATGTATGAAAAAAAAAAATTATTTTTGCCTAAAAATTAAAATTTTTTCTTCATGCGCTTATTTTTAACTTGGAAACTATTACTTGTAAAGGAAAATAATATATGAACAGATTAAGGGAATTGTAATTCTTGGTTTTTTAAAATTTATTTCAGCTAAATCGGACGAGTGGTTCTCAAGTTATGTCAAACAAAAGAGCCAAAAACGTGACAAATTCCCCTATACGATACTTACTAACTTCAAATCGATATATCTCGATTCCTAGATGAGACCCAACGAAACGCTGGGACACGTATGACCTTTTTTTGACCGATATAACTTTCCCCGGTGGTTTCATCCCAAACCGATTGTGGCTGTCGCACAGTGTTATTAATAGCTAAGCGTTTTTGTGTAAAAATATTCTATCTTTAATTTTTTTTAAAAAAAATTTTTTTAGTATTTGATGACAGTAACGTTTGAAATTTTCGCTTAAGGTTAATCGGTTTTTTTGCTTGTCAGAGAGAACACGACTACTAAAATCAATATTTGATTCGGTTAGGTCGCGCAAAATATCAGCTGCACTGTGTTTTACATTTAAACATTTGATCAAATAAAATTAACCCAAAAAAGTTTTTAAAAAAATATATAAATAGATTAACAAAAATGTAAAAGTTCCCAAATTGCCAAAAAGCGAAAGAAAAATTACGCGGAAATGTAAAGAAGAGGTAAGAAAAATCAAGTAATGATAAAAATAAACTACAAATAATCAAAAAATACAAAGAAAATGTACGATTATAATGATAAAGCTATAATAATGAATGAAGAGAACTCTTAAATTGCAACAACTACAGCTTTTGAACGCAAAGTATTAAATCTTTTACGATATATACTCATATCTAGTATTCAAAGTCACATTAACTTGTGCCCTTTAAAACTGTAGATAAAAACTTAGCTAAATAAAAAAAAATAAAAAAAAATGTAAAATTCAATAATAGTTGCTTTACCGAAAAACACGTTGAAAGGAATTGTTGAAAACTCAATGGCAAAACTGTATCGCATGTATCAATGTCTTTGGAAAAGCGACTTATAATGCGGCCCACCGGCGTTGTATCGAACAGTTCCATTGGCCATTTCAAGACCTTTTTCAATAGGACATCAAAGACCGCCACTGAACTATGCAAACAGCCAATTGCCAAACCCAGACCCGATAAATAACGTGCTAGAACTGTATTCAAAATTGTTTTTGTCGTATTTAAAAAGGGGAAACAATTTTTTTGTTAGGGAGAATTCTCAATTGGGTAGTGGGCAGTAAAATAAGTGGGTCTACGTATATTAGGTGGGGGTAGATAAAAAAGCAGAACATCATTCAAACGAAATTCAAAACTCACAAACGGGAAATATTTACAGATTGTGGTTAATAATCGTTCATGCAGTTTAACTAAAGTAAAGAAGATATTTTTTTTATTTTGAAACAAAGACTCCCCGGATTAGTAGGGATAAAAATCATATACAAAAGAAAAAGGCAAATATCCGGCTTACAGAGGGTTAAAATTATTAACAAGCATTCAAAAAAAATCCCAACATAAAACGCTATTTACATTAACGTCAAAAGCAAGCAATTCGTTTTAATTTAAACAAACATACGAGTAGTTCAGGTGTTAAGATAACTCATCGATTAAAAAATATTTTTAAAAGAAAATGATATAAACATGTAGACAAATTTAGCTCGGCCGGGCCGAATTTAATTCATAGGTTGCGGTCAGTTATATTAAAGTCGGTACATCATCTAATAGCCTGCCAATGGCAATGTTCAGATAAAGAATTGCATCCTTTCAAAATGAAATAAAAATCTGTGATCCTAGCTTTAAGAAAAAACTACTGTGATATAAAATTTTATTATTTTACAATTACGAGTAGATACGAGGGCTGCTATATATATATATATATATATATATATATATATATATATATATATACATATATATATATATATATATATATATATATATATATATATATATATATATATATATATATATATATATATATATATATATATATATATATATATATATATATATATATATATATATATATATATATATATATATATATATATATATATATATATATATATATATATGTATATATATATATATATATATATATATATATATATATATATATATATATATATATATATATATATATATATATATATATACATTAGGACGATTTTTTTCAAGCGGACTTTGTCAACAAGCAAAATTGCCCTTCTTAAAGCGAACACGATTGACAAGTGTTTGACCAAGCACTACTAAGATTCACTGTTTGGTGCGGTTTAGCGCTAGGCGGTATCTCGGAACCTTATTTCTTTTGAAATGTCAAAGACAACACAGTTACTCGATATGTTTCTACTAATTTCGGTGTTTTAAACACGACAAAATCCGTCCGAGCTGTGGTTTCAACAAGATTGCTTGCCATGACATACACGCCTAATAAGAAAGGAAACACTTAGCGTCACATGCCATACAAGGTCATCAGAACCCAGTGATGGTTCCGGCTAGGACATTCACTTCGTCAGGTTATTCAGGGTTGAAAGAACCGTCATGTATGAAATCTTTATTTTGAAAATCACTCCTATTTACTCGTAAATAGTCGGAACATAAGGGTCAATTGGTCTATAAACCTAAAACACTGATTGAAAATTAAATCGAAGGATTCATCTTAGAACGAATTGAACCAAAAATGTGACTGTAGATAAAATTATTCTTAAGAATAGACTTGTTGCACTTTTTAATAATTATAACTCATAAGTATTATTGTACCCGCGGCATAGAGTAGAGTGTATAAGTATACTTAATTCCGTTTGTAAATGTGAAAAATCGCCCCGGAGGGAAAAACAGGTTTTCTTTAAGGTACTAATGGTACCTCTTAGCATGTTTAAGTCGATTTATCCGACTTACGTATACTAGGAAAAAAGCTTATGTCGGTAGTGGCCGACTACATTATACCCTGCACATATGGATGTTTACAAGAGCCAAGTGAAAGCAGGCTTCTTAGACGGGCTCTAAATGTACCCTGATTTTAAAAGTAAAGGTACATTTTGATTTGTGTGATAAGATGATTGCTTTTTTGTACCCATTTTGAATCCGTTGCCAAAATTGAGCCAAATTGCAAAAATAATTTTGTTTTTGGTATCTTGAGAAAATTGTAGTTGTTTGGTACCCATTGGCCTATATGGTACAGGATTTGTTGTTAGACCATTGTCAATAACACTGTTGTGAAAAAAATTAACCATAGAGCCCTTCTTTAGACAAAACCAACTGATCCGGAGGGCATGGACCGTAGCATGGACCGATATCGCAGATTTTACGCAGTTCACAATTTAGGGGAATTTCATGGTCTAGGTGACAAGTTATGTGGGTTCTAAAAAGTGGGCGAAATGAAAAATGTGTGTGGGATTTGCCGGAAGGGGCGTGGATACAAATACAATTTCTTGTCACCAAGTTTAACCCAAAACTCAGTTCTTAGGTATTGACTTTAAGCTAGATCTTATGAATAGCATTAATGATATTAAAAAACAACTACCAAAAGTGGACGAAATTATACTTTGTGTGGGAAATGCTAGAAAGGGTGTGGCAATATGGCCCACTTTCAATCCCATAGGCAGTTTTGGCAAAACAGTATTGCATGTAAAATTTAAAAACGATTGTTAGCTGCTTTCGGGAGATTTCAGGCACAAGAAGACAAGTTATGTGGGTTCTGATTTGCACTAACAAATGGTAATTTGTGTGGGAGGTACCAGAAAGTGCGTGGGTAGGAAATTAATTACTTGTCACCAATTTAACACAGTTCTAAAGTATTGATTTTGAGTTAGATCTTATGAATAGCATTACAGATATTACAGGAAAACTAACAGTCATGATAATAATACATTTTTGTGGAAGGTGCCAGAAGGGGTGTGGCAATACCATCATTTTCAATCCCATAGGTAGTTTAGGATAAATATTACAACATGCAAAAATCCATAACTATCGGTAGCTCCTCACCAGAGAGTTATCGAGCGAATAAATCACTTTGACGAGCATGCCTCAAATGACTTAAACTCATAAAACGGAAAAGACGTTAGCCCCACTCGGTTGTTAGTGAAATTCGGTAGAAAATTGTACAATGCTCTTAAGCTTAAATTAAAGTAAATTCAATCGTATCAGAATCCTTTAGATAAATTAGACAAAAAAAACCTTTTTGTCGCCTACGTCTGTTTTCCCGTTAGGGCTCTATATGTCAGGTCTATAATGTCTTTTTATGCGTTACACTTTTTACATCTATTTGGGGGTATAATAAACAAACAAGAAAAGTATTCACTCAAACCTGTTGAGAATTCTCAAATGTTAAATTCATCTACAGTCACAGTTTTGTATTCAAGGTGGGTGACGAGGTGTTTGCGTTATTAGTAAAGCTACAAAGATTTTCCTTAACGAATGCAGAGTTGCTGTGTAGATTAGTAAATAATCATGTAGATTAGAAGCATTCAAAGCTTTGATGGGTTAATAAATGTACATACAAGCGTTCTTTTGGTTAATTAATTATAAATTATTGTAAATGTAAATATATGAAAATGTTTTTTTTTTTGTTTGTTTAATTACCGAAAAAGCCTGACTAATGACAACACGCCAATTCAATGGTAATACTATGTCAACCGTGTCAATGTCTTTCGCAAAGCGATTAACAATTCTACCCAATGGTGTAGTGTCAAAGAGCTCCATAGGCCAGTGCATGATACTGTTTAGTAATGACTCGTGTAAGAGTTTCGCACAACATATGCAACCAACAGCCAAAGATAGCGAAAATACAAAATGAACTAAAACTAAAAGAGAGAAACAGATGAAGAAATTGATTTTCTTTTCGATTTAGTTTTAAGCAATGCAAAAATTCAATCTATTTCAGAATAATGATATTGAAATATTACGAATATCGTCAGAGAGCATTAAATGTTGATTTACAAGAACATTTATTGCAATGGTGCAAATAGTGCAATCATCCGGTCTAGATTTTCACTCAAAATCTTTTCTCGTTTTGGATTTAAGCCACTTAAAGATGTTAAGGATAGTATGTGGTTTAAATCCAAAAGGACAAATTTCATCTTAAACTGAAATAATGGACCTATGAGTTCTTAGGTCTGTTGACTAGAGTGCAGCTGGGATAAGTGCATTCATGCAGTTACACAGTGGGATTAGTAGGTTAATTTAAGGATTGTCAGAGTTTGGAGATTTTAAAGTTAGTAGTGTTTAAACAGGTAGAGTATGTATGTTTTCGGTTGGCTGATGGCAAAACAGCAAATCTAATTATAAACAATTTCACAGATAAGCTAAATCAAGACAAATTAATGTCATTAAGACGGCAAGTTTCAGGTGGTCCTGAAAACTTCAAATAAAATAATAATACATTAAAAATTTGTATTACAATTTTTTAAGAATTTTAGTCTATTTCAACAATCGCATTTAAATATATTTTATTAATAAAATAGTTTTAAAATTTTGTTTAAATTATTCAATGTTCCAAAAATGTTAATTTAAACTAAAGACAGGAACACAAAATCTAGTCAAAAAGAGACTAAAAGTGGCGTATGTAACAATTAAAAAAGTCTAGAGTTGGAAAGGAACACCACTGTACAGAAGACCCTACATGCCACTGCTATGATACACAGAAGACTCATCATTTCTGTTCGAAATTTGAAATGGTACCCGAAAATCTGATATGGTACCCTTGCACCAGCGTAATATGAAAAAGATCGAATTCAAATTATTGTTTTAGAGCGGCAGGTTCTTTAAATCTTTTGCTATAGAAAAACATTGACCAATATGATCCAATTTTGTTAGACTTTCCATAATGCACTGTGATAAATTTCAATCAGATCGGAAGTAAATTGTAGCTTGAACAGTGATCAGTGAACCGAGCCGACTTATAATATTCGGCGCATTCATTTTTAATCAATCCGCCAAAGAATGGAGCCATCTTTCTTTCTCAAGATATTTTTAGTTGTTTGGTCGATATTAAAAAAATAGTACTGGTAAATGGATGCTGTGTTGGGCAAGGCAAACAGAAAACAGTAATAAAGACGTCCTTTAACGAACGAAAGTAACACTATGCAACTGTTCATTTTGAACTAATTCGTTGTATCTTTTTCAAGATATTTGGGCACAACAATTCCTAAAAGAATGGAGATATCTATTAACAAAAGAAAAAAACTATACGAGTACAATACCCGTATGCACATTCTTGCCATTAAAACCAATTAAAAAAATTGTGCTGGTAAATAGGGGCTACTTTGGGCTAAATAACCCACAAAAGACTGGAGCCGTATTTTGGCGGACAAAAATAATGCCATTCAACACGCCAATTGGTAGTCCCTTACTTAAGATGTGTAAATACGTTTTAACGAAGTAAAAAAAAATTAATGGGGCTAAACAATTAGAAATTGTTCAATAATACAACACGCTAGTTCTGGCCAGATAAGTTGTTCCTTACTCAATATATTATTCCTTACTCAATACTATGGCAACAAGAATAAATTTAATATTAATGCGATTCTTGAATTTAACAGACGATAAGAAAATTTAATTAATAATTGTTAAAAAATCTTTTCATTCAAAACTCAATTGATGGCAATTATTATATTATATGAGTTCAATGATCGATCATGAGAGATTTTGAAAGCACAATTTAGTATTTAAAATTTAAATTACCGAAAATGCCTGACTTAAAACAACACGCATATTCAAGGGCAGAATATTGTCAACCGTATCCACATCTTTGGAAAAGCGGTTAACAATTCTACCCAATGGGGTTGTGTCGAACAATTCCATGGGCCAACGGAAAACGTAGTTCAACATGACAGCGTGTAATTCCTTCGAACAATAAACGCCACCCAAACCAATAGTTAGTGTTGAAAAGTAACCGGTAACAACTACACAGTGAACATCATATTAAAGTTGGGAAATTAAATAAAAGTATTAGCAATGTTAGTAAAGGAGAAGGTAATTGTAATTGTATAGAAGCACTACAAGCACATAATAAGCCGAAAAATCTTAATAAATAATAACACTTAGAAAAGCAGCATATAAAAGGCAAAACAGTTTTAGTAAAAAAGTAAAAAGTAAATCTATAATAAAATTTAAAAAAATAATCAAATCATTCCGTTAAAAGTTAAAAAAAAATGATAAAAAAAAGAAGCCAAGAGCAAAAGCCAAAAACCATAAACAGAACACAACAGTTAAAACCCTTAACCCAACATTTATGAGACGACTTTCAAGTTTTAGACAGAATTTTTCAACATTTAGCACTTTATCTCTTGGAGTACCAAAGAACTTACCTTGTCCGAAACCGAAGGCGCCATAAACACCCAAGTACATGTCACGCAAGCCCGTATCGTTGACAACGTTCTTGTCATTGGACCACTTTGTTAGCCATATGTTCGAACCGATTTGGAAGGCTTGAAATACAAAGTTCAAAATTAACGTGGCCATGGATAGGAAAATGCCAACACTTTTGATGTAATGCTTATAGACAGCAAAATCGACCTGAAAAAAGTAAAGAAAATTGAAATGGTTAAGCAAATTTATCGACAGTTGAAATATTTTGATTGTTTCCGAAAAACACTCTGTTGACTGTGAATTTGTTTGGTTTATGACAATGACATCTGAATATGTATATAGTCTGCGACGTTTCTAACACTATTAGACTTGAAAAGTTCTATAATAAGGAGACGTTGTGAGTCCTTGTTTTGGTATTAAATACAAATAAGATAAAACTAGTAACGCGTTGTGGTCTTTTAAAATCAAATAAAATCCTCTAAATGAATCAGACTGTACAATATTATACATAATTTTCTCGCTAGCGTATGGGTGAATAGGCTCCTGGCTATTAAGTTCGCCTTTTCAAGACGAAAAATGTTATTGCGAGTTAAAATTGCCGCTTTTAAAATAAAAAAAAAAAGTTTTTAGCCAAAAGCGTACATTTTTTTAATGGCCGAACCACTCAAAATTACATGTGCACGACATAGTTCTACAGTTACAGCCTATCACAGCTTTAGCTCGCTACCTAATAACTTCCCCTTTCGCAATTATTTTTGCCAAAATAAAACGCTACAATGATCTGTAAGTCTAAGCGAGCACGTCAGTGTACTCTATATTACCCTGTCCCTGTTGATTGTTGTAAGTTTCCTAAAATCATTTAATGGCAAATGAAGAAATTTATATTGAACATAAATCCAACTGTGGTCTGAGAGAGAAACAATGAATTTAACTTGTATCTAAATTTTCCACTCTACCAGATTAAGGAGCTGGACTGTTATAAAATGTACTCTTACAGATTGGAATAATTTTCAACTTGAAAAATTGACGATATTTAAGTGGTGCCACATAACCTATTTTATTAAAAATAATTAAACATTTCTACTGTAAATGTGCCAACTGCAAAAACAAACGTGATATTGCGAAATGGATGTAGGCTTTAAATAATACAATTCAAAATTAAAAAATCTAAACAATGCAGGAAAATGTTGACATTAAACTTCTCCTGTTAGTTATAAAAATCCTGACGCGATGTGGGAGTTAAGTGCAGTCTCAAAGTGGACACTGTGCGACTTAAAGATACCTAACACATGCGTCAAAAGTGAGTCTGGTTTAACTGTACTCTGTGGCTTGACAGGCGATCTTCGCATTTTACCCTTCCCTCTGTCTAATTCTCTAGATAATGAACGTACAAGATTCTGACCGGTCACACTTCTTGTGTTCACAGTGAGTCAAAATATCCTTGTTATCTAGACTTAGTTGTACTGTAAAATAAATCACAATCTTTCCAAAAAAAAAACATGAATATGGAAGAAGAAAATAATAATTCGTGGATGCATAGAAACGCCCCTACGTCCGAGGAGGTAATAGCAGCGAACATTGACTTCTTAGTCTGTCGCCAGCTACCAAATTCTTAACTAAACGGCTAGAAATTTAACGGGCTATGTCCACAGATTTGAGAAGACCAATCAGCCACCGCAACACATCAAACTGGTTAACGGTGACATAATGCAGCAAAAAGAAGAACAGCAGCAAAAATAAAGGCACAGACTTTCTTAGCAGTGCTAGTGTTCCAGCACTCCAAATAAGGAAAATGTCACACTTTTTGAATATGATGTGCGTCACCCAACACCATCTCCGCAGAAGGATAACAAACACTAAAGTCTAAGAAACAAAAGCTCAGACTGAGCGCGTTGTTCAACAAGAAACACTGCTTCTACATGGACTGCACAGTCGGCAGATGCTATTTTTCCCGCCCTTACTCCACTTAGTATGGATTATTAAAACAGCCTCCTTCAACTTCGAAATGTTATTTCCGTTTAGTAAACTTCGTCTTTCACCACCCAAATATTCAAATTGATTTTGTTGTTTTATAAAAACTTTTTGTCTAAACTAGGCCTTCTCAAAATATTGGCTTTAAAAGTTAATTATAATTTCACTCAAAAACAAATCTACACTTTAAATCTAAACCAAAAAAAGAATTTCGAAGTTGATGACACTAAAGTCGGCAAACAGGTTATCACCCCAGTTTCTGATTCTATCGTTGATATACTGTCGTCGGAAGAGAGACTCTACTGAGCAGAGCCTCTTTTGAAAAGAAGAGAGGCTCTACTGAGCAGAAGGCTATGAATGAATACAGATGGTACTGTAATCTCCTCAAGAGGTTCGCCAGATTTTATTCAAATCCGAAAGAATTGAACCATTTGTCCTGAACCAATATATCGGTTACCTCCTCTAACAAGAATACAGCAGCATAGGTTAAAGCTTCTTAAGTAAGGAAAAAAACAAAAATGCAGCAAAAACAAGCGGGCAATGTTGATTCTTTCTCCATTAAATCAGCACATGATATGCATCAGGGAGGCGAAAAAACCCTTTTCACTATAAGAAACTTCTTAAAAGCTCCTGATACGAGTAAGTGTCGTGTTCATATACAGAGAAAATTTAGAGGTCAAGCTATTTTAGGTCACCTGCTGACCGAAGAAGTCGAATGGTTAAAATGAGTCATGGTCTTAATCTGCACCAATAAGAGTTCTATCGATTTCCTTCATCTTGAAGTCTCCGATTTTGACGAAATCTGGCCAGAGATATAATTGAAGTTCGTTTGTCGCCCAACACTTTGCTCGATAATCACAGCATGGATCTATTCTCCCGTTTCCCAGTCAAGGTTTGTACAATGCTAAGGTGGGAGATAAAATGAATACAATCCGGCTGGCAATGTTGATTCTTTCCCCTTATACACTTTACATACTTTTTGTCTTGAAGGTGGTTAAAAAAAACATTTCAAACCTTACAAAAAGCTTTGTTTTAGTAGAAAGAACTTAAGACACCCTAGAGAAGGTCTAGTAGTTTTCAATCACCTTAAACTATTGACAAATCTTTTCTTGGTGGCAAGATCATGATCGCGAATTGGTTGCGAATTGGCAAAAAACCGTTGGACAAAATGCTTTCTGGAAGCTATAAAGATATCGCTTTCAAGGGATACCGAAAGCCAAGAGATCTATTGATTTCCTTTCAACTGGAGTCTCCAGTTTTCACGAAATCTGGCCAGGGATAAAAAATTGCTTCCGCTTTGCTCGATAGCCACAGTATAGATTCCTCATCCTGTAAAGATGGCGAAATGCTGTGGCTAATTAAGAAGCAGAACATTGGGATCCATACTAGGAAGTAGAAAAGTCGTTAGGTTGTAAAAAGGACTTTGGTTAAGAATTAAGTGTAGTTTTTGACTTTGCATCAGTAGAGTTTGTCCTTTCTGGGGAGGCTGAGTTATAAGAACGCGCATTCCGAACTCATACTTTAAATTTTCCGGTTGAAATAAACCGGGACGAAGTTCGTTGGTTGCAAATACCTTTCTCTAGTTATCTTCTTTCTCAGTTGCTTTAAGATCTAAATAAACATTGGGAAAGTATACCAACGAGGAAACTTTGCAAATGTTCTTAATTTGGTGTAGAATTCGAATGCGATTTGTCCTAACTTAAAGTAATTTTTTTTGACTATTTGTGCATACTTACACCACCAGTTTGTGATTTTTCAGTCTCAATAAGTTTTCCCTGTTCTTCCAATTCAATTTTACTTTTAGAAACAGCCGAAACAACGGATGTCTGTGAATCCATTCGTCTGCGACGTCTCAAACTGCTGCTGCCACTTTCAAATGAACGCACAGATCTGAAATAAAGCATAAAACACAAAAAGAGAATTTCTTTTCATCACTTTTTTTTTAATTAAATATTTTTCTACTTACACAGAGTCTGATAAACTTTCTTGTTTCGCCAAAGTTATGGCCTTGCGGAATTTGCCCTTTAACTCATCCGATTGTAAAGTACCTTCCAATTGCTGCTTAATTTCGTCCAAATCTTCGGCCTCTTCGTTGCCTTCTTGCAAATGTTGCAACAGGAAATCAGAGAAATCGCCCTTCTTATTCAAGAGTTCTTGGTATGTGCCATTTTCACTAATTTCGCCCAATTTCATGACGTAGATGTTATCCGTTTGTGGCAAGAATGTTATACCGTGAGTAACCAAGACTCGGGTCTTATTAGCCAGCAGACCTTTGGGTCCGATAACCTCTTCAAACATGTGTTTACCCACATGCGAGTCGACAGCACTAAGAGGATCATCCAAGAAGTATAAATCAGCATCACTGTACACAGCACGGGCCATGGAAATACGCTGTTTCTGGCCACCAGACAAATTAATACCCTTTTCACCAATTTCCGTTTGATCGCCCGCCGAGAGCATATCAATATCAGGCCTGAGAGCGCACGCGTCAATGACGCGGTTATAGCGTTTACGGTCGTAGGGTCTACCAAACAAAATATTATCCCGCAGGGTGGAATTCTGTATCCACGCCTGTTGAGGCACATAGGCCACAGTGCCAACCGTGTTGACCGAACCCGATACTTTTTCCATTTCTCCCAGATAGGCCTGTATCACAGATGATTTACCGGAACCCACTGTTCCCACAATGGCACACAGTGTGTTCTTTTTCACTTGCATGTTGATGTTTTTCAAGGTCACATCATCATCGCCCCACGAGAAGCTACCATTTTCAATGGACAAAGGATTGGCTAAAATGAAAGTATAAAAGAATAAAATGTATTGCTTTGACAGATATCTTTGTATAGTTAAGTAATAGAGGTTATTCAGTTTTAGTTGAAGGAAACAAATGCAATTAAGAATAATATATCGTTAAGAAATAGGGTCTATTAAGGGCATGCGTTACATATCGAAATCTACATTTTTAACGTTTGCACGAAATACTAGACTTTGAAATAAACCCCAAAAGATTGCCATGATGTAGGAGTTGTTGCACGGGAAAATATATGCCTAGTGGCTTCTACCACACGGAAAAGTGGAACGAGGTCAGAGGCCTGAGAGAGTTTGATCTGCACTGGATAAATTCGGTACATACTTATGTCATGATTGACATGATATTAGAGTAGATTAAAAGGTCAGAATCGAATGAAAGTTAAGAAATTGGTAATATTCCAGGATTGTGAAATTTTAATAGAAAAACTACTGAAAATTCTTTCAACAGCTCTTAGGGGAATATACGGTGGATATGAGTCCCGTCCTTACTTGAAGTTGCCTCATTTGTGCCGGAAGCAACAACATTCTTGTGTTTTCTTAATTCTCGCTATGATAGCCTTAACAAACGTCGCGCTGGGCCATGCGATCCCATGACAACCGGTTTTATGTAATTCTTCGTCTAAGGCTTATCACTCTGACACTATGTGCCGCTACACCCACAGCAACTATGCGACGGCCAGTCACTGGTTGGGAAAGCTTCGAACTATGCAATGTGGATATAACTTCTCCCTTGACAAGAGATTGAGGCCCATCTAACACCCCTGCTGATATCCGCAGCACCTAGTTGAAAATTCCCTCCCAGCGATTTCCAGCTACCGCGATACTTTTCGAAGGTGAGCACCTATTAGTAAGGCCGGAATAAGTTCTACAGGGCTCCCAAATACCCATAGTACAAGACTTTGATGTAACATCGCACCACTTTAGCATTTTAGTAAAACGAAAGACTTTTCACCCAACATTTATGCATCGGTCGTGTAATATATATAAGTAGAATATGCACACAAGTTTCTTCCCAAATATTTTTCGCTATACATGAATATACTCGTAGTTTTATCACCGCTCAAAGTAGGGTCTATCTTTACCTTCTCGGTTTAACTTCAATAATAGAAAACCATGGTTGTCAAGAAAGAACATAGGACCGATTACGATTAACTTAATGTGAGATGCATAGTAGGAGAAAATACCATTGACCAGATAGCACTTCGTCTAAGTCGATCAAGCCCCTTATTTCCTCATTAAGTAGACAATCGCTCAAAACATGCAGCCTGTCCTCGACTGCTGAACTACATTTGCGTGCCTGATAATTGATTTGGGTTCTCATAGGGAGAAAATTATTGGGACTAAAGACCCAAGCGGCTTTTTCGTCGTGGGAGCAGCTTTTCCCGGAATGCCTGCTCCGCATATTACTGGACCGAGCCGCGAACGAAGAAAACCCCGGATTTGGTCGGTAAATCTGATCGGTTTGTCAGAACCGTATCCACTACATCCGTAACGCATAATCTTTGCATGGGGTGGGTGTACTTCTGGTCTGAACCACATCGAGTAGAGCGTAACGAACTTTGTTGCCTCGTACTGTATCGACAAAGTTCGCAGTGGGTCTCTAGATATGGTGTTATCAACATTGTCCACACTTTCGTCGTCGTCGTCATCATCCCCCAACTACGAGACTCCCCTGCAGTCTTCATCTTAACATCATCAACATAAACAGTATTTTTACCACAGATTGCTGTTGCCACCCATTGCAGTGCATTAATTTGTTTCTCCGATTGGTCGGAGAAACATCATGGTTGCTGAGTTCCAGGAAACTAAGCTAAATGCCACCTGCAGTCTGTACAGTTGTGATTGATACAAATTAAGGATCGCACGAGAAAGAGAAATGCAATTGATTTTATGCTACACAATTCTGTGCAGTACATACCTATCTGGCCAGAGCTTGACTCTAAAGACCCATACATGGAATGTATGGGGGTAGCAGTAAAGTCTGGGACTGCCGAGATAAAGCTGTATACAACTCGCCGGTTGTTAGCTGAGCCCCGTGATATTTGCTTGACATAAGCAATCGCTTCAATGCAAAAACCGCTTGCACCTAGAAGACATTAATGCCCACCACGAAGGGTGGCATTCAATCCTTGACAACGACCAGTGGGGCACAGCTTTGACAGAGCAAATTGAAAGATCTACTTTCTCTTTCTGCACAGTAAATAAGGATGACCCAAGCGCATTATGGGCTATTGCCATAGTTCGCCAGACATAAATATTACATCACCTGGCATGATCAACGGCGTCGCCTGGCAACCCGTCATCTCGTTAGGATTGGGCCACCTTCTCACAATCCTCCCATCAACAGGCCATCCATCTCCATCAAAACAGGCCTGATTGGGAAGTCTTTAGAGAACCCATTTACAGTAGCTTTAGTAATCTACCCCTTTCCACCGATGTTCGGATAGAAGAAGAAGTTTCGGGCCATTATCAACGTAGCAGCAGCTCGCCATATTTCTGCTGGGATACTACCAAATTTCGCAGTAGTATTTCCTACCAGGATGCCATTTAAGTACATCGCAGGATGTACTTGACATTACTGCTTACTCCGATAGAATTCATAATATGTGAGACAGCATTTTTAACTCTACGACTCATTCTTGCTTTAACTAATTAAAAAAAGTGCACTGAGGTGTGCGGATTTCCCAGGTGACTCTAAGGTGGATAAAGGCTTGACTTTGATGTTTCCAATAAAGTGATTGGCTTCAGAAAATCTTTTAGAGTAAGATGTATTGTCTTGCGGGCCAAATTCCAGCGATTGCGAAGCTAAAATAATGTAGCACCATATTAAAAGAGAAAATAATTACGTTCTATGTAGGTAGTCAGACAGCTTTAACGCTGTCCGAAGCGTTTTTGATAATAATAATAAAAGAGACTACGTGTTTGCCGCCAAGACATATTAAGGATGGAATAGCAGAATTCTAGGTTTCTTTGTCTCCGAGAGATTGTGTATTATTGCACAATCCTACTAACATAACCAAACAGTTCCTTTCAAAGTTTTTTGTACCTATTTTTTCTATTATCTGCTGCTTATCTTTAGCAAAGTTAAAAATCTAGCTTTAAAAATATTACGACATTATATATAAGTATTGTCCGTGTTTATCTTAACGAGCTATTAAAAATCTTCGATGTGATATAAATAAAATTTCGTCTAAAATAGTTCCAATACTAAAAACATTCGATTTCAATAGAAAACACGCTTGACGCTTTAAAAGACCCCTGTAGCAAAGAAAAACAAAATGTGAGGATATTGGTGGGTACTTACGTTTCTTAGGATCATGTTGGACATTATTGGGATCCAATTCTTCGCTGTTCATGAATTTATTGATACGATTGACGGAGACTTGAGTCTAAGCGTTTAACAAAAGAAAAACAGTATTAGTTAAGGGTAAGAGTAACTTAAAACAGGTATAACATGCATTGCAACAAAACTACAATAACAAAACGTTTAAATTAGAGACAAAATATATTAACTCCATTTGTGAGATTTGGTACAATTAATTACATAATGAAAAAAATAATTTAAAGTTTAACCATACAATTTTAAATTTTTTTATCTCAATTTAAAAAGTAAATCCCTCAAGCTTAAGTAAGAGCTAACACACAGTTATTGATGTTACCAAGTGTGGTAGCTATAACTGTTAAATACCTACGCCAGAGCTAACCAGCCAGCCAGGCGCAACGCCCTGTAAGGACTGGCAAAACATTTGAATTCACAAAAAAACATTGGAAAATGAAAAAATCAGTCCATACCATAAACCATTGGAAAGACAATATTAGGGTGATTTGTAAACATCCAAGGGATTTGCAAGCTTGTCGATTTATTACAACTTATGTCCATATTGGGGGTAGTTTACTTAACAAGCGAAAAAAATCCGCTTAAAACTGCGCCAGGTCAATAATTTCAAGTTGATATGAAAGAACAAAAAACTGTTTTGTTTAATAAAAGTTGTTTGAACATTAGTAAGAAACCCCCCGTTTGCTTTAAAAAAAATCAATTTGTAGAAAGTTTCAATTTATAGAGTCTACAAATTAAAGTTTTGTAAAACAAACGGTTTTTGATTCACATCTCAGATTTTAATTAAAAAAAAATATTTACGACTTTTGGATATCGTTTTGAAATTATTGGGCTAAAGGCGTTTTTAACCCTCTACCAAAGAGTGGATGGTATACTAAATTTGTTATTCCGTTTGCAACATATTGAACCGAGACCATTTAGTATATAAAGTATATTAACTATTGATCGTCGTAAAATTCTAAGACGATGTCTGTCCGTTTGAAAACATGATATAGAGAGAAATCAGTATACTAAATTTGTTATTCTATTTGCAACATCACGAAGTATTGATCAGAGACCATATAGTATACAAGTATAAAGTACTATTGATCGTCGTAAATTTTATAGACGATGTCCGTCCGTTTGAAAAAAAACGATAGCTGCCGAAATCGGAACGGAGTGGAAAAGTTTCCCGTTAAGGGACTAAATAAAGGTACCGCGGTAAAATAAATACATTTTTTTAAGTATTTGCTCAACTAATCATATTTTTTTGTAGACAAACAATGGTTAGAATACCTCAAAGAGATCAAAACTGCTGAATGTTTCGGCTCTAATATGGGCATATGGGTACTCAAATTAAAGCAAATTTTGCTACAAATCTAAATATTGAGTAATTTTGTAGTTTTGTCTGAGATTATGGACGGACGTATGGCTAAAATACCCTAAAAATGGAACATCTTGTTTTTGCGCTTAAGTAGCGTTAGGAAGGTGGAGGGTATATAAGGTTTGGCCTGCTCGAACTTAGCACGTTTTTATTTTTTTTCTCTAAATAAATAAAAACTTTTATTACCGGCCCAAAGTGATTTTAAAATTATTTTCTGAGGAACATTTGCAATGTCGCTCGAGTAGCTAAAAACTAGTGCACGTAATTTAAAAATAAAATATTTCACCAGTTCTACAAAAAGTCTAAACACTAGTTATTTTCAAATTTTTATTTTTTTGCAAGAAATCGACAGTTGTCATTTCGATCCTGTCTAAAAATTATGACTTTCTCAATAACTTTAAAGTACTTCTTTAAAACTCAAGTATCTAGGCAAACAGTTTATTGACTACACACAATATTTGAAAATTTTGACTTGTTACCCTCTTATTAAAGAGGTGCGATTAAATTTTGATTCAGAAATAGAGTTAAACAATTTTGCATTTAAGACGTTCTATATACTACAAGCAATATTAGTTGTTGTTTGGTTAGTAATTGGTGGGAATTCTGAAAAGGATGAGGAGGTAAAGGATTTTGAAGGGCAGTCTAATGTTGACAGATTTGAAATTTAAGAAATTGATAATGTAAAAGTAGGAAAGTGTATGTATGATTTTGAAAATTTTTAAGGCAATGATTTCGAAAGGTTTATAATGTTTTGTATTGAAAGAAAACCCTATATGTACTAAAATTACGTTACTCTTACTTTTCCTTTTTGATAAGAGCTAATCAAAACCGTGTCTAGGAACGAATAAAAGAACAAATTTTGAAGCCAAATACCAAAATTGCATTGAAATAACCATGATATTCGTTTATGTATGACAAAGATGGCTATTTTCCAGTCTCAAAATATGATTTTAACCAAGTATAAATATATTGAATGAAAATGTCAAAATATGATAGAAATTTTAAATGCTAGAAAATAATTACCGCCTATTAAAAATCGAACCTAATAAAGTTTAGAACCGCTTAGATCTGCAGTCTGTTTAATGGTTTAAATAAAGTAAGAAATCGGGCCGATAAAAGATTGTGAGGTTTTACAAAAAAATGGTAACTTGAGACAAATACCATTTAAGATGGTGTTGTCTCAAGATTGCACATGGTGGAAAAAAAGACACTAACCTATCAAGGAATACGGTACCTCTTGCAAAGCAGAGAAACTGCAAGTTTTGTTTAAATTTTTAGAAAGTTAATGTCACTTCCATTAAGTCGGAGCAGGTATTAAAGGGTATAATAATTCATTGACTTCGTGTGTGACTAGCGAGCGATGCAAAACCGTGATCAATGATCATTTTCATGAGCTTTCAACAGGGCATGTGATTCCACAAACAGCTCGGGCGATAATGGAAATTTTTAAGGCAGGCGGTTAGATCGTCCGATTTTCCACATAAGACTTTTTGCCTGGAATGATTTGAAATTAGTCAAAGAAGCCTAGATCCCCTATAGACAAACAGGACTTACAAAACAAAATATATTGTTGTTACAACAAAACAAAGGAACCTAGAAACTGACAAAGAAAGTAGAGGACTTCGGATGTTTTGAAGTCATGGCTCTGGGCAAAAAAGATGGAAACTTTTAAACTGACAAATATCATATTTAAATGGCTATGGTAAACAAAAAAAGAAATTCCAAATAGGACTGGACTGATATTATTAGACCCTCACACTCTAGTACATTATATTATCTGTAAATTCTAATTTATATATTTTCTCTTGTTCCCCCTATGTATGGATAATAAACTACATTTGATTTATAAGGATATTTTTTATTCTTGTTTCGATTAGACCCCAAATCAGGAGGTTCATTTGTGAACAGTTGTAGTTAATATTAAGCAGCTACGCCACAACAGATATCTGAGTCAAACAGTTTACTAAAACATGGGTCTAAGCACTAGTATTTCTGGGTGTTACAGTCACGAGCCGTGAGAATAACTAATAATATTCCGTATTACAGTGTTTGACACCTCAAATTTCCAAATATTTTATTCCCAGAAAGAAAGGCGTAGGATTCTAGAGGACCGTTCTGAGGCATCTTAGTAAAGACTAGTGGCTTATTTTAAATCTGCGACGCGGGTCAGTCATATCTGTTGGGTAAAAGTTGTAATTTTTTCTAGGCTGAGACACTAGCTATAGACAAAGCAGAACAATTTCTGGAAGAGGTTAAACTATCGGCTAAAACAATATTAATTTCTCTATAGAAATCTAGTCGGCTTAGAAGACAGTTCAGCCACGCCTGGTGAAATTAAAACTAGTTATGAGGGCCGTAAGAAGTATCTTAAAATATGAACACTATTTGTTTCCCAGCCACAGTAAGGATTAACGGGCACAAAGTAACAAATAAACTGGAACGATTTGGATCATCTAAGGTCAGGCAGTTACTGTGGATGGTGTTCGCTATCGTGAGATGATAACGAACTTTTTATGGCCCGAATTGGAAGATATGTATGTGGGCGATATGTGGTTCCAAAGGGACGTTGCTACTTGCCACACAGCTAACGAAACAATGGCTCTTTTGGGCGACAAATTCAATGGCCGAGTTATCTAACGTCGAGGCGATGTTAATTAGCCGCCAAGATCATGTGATTTGACACCGTTGGACTTATTTCTTTGGGGTTATTTGAAAGAAAAGGTGTACGTCGTTAAGCTAGCAACAATTCAAGAGCGAAAGGATGAGATAATTCGGCACATTAACGGCATAGAACCTTAATAATGCCTGAGCGACATCGAAAATTTGGACCATCGGATGGAGGTGTGCCGCCAATGTCGCGGCAGCCATTTGGCATTATTTTGTTCAATACATAATTGAACCATACTAGTATTATCATAATAAAAAGAAATGACAATAATTTTCTAAATAATTTGTGTTTTATTCATCGGCCCTCAAAATTTAACCACCCCATATGAAAACGCCTACCTGTGGCATTACCTAGCTTCTACAAACATGGTAGCCAAAGGTAGCTTAGGCCGATGAGAAAAAATTAACTGATATAAGTCGATAACTATTGATTCTGTGGATGGGAAGAAATTCGAAACAGTGGATCCCCTGTGGACAGCTTCCAGGACGACTTACAAGAGTTCTCTTCTAGAAATCCCTTTTTTGAAGATCGTATACTCGTATGATAAAATATAGTTTAATAATCTACAGACCCAAAACAATTATAATGAATGTAACCGCATGTTATATTTAAGAAGAACGTGGGTACAATGTCTTCCAACCTTCAATTATCTTACTCTTTTCCTCAGGGTAGTATTCCTATGGGTAGTATTCTTTGGGGTACAACAAAATTGTACGACCTGGAGACACATGAACAAAATGCTTAGAAAACATTTCGTATGCAGGCCCACAACAGGTAATTATATTTCTGGTCACAAATTACCCTAAACACATATTATATATTTCGATCCCTTTTATGGATAAAACATGATATTCTTTATGTTTGGAAATTCGTTTCAAGTTAGCTATAATTTGTTAAGTATAGTTATGAGGTTGAGGTGTCTTCTTTGTTTTTCTCAAAAAGGATTCTGTCAAAGGATTAAGGGATAATTTGGGATTATTTGTTTAATCAACTGATAAACAATATTTACACTAGGACATTGCATTAACGAAACAATTACAACATAAACACGAAACAAAAACAGATCTTTAAAAGTTGAGTTTCATCCTTCGTCGATTGGCAAAAAGTGGTTTCTTTTAGAACTTGGTTTCAAAATCTGGGGAAATTCGATGGATATCAAAGAAACTCAACAACGTAAAGACCTGCTGACAACAACATTCTATAAACAAAATAATGGAAAATAAAAACTTACTTGAACCATATTGGAAATCAACATGGGTAACATAGTTAATGGAAAGCGTAAAATATTGAATAATGATAATGAGACAAATGTTTTAGTAGCATCGAGTACATTATTTTCATCAATTAAAACGTATGTGGCAAATGTGACCAATGACACCTATAATATATAGAGATAAAGATGATTATTTAGAGTAAATTTAGAGGCATGTCGAGCAATGTTACTCCCTGTTCGCATATACAAACGATATCTACTTCAAACCGATTTCAACGCAATCGCCGCACAAATTGTAATGGATTTCGTTTGTATATGCTTCCAAGGGGCAAATAATATATTAAAAAATATTTTGATGTTGGAGAAAAGTAGAGAGACTACATTGATGATGATCATAATAGAATCCAGCAACCCGTCGATGGTTTCTCATAAAGCTTCCTTTTGGTGAAAATTGTGGGCTAATGCTTTTGCAATGGTAATCGATGGTAATCATTCATTCCATTGTTAGATTTGTTCTTGTTCAGTTTGTGGTATTGTATTCATAGTCACATACCTCTGCAATGTCCACCATCAACATAGGCATTGTCACCATGGGCAAATTCATGGTCTCGAACAGGGTTATGCCTACGAAAACTTTTGTTGGTGTCAAAATATTTTCATCGCTGACCAACACATAGGTAGCAAATGTTATTAAAGAAACCTTTAGAGTTTGTTTAAAAATTATAAAAAATAATATTTTGAGAATTGGTCAGTGAATAGCGTATTTTTGTGTGTGCAGCAGCAAAATCCTTTCTCGTGAAACAACCTGTAAAGAAATCAAAATACTTTTGTTTGTAAATTTAGCTGAACTTACCAAGAAAGGAGCACACGACCATAGGAAGGATGTACTGGCATTGAGATAGGCTGTCGACTTCAAGGTGGCGATTTCTCTATCTCGGATTTGCAAAACTTGTTTTTCGAAGCTAGGCTCCCATGCGTACAATTTCAAAACCTGGAAACAAATGACAGAGGTGATTTAGAACAAGCAGCCATGATATTTATTCGAGAAAGGTTTCTCCTACTAAAATAAAAATAAAATTGTCGAGAGGAAACTTGCTATGGACAAATAATCTCTGATTTTACTTTTAAATAAAAATATCGGAGGGAAATTATTTTACTGCGAATTAAGGAATATTAAAAAAAAAAAAAATCTGAGCCTCTGGATGCCTTTAATAAATTTATCTGGCTATAGTAATTTGAAATGTTAATTTAATTTTTATATTAGACCTTTGTTTTTACTTTGAAAATAGTCTCTTCCAAGCAAATTCACTCAGAACAAAAACTTTTATGCAAGTAACCTTAAACAATCCATGATTAAACTTACCTTAATACCACTCAAAACTTCATTCATCAATTTGACACGCTCATCCTTGTATTTCATTTGTCGTATTTGATAAGTCTTAATGCGATTGGCAATAACACCATTGACGGGAATCAAAATGATCATCACCGCCAGACCGGCCAAGACCGAGGGACCCAACAATTGCCACAAGAAATACAAGGCTAAGCCAATTTGCAAAGGAGCTGACCACAACATGTTCAGGTATGTTGTCAAATCCATGAAACGTTGAGCATCCACCGCCATCAAATTGACAATCTCACCCACTGTGGACTCTTTGCGTGTGGCATTAGATATAACCAGAGCCTTGCGATAAATGGCATTGATCAAGGCAGTACGAATACGAAGACCCACAATAAACATACGGTGGAAATATTGACCCAAAATTATAGTTTGAACTGCAGCCAATACGAAAAGCATTACGGCATAGAAAATACCCTTCCATTCGGGTTGTGGATCCTTCTCATCGTCCGAATAATCTTCGACAAAGCCAATAATAAAGCGCAACACCTGCGGTTGGGCAAATGTCAAGATGTCGGTAAACAGCTTCATCATAGAACCGAAAAGGAAAACTCCACCAAACGATTTGATAATTGGCGGCATAATGGAGGCATCGCCCTTCTTTTTGCCAGTCTTGGCACCATGAGGATTATCGAATGACACCTTGCCATTACTGAACTTGACCTTGGGTTGATTGGGATCCACTTTGTAGTTTTTGCGAACATTTTTATTCCAATAATAAGCAAATATGGGCATAACCTCTTTGCAACTATCCTGAGGCCGTAAGTCCCACAAATCTTTCTCTTCCAACGGATTACGATAGCCCCTCCAGGCCATGCCATCAAACCATTGATAGGTAAGGCGCGACAGAAAACTGGCGGAATTTTCGGGAATTTCCATTTTGGAGCGCTCATATTTCGTATCCCTTGGCAAAGCATCGGCGAAACAATTCAGCAAGAGCATGACACAGCAAAAAGCGAAATAGATGATAAAACTAATATATTTATATTCATCCCAGGAATAATCAGGCTGGTCGACGGTGGCCGATTCGATGACTTGGCTTCGATAACGCTCGGCTCTGACTTCGGTACGACAGCGTGGTATGGAGAAACAAGTCAAAAATAACCAGAATAGAAACTGGCAGCCAGATGTTTGAACTCCATATTTCCGATTCAGGGGAATAAATATAAAGATGAGTAACTGAAAATGCAAGAAAATATTTAAAAACATTAATATATATGTATATTTTATTAGAATAAAATTGTACGAAACGTCACTTAAAAATAATTTAAAAACAATCACGGTGTTAAAACGTTTGTCGTTTTAAGAAATGCTTTTAACGTACGAAGAGATCAAAAGAAATTCAATGCGCAAACCGTCTATTAATATGTTTAAATGTATTATTAGAAAACATTATGTCTCTGCCAAACTTAGCAGTCATAAAAGATCAGCTCCTAGTCTTTACGAATAGTTTGAAAATGAAGCCACGAATGATCTCTGAGGTTTTCTAAAAAACTTCTGGATATAAAGATCTCCCGCAGACTACCAAGCTTTTGTAGTATGTTCTCATCGGGATTATTCGCAGTCAAAGTGCTAGCCAAGCCTAAATTCTAATGGGCTTTTATTTCTCGAAGATAAAAATCTATCTGGAAAGTACTTCACTCAACATTCTAGTTAGAAACAGTTGAAGAAATTCTGCTTCGTCAAAAAGCTGTACCGACATATCTCTCAAACGTACTGACCGGGAATGTTTAAAGCCACCTCCGAACTGATAATGCATTTTCAGAATAGTTTTAACATGGCAAAGAAATTATTCTCCCGGGCAATTGATGGCATATACGAGTTGGAATAGATGTATCAGTCGAACACTCTACTATTATACCACGGTCAGACCAAATCACGAAACACAAGATCCACTAAACCGGGGCTTGGTGGGAAACATGATAGCAGACATATAGACAAAAAACACGTTTTTCACTGCGAGGAATATAAATATATTTGTCTTCAAATCAACAACCGCACTGTTAAATGCATGGACCGCAGAGGTTGTCACTTAATGTGAAAGTCGATGTCGTCAACATTCCGACTACCAACTACCCTTGATCGATGACGTCAACATCCCGACTACCAACTACCCTTAAATCGGGGTCACCTTGGACAGTTATTTTCGATCCTCTGCACATACTACATCAATCTTCAATAAGCTTACAAGTAAAAACAAGGTCCTTAAATCACAAGCCGGCAGTACTTGTGGAGCCGACAAAGTAATCATGTTGATCTCTTACTGAATGCCGCCCTGAGAACATCAACAGGGTATCTCCTTATGTCTTCTGAGGACCATCTACATGAGGAGACGAAGGTCCTCACAATTTCTTGTTGTCTAAGCAGTTTCTGCCAGTGTGTCTTCGCAGTAGTCATCCCAACCACCATCTCATGGACAGGATGCCTCCGCCCTAGGGTAGATCAGCTACGATCTAGAGAAAGAGGTCCTGCTACACAAGAGAGTACCTTTAGATCATCGCATAAAGTCACAGCAGCAGTATCTAGCTATAAGTATAGCGTTAATGCAGTGCTAAAGGAACATCCCCCCGAGATTTAACAGGGAAGAAAACACTAATTCGGCAGACGTGCGTGGATCTGGCTCAGCTGAGATCTGGATCTAAATTGATGCTAGCAGTGCGGACGTTTTTCCTGCCTGCCATCAGGAACCACAGGATGTGTTGGACCTCTTCAATTGTCCGGCCAAGCAAACTCAGCTGACCTTAGGGTCTCTTTGGTTGCATCCATTTCTTGTTATCTAAGCAGTTTCTGCCAGTGTGTCTTCGCAGTAGTCATCCCAACCACCATCTCATGGACAGGATGCCTCCGCCCTAGGGCAGATCAGCTACACTCTAGAGAAAGAGGTCCAGCGATACAAGAGAGAGCTTTTGGATCTTCGGATAAAGCAACAGCAGCATTATCTAGCTATAGCGTGAATGCAGTGCTAAAGGAAAATCCCACGGATATTTCACCAGAGGGGGAATTTCAATTGGGCGCAAATTGATGCTAACGCTGCGGACGTTTGTCCTGCCTGTCATCAGGAACCACATGAAGTGCTGCACTACTTCAATTGTCAAGCCAAGCACACTCAGCTTACCTCAGGGTCTCTTTAGCCGCTTCCAGTTCGAATGGCGCGTTTCCTTCGCCTGGATATCGAAGCAGATCCCCTACAGACGAGCAGGACCTCAAAACATAGTGTCTACAGAAATGGTTATCCAAAAACAATTTTCAAAATTTCGCACAAATTTGTAATGTTACTTTTTTTTTAGTTGGAGTTATTGTGGATGGGAAGAGTTTCTAAAATTATAATCTGGCAACGCCTTACAATTTAAGACAATATGGTACATCGTCCGAAATGACAAATGTTAACCATAGGTGTAGACAAAAAAATAATGTAGACTATTCATTAATAGCCAATTTTAAATTACATGAATAACAAATTGTACCCTACTTTTAAAAGTGTAAAAGAATTGTTTTGAAAAATATCTTTCTCACAAAATATGGGTCTAGCTTTGTACAGTAGGGCAGTTAGTTTGTTCCATCGTTCGAAATTTTAAAGATAAGCTCAAACTTTTCTTCAGATTGCAAAAAACGGGACTAAAAGAATTTATTATGGAAGCTAGACCGTGAAAAAATCAGCTAAAGAGGTTAACCACTTTAGGCTATTGGTAACAATTTGTAGTTTTTTGAAGCTGTTACATCTCAGCTAGGAGGTGAAATTTCCATCTAGAGGTTTTTTTTAGAACAAAAAAAATAAAAATTCAAATCAAGTGTGGTATCCTTATTGGTAACTTGAAAGGACATGTTATGACATTTATTTTTTGGAAATAATTTCCTTCAAATGTTGGCAACTGTATTATGGAAATGAACTTTCGGTGAGAAACGGAAAGATCCGCTGTTTTCGACCAAAATTTGCTCAATGATGAGGCCCATTTCTGGCTCAATGACAAAGTCAATAAACAAAATTGTCGCATTTGGGCCGAAGAGCAACAATAAGAGGTTTAAGAGCTGCCATTATACCCAGAGAAAACCACGGTTTGGTGCAGTTTATAAGCTGGTGGAATGATCGGAGCATATTTTTTCAAAAATGATGATGGCAGGAACGTAACCGTGTATGGTGCTAGCTATCGCACACCTTAAGACATTTGGGGCTACGTTAAGTCCAAAGTCTATGCTGACAAACCAGCTACGATTTAGGTTTTGGAAGCCAACATTACGCGTGTCATTAAAGCCATACCGGTTGAAATGCTCGAACGAGTCATCCAAAATTGGACCCTCAGAATGGAAACCCTGAGGCGAAGTTGCGGCCAACATTTGAAGGAAATTATATTCAAAAAATAAATGCCATAAAATGTCCTTTCAAATTACCAATAAAGATTTTACACTTGATTTGAATTTTTATTTTTTTTGTTCTGAAAAAATACCTCTAGATGGATCACCCTATATAACAGTAAGAAACCGATTAGTAGAAAATATTTAATTCGGTTGATTTATCCGAAAAGTCCCAGAGGAAAAAACGATGATTTAAAAAATACTTTTTTTTGTCTCTTTAAATAACTGACCTTTTTCCTTAATGTTCTTATGTGCCCGAAAAGGCTAAAAATCGGTATGTGAACCGGAATTCTTACCCATATTAATGTATCTTGCAGAATTACTAAATTCAAATTATGAATTATACGAAAACATTGTGGGACACCAAACTGTTCCTCTTGGCAAAATGATAACCCCAATAAAAAGATGCACGAAAGACAGTAAATCGTATAGAAACAACTCGGGTTGAAAACGGAGAAGTTGCAACGACGCACAAGAGGAAGAATCAACGAAACATGTATCTAGTCTACAGACGCTAAGACCCATCATAGTAGTATTGCCGTAAGTGACCCCAAAGAGTCACTCCTCTTTTTTGACTTTTCTTATCTTTATATATAAAAATGTTTTGTTCGGGCTTCCGTGATGAGATGCACTGTTATTTTTTAACTTTTCTTGAAACTTATCTTAATATATAAAAATGTAATGATTGGGCTTACATAGAGTACACGACTATCATACAAGTAAACCCATTTTCAATTCTAGGTAAAAATATCTAACATTTTACAGCGACAATTTGTCCACCTTGCTTGCGTCGGCTGTTTTACGTGAACGATTTTAATTTCATAGCCATATAAAAGGGATCTATAAAATGTAATAGCCGTTTGGAGCTTGCTCTTGCGTCTAGATTTGCAAGAAGTTCCCCGTTTGGTCCTCAATAAGACATTAAAAAAATTAACTAAGAATTTGTATGAATATTTGATCTTATGGCTATAAAGACAATAACATTTTAGTTACGCTACAAGCTTAATCAAACACGACAGAGGAATCCAATTCAGCTTTACTCCTGGGCTTTTAAAATCGTTTCCGCACAGTGGTATCGAACAGGTTATTGAATACCAATTCAGAAATACACTTCGGGGCTTATAAATTCGTTGTTGCACAGTGGTATACGTGCCACTGTCTCATACAGTGTGCCTTATACTCCTCGTATTCTATGATTATGTTCCTAAAGGTTTATATGAAAAGAGCAATTTCATATGAAAGATTTGTGGATGTCTTGATCTCAAAATAAACGTTGGAACGTCAACAAATGAATATTTTTTTATCTGTAATGTATAAATCTTGTAAACTTATCTATACTAATTTCTAATTGTATTTGCATGCAGTTACTCGTATTACCCCAAATTAGACTTGATAAGGCAAGTGTAGCTGCAATTTGTAGCCTCTCTATGTGAGATTTGAATACGACTTAAACGTTGCCAAACAGTGGGAATATTTAGGAAATTCCCTTCAATCGCTAGTACATATAGCAAATGACTTGCAGCAATGAGCTACACCTCCAACTCTTTGCATAGTGTTTTCTGTGCATTGATGATATGTAATCATATCTTTCGGCCTATATTCTCATTGCTTTGTCTTCCTATCTCCTATCTATTTCTCAAAAATACATTTTTTCATGTTTATTAACAATCAATAACCTATACATCCAACATTATTTAATACTTACAAAGGTGGCAAACTTTACAACTGGAGTCCATATATCAACCGGACTGATAAGATCCGCCGTTTCATCGTTGCCCTGCTTAACCAGAGCCATTACAAAGTCAACGGCTGTCAATGCGAGCAAGCACAAGGTCGTCAGCGTTTTGCTTATATTCAATAAGTTCCATGGTATATTCTTATCTAGACTGGCCTTCAAATAGTAAAAGTCAAATATGCAAAACAGCCAAAAGAAGGCACAAGGCGCCCACACAAGGACGGTCTGTTCGAAGCATGGTGTAAAATCTGGATCCTCGGTGTACCACGTTTCATTGACGTCCTGAAATATAAAGAGAAATGGAAGACGCAAGGTCAAATTAGCGGCAGTCGGGCGGAGGAGAAAAGAAATGATTAGAACAAATTAATGCGATTACAAAACCACTACAAAGACAAAAGGGTTACACGAAAAACTGAATGAATGTATGAAAGATAAACTTACCCAGAATTTGGAACCACAAAAGTCATCCATCGGATGAGCCATTGTGTGATGTTCGGCGGAAAATACACTCGCAATCAAGCGTTTTCGTCTCTGTTCGATGGCAGTTAAAAATTGTTTATTTGTTTATTTCTTGGTTTGTACAACTCGTTTTCCGCTCGCCACCTACTATGACAGCCAACTGTCAACGTGCTAGACACCTAAAACAACAAAACGAAAATTACTTATTAAACAGCTGGTTAAGATTAGGCGTGTTTTATTTGTCAAGACCTTGTCACACGAAACGATTTATTTGAAAGAATTTTTATTTGAAAATAATAGAAATGCCGGGCAAGTTCTTGTTTAAGAAAATTCTATATTAAATTTATAGTAGTTTTTGCTTCATTTCATAATTGTTTTTTAATTTCTATCTAGATAATATTTCAATTTGCAGATTTCAGATCGGAGTTACACATAAAGCCTAGTATTCATCTAAAACGAAATTCTCGCTCCCATAAGAAATACATGAAGCAAAGCAAACGAAATTTACCATTGGGAAAATCCGTTGAGCTATTTTCGTTTGGTGGTACTTAGCTAAAAGGAAAAGGTGCGGAATTTGCAACTGTACAGGAATGATTATAAGAGCAGTGTAGACTTTTTTCACAATCTGCAAACGAAAACTAATGTTCTGATAATTGTTTGGTAAAGGGATTTTTGAAGTTTAGAAAAAAATTAATTAACAAATGTTGTGAAGTCGTTTTTGAGAGTATTTAAATGATTAAAGTCATATAAATTCATTTATATGACCTTTACACTGCTCTACACTTCAAATCTTTCGTGAGAGATAAATGCAAGACTCCAAAGCGAAAAATTCGGTTTAGGTGAATACTAGGCTTAAATGTGGAATATAAAATTAAGAGGAAATTAGGGGAAAATTCGAGTTCATTTGCACGAGGTGGAATATTTATGATATGTACGAGTAGGTAAATTTATTATAAAACTATTTGAGAGAAAAGAAAAAGAATAAACGTTTGTAGGAAAAATCATGAAAAATTTGCTGTGAGCGTCTTGGAGAAGAAGGAATCCTAGCTAAGAATTCCATAACGTAAAAAATTTACAATGTTTGAATTTTAATAGAATTTAATAAATCAAATATTCCAAGGATGTCATAGTCATAGTCTCTGTATATTCTAGAAAAAATTAGTTGAAATCTACTTAATCAATCAACTACGGCTTAGTTAGTGATATTGCATCTATAAGTTAGTTAAACTTTTCGGTAAAATAAACTAAAATATTTTTTTCGGTGTGTACATTCAACAATATAATTTATATGTTCGTAAAAATAGTTTTTTAAAAGAAGTTTTGTTTAAAACAAATATCAGAACACAAACGTTTATAATCAAACTTAATATAGACGCAAACAAACAGCCTCATCATACACGAAGAAAGTAAAGTTAGCTAATTAATTTTGACATCAGTAAATGACATTAAGCTGGCAAATATTGGCCAGTACAATTAAAACAAAAAATGGGTTTGAGAAAAAGAATTGGAAGTTTGCACAAATTGTATCCAATAAACAAGACTTAAACTGAATTTGAAAAACTAGCTCAGCCTGCTTTTACACAGGACAGTTGGCGGAAGACAATTGAGAATTTGTATCGGTTGTCAAGAAAGGAAAAGACTTGTGTGTGTGACGTTGGCGTCCAGACAATTATGGGGACAATACTTTATGCAACCATCGTTGTTGTTTTTTCGAGCTCTGATTATAATATATTAACATTTTTAGGTGAAACGTATCGTAAAAATTCTTGGTTACTCCCTTAAAGAAAAACTTTTTCTGGTCAGATTTAGCCCATCTACAATCTCAAATAGCTTATCATCATCAAAATCCATCATCATCAATTTCAATGTTTTTGCAAAACTCCGTGAGTGCACGACAAAAATATTAATCACCTAAAAAATTATTCATAGCGGTGATTTTGTCAGATATGTTTATGTCAATAAATAGACATGTACATTATTTTACAGAAAATCGAAAAAGTTTTCTAAATTGTTTGCAATGAGCCAGCTTTGATCATATAAAATTTGTAATGAAAGTTCGCAAAATGTATTGGTATATACACATTTTTATATGAAAAGGCGATTTAAGTACCAGGCTTAAAGAAAATTGTATCTAACTTTGAGTTCTTTTTAAAGCAGACAATTCTTAACATTTTTAAAAATTTTCGTCAACATTAAATAAAATGGAATCTATGTTTTTTTCACGTGTAAAGAAAGAGTAAAACTGTAACAAAACCTGATATGGAACAAAAACTCCCATAATGATTTAAAATCATCTGTATTGTTGTATACATTTCATTTAGATTTTGAGAAAAATTAATGCAAACCTTCTTGGTAGTTTTTAAGGCCCAAGCAGCTTAAAATTTTCCGTGAAACGGGAATATAAATATATTTTAGAAAAAACGACAGAAGGCGCATACCAATGCAGCAAATTTCTATAAATTTCACTCTAGTTTAATTTCACTGATGTTTAGTTACTGCAATATGGAGCGAACCTATTCTGAACTGACGTGTTGTTGAATTTGTTAACAGCAACTAAAAGTCTGTACGACTGCATTTTCAATAATTTTTGGTTTTCAGTGTGGCCTAAAGTTTGATGTGACAAAATAAAAACTATTAACAATTGAATTGCACTCGTCCGCTTTGAGTAGCAAACGCAAAGTTAAGTAGCCCGCTTTTTTTTATCGTGTTTTAAATTTCTCTTTCCGACACTTTTAGTTATCCACAAAGTAGCGATTTTGTAATGCAACCATTTGACATCATTGTACTGCCGTTGCCAAGTTGTTGTGACATTTATTTTTGGGCAATTGGAGAAAAATTTCAATTTCACCGAAAAAAAGCGTATAATTACGAAAATTGTGAAAATGAGCAATCGTCACAACTATGTGGACATTGCAAAGGGCTATGCTGGGAGGAACCAACGTTCCGAACATGTGAGTCTACACTTCTAACGTAAAAAAATCTAAATGCCAATGTCTCTCGTTCTTTTTCGTTAGCATCATGATCGAGACAACGGAAATACGGATAAATACTACAGCAGGGAAGAAGACAAAGACAAGTCAAAAATAGGACGCTGTGAATCTGGAACAGGTAGGTAACAGAATAAGTGTTGTGTAGTTTTTATAATGTTATGAGATATGGGTAGTTTGCCTTACGGCGTACATTATCTTGGCCAATGCCACAAATATGTATTGGATTTTATGGCGGAGACAAATAATTTCCATCTTGTGCTGGCTAGTCGTCATACTTGTTGAAAACCCTTTAAGGTCATGGTGAACTCAAACAACGAACGAGTTCATGAGGACTGGCTCTTGTTCTAAAGCACTAAAGCGAAATGAATTGGCTATAGAAAATTTAACTTATTTCGCCAAGCCGGTTTAAACTGTTGCCAGAGGAAACAAACACCAAAACCCCTCCCACATTTCAGCAATGTGAGCGTGTCTAGGCAACGTAGTTCTGTGCTACTTTGCTGCATCTATTTTCAACTGTGAAATTATTGGCGGTTTTCTTGTTTCAGTCAAATAAGACTAATTCTCGTTATTTAGAATAATCCGCCTAGGTAGACTTAATTTTTTTGTAATTTTGCTGTGGGAGAAGCTTTTCTTTGTGCGTTCAGAGATCCTTTTGTTATATAGGGCTACGAGAGAAGGCATGTAGTTGCATGCTTTATCGTAATAAGATCGACTACTGAGTGAACAAAGGAACGCCATTATCTTCTTTCTTCGCCTGTCTGACGAAGGCGAAACACAAGGATCATTCACGTTTTTTATGTATTAGGCAGTATGGAGGAGGATCATTCCAATCCGCCTCCACAATTACACCCTCCTGTCAATGCAAAAGGAAGCCTCCGGCAGGGAATAGAGTTCGAAGCAGTTCAAGTTCGAAGGCTATCAAGATCGAAACAAAGAACAAAATAAAAATCACCCAGGAAACAGCAGCTCAGCCAGACCAACCCATCCAGTACTCCTGGATCTTTTATTGTGTATCTAGAAGCGATCAGCGCAATCACCAACTGCTGATCATTGAACAAACTTTCGCTCGAGAGATTATTTTTAAGCAATTTGAACATCCCGACATTATTGACATCTCCAAAGAGGCATATGGCAGAGGTAAGGTAACGTTTAAAAAATAACACATCGGCCAACAACTTCGCCGTCGATAGTCGCATGTTGACGGGAGGCATCATATGCAACGTCCCTAAATGCTTCACAATAGCTGAACTTCGGGCAGACATCATATCTAAAGTTTCAATTCTTAACATATTTAAGAAGAACGAGAGGACACTGAACGTGTTAATATACTGTATGGCGACAGACTAGTGAAGAAAGTAGAACAAGTAATACCATTTGGCCAGTGCTTAAAATGCTACCAATTCAATCATTATGCCAAGCATTGTAAAATCAAGAAGAATTATCAAAGAAGTTGTTTTTACGATCACAAGGAGGAGGCCGGTTGTGTGCAGAGGATTGTCTGCACAAACTGTGGCGGTGACCACTCCCCTATTGACAGAATTTGCCCTGCTAGGACTAAGGCTTACGAGATTAAACGTACAATGATCATGGAAAGACTCATAAGGAGGCCAGAGCCACCTTCTCACCAATTTTTAACAGATTTAGCTTATTGGAGGACAACGTCGAGTTTCCTGCTCTTCAAGATAATAAAACACATGGATCGAGACATAGCGAGTATCTCTCAGCCAGACAACAATCGGCCAGACTTCTTAATGCGAGCTACGCCTTTGTTAAGGTAGCCAGGAGTAGCCCTAACAGACAGAGAAGAATCAAGAACAAGAACAAACAACAAAAACAAGAGATTGACCCGAAGAGCAATTTTTCGGCCAAGTGCTGTCACCCCGGCACACAGTTACCGCTACAATAACAACAGACTGAGAGAAAAAGAGAATGCAGCTGGAACAAATCGCGAACTTTACCAGGCTATAAATGACGGGCAAACTTATCACAAATCAAAATGCTTTGCACTGGAGTATGTAGATGCCAAAAGAACATAGACATTTGAGAAATTTATTGACGACATTACCATGAAGATGTCCAGATTTTTTTCGGCTGGTGTGAACGGCCGCCGCGCAAAGCAGAGAAGGGTAATGAGTGATATTCGTTAAAAGACGATCAAACATATCATCGAATTGGACATAGAGAAAGTTAGTAATAGCAAACCTAGAACAGCACATCAGTGTACAGCCCCTGCTGGGGCAGAAAATTATTTTGACAACTAACACACACAAATAATGACAGTCTTACAACATACAATGGGAGAACAAAGACGTTCTTGAGAACTTCATAGATATATAAAATTTATAAAATTGAATGGCATTGAAAAGATTTTCATCATCTGCGACTTCCTCGACATCATTGGTGTCAGGCTTTACACCATAAGTAGCTACATACAATCAGCTGCGGTTTGTACTAATGTAAATTCTTATAACATAACACGATCTACTATTTGAAATATTGTGCCACCCTAGGGCCACCCCGATATTTTTGTGCATATTAAAATTCTTAAGCAATTTCCGTTTGTTTGAATAACCTCACTTATACGAAAGTGGGCTGGATCATTTTCGAGCCCCCTTTGGACCCGAGCGCCTTTATTTGTTATTTTTCCCGATATACTTGAACCACTTGAAAGTAATGGCAATTCTTTTATTAAATTTTGTCATTGAATTCTGCCAAACTGTGTTTGGACTTCTTCCAGATTCAACAAATTTTTAAGCCCAGCCATCGCGACGTTTTTTTATAACATTTCTACATTTTCTGTCATTTTGAAAGTGGGTGACTCTACGAAATTTTTAAAGTGGGATTGTCCTACGTCCTCTTTGCATTTTTAGGGCAATAGTGGAAATCTCCATCTATTTTGTAACACTAAATCACTTGTTTGATTTTGCGTTACAGTTGGATAACTTCATATGCGGCTTATGTCGAAACGCGTTGTAGCGTTGTATTATGGCAACCATTTCTTGTTTTTGTAGACTTGTATTACACTCGTCGTCATGTTATAGTTCGTGCTAAAGGTTCCATAAGAGCGGTGCACAACGTATGCTTATTTTGATTAATACTTCTCTTCAATTTAAATGGTATGCTTTTATTTCTGTAGAGACGGCTTGTAGAAGCAAAGCACTTGAATATTTTCTGAAGTTTTTACGGGAAACACTTGGTATATAAGTATATTGGCTCACTACTTGAGCTGATACCTGAGCAACTCTCTGAGCTCAGAAGGAAGACCAAGTTTAATACTAGGTTTTGTTAAGTGTAATAAAATTATGCCGTTACTTGGTTTCCAAAGTACTCTAGGCTATTTCACTGAACTAAATTCTGGGACAGAACTGGGACTTTCCGTTGATGTTGTGTCTATTGAGTGATGGCCGATGGGCTTTATTTCTTTTCCCAGGTGGGTATTTAAAGGTTTGGCCTGCGATCTTAAAACATACCCATTTAAGTCTTTTTGAATATTATGCTCTACAGTGGCAATTGTTTCGTTGCGCATTGTAAAAATCTCGGCGAATGCGTAGCATTTTTTGGATTATACGTGTTACGAAAATAATCCATGGTAGTCGTTCTAATGAACGACTTGGTCGACTGTATATAAGACACAGCGCACAGTTGCAGCCGATTCTATGCACTGGATTGACCCAAAGCAGCAATTCGTCGGCCATGGTCTGTCACCTGGGCACTATGTGTGCCGCTACAACAACAACATATTTAAATTGGAAGCGTTGTCTTGCCGTTAGTCTATATATGATTAAATGGCACACCAAGCTTAGTAAAATTGATAATAGCATTCCTAGATACTCTACCAATATGTACTCGTATGTGTTTAATAGCCTCTCATATTCTTTTTAAATTAGGTCCAGAAATTGGAAATTGTGGTTATTTTTGCCTGTAAAAATGTATTCAGATAAAATCGATCAATTTTGCCACGAAATATTGCATTACTTTAAGCATGTTACAATGTTTGGTCATTTAAAAAATTGGCATGGAAACCACTTCCAGGGAAAGTGAAAAAAGTTGCTGTCATTGTAAACAATATATACAAAACAAATGCACTACTACTTGAAAGATTTTTTCGATCTTAGTAATTAATAAGCTCGATTAGTTAGTTTAAACAAAAGGACTTTTACGCAAATTGTCTATAGTTATAAACAAAATCATTTGTATCGGGTGATCAGTCTAGAGGTATTTTTTTCAATACAAAAAAAAACAAAAATTCTAATAAAGTGCGGAAACTTTGTGGCTCATTCGAAAGAACATTTTATGCCATGACACGCGTAGTGTTGGCTTCGAAACCTGAATCTTAGCTGGTTTGTCAGTTTACGTGGCCCCAAAAAGTCTAAACTCGTTATATCACATGATCTAGGCGGCCAACTCACCGGTCAAATACGTGAAATTAGCTGGTTCTTGAAATGACCTCTTAATAAATCCATTGTTTGAGCAGCTGTATGGCAAGTGGCACCGTTCAGTTGAAACCAAATACCGTTAAGATTACGGGCTTCAATTTCAGGTAGCAAAAAGTCCGATATCAAGGCGCGATAGCGATGCACCATTCACGGTTACGTTCCGGCCATCATCATTTTTGAAAAAATGTGGACCGATGATTCCACCAGCCCATTAACTGCAACAAACCATGGTTTTATCTGGGTTTAATGACAGCTCTTGAACCTCTTCTGGTAGCGCTTCAGCCCAAATGCGGATATTTTATTTATTGACACGTTGCCGTTGGGCCAGATAGGGGCCTCATCACTGAATAAACCGTTGTTCGAAAACAGCGGATCTTCTCGTTTCTCATTTCCATAATTCAGTTGCACAATTTGGAGACGTTGTTGCGGTGTTAGTCTTTCTATGATAAAATGGCAAACAATACTGAAAAGGAAAATAATATAAAGTTTAACGCAACTCACGCGTAAACTCTGGGAAAATCCCTATGGAAAAAATACCTCTAGATGGATCACCTTATACAGTGATGGACATAAATTTAGCACACATCACATGTGTTGGTTGCCACCACTTGTTAGTTCCTTAGACAATGATATTTGGTTCAAATATTTGCTCTTAAGTGTTACTTATGGTGTGATCGATATGCCCCGTTAACTTTTTTATTATTCTTTTGTACCTTTTTTCGCTATTCACTACTTAGAGCAAGTAATTCCTAATCTGAGCTGGACAAAAATTTAGCACACTAGACAAAAGCTGTGACATTCGGTTAATTTTCGTGTTTAAATTGCTTAATTGGTAAATTTTGAAAATAATTTGTTAGAGTGAACGTGTTCTTTAACAAAGTTTCGAGTTAGACATGGCTAAAGGAAAATGGTGTACAGAGGCCCAACGTCAGGTTATTCAGCAATTAAATGCTAGTGGAAGCACTGTTAGAGAGATTGCCAATATTTTAAACTGCTCTAGAAAGATGGTATACAATGCACTATGCCAAAAATGTTCAGCAGTGCCCTAAATTGAGAAAAACTACGCGAAAGGAGGATTATTTAATACACAGAGCCTCAGTAGCAGATCCATTTAAGAGCTCAAGTGTTATTCAGAGAGATCTTTCAGAAAAAAATGGTATTAACGTATCCTCGAGAACCATTAGAAGAAGACTTAATGACAAAAATTTACGGGGATGCATTGTTCAACACAAGCCATACGTATCAAAAAAAGTTTAACAAGCCGAGTTTTGTTTGCCCGAGATCATCTCGATAAACCAACAATATTTTGGAAAAACATCCTATGGAGTGACGAATCGAAATTTTGTAGGTTTGGGTTATGCTCCAAACATGCAGCATAACCCAAACTGCACATCTAAGATGGTAAAACGCGGTGGTGGAAATGTGATGGTGTGGCTGCGTTTTCTGGGCACGGTGTTGGACCAATCGTTAAAATTAATACACGAATGGATCAATATGTTTACAAAAATATACTTCTTAGTACAATGATTCCATATTTAGATGAAAATAAGCCACTTAGGTGGCGTTTCATGCATGACAATGACCCAAAACACACTTCACGCACAGTGAAGAGTTGCTTGGAACAAAACAGAATAAATCTTTTATAATGGCCAGCTCAATCAACGGATCTCAATCCTATTAAGAATCCTTGGAATGATGTAGAGAAACATATTACTGCAGTTAAACCCAAAAATGTGATCCATTTATGGACTGGAATTCAAAAGGCTTGGTACACAATCCCGAAGGAGCGCTGTATGTCACTGGTGGAAAGCATGCCCAGAAGATGCGCAGCAGTTATTAAAAATAATGGATATCCAACTAAAAACTAAACTTTGAATGATATATACAATTTAGTATTGAGTTTTTTACTCTGTGAATAAAGATTTTTAATTTGTGCTAAATTGCTGTCCAATATTTTTTCGAATTAGTTGTACTTAAAAAATGCATAAAACCGAAATGCAAAGAAAGAACAAGATAAAATCAATTGTACATAGTCATTACAACACATGCAACATTTTAGAAAAATCCTAGATAAATAAATTGACACGGGAATAAATATTAGCTTGAATAGTTTACATATGTCGCATGTGCTAAATTCGTGTCCACCACTGTATATTCGTGTGCAGTGGAGTGAAGTTATTGCGTTAGCGACCTCCTAAGCAAGTTGCACATAGAACACAGCCATTATTAATTAATTTTCATAAAAGTGCCTTTTTTAAAATAATTCAATTTGAGGAAAAGTAAAAAATCTTTATTATTTTATGATGCCAGCAATTTAGTTTTAATTAAATAACCAAATGACTTAAAGAATGCTAATTAAAGTCAATTTAAGTCGTTTGGCACCGAGCTAAAATAATAATCGTTTTAAGAAATGTGTGAAAATGGAACAAAAATAAAACACTAAACCCTTAAAGGGGAGTCGGTCCTGAAAAAAATGGATTTGAAGTAAAAAAAATGGATGACTCCTAACATTAATTCATATACAATTACAATCTTCTAGCTTCAATATTAGTTAATTAATACTAAACAAAATCAATGTTAAACGCTGTAAATAGATTGTGAGAATCACCACCACCTAGAGAGGCGCAGGCTAAACAAGTATAAATTATGAATATTTTAAAACAACGATAACTCTGGCTTCTGAAAAGGTTGTTTATTTGTTTTAAAGCTATTTTTGTAGCGAAAAATATATATATTTAATACTTAATTGTATTAAATAAATATTCTGTAGCCGACTTTTTCCGATCATTTCGGACCTATATCTAAGAAACGCGAAAAGATAGGAAGTTTTTAAAGCAAGATTTCGATTCAGCGAGTTGTATTTTCGTGGGAAATTTCGTGAAGAAAACTTGAAAAGTAAGGTTTACAACAGTAGTTCTCATTCGTTTGTGGAGAGCCTGGTCTTATAGAGTTCGGTTTTACTTTCAACAATTGCAGCAAGGCTTTCTGAAGAGGGTTGTCACGGACCTGAAATCATGATAAAAGTAGTGTGCAGCCACGAAAATCAATGTCACTTTGCCATTTTGTTAAAAACTTGTCTTCTATTTAAATATAGAAGCAAGAGGTCTTGAGCCGGTTTAATCCCTGTTCAATGAGCCAACATTTTTTCAGTTTGGCCTTTACATTTCCACATATAAAAATTGCGAGCCCGATTATTTTATAACTTGGTTTTTACGAGTTGTAGTATTTTCAAACAGTATTAAAACTTATGTTGTAGGTTTTCCTCCAAAAAGACAGAAGCGTTATTTTGGCCCAAGGACAAGATGCTTTTAAAATTGTAAAGAAACACTCTTGTTATGAAATAACCGCCCCATTATTGTTTGTAGTGCTTTAAGCTGCGGTCCTATTTTTGAAGACTCGGTCCAATATGTGTGGCTTTATTCCGAAAGAAAAACAGTTATAATTTACATAATGCTTTCCCACAAACGTTCCCCTAAAGTGTTGTAAAGATTAGACTGATGAGGGCCTAAGCAAAGTGATTAGAAGCCCCAAAAAGCAGCACTCTAGAAACAAGGACATATGGTTACTAGAAACAATAAAGTTTTCTCTGGATTTCAAAAATTTAATTATTTTTATAATTAAGCTAAACTTGGGGCCCAAACCAAGTGACCATACGGCCAGTATCAGGTCGCATTTACAAGGTTCTTGTGTGCAGACACAATCATTTGCACATGTCCACATACCGGATGGTCCATCAAGGGGGTTCTTTTTGAATTTTATGTTCGAAATGTCGGTTTAAAATCTTGACAGAAACTCAGTATCATATCGAGCCATAAGCGCTAACCTATCGTAAGTCAAATTTTTGGAAAAAAAATTTTATTGCTGAAAAATAATCGTTAGGACAAGCCTCATCGTTTTGTATTTTTAAAATGACAAAATTGTTAGTAAAACATCAAAAAAAAAGCTTTTGCATTTTATCGTAAATGATTGTTTAAATTTTATTGTGTAGCAATTTTATCGTAAGTCACACATCAAATTGCTGCAGCAATCGCAAATGTGTTCAGATTTTTTTTTTGTTTTTTGATACAGTTATATGAGTAGGTAGAAATCTTAAATTTTTGCATTAAAACATTTGCATTTTTAATAAAGTTGTTTGAAATAAATAATAAAAACCGTCTCCTGTAAAATTTGCATTTTTTCACTTACGATAGGTTAGCGCTTATGGCTCGATATCTTTTTTTTTGAACCGAAATAAATCGCTTTAGGTTTAAGCAACGTTGCAATATTACACAAACTGATTTCCGAAGTTAATGCTGTGCGTCCAAAAAGTTTTCTTTGAAATATGGCAACCTTCGTGGATGCTGCATGCGAGTTAGTGCAAAAAGTTTGTGAGACTGGCATGCTGATCAATTCTGTACCATCGATTTCATCAACTGAACATTTTACGCCCTAGCTTGCTGCGAAATTGTCACAAGACCTCGCATTTATAGCTTAAAAGACACACGACCATGACACATGACAACGATTTTGCTCGAAAAATCATCTTTCTTCCTAAGAGCAGTATCATCTCGGCGTCTATGTTAACAAGCAAAACTGACGCATCTGAGATCTTAAAACAAACACGTGACCGTCGAAAAGCCAATGCATTCTCCGAGTGTGCATAAGTTGGAGCGGTGCTATCATTGGTCCATTTTTATTTTAAATAGGCTGCTGAAAACGCAATTTCTTTCAACCATGGGGGCTACAGAGGCATTAAATACATGAACTTGGAAGATCTTTGCTTTCAGCAGGATGGCACGTCATCCTACGCAGCCAACGCCACTATCGAAATTTTGCGTTTCAAGTTGATTGATGTAAACGTGTTTATCAGCCGTTCCGGCAATCTGAGTTGGCCTTCTTGGAGTTGAGTTTTGATGCCGTTAAACTTTTTGTAGTTCGCTGTGAAGGTCCGATTTAACCCTTAATGGAAAATTCAAACCATTTAGCGCAGCCACTTGAATTATAGCATGGATTATGTTTGTATGACGTTAGCTAAATTTTGAACCTATCCTAATGGACGCTGAAACCATTTACGTTTACATGAATGAATGAATAAATGTTGACACGAATAAAAATAAATAAGTATGTAAAGTTCGTAGAACCGGCTCCCCAATTTTGGCTCGAACCATGGGCCATTGGGTAGAAAAGCGAAGTGCAATGCGATTTCTTCAGAAATCCAAATATGCACTTACAAATTTGTATACCCTTCACCGAATAGAGGAGGGAGCGCCGAAAGGGCCAAAAACTGACCTTTTTGTGTTTTTGTAGCGTACGGACTGTGAAGGGTTTGTAAGACTTGGCCTGGCCGAACTTTACGACGCAAGTGGTCCCATTTGAGTTTCGTTGCAAAAATCATATATCTTGAACTGAGATAATTGTAGTGCCTATAAAATGAGGGTGCTACGGAAAGGGTGCTACGCCTTAGGAATGCTTACTTATTGGTTAACAAAGTTAAAATTTGTTGAAAATTTTGTTGATAACTAAAAAAAATATTTTTTACCAATTTTCGTTTTTTTTAGTTCTTTTTTTAAGGTTTTTATTTTTTAAAATTATTACCCAAAACCATAATTATTTTCCAACTCTATTCGTGACTTTACATATTGCAGGAAAGAAATAAGTGGATCGGAAGATGCTGCCAATATGTTGCAGAAGTCCTCATTGCGCCTCACCCTTGATGGTTTAAACGTGCCATCTATATTTTTATACAATTTGCTAAGAGTCTCCTGTGCTTCTTCAGGAAGCTCTCCAATTGGCAACTGCTGGTATTCAATTATAACTTTGCCATGCGTCAATATTTTATGGACTGTCGGTTTCAACTTCTTCTGTGAATACATTTCCGCGTAAAGTGTTGCAGTTTTCGATGTATAGAGTAACTATATTTTATAGAATTGGCGTTTTCTTTGCAGTTTAAACATTCAAGGTCGTTCCCAATCTTTTCAGATTTGATTGTCAATTTTAGCGATACTAGTTACTGCCTCATCGCTTTCAAAAAATTATCCTAGAAGTGTTTCCATCGTTTGAGTTTCCGTATCCGCACTTGGGACATTCTACCTTAGGGGCCAGCGGAAAGTGGCATTTCTGGATATAAAATTGTTTGGGAATTTTTTTTCGAAGCTCTGCCATAACCTGTCTGGCTATATGAGCATTTGCCCTATCTTGCTGGAACTAACTGCTGATGAATATGACACGCCATCGGCTTAGTTCTGGGTACAAAAAAACTCCTTCAACATCTTTAAATAACGATTCCCATTGAAACTTACTGTTACACCGTTTTCATCAAAGAAGTATGGCCCCACAACGCAGCTTGATGAAACTGCGCACCTTACAGTAACTCGTCCTGGGAACAGTTCTGTCTCAGAGAGTATTTGTGGATTAGATTCACTCCATAGACGACACTTTTACTTGTTTACTTTGCCGTTAAGATCAAAGTGGGACTCACCAGACATAAACAAGTAGTTTTTCAAGCTGTTGTCTTCTTTGGTCATTTCAATAATTTTTTGGCAAAATTCCATTCGAATAGGCAAATACAGAGGGTTTAACTTGCTTGTAATTTGGACTTTATACGGCAACAAGTTTATGTAACCATGAATCGTCCGTTGTAATGATCTCTGCTAACTGCAATTTGAGCCGATAAGCTTCGAGTCGAAACGCTTAGATTTGTGTGAATTGACGATGCTACAGCCGAGATGGTGTCTTGAACCCTAACTAGCGAAGGTGGTACGATTGTACGTTTTTCGGATTGACCGGAAGGAGAAATTCTTCGACACAAGGGCTGTCAGCCCTTTACAACAAACCAACCAGCATCGTAGTTGTCCATCTACTCGGGGGAGTTCCGCCAAACTCTCGCCTTAATTCCGTTTGGTTGAAAATGCAGGACTGCAAAGCAGGGTACCGCCGCACTATCCAAATCCTATTTTTGGTTACCAGAGCATGCATTTTCATAAATCTAAATACTAACCTTCCAAATAAAATAAAGAATAAGCCGATTGCTTACACAGAAAAAAGTTATTACGTATTGTTTTTGTAGCACGATTCGTACGCCACCCTGTATTTTACCGTTTATCAATTTAATTCTCTGCATAAACTGAGTGGCACCTTTACAAAAAAATCCAAGGTTTTTAAAGAAAAATCTATGGATACATACCAAATACATATGGTCTACTAAAAAAAACTGAATGCATGATTATTAAACGAGTGCTCTAACTATGATACATTTAAGAGTCTCTTATTCCCTTTCACTTCATTTAAGTGCTCCATTTCTATCAATTGAAGTGAACTGATTTTTGTTGTGCACATTTTAACTAGTTTTCCAGATACTCTAAGGCTAAATATACCAATAGAAATTTAACTAAGCTAGAATTAATGCAAAAGAAGCACAGAGTGGGGTTTTTGCAAGTTAAGTAAAAAAGCCAATAACAGTAATATTCAGTGTTCAGACCGACAAGTAGAAAGAAGGTTTAAAGTGATAACATATTCATTTCCATTTCATTTATTCTGCCAACAATGGACATGAAATGCAACAATGGAATTCAATGTGTGTTTACGATGTGTTCGTTCACATCGTCAATGAAATGCCGGAGATCATTTTCAATTTCATACCAATTAATTCAATAGAACTGATTGTCCGACAAGGAATGTACTAGTATGTGTTCATGTTTAAAGGGTGACCTGGTAAAGAACGATAGAAAAAGAAAAATGTACAATGTAGGCGATATCAAATTTTAGGCCAATGACTTTATGTAGCCCATAAAAAGAAATCAAATGGCGTTAAATCGCACGAACGAGGTGGCCATTCGACCGGACCATTTCTCGAGATAACACCTTCAACGAATTTGCCTTTCAGTAAATCGATTGTAAAGCGTGCTGTGTGGCTAGTGGCACCGTCTTCTTGAAATCTCATATCTGTGATGTCAAGCTTATCCAATTCTGGCCAAAAATAATTTTCTAACGTGACACGATAGCGCTCTCCATTGACGATTGTTTTTATCGGCGAAAAAATGCGGTCCAATCAATCACACCTTCGGCATGAAAACCACACAGTAATTTTTTGCGCGTGCAATTGTGTCTCTTGAAGAACATGTGGGTTTGTTGCTCTCCAATAACGCATATTTTGTTTATTGACAAAACCACTCAGCCAGAAATGAGCCTCATCGCTGAAGTTGATTTTTTGATAAAACTGGATTTTCGTGAAACTTTGCCAGAGCCAAAGACTCAGAACTTCGGTAGTAATTTTTAATGATTTCCAAACTTTGCCCGTAAGTGAACTTTACCATGATCACAATGTTGAGTTCGACTAACGTTTTGTTTGAGAATGCGTTGACATAACGATACGAAATTTATATGTCCCTATTGGAAAACCCTTTGTTTATGGCACATCACATTAGTCAAATTTTGCACTCGGCTTCTCTAGCTTGAAACACAATTTTTGATGGCTCGGTTGAATATGTGCAGCGTAATTGTGCATATAGCTTCTTGAATTTAGTTTTCGAGCTCATTCAAAGTAATGGTCTTCTAAGCGTGACTCAAGGACTTGAAATTGGCCCATAAAAAATATTGAAGGGGTGTCAAGTCGCATGATCGCGAAGGTTAATTGATAACCGCTCGCCGTGCGATACCCAAGTCGAATTTTTTTTCCTTTAAAGCTTAGAGCTGTGCTGAGCTTGAATGGTTTGCAGCGCCGGTTGATGTATGCATAGACCGGATACATATATCAAACGGCTATATGTCGAGCTTTAACCACAGAAAGTCAGGTAAAATTGCTCTATAACAAAACATTGGCGACAAGGCTGTCTCTTTAAAAGCTTGTATCCGATATTGCACAAATTTCGCACAAAATGTTACCAATAACCCACTCGGGTAAAATAGGCCCCATATTTTCGAATATCACCCAAACAAAAGTCCCTCCCGATTTAAGGTCCTGTCTTTTTAGAAGTTCAAATTAAATCCGATCTTGTTTGAATTTATCATAGTGCGTTATGAACAATTTTTTACCATCCCTGGTAAAATTGGGCTACATGGTAAAATGGGCCCTGCTAAAATTGGGTCATATGGGTTCAAGTTTTCATATAGCCCACCTGAGACCATGCCACTCTACAATCTATATTTCATATAACAGCACGCGTTATTAGCGACCTTTAATTAATCCTGGTAAAATTGTACCATATCGCTGCATATTTTCATATAGCCTCCTAAGAATTGTTTGAGGACCTACCTACCCCTCTAGATAAAAGAGCAAAAACCTTGACACAGCTAAGTGACATTGGTAGCTGTGACAAATTCTGAAATATAACATTTGAAAATGCTGTCATTACTATGAAAAACTTCTATTACTCTGGTAACCCCTTATGTGTTTTGTGTAGGGTTCGCATTTATATGCATAAAAAACGAAAATAGTATTTTAAATGGACTTCTGTATTAATGTATTGTGTAAGGGCGTTTATTTATTCTTAATAGAAGAAAAAACCGGCAAGTTAAACCATGGACGTAAAAAGACGATCACACGTCAGCCGGTTCTAGGCACCGGATCGACCTAAAGGGGGAATTCTTTGGCCAAGGGCTGTCACCCCGGCACTATGTGCCGCTACAACATCATGGACGTTTAAAGGTCTCCGCTGTATGTTTTCAATAATGGGTTTTTACGATGCCTATTTAACAAATAACCGATAGCAAAAGTGCAATAGATACATAAGTCGTTCAATATAAAATTCGTAAATTTTGCTTATATACCGAGAGGAGGTTTAAATCCAGTTTTCTTCTAAAAATAAATAAAATTATTTAAATTTCGTTCATGTGGGCGCCTGGGCTGGCTTCACAGTAGCGAAAAAAGCCAACTCAATAACTTGGTGCAAGGGTTTCTGGATTAAGGTTCTAAATCGTTCATTGATTGTTTGCACAACATCGGACCTTCACGTTCGCCTGTCAGGCCTTCTCTAGGCGCCGTGATGTTGTTGTTTAGTCTCGTGTCCGCTGTAAACGGCGGTCGTTCCTCTTGACCTGACGCTTGCTGCTACGGGGGGCTACCAGTCCCCTGGTTACATGGAACTGAAACTGGGAGTAACTGGTTACGGCACCTGACCGGAGGTAAACCGGTACCACGGGTGACTGGGGCTTATGGGGTTTTCTCAAGACTCCACCCAGTCATTATAGGCCCTCGGCCCTTGTTGGGGGTACGGTCGGGCCTAGCCTTAAGACATGGGTGCCGTTCACCGTCGTCGAGCGGAAGAGGTAGAGATAGACCTCACTCTGAGCGGTGAGGAAACCATGTCCATGTACAGCATGGTTTTAGACCGAAACTTTTATATGTGGACTCTTGTGTCTGCATATACTCGTATACTATCTCATGATCGTGCCTTTAACAGGGGGTGACCAGTCCCGCGAAGTATGGCTCGCAAACTGGTTGTAGCTCTGCTACGAGGTCTGGCCGGAGAGGTGCGGCCCTTGGGGGAGTATCGTGGTGGCCGTGGTTTAAACCCAAATCGCGGGGAGAGCTTCGGCTCGGTGTGGAGTTGCATTGCAACCGGGTGCTGTGACCCATAGAACAGCAGAGGTGTTAGATAGGCCTCGGCCCCTGACCAAGGGGGAAGTTGTGTCCATATAAAACGCTTCGAATTGGTACCGGCGGGATTGGCCTTAAGGGGCACTGGCCGTCGCTTGGTAATGGCTCCAGTGCGATGCCGCACCATGGTTGAAGCTATCACAGCGAGAATCATGTAAAACACTCGGACGCTACACGTTAACCCACAAAAAAGTCCATTGGTGTCTAATCGCAGTTAGTAGGTGGCCAATTTACGTCGGCACACTACTGATAACACTATTAACAAACTTGGCGCAAAATAGATTGATTGTGGTGTGGATTGTGTGACTGTCTGTAATCGCCAAGATTATTATGGACATCGTCAGAAGGTATTATTTTATACTCGATGACCGGGACCTATGTTTAATGCCGGCTCCAACGGATAATGCATTTAATAGAAAAGCTTTTACAAAGCTTAAAGAAAAATCTTTTACTCGTAAAGTCGCCGGAATTTAAAAGGTTGAAAACACCTCGCTGATTTTTTAGGTTGGCTTACTATGATTTAAATCTAGGTATACTTGGGTTTACTTCTGTTACAGTGCACATACTAACCATGACAACATGGCGGTCCACTCCCTAAATACCACCCATGATATTTTTTTAACGAAAACTAAAGATTAAAAAACTCTTTTAAACGCCTCCTAAGAGAATAACTTTGATACGTCATCAAAACAAATACGAGTTAAAAACTATTTGTTTTAAATATTTTAAATTTGAAAAAAATGTTCATTCGAGAAGTATCCTTTGCAGATTCCTTTTTATTTAACTAAGTCCTCTACTTATTGCTTTCTCTTAAATAATTGTATTCTATAAATTTCAAATGATTAAAATACACAATTTTTTTGGCATATCCAACATATTTGGAATGAATTAAAACTTTTAAATTATTCGATAACGATAAAAAAAAATGTTGCCTAATGTTGTTGAGCACCTTCGTTCTCAAACGTGTAAGTTATTTCAAAATGTTTTTTGTATGATTAAAGTTTTTATGCGATTATCACTATAATTATTTTTTTTAATTTACCAGATACCAGATAACTATGTCCATTATTTGATAATTTATTGTTTATTTGTATTGGTTGGTAAAAATTACAGTAGTTTAAGACTACTGAACTTAATACTCGTATATTAATATAGTATTATTAATATATTACTACATTGTATATTAATAAGAAAAATTAGAAGAGCAGATTCGACTTCGCCAAAATGCATATTTTAAAAATTTTTTGAGTTTTGGAATTCCGAAATTTTCGCAGACGAGTCAAAATTCAATATTTTTGGATCAGTAGCATGGCACATGTATGGCCGAAGCCAAATACTGAACTACATAATGAGACTTTAAGACCAATTTCAGTAGTTGTAGCTGCACCGGTGCGCCGGGGTGACAGACCTTGGCCGAAGAATTGCTGCTTCAGGTCAATCCGGTGCATAAAACCGGCTGTCGTGGGATCAAAAGACTAAGTCTCAAACATGAAGGTGAAAGCGTAATGGTTTGGGTGTGTATTAAGGCAGCGGGGGTCGACAACCGATTTTATCAGGACAATGACCCCAAACACAAGTCAGGCATTGTACCACCGGCACAGTCTCGAGCCATTAACCACATTGACAATTTGTGAGCATTATTAGAGCAAAATATACGTAAACACAGCATATCTAACAACGAGGGTCTAAAGAAAACGCTGCTGTTGGTATGGCAAAAAATTGTCCAAGAAACCACACAAAAGCTAGTAGATTCGTTGCAAACGACTTGAGGTTGTTATGGACCAGGAAGATGGCCACACCAAATATTAGTATACAATATTTTCAAATTAGTTGTTATAAAATAATCTGAAGGGAAGAATGGAAACCCTGAGGCGTAGTTGCGGACAACATTTGAATGAAAATGAACAATTTTACCTAAAAGTTACCAGTAAGGACAAAATAAATGACAAAACCCTATATCTAATTCGACTCACAAGGGTTCATGTGGTTGATTTAAAACCCCAATATTTTTGGGTATTCGGAATAGCGCACATCTATTAATAGAAAATGTTTCACATTCGAGCAACATCGAAATGCAGCACATGAGCGATTATTCCTGACTCTATTCACATTTTTGCAGTCGGCTCTCTGCACATTTATTGGCACAGGGTATGACAAAAGCGGTCACGCCTAACATTTCTAATTTAGACGACGTTTATAGTAAAACATTGTCAGTTTATACTTTTGAGAGACACTGCCAATTTGCAATAACTCCAAGCGAAAATACTTTAAGTAACATACATTTAAGCGCAATTTGGAAAATTGTGGCTAAAATATTAGTGAACCATTCGAAAAGATTTCAATAGCAGAAATCCCGTTTTATTAAGCCTTTAAGAAATAAAATACTAGAATTGCACTTACCTCTGACGGATTTAAGAAAAGAACTTGATCAATTGAAGACCTTGTGCTACAAGACAAACCACCATATTGTATACATATTTTAGAATCTTCGATGAATATTCAATGAGAAGATCGATCTGTATGTACAGATGCTATGTTGTCTTTCTAGATGTTATAGTCCCCAACAATCACAAAATTCAAATGGCGGGATTTCGCTGTTTTTCTTAAGCTTATGCGTAGGTTTTCGTTTTCTTCTTTGGTCTTCCAATGAATTTAAACGAATACAATAGACACACCGAACTGGGTATAAATGAAACCTTCTTCTGTACAGTGCTGTGCAAAGTGAGACACTACAATTTTGGTGACCCTTATCAATAGCACGTGTATAGTTTGTTCAGCACATAGCATGTATATGTCACATCCATGTCTACCGATAGATTCCGGTTTTCTTATTAACTCCTCATTTGACAAGTTTGGCCAACTCCGCTGTAAGCAGCCGTTGTCAGTTTTGTATTTACTATTCCAAATTTGTAAATATTTATTTCGAATGAAAACTAAACATTGTTTTTGTTGTCTTTATTTACAAAACCCCCAAGAAAGTACGCAACGAACGTTTGATTTAAACGTCTTCGGTTTCAATGTCATTAACGCAGCCGCTGAAATTAAGAACTTTTTTCTTTGTGCTGCCCAGCAAACATTTGCTTTAAACCAGTTCAGAACATGGCACCGCATATTTCTAAACTTGAAAGCGGATAAAACAAAACAAAAAAAACGAATTTAAGTTGAGCGGTTTAAAATAAAAACTTGTTTAGGCTACAGCAAAATACATATCATTATTATTATGTAATCTTTTAGAAAAATTCTAAACCCACAAAAACAAAACGAATGTTTAAAGATGAGTTTTTTAATTTCTAGCCATTCATAAGGAAATAAAAAAAATACACTTGCTGAATTCTGCTGCTGGAGGGGCGCATTGGGCTATAATTAAACCTAAATATTCAAAAATATAATTTGTTTTTGTGGTGTGTACAAAGTATTTGTTTTTATTCGGCATGGTGTATGTGAAGAAATTGTCTAAATATTTTTTTAAACTTGTTTCGTAGCGTTATCGTGATTACAAAACACTCAAACCTCTAATGTCATTACATAATTGAAGCTGTTTTAAATCATTTTTTTCCGCATCTTCCACATGATGTATATTTAGCTAAGGTTTAATGTGTTGCCCACTTGTATGGGTGGGTTTCACTTGGAGAGCGTGAACAGGTCTTTTGTAATGCCCTTAAGTGAAAAAATTACTTGAGGTAAATTTAGCATTTATGAAAAAGTATCAAGAAAAAACGTGGGATTTTGGGACACTAGAAATCATTTTCTACTGACTCCAAATTCAAAAAACGCCCGCCTCCTATTCAAGCTCGCCAAAATGTTTAAACGTTCGGTAGAGACAATCTATTGTTTGCTTGAAGTACACTTACTCGTATACACGAGAAGGTGGGCGTCCTGTCTTTTTATACCCTTACCCTGCTGAGTTGGATGGTTTATATCGTATAGTACGGTTAAAAGTGCAACGCATCGAGAAAAAACCCCTAGAGTGTACAAACCGGGGTTTTCACAAAACCGACCTTTCGGTTTTTGTAAAAGTAAAAAAGCGGCATTAATCGTCATTCCAGTTTCAGTCTTTTGTCTGAATGGAAAATAATTTCCTAATAAGAATTGAACTAATTGCACCGATTTCTCTACTAAATGAACGCCTTAAAATCAAAAGCTATTTTTTTATTTACTACTATCTTATACTCTCCACTTCTGTATGTGCAGAAAAGCCAAGAGCCCTGTGAAAGGGCTCTAAACTTACCTAGATTTGAAAAATTAAGCCATATTTAAATTTGTGTGAGAATTTCATTGTTTTAGGTACCCATATTTCCATGTTTTAAAATGTCAGATTTTCGGACTAGGGTTCGAAAACTGCAAAAATAACGCTGGTCAACACTTAATTTGCGGCAGAAGGTTTGATAGTCAACTGTAATTGATTTGGGGCTGCTGATCTCGAATCTGGCCACTAATTTCCCAGATTCGCTTTAGTTTAGATACTCACATAATTGAGCGCGGTGTTAATAAGAGGATTTTTTACGCTTTAATGGAGTTATGAAAATACAACACTGGCCAAAAATCTAAAAAATGTAACCAGTCCCATTAATTTTTTGTAACGAAAATTCGAAATTTCTGTAGAATTTTTCCTATATCTTCAATAATTCTTATCCGAAGTAAAAGCGATGCATATCGTTAAAATAGTCAATTTTTCCTCTTAACATCGCGCTCAAGTTATAAAAGATAGCTTGACAAAGTTAGGGGTCATTTTATTAAAAACTAAAATAAGAGTTTATGTTAATATCTTCTAATTTAGGGCTTATATGGCAAATCGGAAGCCAGATTCGTGATCAGCAGCCTCAAATCATCTAAAGATGACTTTAAAACCTTCTGTCGCAGATTTTTATTCAAATTTTGTTGCCTAGTGTAATTTTATTTTTGGCTTCCTGAGAATATGTTATAATTATTGTGAAGCCATTTTTTGTTCATGTATATTGGTAGCCATTTTAGGGACTCCAGACTATTTCAAGGTTTAATGTTTATATTTAAAAAGCTTTCTTATAAATCATGTTATTTTCAAAATTAGGCTTCGTATTGTTGATGAACTAGTAACATTCAAAATTTTTACATATTAAAGCTGGACCGCCCTTGCTCCCGGGACTACAGTCAAACTATATCAAAAAAATGATGATCCAAATCGGTCCAAGATTGGTTGTTTGTCCATCAATATATATACCAAATATACTACACCAAATAGTATCGAAATTGTATTTAATATGGTTGTTCTAGATCGGTTGTATGTATGTAATATCGGGAATTGTTATCTTAGATTATTACTGATCGTATTGAACTGCGCCAAGTTTCATCCAGAGTAGATGTAATATGAGGTTTCTAAAGATAAAAGCATAAACTATATTTAGGACTCTAAAAAAATTGTCCGGCCACAGCAAACCAATTGACCTAAATTTCATAATCCCACAGCAATCCCACGATTGACCCGAAGATGGACCGGATTGACCCGAAGAGAAATTCTGCGGCCAAGGGCTGCTGTCACTCAGGCACACAGTTGCCGCTACAACAACATCCAAAATATCAGCGTTACTACTGCAGGATTTTTTTACAATTTTTTTTAATAGCCCAGCCTTTTCATGTGATATAGACAGTTTTTTACTCAATGTGCTATGGTAACTTAGTATTACTGACATTTTGGCATTTGCCCAATAATACAGGTATTGTCCACAATCAGCTGGTTTTATACTTTTTTTGATTGTTTTTAAAAACGAAGTTGTCAAGTTTCCTCTTACAAGTTTTAAATGACATTTGCGTTAAATATTTCTCCATTTTAACTACCTGTATTGTTGTGCCATTATTGGAATCCTTTTCTTAAAGAAATGCTGTCAGAACTATAAATGACAAATGCTATAAATGCAAATAATTTATACACCCAAACACATACTTTATTTAATTTTTAATGATGTATTTGGAATATAGAAATTCAAATATTTTTCACAGCACTCTCTCCAAAAACATTCACATTGTTGCATTGCAATTCTCTTGGGAAAATGTTGTAATTTAAAACGGGCTAACCGACATAAAAATACCGGTTTCATCGGTTAATCGCAAATGCTAATTTTTTAAAAACCGGCCGACAGTTATCGACGAGCACATGGTTTAACCGATACTCTTCTTTGGTTGAAAGAAAAATATAATTTGAAATTTGAATTTACAACAACGTCGGTAAACTAAATTCAAAGTTGCTGTCAGTACAGAGCCCCCTGTGTTTAGGATATATAAGTACATACACACCTGCTCATAATAATAGATACACCTTGTATTGGTTAATATTTAAGTTTAATGTAGGGCTTCCCCCTTGAAATCTCGACAGTATATTTTCTTAACATTTTCCTCCGGCAATTCTATGTAAAAAGTCAAATGTTGCAATTGTTTTGCACATAAAAATTTATTTGTACCACACAGATTTGTTGATCATAATAATAGATTCACCTGAACTATTTGTATTTTGTTTACATGATATTGCAATCTAGAGTTTCTTTTAATTTGGATTTACTTAAAACGGTAAGAATTCGTTTGTTTCGAAATTTTTTTTATAAAAACTAGTCTTTTTTTAAGAAAATGGGGAAAACAAGCATTGTTCCGAAGAAGAAAAATTGTTTAAACCATGAGAAATCGTGGAACGTCATTGCGCAAAATAGCAAAATGCTTAGAAATTTCTTTACATTTTGTCCAAAATGCTTTATGGAAAAGCAGACTGGAAAAACTCGCGGTAGACCACATTTAACAAGCCCAGAAACTGACAAACGTATTATTGTATTAGCTCGAGTCTACAAGAGTTTTTGCTGCTGAGATTGGTCATGAAATTATTCCACAAGCCTGTCGTCGGCGTCTTCTGCAAGCCAAATTATCAGGAAGAATTGTTAGAACAGTTCCTCTCAAGCGAAATCAAAATATAAAGATGAGATTACAATTTTACTTTGGTCTGGATGTAAAGACGAAAAAAAGTGAAAGACATATTATGGAGCGATGAAACAAAAATTAATTTGACTGCCCAAGGAATGTCCGCCTACTTAAAGGTAAAGGATTCCACGTGAAATTCACAAAGAAGGCCGTTCAACGTGGTGGAGGCAACATGGAATAGTGTTGGTCTGATATGTCGTATTAAAAAAAAATACAATGAATGCAGATGAATACTAGGAAATATTGCAATTGCCACAAATCACACAAATCCAGGTTAGTTCAGAAATGGTTCTTGTAGAATAGCGTTCATGTTTTAAGCTCGCCAAGTCAGAACTTGTGGAGCGAATAAAAGAAAAGACTCTAAAAAGAAGTTTTTTAAAATGTAAAAGATGAATTGTGGGAGAAAACACAAAATAAAATGATAAGATATTCCGTTGAAAAATTGTCAAATGTTGATCTCTAGCAAGCCCAGAAGAGCAAGCCCAGAGAAAGTTGTGCAAGGTGGTTGTACTGGGTGCTAGTCCTACAGAAATATTTACATTTATTAGTAGTATTTAAGAAAATCATTAAAGAGTTTTTGGTTGCCGTGATTTTTCATAAATGTATCTATTATTATTATTATGAGCAACAAATTTTCGTACTTAGTAAGGAAATTGTCTCATTTTTATATAGTTTAATATAGTATATGTATTAAAAATATAAATGTTTATTCCTTAGTTGCTACAAATAAAAATGGACTAACCTATTTTTCTTTTACATGCAAAAAAAAAGGATTTGTTCTTATTTAAATAAAAGTGACTTAGGTGTATCTAGTATTATGAGCAGGTGTGTACATATGTGTATGTAAGTCGGGTTTCTCTACTGAAATGTTTGTCTCAATGTAGTTTCTTAATCTAATTGAAACACTGTTAAAGTTCAGACACGCCTATCGAAGTCCCCTTTACATGTTGTCCCTCAAAAGTCAAATCTTAAAAATAATATTCGTCTCTAGTTTATGACTTATTGCCGGCTTCTGTTTACGATATAGCATTGCTATATTAGTCATAATGAATGACTTGAGTGCCTTTTCAAAATAAACTACTATTATTGCAATCCATTTGATACAAGTCGGAGAGTCAAGTTTCATTAAAATGATTTTGATAACAGCGTCGTTTTCTCTGTTATTTTGTTACTTTGGAAGTAAATTTGTAATTATTCAATTCGAAATTGAATTGAATTGCAAACATGTGGAAAATTGCCGTAGTAGCTTCAGTTTCAATTGAAAATAAAACCTTTGATTTATTTCAAACCGTGTGTGTGGAGGTGGCTGTCATTGCATAGCATCCGAAGCTGTTAGAAATAAAGTTCATTGCCTTCGATGTTTTTTGTTTTGTTTTACAGACAGTGAAATATTCTTCGTCTACGCCGTAAAGACTATGTTGTCATTTCAATATCTCCTTCGTATATTTTAGATTGTGATCATTTATTTGTCTTGCTGGGAAAAACAATTTTTTTGTAATAGTCCCTGTAACACGTTCCTATATGACCGGTATAACTGGCATCCCGTTCCCGCCTGCTGTAAGGTTCTCGAGTCTTAATCATAAAAAATCAAACAAGCTATCATCAACCATTTGCACGATAAGATTTAAAGCCAATATTGGAACATTCAATATTTATTGTGTGTGGGTAGGGGCAACAAAGCTCTGGCTCGGCTCTTTTATTGCATCTTGTGGAAGTTATCTTCAAATTTTGCTGAATCGATATGCTATTAATCATCTATGCCTTGAAAGTGCACGGTAAAAATGCGACTTTGGCGAAAATTACAAACAAAAAGCAAATGAGTGTAGACAGATCACTCCCCTCACTCAGAGATCTGGATGTTTCCCAGACTTGCTTTATCGAAATTCGGTATGAGTCATACTAAACTGGTGAAATTACACGCAATGTTCATGTGACAGCTATTTCTTGCTTCAAATCTTGACAGAAGTCAGTACTATATCTACGTAAAATTAAACGATTTGTGCTGGAACAACAAACTGGGAAATAATGCAAACTTATTCCCAAAGTCAAAGTAGTGTAGCCCAAAATAGTGCGTTTACTCGTATTGGACATAAATTTTGGCCGTTTGTGCAAAAACTACATAAGACTCACGCTTTCCGTTATCGTATGTTGCGCGCTGTTGTTGTTGGTGTAGCGTTACACATAGTGACAGCCCTTGGCCGAAGAAATACTGCTTTGGGTCAATCCGGTGCATAGAACCGGCTGTCGTGGGATTGGCGCACTGACGTGAATGTAGCTGCCGTAGTCGAATGCAATTCAATATTTTTTGCACCAAAATATTTTGCACAAAGACCCCAAGTTTTTCCCTTGCATGGTTCGATTCAGCTTTGGGTTTTATACACGAAGAAAACAAGTATGGTTGGGGTGACAATATTATAAAAGAATATGGCAGTAGAACAATAATATTATGATCCTCACAACAATAGTATGATTGGCACACATCCATCCTATGATACCCACAATCATATTGTCAACCTCACAACAAAAGTATAATTAACACACAACCATAATATGATCCCCAGGACCATTTAATGTTTTACACTCTACCATTCTGTGATCCCCACAACCATATTTTCATCCTCACAACAAAAGTGTGATTAACACACAACCATAATATGATCCCCACAACCATATTATGTTTTACCCACAATCACACTATGATCGTCACAGCCATAGCATGTTTTACAGACAACCATAGTATGATCCTTACAACATAGTATTAATTACACGCAACCATCTTATCATCCCTACAAACATTGTATGATCCCAATCAAACATATTATGATCCTAAATATTATTTATTAGAAATGGGTTATATTGTTATTCAAGAATAAAGATTTTTATTAAGTAAATTATTTAAAAATACATTAAATTTAGAATAGTTGTAGTGATTTATTTAAATATTTCAGTTATATAAATCTAAAGCAGATTGTCGCAAAAAAGCCCTGAAGCGAAGAAGTTTAATTTTTTGTTTAAAATTAAATATTCCCTGAGGATGATCGTCGAAATAATAGAAAGAACATAAAATAAAACAAATTGCAAGAAAATACCAACACCTGTTTTCTTTAAATTTGTTAATGACCTCGAGCCAGACAATTTGCATTAAAAAAACAACGTTTTGCAACATTTTAATTTATAAATAAAAAGTAAAACCCAAAAAACAATAATTATATTTTTGCTACAACCATATTATCAGTTTTTAATTTAGCTAATACTATTGTTTCATTTCAACAATATTAACAAAAAAAGCCTTTTTATTTAGCGTGTTTTTGACGTTTTTACTTGTTTATTTTGAATCTGCAAAAATCCCTGCAGCAAAAAGATACATTATCTATAGATGCCCTAATAAAAATAACCTTCTTTGCCGTTTCCAATTAAAATTGGGACAAAACACTTGAAAAATTAATTTCACAAAATACACATTAAAATTGAGAAACGAAAATTGAAATTGAGAAACGCAAATTGAAATTGAGAAACAAAATTTGAAATTGAGAAACGCAAATTGAAATTGAGAAACAAAACGAAAATTGAAATTCAGAAACGAAAATTGAAATTCAGAAAATCCAATTTTAATTGAGAAACGTGAATTGAAATTGAGAAAATAAAAATGGTGTAGAAGGCCTTATTTTCAGATCCAAACACAGTCGTTAATGCCAATAAAGGAATTTCAGAAAGAAGCCTTCTTTACACATGAAAAATGATACCAATGTTTCATTTATTAAAAATATATTGGTTTTACAAATCCAATGCAGTTCGTTTTGGAAAAATTTTAATATACATATAAAAAGTACTATTATTGCGGTAGATTAGTAAAAATAACATTGTATCCATAAACATACATATTCAAATTTATAAAAAAAATACAATCATTGGGTATGATTCCGTAAGCATATTATTGTTAACATAAAACCCGAATAACAATAAATTTGTCGCATCAATCGTATTTATATTATTGCTGCAACCATATTTTCATTTTTAAAATTAGTAATAAAACAATTCCTACATTTCAACAATACGAGTATTAATATTGTTGGAATCATACTATCGTCACAAAAATACTACGGTTGCGGCGAACGTACTTATATTGCAGAGAACATATTATTGTTATCGTTATCATATCTCTGCCGGCAGAAGGTCTGTGAAAAATAATTTAACGATATGGAAATAATTTCGTCTTTGTTAATACTAATTTTCCATGAACAAAATTATTATAAATAACTTTTGCACATTTTTTTGCTTTATTAAAATATTCTGCCTCCAGAAAAACTTCAACATTAAAACCCGCACATGCTTCATTCTCGGCTATTGCCTGACTTAATAGCACATTTTCATAAACAACAGCAAAAATCTTGACTTCTCTTCAATCACGCGAAACCCGGTTCTATAGACAGAATTCACCCGAAGATTAGTTGTTCGGTCAAGGGCTGTCTTTACGGCAAACAGTTGCCACAGCAAAAACTTCTCTTAAAAGTTCCGCAAAACCATGCTCTTCTTATTTCGTTGCAAAGTTCAATCACGCTTAATAAAAAACCCCTTTACAAGTACCTTTTATTGCCCACATAACATTAATAACTCATCAAAAGTCTTTCTATTAATAAAAATATTATATTCGATTTGAATTGAAGTGAACAGCGAACGGGCAGTCTCTATATCGCATCGCATCATTAATTCCGTTGTCGTCAAGTGCCTAGACAGTCGATATCACATGTAAATTTCTATTTGAAACTCTACGCAATACGCGTGTTTATTGTTTATTACAAAATTATTTACATCATATGTACATTAGGGTGCCTCGACTTGTTGAGTGTGTAAACAAAAGATAGAAATGAACCCCCTAGAGGCAAAGATTGGTATGTTTTAATGCGATTCTCAGAAGATAGCTGGACGAGTAACAAAACGTCTCAAATATAAACAAGTGGACAAGTCATAAGTTCGGCCGTTTCGAAGCGTTAATACTTTCTACCAATGACTGCGTTCCAGCATGGAATTGACCGAATTGGAAAGCATGATTGATTGTTGGTTTGGTGGTGGGTCAATGTTTAATGTTTGTCATTTACGGGACCTTCAATTCAGCCAAATCGTAAAATTAAAGAGGAAAGTTCATAGTTTTTGAGTGTTTATGGGGTATTCATTTTGAATGTGGATCGAAGATCGGAACTAAAATTTAAACAATTCTCAAAAGTAAGTTCATACTTAGATCAGTAAGGAAACTCTGTTGTTTCTAAGGACCCATATGTCCTTGGATCTTAAACACATGCGCGGAGTATTCGATTTTTTTCGAATCGTGGAATTAATGTGATATTCTGATTTGTCACGAAATTTTAGTGTTTACTTACTACCCAAACCTTCTTAGTTCAAGGACTATTTTAAAAGCCTCTTTGGGTCGGTCCGAAACCCAAATTGGTCCAAACCCCAAATAAAGCTACAAGCTAGATTTGTGAGTACATGTCTTCGTTTTCTTATGCCAATACGTCACCGAACATTAAGGTGACGTATAGGTATCCCAGGGCTCCAAGGACCAATGCCCACGCCCATTTATGGGAAGGTTTAGAGGGAGGCATTATACCTACCACTTCCAAGAAAAGCTGATTAAAAAGTTTGTTAATTAAATAACATAGTCGAAATATAAAAAAAATTAAAAAATTTGCCAGGATTTTTTAAGTTTTTCAAGTAGGATTTTTTTCTTTTTCCCGGTTTGGTCGATTTTCAATACCAACCATTAGCCTATTATAGGACATATATCTATCTGGTAAGTTAGAAGAATCTAACTCTTTTTGTTTGGAGCGAGTCTTGCTTTCAAACGAGGGGCGGAGGGGCAGACAGAAAACATTTTACGACAAACAGTGATATATGTACCTTTAAGGGGTTCAGTCAAGTATTTCGAGATGTTGCAAACGGAATGGCAAGCTTATACATATAATTATGTAGGATCTATCCTATGGTAGAGAGTATAAAAGAATGCAAAATGGTTTAAAACGTAAATAAAGTGCTCAAACTCTTAAAATTTGGAACAAATTATTTGAAGATGTTGGCCTAATGTGAAACTTTTCAACAGTAGGATTTAAAAAATATTTATAATTTCTGGTTAGCTCTAACATTGGATTAATAAATTCAGAAAACCAAATATTTGTGTATACTGGTTTTCTAATCTGAGTTAAACATTTTTTATAACTTCAATTACAGGGAACAAAAGAGAGCAGTCAACATTATTTAGAATTATTTTAACAATTGGGCGGGATACATTAATGTCAAGGCATATGACATTTGCTGCAAATGAAACTCAGTTGTCACAATGGTTTTATGGGTCCATTATGAAAGGCATATAAGCTTCGGCCCGGGCGAATTAAATATGTCCACTTCTTTTCTTTTTCTTAGTATAGATTCTAGACATTAAGGTTTTAAGACTAAGACTTTGCCTGTTTTTATCGGGGTTATACGGGGATGATGCTTATAGCCGGACAGACGACAGCGTTAATCTGCATTAGCATACTAAAATCAAATTAACTCGTGCATTATCTGCTCCCAAACTGCATTGACTACGACGTAAATGCACAAAATCCAACTGAATTTATCCTTGCAACTGTGACACTTTTTTTTTATCACAAACAACCGCTGTACTCACAATCAGCGGCTGTTATTGAAGCAGCTGTTATCAAATTGTATATGTACAATTTTTACATATTGGGTAAATTTCAGCAAAAGTAATTTCATTTTTTTTTTTCAAATAAATTGTGATTTTTCGCCATCAGCATGTTGCTAATTGCCATGTACATGTATATCGAAGTAAATGGCAAACAAAGTAGTAGACAAACAGTTGTATACAATCAAACAGCTGTTTACGAAAAGCAGTTGCATAAATGCAGATACTGTCGTCTGTCACAATAAAATTTAAATTTGCATTAGTGAATTTTTAATGCAAATTAACTCCGTCGCCTGTCTACGCTATTGAGGAATACCTTTGGATTTTTTATTTTATTTCTCAAGATGATCATCTGTTCATATATGCGTGAACCAAAAAAAAGAGCCTCTTCATAAACTGGCACTTTTTAGTAAACGATATAATTCCGTGACTTTTCTATCTTCCCTCGTAGTTATATGAAATGCAACACTGCTCTAATCAAGTACCATCTGTTAATAGACTACTGTCAAATTTTAAGAGTTTCGCCATTTAGTTTGTGTTTAACAGCTGTTCAAAACATAAAACCTCAGGGATTTTGTTAATAATGAAAAAAAGTGAATTTCGAGTGCTTTTTAAACATTATTTTTTGCGGAAAAACCTGCCAATCACTGCAAAAAAAACGTAGACGTCAATCACGGCAAGGAAAAGCTTGATAAATACTTTGGGGACTGCACCGTCGATTTCAACGGCAAAAAAGTGCTTAACTGACTTTCGTGGTGGTCGCACAAGTACAAATAACACTGAACGTTCTGGACGGATTAATACTTAACACTCTTGTCTCGATAGCCCACACCGAAAATCGTAAAAAATCATCGCACTAAAAAGTTCACGGATTAATTCTATTTTTTGACTGAGATGAATTTTTCAACACACTGTAAACAAAACAATTCGCCCTCAGAAGACAAAACGTTCTGAGTGAAGTTATGCTAAAAAATGTCAAAGTTTCCAATGGAAGTTCCAGTTTGCATCTGGAAACACTAGTATTGTCAGGACCCAAAATATATAAAAGCAACCCTCGTAATGCACGGGTGCAGTATCAATGGCAATATTGCATGAATTTCCTATTTCCAAACCTAAAGAAATGACTTATCAAATTATTGATCAAACAAATGCCTATTTTATGGGACTCAAAAAATCCTATTTTTTAGAAAGATTACAAAAATTGGAGAAACGGTGGACTTACTGTACTAAGCTCAAGAGATTATGTTGAAAAATAATTTTTTTTTGCAAAAAAAAATGTGTTTTATTTGAAAAGTCACGAAATTATTGATCTGCCCTCATAGATAACACAAAACATATGTTTTTTATTTAGCAGGATGTGTCATGTAAGACTGTTAACTGTTACCTTACTCGTTTCGTTAGTGATTTAAAGTCAAATCGCCTGTTAACCGAGTAACTTATATAAGTACAAACAAATACTAGTTTTGTAGACCTTTGGCATATATTTTGCCTTTGAAGTTTTGGAGCTGTAATATTTAACCAAAATTATGGCAAGACACTCAGTTTACGGGGAAATAGTTATGGCTAAGCAGCATAGTTTCGAAACGATTTCACCTTCTTTTCGGCAAGTATTTGGTTGAGTCTCTATGTGATAATTTAATTTGTTTATAAAAGTAAATAATTATTTGTTAATCTTTTCTCCGTTCATTGTTTGTGTGTACATTGCTTTTGTACAATACTCCCAATTCAGTATTCGACGCTGCTGAGAATGAGTATCAAATTCAACGCTCTTAATTTAAAAGAAAATCTTATCAAGAATTTAAATGAGTTTTGGTGGGAGTATTGGGTAGTTGTTTGGTGCTTAGTGATTCGAATATTTTGTTCCTTTCTTTTCATTAAATACAATGCCCCACTACAGTCTTACTGGTCGTATCATCAGTATTTAATTGTTATATACTCGTAGTAGGAATTGTTTTATTAGATGGCATACATTTCTACTTTAGTTATTTCATGTAATGATGAAAATAGTAGAACAAAAATAAACTCAAAGCTTGCTCAATGAAAACTGCCTGCAGTTTTCGATGTTATCAAGATAACTTTGCCCATGAAGGTTCCTTTGTTTGCTGTTGCCGGGAATGCCACACTTGTAATGTACGTTCTTATTTGCATATGCTTTTGGTGTTAAATCTTTGTTTAAAAACGTTCGGTTGTGAAATTAAATTCTATGTTGTTTTTGTTATGGAAGAGGGATAAGATTCGCACCTTAGAGCGTTAACACTACAACGAGAACATCTGACGACAGCCAGCAATGATAAGGCAGATCTTTATAGCTTTATACCTTGTCGAGATTTAGATTTACAGTGAACATCATAGTTTTTTTATTTCAGATGACAGATAACATTTTCAAGGTGTCTTTGAATGGAAATTTGTCGTAGATTTGCTTAATTGGTATAGAGGCTAAAAGCGTGCTGTTTACATTAGCGAGTTTATGTAAGAAAATGCGTACCCAGGTAAAAATCGTCAGTCGCTGTGTGTGAAAATCGTTATCCTCGGCCAATCTGGCCGTCTTTCCATACCAAGTGTGAAATTAGTGCGATTTGTAATTTGTTCCACAGATTTTTTCGACTCTAAATCAGAAATAGTCGAACCTGGATAAATGGGACCTCCTGATGGACCTCCTACTTATTCCCACTTAGAGGTTTTCCGGTAATACAGTTTCCCACTTATACAGGTAATTTGATTTGTATCCCACTTAAAGAGGTAAAGCATGCTTATTTTGTGAGATATCTTTTAAATCCGGTTTTTTGGATGTAACAACAATAACTGAAGTTATATTTTTTACCTAGATCTCGAAACATCGCACCAGGGTTGTCAGTTTTTTGGCCTCTGTCGCCAAATTGTTGGTCAAAATTACCCAATGAAATAAAATAGGCCAACTATAACCGCAGTGATACTTTTGCAAAATCAATGCCCTTCTCTCCTATGATGAAAGGTCCAAAAATATATAAAACGAAGTCGTTTAATCGGATATAAGACAATATATCGAAAATGCCGGCTAAAAAATAAGACGATCGGCGTTTAAAGTAAGCTACTTTTTCATTTAGACCTGTAGAAGTTAAATTAGGGCGTTTTCATAAAATCCGCTAGGATAATTGCAAAATATAAGTCGCCAAAAGTCTTTGTTCTAGCCATATTTGTCGAGAAATCGTCAATCCTGACTACCCTGCGTCGCAAATACTCCTTTAGAAAAGAACAAAAACAAGAGAGAAAAGAAGAGATTGAAGTATTATATGAAAAGGGACATCCCACTCATAGGGGTAAACGAGTAAAAATTCCCGCTTATAGTAGTAGAGGTTAATTTTAAAAAATCAAGCCCCACTTCAAGAGGTTCAACCTCCTGCTCAAGGAGTTTTTGCTTATGTTTTCTTCGAAGTGTGCAGGGACCGCAAATCTGTCCCCTTATGCAGGTTCGAGGTATTGCCAACGGAATGTTTAAGTGAATATACCCTATATTTTATGATAGAGGGTATACTAAGTTAAGGAAGGTTACGAACTGGAATTCAAGGTTGTTCCTTTACTTATTTCAACGCAATGTAAAACAACATCGAAAGTTTTTAATTTAAATAATGTTCTCCCTTTTCTAACATACTTAGAACTATTTCGTTGCTACAAACGATTGTTTTTGGCAGCGGAATTATTGAAATTAAATGTATTTTCTTAGTTTCCGTAAGTACAGAGTGTACTACGAGTATTTTAGTTTCCGTCAGTACATAGATTGGAGTGTCCAAACCCGAAACCGACATTCCGGGTTTTTTGTCCAAACCCGACAGTCAGTTTCTCAAAATAGCTAAAACCATGTCAGTTTATCCGGTGTTTGCTGATGGGTTTCCGGATTTTTGTTGTTGTACTCGTATGTAAAAGCAAAGAAAATTCAGTCATTCAATTCATCGGATATAGTTCCCCGTAAAAATTGCCTGGGGCCCAAAAAAATGAATTCCTATATAAATGGACACATGGCTTTAAAATACCTACGAGTATATAAAGTAATAAAAAAGATTAAAATTATATTGCATTTTGGTTAAATTTGAGTGACGGTCCCTATGCCCAAAAGTCTAACCAATTTAAATATGAAACAAATTAAAATATGACATTATTTTTAAAATCTGGGTAAATTTAGAGCTTTTTCTACATTTACGAAAAGCCGACATTAGGTTTTTACAATACCCGTACACGGTTTTGAAAAAAAAACAAATGCCGGTTTTGTGAAAACCCCGGATTTTTTGACACTTATGTGACAAATAATCGGCACCTTTAAAATTATTTTTGTATCCGAGTTCTTACACATAGAAATTAGTTTAATTTGACAATTCTGTGAACTATAAAGAGCGGCATTAGACGATTTCTGTTTCGAAAGTTAATTTAATATTAATTAATTTCTATGGATAAGTTACAACATCCATGAGGTAATATCGACTGACACGCAAGAAAAGAAAGTCAGTCTTTGATTGATTTGTTGCAGCTGTATTTCAACCTCTCTTTTTTAAAGATATTTTTTAATATATTTATTTTTTTAAACGTGTTGAATTCGTATAGGCTTTTAATTAACAGTGATTTCGTTTCTAAAAAATGTGTACTGGTGGGAAATTTTAAATATGTTGCTATCAACCTGACCCCTTTAATACCAACAATCGAACAGTTTAAAGTGCAACACTAAAAGAAGAGAAAGCAAATATTTTTGTAAGCAAAGGCGCATCCTAAACAACTGCGAAGTCGTTTTTGCTCGCATTATTAATGTATGTTTTGGGTGTGTTTTAAGATTCAACACTGTAGACGTCATCTGATTTATGGTGTAATTGTCTACACCGTAGACTATTGTGATTGAAGAAAATGCGAAATTTTCTCACGCATTGCATGCAAAAAGCAAACATACATAAAAATGCGTTTCAGTGCAACATGCAGAAAAAATAACATTTTTTGTTAGATTTACAATTTCTGCTCGTAGTAAGCTGAAATTGCAATTTCTGCTCGTAGTAATTTTAACAATTTTATGAAGTTTTTAAAGTAAAATTTCTATATCAAAGATTCACAATATTGATCAAACATTGACAAAAATGTATTTCAATTGACTTTGGCCGTGAATCGAACTATTTACTTGTTGTTGTACACACAGAAAACAGATTTGTTGTCACAACCGAATTTTTTGCCAACCGAATATTGGTGGTTTTACGTACTATCCATGTGTTCCACGCTGCAACTGAATGTTGATTGGGAACACGACAATTGTCAGTTGTGGAAACTGAGTACCGGTAACCCTTACTAATTAAGAACTGAATTTGTACATGTATTAGTTGTTTTGATAGATTATTGTCTATAAGAACTTATTGATTTTGGTTGTCGTTACAACGAGCATTGGTTAACTGGACCAAATGATAGTTAAATGTTATGTATTCGGCTATCTGGTCGAAACAGTTTTTTTTATTAAAATTTTATATTTAACGATTTAAAATATTTACTCTGTATTATTTATTTTTTTATTCTGTTCTTTGAATTAAGAGCAGGTTTTTTTAAAATTTGGTTTTTACTTTTGAATCTAATGAAGTTTGTAGGAATCTTAAGATAAAGCTAAATATGATATACTTAGTAGGGACATAAATACTGTTACACACGTTTTATGCTGTAAAATAAAAAGTACTGAATGTTTTTGGACAAATATTTTTTAATATATTTATTGATGTATATTGTATCCGTAAAGAATCTACTTATTCGAAATGTCCGCCTTTTGCCTTTACACACGCCTTAAGTCGCACTGGCCAATCGTTAATAGCTGCACGAACCTCGTCCATTGGACAATTGGCCACAGCTCGAACCAGAGCAGTCTTAAGAGATCCAATGTTGGGGTATCTTTTATGACAAACCTTGTCCTCTAAAACCGTCCACAATTTGTAACCCAATGGGTTCAAATCTGGACTGCCTGAGGGCCATTCTTCGGAGGAAATGAACGCTGGCAAATTCTTTCGAAGCCAGGCTTGGGACGTTTTAGCCTTATGGGCCGGCGCAGAATCCTGCTGGATAGTTCATGGCTGGTTTTGGAACAGGGAATTGTTAAGAGGCTTCACAACAGCTGCCAAACTTTGGCCGATGTTTTGACTCCTTGTTTGCAGAAATGCAGGTCAGTGACCCCATCGTAAGAGACACCCCACCAAACCATGACTGAAGCTGGGTGATGACCCTTTTCCACCCTTGCGATCAGTTCAGATGCTATCATTTTCCTTGTTAAATTTTTCCTGAACGGTTAAAATTTGTTCATCGGTGAACAAAATTTTTCTGTGCAAGTTATCAGCGTGCTTCACCAAAAGACGTTTGCATTTTTCAATCCTATTTTTTTAAAGCTGCAGTCATTAAATGTCCGGTACGTTGTTTGAAAGTCCCAAGTCTTTTTTAATGATTCGACTCACGGACTTTTGCGTGAGATTCATCTCACGCGCCATGATTTTCTGTTTTCGGAGCGGATTTCTGTGAATTCTTGATTTAAAGGCTTTGATGACCTGCGGTGTTCGAACAGAGCGTGGGCGGCCCGGCTGGTGGCGGTCTTTTACATCTCCAGTCTCCTCAAACAGTTTTATACATCGGTAGAACATGCAGCTAATCCCTAGTGGCCGCGGCGTTTTGAAAATATCGTTTTTTTCATTTCACACTTGAAAAGCGCTATTACAGCGATACGGTTCTCATTATCTGACCACTCTATGATGAAAGTTGAAACAATTTTAAAATCCCGTTACAGACTAAAGGCCCATTTAGTCTCGACGGTTGACGGTTGACGGTAGATTCTGCAACCTGCAGAAGTCTACCGTCGTCAACCGTCAAACTGTAGTTATCTCCCTCTAACACATGCAAAATGCAACCCCCAACTGAAATAGCTGATTGTCTACCGTCAACCGTCCACCGTCAACCGTCGAGACTAAATGGGCCTTAACGCTATTGAGGTTAGCTTTCAAAGCCCATATGACATTAACGGGCTATGTTCAGTTCTACTATTGAAATGGGTGCGTTCAATGTTGTAACAGTCCCTACTAAGTATTTACAAATTTGCACTAATAAATAATGCGTTTTTAGATAAGTTTAAATAATTTGTTTAATATAATTAATTATTAAGAGAAACATGTAATTTTCTACTATTATGTTGTTTGCCACAATCACCAATTCTGGTAAGTACAACTATATGCTTATAGCTGTAATTCTATTGCACGTCGAACCGAATATTATTAAAGTTCTCCAACGAAATTTTGGTAGATCCAACCAATTTCCAACCGAACTTTTCTTTGCGAAAAGGTATACAAGTGTGTTCATAAAATTTGAACATCAAGTTTTAAGCGTAATCAAAGCTTGTTAAAGAGAATATATCTTATAAGTGACGTTCCATCTTCAGTAAACGAACTAACATTCAGTTGCATGGATGGAATCCCTAAAGTACACACAGCCGATGTCACTCGGCTGGCAACAAATGTCGTTTGTGTCTAGAAATCTATTTCCTGGGTGCAAATTTCTAAGAGAGTTATGTAGTGAGCGTGTTCAAAACATCCACATGTTAACGTATGTACAAGCGTTCTTAAGCCACCGGTCATTGACTCTTTTTAAAACGCCTACAACTTCTCAAAATTTCACTTTTTACGCCGACAAATTTAAAATTGTTGTTTTGGTGAAAAATACATTAGTACAGATTGGGCAAAATATTGAAATAGAAAGTCCATAAAATATCAAAGTTATATCAATTTTAAGTGTTTTTTTGCTTATCGGTAACAACTCGTAAATGCTAAATCATTCAGCGTCCAGTGACGTCATACCACGTCATGTGCGTTACGTTTGCGCTAGGGCCGAAATTACATTTAACTAAGCATTACGAAGAAAATTACAAATTTTAGTTCGTTTTTTGTTCGTTTGTTTGCTTTAGTGATTTTAAGCGGAAATAGCATGAAATGAAAAATCCCCGCTTTAACAGTATTTATTTTTTTTATTTATTTCTCGCGGTTGATTTGAAAATGTTAGTTTTTCGCTGTTGCTTTGATAAAACAATAATTGCAACTATTAAAAAGGCAATTATTCGATTCAAGGTTTCTCAATTAAAATGCTTAAACTAAATAGCACTACACAAATGTAAAAAAGTTATTATTTTTTGTTCATTACATGTCTTTTCGTATGTAGTAATTTGAAAAAAAACACATGTATTCAATTTGTTTTTTCCATTTTTTCTCTTCGTGTCTAGATTCTATTTGAAACTTTCACTCTTTCCAAGTCGCCTTTATTGACTTTGACATTTACAAAATCTTTTGAAATTTTTGCTCTTTTTCAACACATCTTAAAACCGGCTTATTGTTTTTTTTTGTTTCGTTCCTTTGTATTTACCTTCTTTCTTCCAAATTGTATAATTATTGTCACCGCTCGTTTTGTTGTTTTATTACTGTTTTAAGCCGTCTCTGATTTTCAAATCTAAACTCGAATTTTTATAACCGCCACGCTCGAACTTCGCGCACCAACTGAATGTCTCTGAGTTCTGTGTAAACGTTTTGTTTTAATTTTTATTAAAGATTTTAACTAAAAAAGTATTATTACACACTAACATAATACGTAAAACCACAACAACACTGATAAAGTGGTTAATTATCTTTTGAATTGTTGTTATTCTCTTAAAGTAAATGAGAGCTTTAGTGTATGGAAGAGAACGAGAAATTCTCTTAGACATTTGTTGTTTGCTCACTTAATCAAGATGTTGTGAAATAGATCACTGAAGACAGCTTAATGGGTGGGCATATCTTATACGTCTAATAAGTACCCTACTAAGTACCAAATTTAAAAAAAAAAAACTCAATTGGCAGGCACATGCCGCCTTCTATCGAGTGTTTTGGTAATTGTTAGAAATAAAGGAAATATCGTGAAATGTAATTAAGTAAATGCATCATGTCGACCGCATTTACAGTGTCGGACAAAACATATTGGACAAGTGCATATAACCGGCACAAACATCTTATGCTCTTAAAGGGTGCTTAAATTCAAAGGGCCGATGTTGATTTCGAATGAAAAACAATTTTTTTTGAAAATTATTGTCATTTCTTCTTTTTATGATAATATTGGTATGGTTCAATTATGTATGAAACAAAATATCGGCCAATTGGCCGCCGCGACCTTGGCGACACACCTTCATCCGATGGTCCAAGTTTTCGAACTCGCTAAGGCATAATTGAAGTTCTATGCCGTTAATGTGTCGAATTATCTCAGCCTTTAGCTCTTGAATAGTTGTTGGCTTATCGACGTACACCGTAAACCTCAAATAACCCCAAAGAAAGAAGTCCAACGGTGTCAAATCACATGATCTTGGCGGCCAATTAACATCGTCACGACGTGAGATAACATGCCCATTGAATTTGTCGCGCAAAAGAGCCATTGATTCTTTAGCTGTGTGGCAAGTGGCACCGTCCTGTTGAAACCACATATCGTCCACGTCCATATCTTCCAATTCGGGCCATAAAAAATTCGTTATCATCTCACTATGGCGAAAACCATTCACAGTAACTGCCTGACCGGCCTCATTTTGGAAAAAATATGGCCGATGATGCCGCCAGCCCATAAGCCGCACCAAACAGTCACTCTTTGTGGGTGCTTTGTATTTTCGATAATCACTCTTGGATTATCATCCGCATTCGCGGCAATTCTGCTTATTGACGAATCCACTGAGGTGAAAATGTGCCTCATCACTGAAGATGATTTTCTTAGAAAATTGATTTTCATTTTCATAATAAGCCTGAATAACTTTAACGCTTTGTTCGCTTGTGTATCTTTCCATAATTCAAGTTGAGTTAGTCTGAAATTGAGAAATATCAAATGAAATGCTGAAAAAAGATGTTTTAGGTAAGGTTCACATTCAACTTCGGCCCTTAAAATTTAACCACCCTTTATAAATATTTTTCTGAGTATAATAAAATTAATTAAAATCAAAAAAGAAATATTTATTTTAAGAAAATATAAACTATTAAACAATTTATTTAACTCCACGAGGCTGTGAGTTGCAGTTGCGCTCAAAATAGTAGCAGTGCACCAAAGCTTAAGATTTCAATGCATGCAAACAGTGAAAAAATTAGTTGAAAATCGGTTCAAACCGGTCGGTTGCAATCACCAATTATATTAAATATGATCATCGTACTGTACTCACGACTCATTGATTGGTGATACCAATGATACGCGAAACTGTTCTCTGTGTGTACAATTTTGTTTCTGATCATATTTTTATTTTTTATACTGCATTAATCGTATGAAATGTGAGTGAAAATCAAAATAAGCCTTACTTTGGTAAAGTTGTTTTCATTGGTATAGCGCAAATTTTGAAATAGATGGGAATTTTAAGCAGTCAAAATAATAGCAATAAGAGGTTGCTTTTTATGTTTCGGGTCCGGAAATTAAAACAGAATAACATATCATTGGAAATGGTTTTCTGTTTTTCTCCTTTAAGATCATTACACTTTTGCATGCGCTCAAACCAATTTTCGAAGAATTTTTTCTACTCCGATTGAGACACCTCCAAAACATGGTTTTTGAACGCTTCAACAGCATCTTCTGCCGACGAAAATCGTTGACCACACATTTTTTCTTAATATGCGGGAATAAAAAGAAGTCATTGGGTGCCAAGTCAGGGCTGTACGGCGAACGACCCATTAATTCGACGTTTTTGGCCGGTCAAAAAGGCGCTGGTTTGAACCGATGTGTGAGAGCCCGCATCGTCATGGTGCACAATGATTCGTCTTCCCTTGTTCGTTTTTCGAATTTCTCCGAAGACTTCAGGCAAACAAATTGTGGTGTACCACTCTGAATTGTCCGTCCTACGTTGCTCAAGCGGAACAGTCGCCACATGACCAGTTTTGCCGAAGAAACAGGCGACCATTTGCTTCGACAAGACAAGCCAAATCCAACGAAAGTTGGATTTGGCTTATCTTCGAAGACCCACACAGTCGATTGCTGTTTTTGTTTCGGGTTCATAAGCATAGATCCATCATTCGTCACCTGTGACGATCTTATAAACGTCTTTTGAAGCACCTCGATCGTATTTTTTCACAATTTTTTGCACCAATCGACACGAGCCTTTTTTGAGCGATTGTCAAATTGTGCGGGATCCAACGAGAACAAACCTTTTTTACGGCCAGGTGTTCATGGAACATCGCATGTATGCTGATGGAAGAAATGCCCAAGGATGTCTCTATCTTACGTTATGTCACTTGACGATCTTCCATTATCAGTTTACGCACGGCATCAATGTTCTCTGGCACAACGCCCGTTTTTGGGCGACCTTCGTTTTTGAGCGAGCCTCGGCCACGGTTGAATTCATTGAACCAGTTTTTCACAGTGCTTTAGGATGGTGCTTCATCGCCATACAGAGATTTAAGTTCATCGATGCACTCTTGTCGTTATAACCCATGTCGAAAGTTGTGAAAAATGATTGCACGAAAATGTTCACGAGTTAATTCCATTTTTGGCCAAATTGATTTTTTCAAGTCACTGTAAACAACACAAAAAATTTCAAACTTTTCAATGGACATGCCAGATGGCGTTTCCAAATAGGAAACATGAACGTCGCTCGTAATGTCCTATGCAAAATTTGGTCAGGATCGTTTGAATATCTGATGTACAATCTCGATGAAAGATCTTTAAATTATAACAAAACATGGACCGATATGGACCAATTTTAAACGGGTCAACAACGTCAAAGTTTTATCAAAATCGGCTCATATTTGCGACTTGTTTTTTGATGACATTGATAGGACAGCAGGATGACTCACTCAATGTAATCAGATAGTGATTTAAAATAGATCGGTATATTAAAAACATATGGTCTATCTACTTTCCTTTAGGATGCTAGAAATTCTTACCCATTCACAGGGTATTCCCTGTACTATAGTGTGGTGTAGGTAATAGATATGCTTAAACACTAATCAATTTTCAACATGGAAGTAGGCTTTTGATGAAGATATTCTCAGAAACTGAGCTGTTTTTTTTACAGAAAAATGTACTCAGAAACTAAACAATTTTTTTAAATGTAAGAAACAATGTTTAGAAGATGAACCGTTTTCTAAAAAAAAACTATGCTCAATAACTTACAAACTGAAGTAGTTTTTACTTGCGCAGCAATTGTCTGCAACACTTCGATATGGAAATGATATAAAAGAGTATAAAAGAGAATATGGAAATGATATAAAAGAGTATGCCCAAAATTAAGATATGTATTGGAATGCTCAAGAACGGATAATCGAAGAAGCTACAAACAATTTTCAACACGAAAGTGTGCTTAAAAATTCAGTAATTTTGTATTGGAATATATGCTCAGAACCTGGGCAGTTTTCTATAGGAAAATATGCTCAAAATTAAGCATTTGGCTGTAAGAAGATATGCTCAGAAGCTGAGCCATTTTCAGAAAGTAGTTTCAAAAACTGATCAATTTTCTACTTTGCGAGCATAAAAATGGGCTTAGAAAAAACGATTTTTACAGAAAAATATGCCCCAAGAAAATGTTTTGTCAGTGACTAAGAGTATTTACGCGTAAGAGTAAAAGAGAGTATTATCGTGCCAAGTCTGTAACGCTCTTATCATTTTTTGTCGGCGTTTGCATCACGATAAACAATTTTTAGTCGTGTGTATAAATTTTATACACACAGTCACACTGTTCTCTTTTCGGGAACATCAAATGCATGCTTGCCTAATTAAAGTGTACCCTACATCGTACTTTATAAGAGACTCAGGGTATTATAACTTAGTGCTGCTTTTTGTTACACCTATGGCGAAAGAAGAAAGACCCGATGTTTATTATACCGGCTATCCGATCAGAATCACTATCTTATTCCATTTAGCAAACAGATCTCGACGAGACTTTGCACATAGTGCAAGATTGGGCCAAGGACAACCCCTTTTAAAATTGTTCCACGTTTTGATATAAAAAAGGAAGACTTTGACCGACCAGGAAACGCTTTGACATATTTATTGCAAATGTCAAATGTGACTGACGTCCAAAGCATTTGCAAATTTAATTATGCGCCACCTTTTTCCTGATTTGATATACTGACCCTTTAGAAGCAGCAATTTAAATCACATCTTGCCTTAATTTCGCATGGGATGTTTTAAGCCACTAACAACTGATCGATCCATCTTTTGATATAGCCCCACTACAAAATCTAAATTTAGCATACCGCGATAAAAGTAATCAATAACGAAGCCTGGTAAAATTTTAAACGCGAAATTAGGGAAGTGTTCCTAAGGGAAATTGGACCGGCACAGATCCAGTCACGTGACAGGTCCCTCATAGACGGAAACCGGTCCTAGTACCGACCCAACTATATGAAAAAAATCTGTAACTTTTACATGGCTTGACACTACTTAGATACCATGTGATACGTATATCGCGGGACTGATCAAAAAGGACAGGTATCGAACGTGTCACTGTATCCGTTGTAGAATACCAATCACAGAATCCATCACATCAGTTCAATTTAAAGATTAGTCTGATTTTTTAAAAAATATTATCTGAATGTAAATTTTCTTATAAACTTAAATAGATTTCTAAACAAAATCGGCTCAAACTGGATTTTGTTAAAAAGATTGCTGAAATCCGCGGATATGTAAAATCCTTTGTAAGCCGTTTTATGTGCGAAGTTATACCGCGAATTTGACGACTTTCAAATTTCATGTACTTATAATTAACACATTATAACCATACCGAGACAGTTTTGTCACTTTTTGTCACCCATCCCCCATTCGGGACATTAAGGGTAATTGACTCTTCAATTCCCGAAGGGGTGGCTCTCATACAAATGTACGTTGGTTATGCTCCTGTTGTAAGGGAAACTGTGTGCCGGGTTGACAGCCCTTGTCCGAAGAATTGCTTTTGGGTCAGTCCGGTCCATAAAACCGGCTGTCGTAGGATGGTGTACGTTGGTTATAACCAATCCTGCTAAAACCACTATTTAGGACGATTTTTTGATATACTCTGTTTAAGCCCCATTTGCTTCCGAACCTGCTGAAATTATCATAGTACGTTATAAGCGAACCGTGACCAACGCTGATGAACCTGCACAATATCGGACGTGTTTTTCATACAAAGGTAACACCCTCTGAGTCAAAACACTAGTCGAAGTCAACATTTTCATCACGAGCAACGTTTGGAAATCGTTAAAAACTACTACCGGAATTCTGAGTCGGTGGCTCTGGCAAAGTTTCACGAAAATCCAGAGTTTCGTCGAAAAATCTTCTTCAGCGATGAAGCTCATTTCTGGCTGAGTGGTTTAGTCAATAAACAAAATATACGTTATTGAACAGCAACAAAACCGCGTGTGATTTAAGAGACACAATTGCATCCTCAAAAAATTACTGTGTGGTGTGGTTTTCACCACCCGTTATTTAATTTGATCAGATAACCGAGCACATAAAATGTAACCATCAGTTGGCCCAGTTAACAAATGTTCGAGTAAATGACAACCGAATTAGAAGAGTAGTTATAGCTGGCAATCTATAACAACCACCACTACATGTACGAGGGCAACCGCAAAAGTAACTGGCCTAACATAAAAAGAACCGTTTTTTTGGAATTATTATTATTTATTTTTCAACATAATCTCCTTCCAACTCAATACACTTCATTTTTTAATTCCATCCGAAAAATAAGATTTTTCAAGACCTTCAGAATATGCCTCAGTTTCAACAATAACCTAGCTATTGGACGAAAATTTTTTGCCACCGATAATTTTTTTTAAAATTGGAAACAGGAAATAATCAGAAGGAGCTAAATCTGGACTATATGGTGTATGCGGAGCAATTTCAAATCATAATACGGCCAGTTTTTGTTGAGTTAAAAATGCAGTGTGTGAAGGAGCATTATCTTGATGAAAAAGAACTTTTTGTTCTTAATGCGGTCGTTTTATCTTGATTTCTTCACTCAACCGATCCAATAATGCACAATAATATTCACTATTTATAGTTTTTCCTTTCTCAAGATAACCAATATCTATTATACCCCTTGCATCCCAAAATACTGTGGCCATTACTTTTCCTGCTGACTTAACAGTTTTCGTCTTCTTGGGACCACTTTTACCAGCTTCTATCCATTGTTTTGACTGTTCTTTGCAATCTGGGATGTAGTGATGGATCCATGTTTCATCAACAGTTATGAATCGGTGCAAGAACTCTATTGGATTACGCTGATTAATCGCTAAAAGCTCCTCGGAATTAGTCCAACGGACGATTTTTTGGGGCAAAGTCAACAAACGCGGCACCCATCTTACGGATAGCTTTTTCATGTGGAGTTCATCATGTAAAATACTCCAAACTTGTTTTTCGTGTATTTTAACAATATCAGCAAGTTATTTGAGCTTTATTCGTCTATCTTTAGTCACTTCATTAAATATTTTTCTAATGTTTTCAATAGTAGTAGCAGTTTTCGGTCTTCCAGAGCGTTGTTCATCTTCCGTACTTGAACGACCCATTTTAAATTGTTGAACCCAGGATGTCACGGTGGAGTATGATGGTGCAGTATCACCATGAACAGAATCCAATTCATCTTTGATTAATTGTGGCGTATAACCTTTCATATAAAAGTGTTTAATTACCGCACGAAACTTTATTTTCCATGTTTCAAAAATTATAAAACTTGTTTACTTCAATCACCTGTAACAAAGAAAATAATCATTAAATAGTTTTTTCGTTTTTTTGTTATTTATTCGGTCTTTTATCATTATTATGACTTGAGCAGTTTTTTATTCTGGTTCGAGACCTTTATTAATTAAATATTTCGGAAATTTTGACAGATGGATTATAAAAGATTGCTTTTAAAAAAAAAAAAGTTGCTAGTAAAACAGAAAATGTGCCAGGCCAGTTAGTTTTGCGGTCGACCTCGTACAATTTCAGTTCCAATAATCGTCTTACGATATTAAGATAAGGGTACCGATATCTTGTATTTTCAACCAGTAGTGCCAGTTTCCTCTACTAAAAACTTCTTTTTACTCAATCAATACTTGGTTGTAGCAATGTATATAGCACGTGCAACCAGGAACATTCATTTGGCGAAATATTTGGCTGTGGCAACAAATCTGTTCTCTGTGTGTATCCACACGTGTAAGTTTCGATACTTTTTTGTCTCTAAGTTCTGCGATAGCGCCCGGAATTGTAAGAAAACAGCCTAATGGTGCTGTTAGGAATGCTACTTTTTTCGCACTTAGCCCGCATTTCTGTGCAACCCTACTATTACATTTTGTTTTGTCAGTGAGAAAAGGGCGTACTGCCTGCCTTCAATCTAGTCGACCATAAAAGGGCTGATGTCTGCAGTGATTTCATTTTCATCACACCCCACCGAAATTAAAAACGTCCATTCAATATGTGAACACAAAGGACGTCGCAATTGTTTAGGTTGAGGCTTCGTTCACAAAATGTGCGACCGTTTAAAGTTGCACTTAAATGGGTTCGATTTAGAGAGTGCAAAGCCGAAAACCGACATTCCGGTTTTTATGTTTAAACCGACAGTCGGTTTCTCAAAAATAGCTAAACCCGACATGTCGGTTTATCCGGTTTTTTGGTGTCGAGTTTTTCGTTTTTTTGTTGTTGAATGTAAAATTAAATAGAATTTTTAATTTCATCTACGGAGTGCGTAGCTAGTATTTGAGCTAGACCTAACTTTAAGGGTACCGATCTGTTGATGCGATTTAACCGTATATGTCTGTCCGTCTCTCCGTCTGTCTGCTATCTATTTATCTTGTCATCAAACTTCAAGTCGCAATTGTTGCCTGATCTTTATGAAATTAAGAAGAAATGAAGCTTTTTGAACAAAGGATGAAGGCTTAAGAAATTCGTTTAAAATGTATATATACGAGGGCTGCTATATTTATTTCTGGCTTAATAATTAAAATGCGAATATTTATCATCATAAATGGTTTTATTGTTTTTTAAAGTATTCTCCAGCACGATTTATACACTTTTGCATGCGCTCAAACCAATTGTCGAAGCATTTTTTCCACTCCGATTGAGACACCTGCAAAACATGGTTTTTGAACAGCATCTTCTGGCGTCTACAATCGTTGACCACGCATTTTTTTCTTGATGTACGGGAATAAAAAGAAGTCGTTCGGTGCCAAGTCAGGGCTGTACGGCGGATGACCCATCAACTCGACCTTTTGGCCGGTCAAAAAGGCGCTGGTTTGAGCCGATGTGTGAGAGCTCGCATTGTCATGGTGCACAATGATTCGTCTTCTCTTCTTCGTTGCTCAAGCGGAACAGTCGGCACATGACCAGTTTTGCCGAAGAAACAGGCGACCATTTGCTTCGATGTGCTTCTTTCACGAACAACTTTCGTTGGATCCGACGCGGTCGATTGCTGTTTTGTTTCGGGTTCATACGCATAGATCCATGATTCGTCACCTGTGACAATCTTATAAACGTTTTTTGAAGCACCGCGACCGCAACCTTTTTTTGAACGATTGTCAAATTTTGCTGGATCCAACGAGAACAAACCTTTTTTACGGCCAGGTGTTCATGCAATATCGAATGTATGCTGCAGGAAGAAATGCCCAAGGATGCCTCTATCTCACGGTATGTCACATGTCGATCTTGCATTATCAGTTTACGCCAGCATCAATGTTCTCTGGCACAACGGTCGTTTATAGACGACCTTTGTCTTTGAGCGAGCGTCGGCCACGATTGAATTCATTCAACCAGTTATTCGCAGTGCTAAAGGATGGTGCTTCATCGCCATACAAAGATTTAAGTTCATCGATGCACTCTTGTCGTGAAAATCCACGTGGAAAGTTGTGAAAAATGATCGCACGAAAATGTTCACGAGTTAATTCCATTATTTTGCCAAATTGATTTTTTTCAAGTCACTGTAAACAACACAAATGATGGCCGTACGTCAAAACGTTCTGAGTACGTTTATGCTAAAAAATGTCAAACTTTCCAACGGAAATGTCAGATGGCGCCACGCAACACTTAGTGTTTTAGTGTCCGAAATGCCGGTTTTCTGAAAACCCGGTTTTTGGACACTGTAGTTCGATTGTTGGCAGGAAAAGAGGGCAAAATGTTGCCCTGATAATTTCGCTGATGTCTTAATATGCTACCGTGGTGCAATTATATGTTACGTTTATTAAGGATAACTCAAAATGAATGACCCTTTGTTACGCTACTGTCGCACTGCGTTGATAGGGTGTAATAAGACCGAGTAAGGCATTCAAAATGCTGGAATATTTGTTTATGGCTACATTGTGTTTTTTTCGCTATAAAGTGTAAAGTCATTGTTAAATAATCATTTTTGTTTTGAAAATGTTCTACATATGCAAGCGAATAAACAAAAGAGAACAAAAGAAAGAGAGCGAGGGCAAATAAGAGAGAAGATGGCACAAAGCAAACGATTTATTTTAAGAAAACTTATTTAAAGTTCAGCCGGTAACGAAACGATCAGTGCTGACCAAAGTGAGACTTCGAATTTATTCTTCGTACGACCAATGATCGGTGATGGCTGTGGTTTGAGTGCGTCATCGGTTATTTGCTTTATAACGCGTGCTGCCGCTTTCGTTTGGTGATTATTATTTTTACCTTTTCTTATCATTTAAAACAAAAAAATTATATGTGAAGTACAAACAATCAAGGAAAATGTTTGTCAAATAGAATTGTGGCAGTTTACATGATTGTGTATGTATGTATGTATGTGCGATTAGTTTATACATATGCAATAACCCTACGGCTAAAATTATAAACAGTTTTGATAATAAGAATCCCAGTAAAAAATATTTGGATTATTTCATAATCGAGAAATAATGGAGTAATGACTTGTTCATCCATTTGGAGTAATAAGCGAGTTAGAAAAGTAACATTAAATGCATATTTTCGCATACCACACCAAAATCTTTTTAAGAAAGGCAATCCATTGAATAAGAGGATGTTTTCTGAAGTTTTACGAGTTTAAACTAAAATAAAATACAGTTAAACCTGGATAAGTGGGATGGATCTACATAAGTGGGACAGTTTTGGCGGTCTCTGAACGCTTTGAACAAACAAATAAAAAACCTTTTAGAGCAGGAGTTAAAACCTCTTTAAGTGGGACTTGATTTTTTAGAATTTACCATTTTCTCGTTTAACTCTATGAGTGGGCCTTTAATGCTGTACCTCCAGAAGTATGAATTTTGTCTTTTTCTTCTTTTCTCTCTTGTTTTTGCTGTTTATTAAGGGAGTTTGGAGGGGAATTTTTGGCTTATATTTTGGTGATTTGGCGATTATTCTGCCCGATTTAATAAAAACGCCCTAATTTAACTTTTAAATGTCTTAATGAAAAAGTAGCTTACTCTAAAACGCCAAAAGTCTAAATTATTAGTCGGAATTTTCGATTTTTTGGCTCAAATCTGATTGAATGGCTCCATTCTATGTATTTTTATCCTTCGATCATAGGATTATAGTTTGGAGTTTTTTTTGAGTAATTTTGACCAACAATTTGGCGACAGAGGCCAAAAAACCTGACAACCCTCGTGCGATGTTGCGAGCGCTCGTTTTTTTTTTACTTTTACTTTTTATGTTTATAAAAGCATATTCTTCTGTTTGTTATCATTTCAATTGAACTGTAGAATTTGAATTTAATGCCAATAAACAGAATTTTAGAATATACGTGAAGAAACTGCCTTTTTCTAAAAAAAATTAACTTGCTTTGCCTCATAAAATGGCCTGGATAAGTTGGAAACTGTATTAGTGGGAAACCTCTTTAATTGGGAATAAACAGACGGTCCCTTGCGATCCCACTTATCCAGGTTCAATTGTAATACTATTTCTAAAGTGCAAACTGAAAATTGACTTTATTATAAATACAACCATGGAAACAATTAGTGCCCGACCGATTAAACAGCTTTGGCAATATTTTTTGACCGAAGGCTGAATGTTTGTTTAAAATATACAAAAAAAAAACTTCACGATTTACAACTAGCAAAAATGAGGGCGTGGCCGACCTGCACTTCTGTGTTTAGAGAAAAGCCAATTTTAAATAGGTTGTTGCATCCCTTAGACGGAATTTTTTTTTGTGACATTTCATCGAGATTGGATGCAGTATGTGGCTTCTAGAACTAAAAACATCAAATCGAATAAACAAATGTGGCCCAAAAAACCTACTCGTGCTTAATTATATCAAGATTGGATGTAATATACTGCTTCTAGAGCTAGAACATAAAATCGGATAAACATATAAATGGGCGCTATAGCTAAATCTTAACCGATTTACTTCAATTTTAATAAAATCCTTCCTAGTCCCAAAAAACTAAATTGTGCTTAATTTCATCAAGATTGATTGTACGAGTAATGTGTGGCTTCTAAAGTTAAAGACATAAAATGGGGTAAACATACGAGGGCGGTTCGGAGGTTCATAGCCTAGCACAAAAAGCGCGGTATAAACAGAAAAAAGTTAAGTGCTTTGGAAACTTCCATCTCTGCTATGAACACATGTTAAATTTTGTTTCGATCTGGCAACTCCTTCATATAGAAACAGGTGTTCACAAAAGACGCATCCGCGATTTTTTTACAATGGAAAAATTAGAAATGCGTGGTGTCATTAAATATTTACATAAAAAAGGTTTATCGGGACAAGAAATTCATAATGATATGGTGAATGTGTTAGGTGAAAGTGCTCCTTCATATGCAACAGTAAAAAACTGGGTTGCTGAATTTAAACGTGGTCGTACAAGCATTGAAGGTGAACCACGTAGTGGACGTCCAAACACAGCAACAACAACAGAAATTGTAGCCAAAGTGCATGATATGGTATTAAATGATCGACGAATAAAAGTGCGTGAAATAGCTAATATCATGGGCATCTCAAATGATCGAGTCCATTAAATTTTGCATGAAGAACTACAGATGAAAAAGCCTCTGCAAGATGTGGTGCCGCACCTGTTAACAGTCGACCAAAAACGCATAAGAATGAACATTTCTCAAGCTTGTTTGGATCGTTTTCAGCGAAATAAAATGGATTTTTAGCGTCGTTTCATAACTGTTGATGGGACATGGATCCACCACTATACTCCAGAGACAAAAGAACAATCCAAACAATGGACTGAAGCTGGAGGAAGTGCCCCAAAGAAGGCAAAAACAATTCAATCGGCTGGTAAGGTTATGGCAACGGTTTTTTGGGACTTCAAAGGTATTTTATTGATTGAATATCTGCAAAAGGGTAAAACAATAAATTCAGAGTACTACTGCAACCTTTTAGATCAATTAAATGTACAAATTCGAGAAAAACGTCCTGGCTTACAACACAAAAAAATAATTTTTCATCAAGACAACGCACCAGCGCACAAGAGTGTTTTAACAATGGCTAAAATCAACGAAGAAAAGTACGAGTTGCTTGACCACCCACCTTATTCTCCTGATTTAGCTCCCTGTTCCCAAATCTAAACAAATTCCTTGCTGGCAAGCGTTTTACCTCAAATGAAGATGCAATTACAGTTGTAAACCACTATTTTGAAGACCTTGAGGAAAACTATTTTAGAATAGAATAGAATTGCTAGATAAGCGTTGGACTAAGTGTATTAAAGTTTCAGGAGATTATATTGAAAAATAAAAATATTTTTGAAAAACTAACTATTCTCTTTCATTGATAGGCTAAGAACTTTCCGAACCGCCCTCGTATATGTACTATAAGAGCTATAGCTATATCTGAACTGATTTTCTTCAATTTAAGAATGTCCTTCTTCAAGATTGTATATAATATTTATATTCAAGAGTTCAAGACATTAAATCAAAGGAATATAAAGGGTTTTTTTTTCAGAACAAAAAAAAATATAAAAAATCAAATCAAGTGTAGAATCTTTATTGGTAATTTGATAGAACATTTTATGGTATTTATTTTTTTAATATAATTTTTTTCAAATGTTGGCCGCAACTACGCCTGAGGGGGGCTTCCATTCTGAGGGTCCAATTTTGGTTGACTCGTTCGAGCATTTCGACCTGTATGGCTTTAATTACACGCGTAATGTTGGCTTTCAAAACCTGAATCGTATCTGGTTTGTCAGCATAGACTTGGGCCTTTATGTAACCCCAAAGAAAAATGTCTAAAGGTGTGATATCTCTCGATCTAGGCGGCCAACTCACCTGTCCAAAACGTCAAATTAGCTGCTTTTCGAAATGATCTCTCAATAGATTCATTGTTTGAGCAGCCAAGTGTCGTCAAGATTACGGGCTTCAATTTTAGGTAGCATAAAGATCGATATCATGGCGCGAATAGCTAGCACCATTCACGGTTACGTTCCAGCCATCATCATTTTTGAAAAATATGCACCGATGATTCCACCAGATTATCAACAGCTCCAAATCGTGGTTTCCTCTGGGTATAATGATACCTCTTGAACCTCTTCTTGTTGCTCTTCAGACCAAATGCGTCAATTTTGTTTATTGACTTTGCCGTTGAGCCAGAAATGGGCCTCATCACTGAACAAAATTTTGGTCGAAAACAGCTGATCTTCCCGTTTCTCACCGAATACAGTTGCCAACATTTGAAGGTAATTATTTTCAAAAAATAAATGCCATAAAATGTCCTTTCAAATTACCGATAAAGATTCCACACTTGATTTGAAATTTTGTATTTTTTTGTTCTGAAAAAATACCTCCAGATGGTTCCCCTATATAAGGTGGTGATTTAACATTTTAAATTTGAATTGGCTGTAAAAAAAAGTATGTACTGGTATTTTTTTTCAAATTTCTGGTTTTATTGGAAAGGTTAAACTTTGTTGACCCGGAACAATCGAAAATGTGTTGAAAAATTGGGTTGAGCGGATGAGGTACTGCCGAGCCAGTTGTGGTAGTCATATGAAGTACAGCCGATTCAAATTTAAAATGTTAAATCCAGAACCCTGTAGATAGTTCGCATAACATCGGTCCTTTACAAAAAAAAAGTCTAATGGGTTCAAATCACTCTAAGGTGGACAATTGTTATCGCTGAGACTGCTAAAAACGCGGGGAGTATGGCGTGGCGCGCCATCCACTTGAAACCAAAGATTTCCAAGATCGTGTGTTCATTTTCGACCACGAAAAATGTTTTATCGTACATCTGTAGTGCTCACCGGTAGCCAAGATGACGTTTTCAGCAGCAATTCAAAGAAAAATTATGCTACCACTATAAAACCCGCACCATAGTGGCAGTCTCTGAAAATGCATTGCTTTCTTCGTGAAAATAATGCATCATGAGCCACGCGAGGTCTCTTGGAGTGAAATTCGTATAATTAGTTTTGGAAATGGAAAGTCGATGTTCCAGCATACAGCCGCACGTTTTCGGCTACGGTAACCACATTCCAGTCAGTGCATACCGTACGACAACTGGGACCGTGATTGTTCTTCAGTAGCATGTCTCATGAACCTTTTGCAAGATACGTGGGTGCCTAATTTCGGTCTAATGCTACAGGGTTTTCCATTAAGGACATAACAATTTTATAAATTAACAAAACACAGAATATTTAAGATATAGAGTTCAAATTTTTTGCAGGTCTAGTGCAAATGTTACATTTTTAGAATGAAATTCGGTCGTTTTTGGACGACCTCCAAGACCTTCGTCTTCGAGCGAGCGTCGGCCACGATTAATTTCATTAAACCAGTTTTTCACAGTGATATAGGATGGTGCTTCATCGCCATACAACGATTTAAGTTCATCGATGCACTCTTGTCGTCATAATCCACGTCGAAAAGTGTAAAAAATGATCGCACGAAAATGTTCACGAGTTAATTCCATTTTTTTTGGCAAATTGATCTTTTCAAGTCACTGTAAACAACACAAATGATGGTCGTACGTCAAAACGTTCTAAGTACGTTTATGCTAAAAAAAATGTAAAACTTTCCAATGGAAATGTCGCCATCTCACATTTAGCCAGAAATATATATAGCAATCCTCGTATGACGACCACGAGCCCGTGTACAGCGATATATTCTTTGGGACAAATTTTCCACCACTCTTGCACACATTTCGACCTGAACGTTGGCATTTTCGGGTCGGATGTTGTCTCTGAGCTCGTCTTAAGTTGTTAGCATAGACCTAGACTTAATGTGGCCCCATAAAAAGAAATCTAATGGCGTTAAATCGCATGGACGAGGTGGACCATTTCTCAAGATAACACGTTTACCGAATTTGCCTTTCAGTAAATCGATTGTAGCGCAAGCTGTGTGTCTAGTGGCACCGTCTTGTTGAAACCACATATCGGCGAATTCAAGCTCATGCAATTCTGGCCAAAAATAAATTTCTAACACTCTCTTAAAGCACATGTGGGTTTGTTGCTGTCCAATAACGCATATATTGTTTATTTTCAAAACCACTTAGCCAGAAAAATGCTTCATCGGCCGAAATTTGGAGTAAGCGCTCTTAAAGTTGAGACCATCGACTCAGAATTTCGGCAATAATGAAGTGAACTTTACCATGATGAAAATGTTGACTTCGACTTACGTTTTGACACTGAAAGATCATTAAAAATCTTTGAGAGTGCGTTGACATAAAGATACGAAATTGTTATGTTCCTATTGAAAACCCCTTTATGTATTTAAGCTACATAGCATTAAAATTTCGAAATAAGTTGACATAATTTTCCAACATTGCTGAAACGTTAAGCGATTCAATTCGTTTCACGGAGATATGATACTGACTTTCTGTCAATATTTCAAGCGGGTTAGAGCGCTATATGTCAAATTAATATATGATTTAAAAATTAATACTTTGGGTAATATTTGGCTGCAACAATTTATACTTCTTAACATAGACAAAGACAAGTCTACAACGATTAATGTTCCGACACGTCCTAACAACTACTTACGCCTAGTACATATGTACTAAATTAAAGTAAAAAATATTTACTGATACGAGTATTTCTATTTAATACAAAATATTGTTTCTAGATTTCATTAACTACTTAACTATCACTGTGAAGTGTCTAGCATTTATCAATGATTATTCTTGTCTTGATGTTGCCATTAAAAGTTTGTTATCTTAACGGGGGTCAACACTATTGTACTTTCTTATAAATAAATACCCTTCATAAAAATTACATCGAACTGACAAATGAAATTGAGCACCCACAATTAATACAGAAGACAAATATCTGATAGTTTTTTTTTATTTTTTCATTATATAAGTAAATTGTTTTTTTTTAATCAAATATTTCTATTAAGAAGCTTCATACTTCTTATCTTTTCCTCAGACTCTGGCCTATCCACCTGTATTTCCATATTTTATGATGGTGTACAGGGTGTGGGGATTGAAGTGTTACCAATGGATAGGGTTAAAAATTGAGTTTTGTTGGTATTTTTTATACAATTTTGTTAAGTCATTTAAAACTTAGTAACGTATAGATTTCAAATTTTCAATCGCCATAATTCGACTGATCCTTTCAAAAAAAAATAGTTGCAGGATGCTCTAATGTGATTTTAAGAATTTCGTGTTCATTCTCGTTGAAGGGCTTTCTATAATGCTTCAATTAAAGTAATGTTTTGTGAGAACCTTGGAGTCCAAAATACCTCAAATACAGAAATCCAAGGGGTTAGCAACCGATGAATTTAAAAGCCACTGTTCAGTCGAAATGAAGTGAGGAACGTCGTTTTTTAACCAGTCCTGATTCACGCGTGCCTTATGCGATGGTGCAGAGTCCTGTTGAATAGTATAAGGCCTATTGCCGAAAAGTTTCTGTGCCCAAGGCTTAAGTGCACGTTCTAAGACCGATTCACGGTACACAGTTGCAATCACTTTAACACCAGGTTCCAGTAAATACAAGTGGAGAGCGTATATCGGCTGTTACTGCGGCCCAAAATATGACGTGAGGAGGAGCTTGACAAATTTTTGATCCAAGCTATCGTACAATCTCTCTGCTAACCATACCCGGTTACTTTGTTTGTGCGCGCAAGCGTTGTATCTCCTTTGCTCTTTGTAGTCGTTAGAGTTTTTGCTTAGGCGTAGGGCTATGCTTCTTTTGGATATTGTAAAGCTTCACATCGAGCTTCTTTTTTAAAATATCCCAAAAGCTTCGATCAGATATTGTGAGATCTGCGGTTAATTTCCTAGAACTCTGTCTGGGTTTTCTGCCAACTCTTGCCTTCACCTATTGGACTATTTCTTATCAAGAATTTTTTTTTTCGTCCGCCGCCCTGCCTTTTTTAACAATACCAGTCTCCTTGTATCGGTTTATGGTCTGATACACACACATTTTATTAATATTTAAATTTTTTAGTTCTTGGACTATCGCTGGACACGACTTTCCAGCTAAATAAAGCGATATCACTCTGTTCGGCTTAAAGTCCATGTCATATAAAAATAATTTCGCAAAACTTAAACGAGTGTGCTTTGGAAATCTTGTAAAAAATGTAAGAAAGTATGGCTATACATAAAAAATATTGTGATTGCACTGATAGCTTGACAGATATGTCATACTGAAAATGGAAACACTTCAATCCCCTTGCCCTGTATAACTGTGTTAAAAAACAAAACATTTGGGGGTTGCTATTTTTATTTCGGGCCCGGCAATAAAAACACAATAATTTATCATTGGAAATGGTTTTATTGTTTCTCAAAATATTCTCCTTAAAGATCAATACACTTTTGCATGCGCACAAACCAATTTTCGAAGCACTTTTCCACTCCGATTGGGACACCTCGAAAACATGACTTTTGAACGCTTCAACAGCTACTTCGGGCGGAAAAAAACGTTGACCACGCATTTTTTTCTTGATGCTAGGGAATAAGAAGAAGTCATTAAGTGTCAAATCAGGACTGTACGGCGGCTGACGCATCAAAATTGACATGTTGAGTGCTCAAATTGCCCATTGTTTCAGCTGATGTGTGAGAGCTCGCATTGTCGTGTTGCAAATGATCCGTCTTCACTTATTATCTTTCCTCATTTCTTCGAACACTGCTGAGACCAAATGCGATCAGCTTTGACACGAGTGTACAGTGCCAGACTCTATCAAAGGCCTTGGCGATATCCAGAGCCACGACCTTACTCTTACCAAACTGGTGGATAGACCGACTCCAGCGCTCCGATTAGAAAACCATCAGGTCTCCCGTAGAGCTATTTCTACGGAAGCCATACTGCCGATCACTAAGTAGGTCGTTGGACTCCAGAAACCCCACAAGATGGTGCTTGACCATGCACTCTATTACAAACAACAACCTATCTATAAGTTTGGCGTGTCCTTTTCGTCTTTTTTTTTGAGAAGAATGAAAACAGGATTTTTAATAAGAGTTTTGAGTAGGTTTGTGTTCTACGAGTACTAAGCAGTATGTTTTGAACAGTTTATTATAGGAGGGGCCTTCGAAGTCGAAAAATCGACATCTCTACTTTTAGAGTGCCCTTTTTGGTCCTTTTGTTCAAGAAATTGCGTAAATATTAAAATGTTCCATTAAACTACTATTATCACTTTGCATAGTTCCTCTAAAATAAAATCAAAATATCTTTAATTGAAATAACCCTTTTCGTCCTTTTCTATTTCTTAACGGAATAACTGGATATTGGATCAAAAAATCAGGATCCAAATGACCCGTTTAAACCCCTATAGGTTGGATATGGTTTTAAAGAATAATGTCTGATACAAAACCCTTCTTAAACTGGCCAACTACAGCAAAATCTTCTTTTTGCTATATAAAATGTTTTCTTTAAGTAGCGAGAACGTAAGTTTACCTTTTTAATTGTCTCATGATCTTAACCTGTATTGGGATAGCTTCCCAATTATGTTTCTTTTGAAGTCAAATAATTTTGGAGTTGGTTTTGCATATTTTTACAAACTACGAACTAAAAAAATGATTTTATCAAATAATTTGGCTCACAATATGTGGGTACATTCCACTTAAATATTCTTAGGTTGTGGCTTATCAACGTAGTACTATGTAGTCATCTATTTGAATATTCTCATTTACAATTTCTTTTAAACTGTGTCTTTCCCAAAACTAAAAGGTTCACCTCATAAGTTCAGACGTTTTCCTCAAAGTAATCAATGGCCTGAAATGGAAATCAAACGAGTCATCGATGCAGCCAACTGCAGCCAAACGATGGGAATGGAAGCGATCCGGCCATTAAGCTATCACTGTTCGGCAATAAAATATAAAAAAGATGAAGAAAATTCTGACAGCTCAGATATGATGGATATGGAAGCACCGCCACCACCAATAATATCGAATTTAATGTTGGGGGACAAAGACGAGTCCATTCCAGAACCTCCAACGAATATTGATTGGCAATATGGTAAAGAGAACGATTCAGATGCTACTTTTCCAGCGAATGTTGAAGAAAAGATTTGTAATTTAAATTCTAACCATGCTCGACCAATGCCCGAGAATATTTCTAAAACAAGTGGAGATATTAATATTTTGAGCAAAAAAGATTTTGGACACGCACCGAACTATACAAATCCCTTTAAATGTAAAAAATTGCCAGAAGGAAATTGTAGTCGTAGCACAAAACAAATTGAAGTACGGATCGGTTGTATTGAAACTACGGCTAAGTTAAAACCGACATTGAAGGAAGACCGGTTTGCTAACAAAACTGCATCAGCGGCATACAGCCAAAGCGAAACATTAGAAGTGCCCGAACGGGCTACAGTATATGTGGGATTTATTCTTGAAAACTCTGGTGGAAAACATTTGGACCGACAACATTTGAACCTACTGCGGAAGGCAATAACTGAAGCAGAGTCCTATTCAATGTTCAAATCCGAAATTTTTAGTTTTGCCCTTGAGAGCGGTACGATTAAAGTCGCCTGTTCCAGTAAAGCGGCAGCCTGGCTTAAGTCAAACATTCATTGCCTTCAAAAGAAATGCCAAGTGCAGCTAAAATTTGTGGATGAAACCGATTTCCCCCCCACATACACAGCTCGTGGAAACTTTCCAAAAAGCGTATCATATACCAACCAACGGATTCTGTCTCTTATAAATGATCAAAATAAGCTAGACGTCACGTCTTGGATAGTGGTACATCGAGAAACTAAGAATTTTCAGCATTATATTACTTTTGAAGTTGATAAGGACTCCTGGTCTAAGCTTCTAGAGCTGAAAGGTGTCATTTTATATTTCTTTGGTCGAGTAACATTGGAATTGAATGAAATAAAGTACTCGCCGAAATGTAATATCGATGAAATGGCTCTATCAAATGCTCTGGAGTCAAATAAGTACCATGAAGATGCCGCATTCCAATCGCCACCTAGAAAAGAATGTCTTAACGCCGAAAGCGAAGAGTCCAAAACGAGTGCATTCAGTGTCAGAGGTCATTTTCCTAAAAGCGAGTCATATACGATCGAAAAGATTCTAGCTTTAATTAAAGCACAAAACGACCTAGATGTTTCACTGTGGCATGCAGAGCTTAGGAAAACCACGGATGCTGAGCATCACATTACCTTCGAAGTTGATGAGGCCTCCTGGCAGAAGCTAAAGCAGCTGAATGGTATTATATCCTATCGATTTGAACAAATTAAACTAGAGCTGAGAGATAACGAATTGCCGCAATCACTTGCACAGGGTTCGAAAACCAATGCTGCACAAAGAGAATCTGCCCTAAATGCACAAAAGAGTACAAGTGCTTACACAATCAGAGGGAATTTTCCGCAAAGCGATTCATATACGATCGAGACGATTCTAGCTACAATTAAAGCTCAAAACCACCTAGACGTTTCTCTGTGGAATCCTGTACTTAGGGAATCGACCAATATTACTTTCGAAATTGATGAGGTCTCTTGGCTTCATCTTAAGAAGCTGAATGGCGTAATTTCATATCGCTTTGGCCTAATAGAACTGGAGCTGGTAGACAAGATCAGTCCAACTGGGCTGTCCAATTGCCAGGTGCCTAAAATAATGCCCGCGGCTTGTGTTCCAAAAACAGCCATTGGCACCAAAGCACTGGAAAAGCCAGCGAAATGTTCGCGCTATGAAATTCCTCGAACCATACGTGGTAACTTTCCGCACAGCAATACATATACAAACGCTAAAGTCTTGTCCCTCATTAAGGACCAAAATGACCTGGATGTGTCGTTGTGGAAGCCGATGCAAAGGAAAACAAACGATTCACTTTTTACTTTTCAAGTAGATGACAGTTCGTGGGATAAGCTGCAGCAGCTACGTGGATTGATCTCCTATCGATGTGGCCAGATAAAACTGGAGATGATAGGAAAAAACACTTATGCTAAACAGCAAAGGAGTAGTCCAACGGCTGAAGTGATAATGATAGACGATGACGCCGACAACGAAGAAGTGGTTGCAGTACAAAGTTTCCATTTGGAGAAGTCAGCCAAACACACTGTACGTGGTGATTTTCCCCAAAGCAATGCATACTCAAATGCTAAAGTACTGGCTCTTATTAAAGCTCAAAACGACCTGGACGTTTCGTTATGGAAGTCGTTGGAAAGGAAACCCAACGATTCACGTATTACGTTTGAAGTGGACAGCGACTCCTGGCTTAAACTGCTCAAGGCGAAAGGCTTAATTTTTTATCGATTCGGTCATATGAAATTGGAGCTGATTGGCGCCAACACATCCGATTCCACAAGCATTTCCGCCACACAAAGCAGTGACCCAACCTATGATTACAACGAGTCCAATCAAATAGTTTTAGAAACCTCCAGTGCTAAGCTACGATTACAACACACAGTTCGGGGCAAATTTCTACGCAGCCACACCTATTCAGATGAGAAAATTTTATCGCTTATTGAAGTTCAAAATAGTCTAGACGTGTCTGGGTGGAAAACTCTGCAAAGGACAAGTAAAGAGTCACATGATCACATTACATATGAAGTCGACGAAAACTCCTGGAACCAGATTCTCAATCTGAATGGTTCCATTTCATACGGATTGAGCCAAGTAAAACTTGAGCTGATAAACTTGAAATGCAATGCTGAACAACAGAATGTCCAAGTGGCTAAGCCAATAGATGAACTGCCTACCACACACACGGTTCGAGGAAACTTTCCCCAAAGCCATACATACACCAGCTCTAAGGTTTTGGCCTTAATCAAAGCTCAGAATGATCTCGACGTTTCACAGTGGAAACCGGTGCCCAAGAAAATGCATGAAAACTCATTTTTTACCTTCGAACTGGATAACGACTCTTGGCTCAGACTTCGACAGATGAATTGCGAAATTTGCTATTGCTACAGCCTAATAAAACTAGAGCTGATTCAATCAAACAGCTCTGTCGCTTACTCGTATTCCTCCAGCAGGCTGGATGAACTGAAGAACCGAATCGCTCGACGTTACGAACAAATGCAGTTTAAGCCATCGGCCTCAAACAATGCTATGGTCGGTGTTTCCCAACGCAATTCCCAAGCTAAGGCCGCAACAAAAGTAACTCCATACAATAGACCTCAAATATGCCAGCAGAATACTGAGTCCAGTAATCCCATGGTTAAATTGGCCGAGCTAAAGAATAGAATCGCTAATCGTTTTGATCGAATGCAGGGTCATTTGAATAACAATACGAGTGCCGAGTAGATTGTTAAACATTAAAAACGAGTTTATTTGGACTCCTCCACCTTTTCTCAAAAGCCTAAAGAATGAGTGGCATGAACAACATTTCCGGACCATTGCATTGATTGGTAAGAAGTAGAATTCTTGTTGCGAATAAGTTTTTTGTTTATTTGAAATGTTTACAATTACCAAGACAATTTCGCTTTCTAGTGCAAGAAGACGTTTCTGTGTTGTGGGACAAATAAAAATGAAAATATATGTAGGTACGTAAATACATACAATATCGATTCCAGAGAAATCTTATATCTTTTTACCCCTTCTAGAAATGGATTCAATAATGGCTAAATCGGATAAACCAAATCGGATCACCAATATCAATATCAAACAGCAAAATCTTTGAAAAAGAAGGCATTCAGGAATTAAATAAGATATTGGACAACTATTAAGGCAGTGGGACACTGCTTTCTATTCCTCCAAACGCAATTAAAAAGGAATAATGCAACTACCCGAAATACCAAGGATTTAATGAAACAGAACAACCCAATGTCATCCGTACTCTACCTCTCATAAAGAAATCTGGCCGGGCTGTTACTGCATTTGTTCATTAAAATCCATTGAACTTTTTATGAATAGGGATTTTTTCAAATCAATATATTGTTTTAAACGCTCGATATTGATTGGAGCATCCATGGAAATTGTCGCGTATTAATTTCTTTTGAATTATTTTTACCTTTAAGTTAAAATTACCTCGTTTTATAGTTTTATATGCTAATGCTTGCTATAAGATCAAATACTCGTATAATACTACATTACAACTTGACTGGATTAATAAAATACATATATTTATGTATAAAGTATACTGAATTTATAAACAAATCAAACTCTTGTTTCGACTTTATTACCAAATATGGAGCAGGAGAATGGAGAATTTAAAATGACATGCCCATTTGTTTTAGACTTTACCATTATGACTTAGCGCTGGAGTAAGTTAACCCCGTAATGAAGGGGAAAACACTAATCCATTGATCAAAGTCCTCCCTTCGTAATCCAAAAACAGGTTGCAAATGTGACCCATACATGACACTGTTCAATTAGGGCAAGGACTTCTGTAGGGTGTGTGAGAACGAGGAATCGAACAGGTTCTGGCTTGGGGAAAAATCCTTTAAGAATTGTGTGACGTCGCTAAGATCAGACTGCAGGATACAATCCTTTTTTTTTGAGATGCATAAGATGGCCTACTGAATAAAAGTGCGGGTACCGAACACAACAATTATCTCTCTCTGTATTTCCTCACCGCACTGTGAGTTTGTGCTGATGTTTGTAATACCCAGAAGGAACTGCGATATGCCGAAAATGTATACTTCTTTTTTAACATTCTTTTATTTACAATCTATCCGAGGATAAACAACAAATTGTAAGTAACAGGTTATGCGTCTTCACTGAGCTACATCACATAAAAAACAGTGTTGTTTTATGAACTATTTATATGATTGAGATAATTAAACTATAAGTATATATAGGTAAATGTGTTATTTATAAATGCTTGGTTATTAATGTATGCTTATTTTAAAGTATACCATATATAGGGTGATCCATCCAGAGGTATTTTTCAGAACAAAAAAATACAAAAAATTAAATCAAGTGTGGAATCTTTATTGGTAATTCAAAAGGACATTTTATGGCATTTATTTTTTGAATATAATTTCCTTCAAATGTTGGCCTCAACTACGCCTCAGGGTTTTCATTCAAAGGGTCCAATTTTGGATGACTCGTTCGAGCATTTCGACCGTTATGGCTTTAATGACACGCGTGATGTTGGCTTCCAAAACCTGAATCGTAGCTGGTTTGTCAGCATGGACTTTACGTAACCCCAAAGAAAAATGTCTAAAGGTGTGTTATCACTCGATGTTAGCTGCTTTTCGAAATGTCCTCTCAATAGATCCATTGTTTGAGCAGCTGTATGGCAAGTGGCACCGTCCTGTTAAACCCAAGTGTTGTCAAGATTACGGGCTTCAATTTCAGGTAGCATAAAGATCGATGTTATGGCGCGATAGCGAGCACTTTTCACGGTTACGTTCCGGCCATCATAATTTTTGTTGCTCTTCAGCCCAAATGCTGCAATTTTGTTTATTGACTTTGCCGTTGAGCCAAAAATACAGCGGATCTTCCCGTTTCTCACCGAACGCTCATTTCCATAATACAGTTGCCAACATTTGAAGGTAATTATTTTCAAAAAATAAATGCCATAAATTGAACTTTCAAATTACCAATAAAGATTCCACACTTGATTTGAGTTTTTATATTTTTTTTGTTCTGAAAAAATACCTCTAAATGGATCACCCAGGTTATGCGTCTCCACTAAGCTACATTACATAAAAGAAAGAGTGTTGTTTTATGAATTATTTCTATGATTGCGATAGATATACAATGAACGAGGGCTGCTATATCTATTTCTGACCTAATAATAAAAATGCGAATATATATCATCAAAAATGGTTTTGTTGTTTTTCAAAGTATTCTCCAGCATGATTTATACACTTTTGCATGCGCTCAAACCAATTGTCGAAGCACTTTTTCCGCTCCGATTGAGAGACCTTCAAAACATGATTTTTGAACGCTTCAACAGCATCTTAGTGGCGACCAAAATCGCTGACCACGATTTTTTATGATGTGCGGTAATAAAAAGTAGTTATTGGGTGCCAAGTCAGGGCTATACGGCGTATGACCTATTAATTCGACGTTTTATCCGGTCAAAAAGGAGCTGGATTGAGGCGATAGATTGACCTATTAATTCGACGTTTTATCCGGTCAAAAAGGCGCTGGATTGAGCCGATGTTTGAGAGCTCGCATTGTCATGGTACACAATGATTCGTCATTTTTTTCGTTTTTCGAATTTCTCCGAAGACTTCAGGCAAACAAATTGTGGTGTACCACTCAGAATGGACCGTCATACGTTGCTTTAGCGGAACAGTCGCCACATGACCAGTTTTGCCGAATAAACAGGTGACCATTTGCTTCGAAGTGCTTCTTCCACGAACAACTTTCGTTAGATTTGGCTTGTCTTCGATACCCACACGGTCGATTGCTGTTTTGTTTTGAGCTCATACGCATAGATCCATGATTCGTCACCTGTGACGAACTTATAAACGTCTTTTGAAGCACCGCGATCGTATTTTTTCAAAATCTCTTTGCACCAATCGACACAAGCCTTTCTTTGAGCGATTGTCAAATTGTGCGATATCCAACTGAAAAAAACTTTTTAAGGCCAGATGTTCATGCAATATCGAATGAAATGCCCAAGGATGCCTCTATCTCACGGTATGTCACATATTTGCATTATCAGTTCACGCACGGCATCAATGTTCTCTGGCACAACGGCCGTTTTTGGACGACCTTCGTCTTTTAGCGAGCGTCGGCCACGATTGAAATCGATAAACCAGTTTTTCACAGTGCTATAGGATGGTGCTTCATCGTCATACAAAGATTTAAGTTCATCGATGCACTCTTGTCGTGATAATCCACGTCGAAAGTTGTCAAAAACGAGTAAATTCCATTTTTTTGCCAAATTGATTTTTTCAAGTCACTGTAAACAATACAAATGATGGTCGTACGTCAAAACGTTTTGAGTACGCCTATGCTAAAAAAAATGTCAAACTTTCCAATAGAAATGTCAGATGGCGCCAGACAACACTTAGTGTTGCCTAGGCCAGAAATATATACAGCAACCCGTATAGCTAGATGTTTTATTTATAAATGCTAGGTTATTGATGTAAGCTTATGTTAAGGCATCCCATATATAAAGCTAACGAAAAGGCAGATTTAGTACATAATGGCTCTTCAGTCTTGTGGTCTCGTTCGAGCTATTAAGTAAGCAAATAGCTGAAGGGTTGACATGATCGCTGAGACTTTGTAGATATCTTTCGCTGAATATCTTGTTGTCTTCTGGAACCGATGACGTACAAATATCTCTATGTATAGAAAGTTGCGAATGAACCAAGGAGCGTTGGTATTAGGCCGAAGTGTTTGAGATTGATATCGCTCTATAATGTCACCATTTGGTTTTTTTTCAGTGGCCCAAATTTGGATGCGGTGTATTCAGACTGGCTTAAAGCTAACTTTATAAATTCTTAATTTGTTGTTTAAGTTAACTTTTGATTTTGGTCCTAAAAGCTAGAAAAGCTTTCTTTTTTTGATTTTAAGTTGATGTCGTTAATTCTTGGTAGGTGTTTTATTCAGGTAAGTCGACGGTCTAAAACCATTCCTAGATATTTTACAAATTGAGATTTTAGAATTGTAAAAGAGTTTATTGAAACGATGGGAAAGACACCCCTTCCTAACGCAAATGTTATATGGCTTGATTTATCTGCATTGATCTTTATGTTCCATTTTTTTAGACATTGCATTTGTAAAAGGATTGATGCTTTAGTAGAAGAACTGCATGAGGCTATAATCGCAGTATCATCTGTCACATATTATGTGACGCGCAAAATAGAAAGGGACCTAAGGGTAAAAACCAGTTTTGTTCGGAAGAGCCATTTTAAAGATTTCATAAAACGCCCATATCTCTGGGAGGGAACACTTTTGGGGCTTGGATCGGTCTCATTCGATGCTCAGATGTTGTCCACATGTGAAGAGTGAAAATTATTTTTTTCCCTTAGGCCCCTTTCTCTATGCGCTGTCACATATGATGCAGTCATAACATTATAAGTTGTTAGAAAATCGGCAGTGTACAGAGTATATATAAGTAGAACTGGTCCGAGCACACTGCCCTGAGGTATTCCTGCGCTTTTTTTGGACGAACGTTCCCAACCACGTCCCCGAACGTTCCCAACCGCGCCACGTCCCCATGACGTGTATATTTCAGATATTTCGTCATCAACTATTTCGTAAAAGCATCTGCCAACTAAATAACTAAAATAGATAAAAAGGTGCTGGCAAGTAAGTCTTAATCCTGTAAAGTAGTCCCTGGTGCCAGACTTGCTGTATGTCACGAAAAGCAGCCGAACAGTATTTTACATTTTCTAAGGCATCGGTTATTAAATTTTTCTATGAACCTTTTCGGCCGTGTTTAGGCCTGAATCCAAATTGATGCTCGGGTTAGATATATTCATCTTCCAGCAAGGGTTATAGTCTTCACAATAATATGTTTCCAATCGGTCTATAAGAGGTAACGAGGTGTTCCGGTATATTTGGCTTGTGATTTATTATGACCTCTGCGCATTTCCATTAAGATTGAAAATGATTGAGTCTTACTATGGAATTGATGATTATAGTTAGAAAAGCAACACTTTTTTAGGCAACTTCTTTACGCAACTTCTTTACTTAACGTGAAGGGCTGGAAAGTATTTTTAAGGTGATTAGCAAATGTGCCGGCATTGCTTTCATTTGTTTTGTACCATGTTCCGTCAGAATTCTTAATGAGGGTTTTTCTTTAGGTTGGCCGTTTTAAGTATAGGGTGATCCATCTAGAGGTATTTTACAGGACAAAAAAATATAAAAATTCAAATCAAGTGTGGAATCTTTATTGGTAGTTTGAAAGGGGGGTCAGAGGGTTTTACTTGCTTGTTATTTAGACATTGAACGGAAAAAGTTTAAGTCATTATGAATTATCCGTTTTAATTACCGTCTGCTTACCGCAATTTGCGCCGACAAGTTTCGAGGTGAAACGCTTGGATTTGCCTATATTAACGATGCTACAGCTGCATTGGTGTCTTGAGCTCGAACATAGGGATATCGATGGTACGGTCTTCCGGATTCGGCAAACATGTTTACCAGCCTCGTAATTTTGCATCTACGTCAAACTCCCTCCTAAATTCCTTTTGGATGGAAATGCAGGACTGCAAAGCATGGTCCAAATCCTTTTTTCGGTATCCGAACAATTCCTTTCAATAAATCTAAATACTAACCTTCCAAATAAAATAAAAAATAAGGTGATTGCTCACACAGAAAAAAAGTTATTACGTTTTGTTTTTGTAGCTGGAAACTTCCCAAAACATTTAAAAATCAAAATAAGGAATCGCTTTCAGCCTTCTTAACTAAAAAAAAATAAATTATACTTTTATAATTAAAAAAATATAAACTCCTTCGGGAATTTATTTATTTTTAGAAACCAAATTTGAAACAAAGAATAATTTGTTTGTGCTTGCTTAATTCAGTATAGGACGGTTAAATTTTAAGGGCCGATGTTGATTTTGAATAAAACACAAATTATTTAGGAAATTACTGTCATTTCATTTTATTATAATAATATTGGTATGGTTCAATTATGTATGCAACACGATCTCGGCGGCAACCCTCCATTCGATGGTCCAAATTTTCGATGACGCTGAGGCATAATTGAGGTTTTATGCCGTTAATGTGCCAAATTTTCTCATCCTTTAGCTCTTGAATTGTTGCTTTCCTTTTCTTTCAAATAACCCCAAAAAAAGAAGTTCAACGGTGTCAATTAACATCGCCACGATGTGAGATAACACGGCCATTGAATATGACGCGCTAAAGAGCCATCGTTTCGTTAGCTGTGTGGCAAGGGGCACCGTCTCTTTGGAACCACATATCGTCCACATCCATATCTTCCAATTCGGGCCATAAAAAATTCGTTTTCATCTCACGATGGCGAACACCATTCACAGTAACTGCCTGACTGGTCTAATTTTGGAAAAAAAAAATACGGCCCGATGATGCCGCCAGCCCATAAACCGCACCACGCCACTCTTTGCGGATGCATTGTTTTTTCGACAATCCCTCTTAGATGATCATTCGCCCAAATGCGTCAACTTTGCTTATTGACAAATCCACTGAGGTGAAAATGTGTCTCATCACTGAAGATGATGTTCTTCGAAAATTGATTTTTCATTTTCATGATAAGCCTGAATAACTTTAACGCGATGCTCGCTCGTGTATCTATCCATGGCTTAAATTGAAATGAAATGCAGAAAAGAACTTGACGTTTATGTGTGGTTCACATTCAACATCGGCCCTTAAAATTTAACCACCCTTTAGAAGGATACAGCTCAAAAAAAAAATGTATCAACCATGAACTGGAAATTTCTAAAAAAAAAAAAAAAACAATTACGGGTTCGCTTTTAGCCTTCTTAAATAAAAAAAATAATTGTTATACTTTTATAAAAAAAATGAAAGAAACATTTTATTTTTGAAAATTAAAAAATATAAGTTCCTTTGGTAATTTACTTATTTTATGAAACGAAATTTTCTACTAAATAATTTAAGAACGAAACGAATAATACGGCCTCGAGCTGGAAATTTCCCAAAACTTTTTAAAACCCATATATGGGCTCTTTTTCAGGCTTCTTAAATAAATAAAAATTAAAGTTATAGTTTTATAAAAAATTAAATAGTATTTTATTTTATATTTTTAAAAACTAAAAAAAACTAAACACAAAAAAAATTAAAAAACATTTTATTTTCAATTTTTTAAATTGAAATAAATAAGTTCCTTTGGTAATTTACTTATTTAATGAAACAAAATTTTCTACTAAATAATTTAAGAATAATTTTTTGTGATTGTCTAACTCAGTCGAAAAATACAGAACTTTTTAAAAACTTCAACATAGTTTTCATACGGCATTGAACTGAAAATTTCCCAAAAAAAATTAAAACCGAAAAATGGGTTTGCTTTCAGCGTTTTTAAATGAAAAAAATAAAGTTATACTTTTATAATTAAAAAATATAAATTCCTTTGAAAATTGGTTTATTTTAAGAAACCAACTTTAAAACAAAGAATAATTTTTGTGCTTGCTTAATTTAGTAAAAGGATACAGCACAAAAAAATGTATCAACTAAAACCCGGAAATGTCTAAAAAAAATTTTTAAAAACCAAATTATGGGTTCGCTTCCAGCGTTCTTAAAACAAACAAAAATTAATTTAAATTTTTTAAAAATATAAATTTCATTTTCTTGCTAGCTTTAAATGGAATTACTTTATGGCTAATGAAAATAAACTGAATTTCCTACAAATCCAAATATAGATTTATTTACAAGATTTGTTCAAGATTGGGGTCAGACTCATTAACCGAAGGCGGCCTAGAAATCGTCCTTTATGGTCAAATGACACGATTTAAGTTCAAGTTTTACTACAAATTGTAATTAGTTTTTTTTAAGATTTTGCTGTAGTCGAAATCATTGACCCAAGAACTTAACAACGTTTTTACTTTTCATAGTCATTTTAAATGGGCCGCCGTGGTGTTATGAAAGTTTGCACGACTATTATTCCAGTTAACCCAGGTTCAACCTAGGGTAAGAACATCTAACAATTTTTCAGCGGCGACTTTCCACCTCCTAAATGCCAGCGAGATTTATCTCTTAGCCATGTAAAAACTAGTCTATAAAATGCCGTTCGGAGCTGGCGTTAAACAGTAGGTCCTGGTCAAAGAGTATAAGAGTTAAATCGTGCACCGCTCACTGATTTGGGAGAAGTTCCCCTTCTTACTTAATAGGATGTTGTGGGACTTAAGTAATTAAGTTTTTTTTTTTGAAATGTTGCTAGCAAATGGGATTCGTTTTAAAAAAATATACTTCCAAATATTACTAGAGTGAATTTTTTTAAACGCTTAAATGTCCATTTTTTATGATAATTTATATGTGGTTTTTCCATTTTTCATTTATTTTCATGATTCCCAAGACGGCTACCGCGACTCACAGAAACGCAAAGCTTACGGTAGAGAAGACTCAGATTCATTAGCCAAAAGGCCGAGATTTGATAAAAGCTATCACCAAAAAAATTCGTCATTTGGACAAAAAGAATCTTCATACAGCAATAATTTTAAAATGCGAAAGAAATCGAATACAGCGGAGACGGTGATTTTTACGGAGCCGAAAAAATCGTCTGACATACCATCGCCATATGCTCACCTACCACCGTCGCCTCCGCGATACGCTAAACCAGCAGCAAAAAATCCGCGCCTGTTGCTGCCACCCGCTGGTATTCAAATAAATGTAGGGAATCTGTCACAAAGCTCGAATGAAACCACCGGTGCTAAAGCAAGTAAATCACTAACTGAACATAAATACAATCCTCTGGATATAAAACAATTTGAAGATAAGAAAGGTTGTACAACAAACACTGTGAAACAAACCCATAGTTCGAATAGCAGTTCTACTGGCCGCTTGGGAGATATTAAGAGGAATAGAACAAATAGCGGAAATGGTCCACAAAGCTCAAACAATATTCCTGTGGAAAACTATACTACAAACCGATTGGAACACTTTAATATAAAATCGAATAAAATCTCAAACTGCTCAAAAAATATCCCTGTTGATTTTAAGAAATCGCAGAACGTAAACATTTTAAAAGGACATAAAACTAGTACTGGGAATCTTACACAAATCTCAAATAACACCCCTGGGGACAGGACTATCGCACAGGCCGGAAATTATTGCAGTTCTAGTAATTCCAATCGTTTTGAAGGAAATAAAACAAATACAGGGGATTTCCCGAAAACCTCACTGAGTACTCCTGAGAATAAAAGTATCCTACCAACCAGCAACAAGCTCAGTGCCAAACGTTTTGATGAGCAGAAAGAATTCAAAACCAATGCCCAACAAATTCACAATAATGAAAATCCTAATAAATCAAAAAATAATATTCGATTGGAATCCTTCGAGACAAAGTGTGACCAAAACAAGGTGCAACAAACTACGGAAACAAAACCCCCAATTAAAGATGCTGATCATTTGAGAACTACGGCTAATAATAAGAATAACGATAGTGGAACGAGTAACTTTAAACCTTCCATAAGAGATGGTGGCTCAAAGTCTGAAAACGCTGACAATTGCCCTGGAAATAGGGCCAATTACCCCCAAAACAAAAGCCGCTTTGAATCCAAGGCAGATGCAGTGCCTTTTCAATTATTCCCTATAAATATTAATACTACACAGCCTGTAGGTCATGTGAATACGGAAATTGTCACCCGATATGATAACAATAGTACTGGTCTGGCAAATAAGGCCAATGAAATTGTTAACTATGGAACGTATAAAAAGAATCCTAGCAGATTTAACAACGATAGCCCTGTTAGTGGCGATAAGGGACAACTGTATAATCCACCACAATTTGAGGGCAAAAATAATATTCCCAACAGATTTGTGGAACCACCGCCTCAAATACCATTCGGCATGGAAAACCGTCGCCAATTAAATAATGCTCAACGATTTGAAAATACTGAAAAAGATAATGTTCCCCAGAGATTTGAGAACCCACCGCCCTCACATAACAATGCTCAACGGTCTGAATATTCTGAAAATCCTGGAAAAAATAAAATACCCCACAGGTTTAATAACTCACAGTTGCTTGAAAATAATAGGCCTTTGAATAATGCACCACAATTTGAAAATATTGCTAGGCCCGGTGATAATAATATTCCGAACAGATTTAATAACCAAACGCCTGGGTCACAGTATAGAAATAATATTAATAGGTCATTGAACAACGCATCACAATTTGAAAATATGGCTTACTCCACAAATAATCAAAATCCCAATCGATTTAATAACCCTCTACTCAGAGCAGAGTTCGGGGATAATTCAAGAACGTTGAACAACGCAACACAATTTGGAAATTTTGAAAATCCTGGTAATAATTACAATCCCAATAGATTTAATAATCCCCCGCCCGGATCACAATTCAGGGATAATAATACAGCCATGAACAATTCTTCACAATATGAAAATATGGCAAACCCCGGCATGTTTAATGGTCCTCCGAGCGCACAGCAATCCCGCAATAATGGCAATATGAAATATGAAAATATGGCAAACGCCGGCATGTTTAATGGCCCTCCGCACGCACAGCAATCCCGGAATAATGATAATAGGCCACAATTTGAAAATATTGGAAATCTTGGCAATAATTACAATCCCAACAGATTTAATAAACCTCCTCCACCCGGGCCACAATTCGGGCATAATAATGGAAACAATGCTCAACGTTTTGATAACATGGAAAATCCTGATAAATCACAATTCGGGCATAATACCGGACAATTAAGCAATGCAGCACCATATGATAATCTGGAAAATTCGGGTAAAAATTATAATCCCCATGGATTTGATGGCAATCCTACTCGACAACAATTCGGTGATAATAATGGGCAGTTCAATAAGGCAACACCATATAATAGATTTGGAAAATATGATAATCCCAATAGATTCACTAACTCACAATTCGAAAACTCGTGTTTGGGAAATACTGAGAATACCGGCAATAATAATACTGGGAATTTTCTACAAGGCTCAAAAACTTTCGGATTTGAAACGGGATACAACAAGAATACCGGCAACAGTAGTAGTGGGAATTTTCTACAAGGCTCAAAAACTTTCGGATTTGAAACGGGATACAACAAGAATACCGGCAACAGTAGTAGGGACCAAGGCAGATTTGCCGAGGCAGTCGAAAATAATGGAAACCATGCAAGCGAGAATAACAGTTCTAAGCCAAATACCGGCAATAACAATACTGGGAATTTTCTACAAGGCCCAAAAACTTTCGGATTCGAAACGGGATACAACAAGAATACCGGCAACAGTAGTAGGGACCAAGGCAGATTTGCCCAGGCATTCGAAAATAATGAAAACCATGCAAGCGAGAATAACAGTTTTAAGCCAAATACTGGGAACTTCCAGCAAAATCTTTATCAAAGTGGCAACAATTCTAACATAGAAACTACTCGAAAATCTGTAAGTAATACAGAGGTGGACAACAATACACCCACGGGCAATAAAAATACTTCTCTTCGTAGAAGTCGATTTGACAAGAGCCCGGTTAATTTGGAACGAAACACCACAAATTTTAAAAGAAGCAATGACGTTTATCCGAAAATTAATTGTGAAAATGCAAAACCAACTCAGATCGATAATCATCTAGAACCTAGAACACAAAATAAAGAAAATTCAGGCGCTAGTAACAATGCTCCGAACACTGGCGATGGCCAACAATTTGAAAAAACCACGCAAAGTTTGGATAATGTCTCTCCAGCTGTAGATACTACAAATGCAAAAAATCTGACACAATTCTCACTTAATGGGGCTCGACCTTATGATGCGGTCTACAATGTACCGCCGCCTGCAAATTATGGCGACTTTGGAAAGAATCTACAATTTGGTATGAAACGACGCTCTGGAATGAAATCTGATTTTCGTTTTATTAACAAAATGGATCAACACTTTGGCAATAACTCAAATTTGAAACCGAATCGTTTTGACTCGCAACAACTGCCCAACAATGATACAGGCTTTCAAATAAATCCACCTCTATTTCACGACATGAGCGGTAATCAACGCTTTTATGAGGATATCGATCCAGCTCCACCTGTTGAAGACGGTAGTTTTAAGAATTTTGAAAATAACGCCAATCAACAAAATAATGGCTCTGCTCAAAACGTACGATGCGCTTACAACAACAATGGCCGTGGTAATGTGCGTCGTGGCACGGGACAAATGAGGCTACAGGGACACAGTAATGGTCCTCCCGGTCGTAACCAACATTTCGGCAATGCAAATCGACAATTTGGTAGAAACCAACAGATGGTAAGAGGACGTGGAAGTTTTAATCAACACATAAGAGGACATGGGAATTTTAATCCACGCCAAAGAGGTCGTGGACATGCTAATCAACAGCGCAATTTCAATGCCTCCAATAGCTCTCAAAGAGGTTTCAATAAAACCCCACGTTCCGCCGGCACCCAACGCCCTGGAAATGGTCGGTTTGGAAATAATGCTTCAACAGCGGATGGCAATGGGAATGCAACTAAACGCCAGCTTCTCAAGAGACCTTTGGGAGGCTTAAAGCAAAATCGCTTTGGCAAACCACAAAACAAATACGGAAAACTATTGAAAAAGGCCAACAGCAAAACGGCCAAGGTCCCAAAAACCGCCAACAAGGAAAAGAAAATATCCAAGAAGTCAAAGAAATCCAAGACGGAAACGAAAGATGGCAAAAAAAAGCCTGAGGACGAACACATTGACGTTAACAAACAAGTATTTGGTGATTTTGTGCCCATTGTCGTTGGCCAGAAAAAGCCAGCCAAAGGGCATTTGAAACCCGAACCGGAAACATATTGGAAGCAGTGGTGGTCCCTTTACGGTTATGTTGAAAAAGCCCTCAGCCCCATAGATCCCAACGATGAAACGGTCAAGTCTGTACTTCAGTTTAGGCTCAGCCCCGCCGATGCCGATTACCGCAAAAGGAAACGTACACTCCTGGTCATGGGTGTCGCCAAGATTTTACGCCACATTCGTTTGAATGAAAACGATTATGCTATGCGTGATATTTTTAATGTTCTCAAGTATAAGCACCAACTGGAGGATGCACAGTTCCTGCAACATCTAATGCCCAAAGAACTGGAACGCGTTGAAATGGTTCTCAAGCATGCGCGCAAGAAAACCAGGCGGGCCCTATTCTATCAGAGCCTCATCATAAGGTGGCATTTCTCAACGGTTATTATTAAACGGGCCGAGAGTGGTGAATCCCTAAAAAGTGGACATGCTCGTAAACTAATCAGCGATAAGGCTTTCAACTATTTGGTTTGGGAATCCATACAAGAACTTAAGGTAAGTGGGGGGGCAATATTTCGCTTAAAATCGAAAATATTATAAACTTTAACTTTTCTCTCTTTTTTTGCAGAAATTAACTTTAGAGGACTGGCCGGGATTTGAGGAGTTTTATAAAACTTTATAAAATTTACTATTCATACTCGCAAATACATAGAAACGTAATGCATACATACATATATACTATTTCATATCTAATATCAATGCAGTGCCATACATGTACATATATATGCATGAATAAAAAATATATATAAACTATTTGACTAAAAATATTGCTAGTTTAGCTCCAATACAAAATACATAAAATGGGCGTCCTTTTGTCTAATTAATGCCATCGTCATATCGGTATTAGTTCACAAGATACATCCTTTCAAAGTTCAGGTTTGTATGGGCGGGACCACGCTCTTTTGTTTAATTTTAACACAATATAATCTATGAAAGTACAATAATCCTTGATTTCATTCTGTGAGATTTTTATAACGTTCGGTTCATTACTTTGGCCATAAAAGCGATTTTGCCTCCACGGTGTGTTTCAATCCATGCCAACAACATATGTTCCAAATATCATAGTCATATCTTTAATAGTTCATGATATTGTTTTTTTTTTAAGTTCAGAAAGGTGCGGTGCCTCCATGTCCAACTTGTTCACAATAATGTCTTTTTTAAGGACTGCGTCAACCTTTGAAAAATCAATAACCCTGAACTTAACAAGTGGACAACTTAATTTGTGACGTATGGCCGTGACGTATGCAAAAATATTACGTATGGATCTATCCGGCCCATTGTCAATACCAACTACATACGAGGGCTGCTATATATATTTCTGGCCTAATAATAAAAATGCAAATACTTATCATCAAAAATGGTTTTATTGTTTTTCAAAGTATCTCCAGCATGATTTATACACTTTTGCATGCGCTCAAACCAATTGTCGAAGCACTCTTTCCACTCCGATTGAGACACCTCCAAAACATGGCTTTTGAACGCTTCGACAGCATCTTCTGGCGACGAAAATCGTTGACCACGCATTTTTTTCTTGATGTGCGGGAATAAAAAGAAGTCATTGGGTGCCAAGTCAGGGCTGTACGGCGGATGACCCATCAAAAAGGCGCTGGTTTGAGCCTTTGTGTGAGAGCTTGCATTGTCATGGTGCACAATGATTTGTCTTCTCTTGTTCGTTTTTCGAATTTCTCCGCAGACTTTAGGCAAACAAATTGTGGTGTACCACTCAGAATTGACTGTCCTACGTTGCTCAAGCGGAACAGTCGCCACATGACCAGTTTTACTGAAGAAACAGGCGACCATTTGCTTCGAAGTGCTTCTTTCACGAACAACTTTGGTTGGATTTGGCTCGTCTTCGAAGACGCATAGATCCATGATTCGTCACCTGTGACGATCTTATAAACGCCTTTTGAAGCACCGCGATCGTATTTTTTCAAAATTCTTTGCACCAATCGACACGAGCCTTTTTTGAGCGATTGTCAAATTGTGCGGTATCCAACGAGAACAACCCTTTTTTACGGCCAGGTGTTCATGCAATATCGAATGTATGCTGGTGGAAGAAATGCCCAAGGATGCCTCTATCTCACGGTATGTCACATGACGATCTTGAATTATCAGTTCACGCACGGCATCAATGTTCTTTGGCACAACGGCCGTTTTTGGCGATTGAATTCATTAAACCAGTTTTTCAGAGTGCTTCAACGCCATACAAAGATTTAAGTTCATCGATGCACTCTTGTCGTGATAATCCACTTCGAAAGTTGTAAAAAATGATCGCACGAAAATGTTCACGAGTTAATTCCATTTTTTTGCCAAATTGATTTTTTCGAGCCACTGTAAACAACACAAATGATGGTCGTACGTCAAAACTTTCTGAATACGTTTATGCTAAAAAATGTCAAACTTTCCAATGGAAATGTCAGATGGCGCCAGGCAACACTTAGTGTTGCCTAGGCCAGAAATATATATAGCAACCCTTGTATTTCGTTCAAAATTGCAGCCACATGGACACCAAATTGCGACGTGAAGTTTGCTTTTACAGACAGTCAGGCGGACATGGCTAGTTGATCATAAATTTTTAACACGATTCAAAATATATACAGGGTGATTCAATCACGATTGGATAAATTTTACCAGCGTATTTCTTGGCTCATTGCATGAATGACCATGCCCGAAAACGCAAGGGGGCAAAATTACAGCGGTTTGAAAATTTTTGGATTGATAGTGGGTGGGTACTAGGGTAAAATTGCTAAGTTCTGAACCAGTGGTCGGATTTCTCTTAAAAGATTGCCCTACCTATTACCTTTCCACAATTACCTAAACGAAGCTCTGAGGTTCTACCTTTCCAAAGTTATGACTATTTGACTGAATATTTTTTGTATGTTAATTTACAAAAGCAAATAAATGTGTTCTGTTATTTCGCTTCCAAAAACACAAAAAAATTGCATTTCAGTCAAATAGTCATAACTTTAGAAAGGTAGGACCTCAGGACTTCATTTAGGTAATTTTGGAAATTTAAGGTAATAAGTAGGGCTATCTTTTAAGAGTAAAAAATATCCGACCACTGGATCAGAACTAGCAATTGTACTCCAGTACCTCCGATCACCATTCAAAAATTGTCAACCGCTGTCATTTCGCCCCCTGGTCGTACATATTTTCATGAAATTAGCCAAGGAATACGATGGTTGACTTTTTCCAGTCGTAAATGAATCACCCTGTATACTTTATGAGGTCTCCGACCAGTATTTTAATGCGTTGCAGACGGAATGACAATGTGAATATACCATCTGGATGGAGGGTATAAAAATAGAATATTTGAATATTGGCCTGCCCCTACAACCCTGATCTAATACCGTTATGACGATAGCTGTTGGTATATTGATGTTGATATGGAACACACCCGTGGCCACGCCCCATTAACAAAATTATCAAAGTGGACCATAATCCCTGATGGAGGGTATATAAACTTCGGCACGACCGAACTTAATTTGTCCACTTGTTAAGTTCAGGGTTGTTAATTTTTCAAAGGTTGACTAAGTCCTTGTGTGGGGAATTTTGTTACCTCTCAACCGATCTAGTCCATTGTCAATACAAACCGTTTCAGTCAAAATTTCAGACACCTGGATTCAATAGTACGAACTGAAGTTGCTTTTACAGACAGACAGGCTGAATTCGAATTTTACGACGATTCACAATTTATTTACTTTATGAGGTCTCCGATCAGTATTTCGAGGGTAGGGTATAATGCAGGGTATAAAAACCATGATGGTATGACAAGAGGTTAATAATTTTTTTTTTCGAAAGCAATGTGGTGGGGAGGCCAAGAAAACAATTGTATTTAAAATTAATTTTTTACTAAATTCGGAAAACCACGAAAACCAAAATAAATAAAAAAAGATCTTGTCATTACGCTGTCAAGAACAAAATCAAGCAAAAATTTAAAACTAAATAAAAGCCATGAAATCAAAAGTAAATACAAGTCCATACTAGTTAAAGAGATAAAGTCGGATTAATCCGACTATTTAATACCCTGCCCTTTTAAATGTGCTGAAAAGCTTATTGAAAACAGGCTTATTTCAGGTTCTAAATTTACCCTGATTTTAAAAATTGTGTCATATTAAAATTTATGGACAAATTTTCTTATTTTTGGGATCCGTAAAAGAATATTGGACTTTTGGACACGTCATACAAATTTAAGTTTTTTACAAAAATAAATACACAAATAATTTTATTTTTTCAGAGAAGAAATAAAATTATTTTTACCCGCATCAGGGTACGAAAGGGGTCACCTGATTTCCTTTAGGTGATTGCAAGAGACTTCCTGCAAGATTAAAAAATATCTCGAATGGTCCTATTCATCCTCTATGTTTATGGGTAACAAGGAGCGAATGTACACATTGATGCCACCAGCCAGAGTGTGGGAGACTCAAACTAAAAGTATTCATGTGCTACGAGGTCAGACTAGAGACTCAAGTCTGGTGCCGCGGCAGGTCAGAATCCCATAGAACTGTTGTTCTAGCCTGACCTGTTTGAGAACGGCCCTTCGTTGAGTTTTGCGGTGACCGTGGTTAGCCACCTTAATCACAGGTAAGTGTTTGCTTGACGTGGAGTTGCGTATAGCCCGGGGGCTATGATCCAAAGAGTAGCAGATATTTTAGATAGACCTCACCATGAGTTTAGTGAAGCCCGTCCAGCTGATCCTGACATTGGTCTCTCTGCTTTATTTGGAGGAGTGTTTGAAGATTCGATTTTTGTGAAATTTGACACAAGTAAGTTTTTTGGACCATTGAACCATTGAAAATAAGATAAATCAATTCGGACTTAGATATAGCTCCCACATATATGTTCATCCGATTTTTCTGTATTTATATCTAGAAGCCACATCCTACATCCATTCTTGATGAAATTTCGCACGAGTTTTTGAGTCAAAAAAAAGATGGTATTGAAATTGAAGAAAATCGGTTTAGATTTAGATATAGCCCCCATGCGTATGTTCATCCGATTTTATGTCTATATCTCTAAAAGCCATGTATAAAATTCAATCTTAATAAAATGTGGCACACATTGTTTTTTGGACCAAAAAAATGTATGAAATTCGTTTCATTTTAGATACTTTTATAGCTGCCACACACGTATGTTCGTCCGATTTTATGTTTTTAGTTTTAGGAGCCACATATTCCATCCAAATTTGATGAAATTTGGCACCACTCAGTTTTTTGGACCAAGCACTGAATTTATTGAAATTAGAGGAAAATTCCTTGTTTTATTTAAGGCCAAGTTGCATACGTAGGAAGTACCTGTGTCGTACCGATAGCAGTACTCCGAAATAAATGAAGCGCATCAAAGAAACTTGAGAAACTTTGCCCAGGACTGGAGTATTTATAAATCTTTAAAGTACAAATCAAACGCAAAATGAAAAAAAAAATTGAATGCTTGGGCGTTGAAACGGGCGAATGCTTTAAACGGTTGATACTAAAGTACAGTAGGGATCTTTCTGTTAAATTTTGTTCCTCATAAGAAATATTTGTGTGTTAAAAAGCCTCGTCCTGCATAGGGCTGACAAAGTTACAAATGTACCACTCTCGAAATGAAGTTTTTTTTTTTAAGTAAATCCCAAAATCTTGTGTATCTATCTTGACTACATTCATGGGATAGACCAGTTTTAATACACCTGTAAATGTAGAATTATCCTTCAATTACATTTTCGAATTTATATTTTTGGTCATTCAATTAAACGAAGACAGTGCGTCGTGGACTCTGCATTTAAATTTTTTGGAAATTGTTTTTATGTTCGAGATATTGTGATTTAAGGGCAATTTTTTTCAAAAGAATTTTCATATTTTTAATTTTGATTTCAGGGAACCTTTGCATAGCTCTATTCCAATACTATTATTCCTGTATATTTTTAAACCATTATGAAAAATATTCTGGTGTTCATTTTCCTAAATCAGAGAGCACATATTCAAAATTTTATTTTTGGCTAATACCATAAAATCGAAAATAAAATATACATATAAAATATGTAATGATAATTGATAATCGTATAAAAAAATACGAAAAAAAGTTGCACATATCTCTTTATAGGCGTGTTTAATTTAACAAGCATAAAATACTATAATTTTTTTGTTCCCTTTTAATTAAGCGTTTTTTTAATCTCTGCCTTTTTGCCGCTGAAAGCACTTAGGTGTCGTAAAGCTTACACATTTTGTAGCGATCAAAAGGCAGTGGTTCCTAATCAATTTTTACATTGGTTTTTGATGTTTTCCGTAAAGTCTGTGTTTTTAGCATAGCACCACAAATTATTACTTAGGAAAGAAGCATATTTCAAAGGAAATATATATAACAACAGACAGAAAAAAGCGATGACACACATGTGGCATGTAAATTAAGGCTCAACTAGTGCATCTCTATTTTATATATTAAGATTTTATGTTAATCTGCGGATAATACGGCGGCGCTCCGCCGGTTTAAACCTTTGGCGCATTATATTCTGGCGGCGACTCCGCCGATTATAATTTCTCTTCGACATAAAACTCTGCAACTTGTTCGATTTGGCAGCACTTTTTTCCTAACATATTCTAGTTGGCAACACTTCCTTTATTGTCTATAGCAAATGCAAAAAGCCGATTTTGTTGTTAGCAGAAGCAAAAACAAGCGAAATAGAATTATCTGCAATAATTTTGTAAAAACTACAAATGGGCGATCGTCGAAATTTCCTTGATGCTGACAACAGCATGGAGCAAAGCTTGCGTTTTGTTAGGGTGCGATGAAATAATTTGTTTTTTTGCTGTTGAGCGTGCTAATCCAAATAAATTTTTCTGTTTAGAGTGATCTGGAAGAAAATCTGAACCAATTCTTTTCCTCTGGAGCTGGTACAAGAGGTGGTGGTCGCGGGCCTTATGATGATATCCCTTCAACTGCTCCACCGCGCGATTACAAAGTTGTACAACCCAGTCCAGGTTAGTACAATTAGTCTAGATTTGCAATTTCCATACAAACAAAAATAAGGCACAGAAATCGCATGCACGCACGAGTGTACATAGGACTAATAGTAGGAAAGCACGTGAAATTGACGGCTTAGGTTTAATTCTAGTTTCGGGTCGCGTCCAAATTTCAAAACAAATCTTGGTTGTTGTATCTTTCTCAATTTTTATCGACTTTAGTCGGAATAAGGTAGCATTGGAAAGACTAATAGCCTAGACCGACAACAGCTTTTGTGTGTATTAACAGACTTAATGCAAATTAACTCTCAAACTACGTTAACTCTCGTAAATGCACAAAATCAAACTGCATTTAGGTATTTCAATCTGGCAATAGTTTCACTATTTAACACAAATCAAATCAGCTGTTAATTTGTTAATGATTGGTAGCAGGGATGGTACATGTGCTTGTCGAATTTGTACAAAAAAGGAATAAAAAAGTACTTCTATGCCGAAAAGGTAAAATATTTGTATACCCTACATCACCCTGTGAAAGGGTATTATGGTATAGTGCTGATGTTTGTTACCCAAAAATACAAGGAGATAGACCACAATCGATTTAGAAACACTTATCAGATTCCATTGAGCGAACCTTATTAAAATTGTTTTATGTAGGGCCATGTTATGATAGCTTACTGATGGCTTTCGGGTTTCAGCTCAAAAAGCCACACATAACATCCAACTCTGACCAAATTTTGTACAGAGCATGAAGAGTCACTAATAGTCCATTTTTGGATAGCCTTATACAAAGGTTCTTACAGATTCGTGTCCTGTCGTTAAATCCATTGCATGGTATGCTGGATCATATCGCCCAATGTACCGAGCCCCCATGCAATGGTCTCCAGATTTAAGGTCCTGCCATTCCACAAGCCACATTTATCATTCGATCTTCGTATATGTGACCCGGCCTATGAAAAGGTGGCAGCGTTCAATCCTGTTTTTAAATTTTCAATTTCATTTATTATCTTGATTCTGGATTTTCAACAAAATTCTGTTTTCTTTCATTTGTGCTCTTCAATCTCTACATTTTTAGTACACTTCTAAGCAAGTTAGGACTTTCTGAAAGAGAAAGAGCGTCTCAAAACCAACGAAACCAAAAAAAAGTGGAAACACATTTTTTGAGTCATAAGCCACATTTGCATAGCCCGGGTCACATATAAAGAAAATGTATTATCAATTTTAATAAGAAAAATATCGGTTCACGTTTTCATATGTAGGTAAGTGCCGAGGACCGGTCTATAATTCCTATATTATATCCGATCTCACTCAAATTTAGAATAGAAATAGTTATGAGCGACTTAAATCAAACCTACCGAATGTCGACCATATCGGCCCATCTTATGAAATAGCCCTGCCGCGTTTTATTTATGTGCTTTCTATTTATAAGTAAATTATATTCAAACAATTTTACTCGTAAAACTTAGTTCTAAGTAGCATAAAAAATAGTGGACAATCAAACAGCTGTTTACTTAATACAGAGACTGTCGTCTGTCACCATAAAATTGTAATTTGCATTAGTGTATTTTTAATGCACATTAACACTGTCGCCTGCCGTCTGTTCCTAACGCTCCCAGATATGAAGAATACAAAATAAGCATCAAAAATCAATGTTACAGATTGTTTATGCAGTCTTTTGAAGTGCCGTTTACTGCTGTGCCACGCAGCTCTAACGGTATTTTATTTTCATATTCCTTTGTAATTTGAAAGGACATTTATTTTATGGCAATTACATATTTTTTGAAAATAATTTTCTTCCAATGTTGGCAACTGTATTATGTATGGAAATGAGCGTTCGGTGAGAAACGGGAAGATCCGCTGTTTTCGACCAAAATTTTGTTCAGTGATGAGACCCATTTCTGGCTCAACGACAAAGCCAATAAACAAAATTGCAGCGTTTGGGCTGAAGAGCAACAAGAAGTGGTTTACGAGGTGCCATTATACCCAGAGAAAACCACGCTTTGGTGCTGTTTATAAGCTGGTGGAATCATCGGTGCATATTTTATTAAAAATGATGATGGCCGGAACGTAACCGTGAATGGTGCCTGCTATCGCGCCATGATATCGATCTTTATGCTACCTGAAATTGAAGCCCGTAATCTTGACGACACTTGGTTTCAACAGGACGGTGACACTTGCCATACAGCTGCTCAAACAATGGCTCCATTGAGAGATCATTTCGAAAAGCAGCTAATTTAACGTTTTGGACAGGTGAGTTGGCCGCCTAGATCGAGAGATATCACACCTTTAGACATATTTCTTTGGGGTTACGTAAAGTCCAAAGTCTATGCTGACAAACCAGATACGATTCAGGTTTTGGAGTCGACATTACGCGTGTAATTAATTTTTCTTTTTCCAAAAAATTACCTCTAGATGGATCACCTTATATAATAAATTGTTTGGTTGCATATCATATTTTTCGGATGACGGGCCCAATAGCATTACAATAAATGGGGGTATGGGGGTCTGGCCGATTTAACGGCAGCAAGTTTCATCAGATTTCAACGAAATTTGGTTTGTGGCGTCATTTTGCGTATAGAATATTAAAATTGCTTGATATAGCCCTTATACAATTGTACCTCCCGATTTGGGGTCTAACCGACCAGCAGCGGAAATTTTATCAGATTTCAAGGAAATTTTGTTTGTGGCGTTATTTTGCCCACAGGATACATATTAATAAAAATTTACAAGATTGGTCCATGTTTTGAAATAGCCTCAGAACATGGTTTGGAGTCTCGGAAACTCTGTTTTGTAGTCCAACCGACCTAAGACTGGAATATGTTTTCAAATACCAATAATATTTGACCGCACTTAAGGTAAAAAACACTTGAATGAATGCCCATGTCCTCTTTGATTTTAGCGAGCGAAAAATTGCACTTGATTTTCATGAGATTTCCTTAATTCGACAGTATTGTACTAAATGAGAAATATACTTATACCTATGTATGTCTCTCAAACATAGGGGAACTAACAACTCGGAGATATACATATATTTCTTTGGATAAGTTGGGTATCATGTAGCCGGTCCCGTTAACTTCAGACTTTCCTATCCCGTTTTATTTATGGTCGGTTCGGAAATAATAAAAAAAATGTATAACAAATCCAAATATGGATTTTATTTGGAACATTAGACAGAGATTGCTGTTGGATCATGGACGCAGGGGTTCCAAAAAAGTCGCAAATTGTCAAAAGAAGCGACCACTCCTAAGTCAGGGATATATAAGTACTCATATAGAATTTAGAATAGAATGAGTACTAATATAGAATTTTAATATTATGTTAGTATTACCAATTCATCTCCATATACTCGTATTTGCATATTTGGCCTCTAGATCGTGTTAACATAAACTATTAAAAACATCTAAATCAAGGGCCTTCTTTAAAAAAAATACAATTACGTAAATGAAAACAAATGACGGCAATAAAAAGAAGAGTTTTACATCACCCTGTTGGCTGTAATTAATGGAATGGAAAGTCTGAAATAAAAAGTTTTGTAAAAAGTGGAATTCCGGTTAAATCTGTGAGCTCTCCACAGTTTAATTCTTATACTCACTAAGCGTAAAGCTCTAACTCGACTAAGAGATTTGCCTCTTATCCTGATTTTAATGTGTTTAAATATGTTTTAATAAATTGAAATTTGAGGTCTTGCTTCATCAGAAAGCTTTGCTGCAATTGTTAAAAGAAACCCCGAACTATTAAATACTAGGTTCTCACCAAACGTATGAGAACTACTGTTACTAACATCACTATTAAAGTTTTCTTTCCCACGAAAACAATTGCTGCGAAGGACATCACAGACCCGATATCGCGATGAAAGCAGTGTGCAGCTACGAAAATCAATGTCACTTTGCCATTTTTTTTAAAACAAACCTGTCGGCTATAAAAAGGCAAGAGGCCTCGAGCCGGTCAATCCCTGTTCAATGTATAAAAGCAAAAGACCGACATAAAACAAATGAGCTAAACATAGAAATCAGTCAGGATGGAAACGTCCGTACAGCAAAATTATTGAGCCCGACACATTGGCCAAAAAACACCTACTACTGGAAAAGATAAAAAGCCAAAGAGGAAGAAACGGGATGACAAGTTTATTTCGCATCGTAACAAAGATCGTATGAGAAAAGTCGAGGGCGTTCTAACAAAGGCTTAAGTTAAATCCAAGCTTCTTGCTAAAGCTGAACCAGAAAAATATTTAGAATGGTGGCCATAGTATGCATACATCAAAAAAGCAATTTAAAAGATCCATGAGAATGATCCATGAGGCCGGCAAACCATTTTTAAAATTCAACCTCAAACCTTTACACAAAAAATTTGCCCTGCAAAGAAAACTCTTTTGGTAGGTGGCGTGGGAAATATTAAGCGCCTTATGTACCTAGATGAGGAGAACTATCAATTTCGTAATGTTTTCAAAGATCGATGCATAAGAAACAACTAGAAAATGCGAATTTTCAAAAACATTTAGATTGGAAAAAGAAGAAGAACGTTAAAACAAGCTAAATCACCTTTAAGACAAAGAACTTCGCCAAAGCTTAATATAAGATGGGATCATTGTAGAACAGTTGTCATCATTGTAGAACAGTGTAGAACAATTGTCAATCATGGAAATACCAATAATTAAGATGCAAATAAGTAATTGAACGATAAATTATTTTATTACTTCGTTCTGGAACCTAGAAATAAACTGAAGGTAAGATATTACGATTATCCATAACAATATAATTGTTAATCAGTGTTTTTCTTACAGCAAATTGAAACACGGCAGTTTGGAATAACATTCACGCCGTTGAAGTCGCAGCAGGAGTATCCATCTACCGTGTGAGTGTATTGCTAGGGTAGCATCCCCCCGGAGATTCCACCTGAGAAGAAGGTCCTACCTCGACAGGCGCAGCTAAGATCCGGATTGTGCAGCCGCCTCAATTCTTACTGGGCACGAATTGATGCTAACGTTCCGGACATCTTTCCCGCCTGCCATTAGGGACCACATGATGTGCTGCACCTCTTTAATTGTCCGGCAAAGCCCACTCAGCTGACTCCCAGGTCTCTGTGGACGCATCAAATTCAAATGGCGCGTTTCCTCCACCTAGATATCGAAGCAGATCCCCCATAGACGAACAAGACTTCAAAATTAATATATTGTTATTACAACAACAACGGCAGTTGTTCAGTTCAATTCTACTACAGTCGGTTCTATAGACCGGATTGACCCGAAGAGCAATTCTTCGACCAAGGGCTGTCACCCCGGCACACAGCTGCTGCTACTACAACAACGGCAGTTAGGACTTGAAGATTTTTTCGACAGTCCGGAGAGTACTTTCCCCTCCAGGGGGTATTGGATCCCCGAAGTAGAGATTAATTGGGGGAGCCACAAACTACTAGTTCATAAATGTTTTTCCAAGCATAAACAAATTTAATACTAATTTGCTGATTTGTTTTTATGAATGAAAAATGTGTTTATTGAGCAGCCGGTTAGACCCAGTTCAATTTTCAATAACACTTATGCTACAAAATTAAAAGAAGTAAACTGATTTGCTATGTAACTTTTTCGCTGCTTCAGAACTTACCTCGTAACCCCCGCTTCAGTTTGACCAGAAGATCGTAGACCTACACAGTGTGTAGTTTTTAAAGTCATGGAAATATAACCATATAAAAGAAAAAAAACCGTTTCTCCCAGTTTTGCCCAAAGTCATGCACTTTATTTAGGGGCCCCAAAGACTCGGAGCCTTAGTGTCATTTTTGCAAAAAAAAAAGTTATCTTTTTGTAGGCTCATATCCTGCAAACCGGTTGTAATTTTGATTTACTCTCTGAGCCAAACGTATAAACATATAAAATCAAAAAAAATTCATACACAAGGTCAAAATCGCAAAAACTTTAAAAAAAAGTTTACTTTGAAGGTGAAGAATTTTTGATTTTATATGTTCGACTTTTTGTATACACCCTACTTAAGTTACTAAAAACAAAATAATATTTAGTACAAACAAAATGTTGACGTCAGAACAAAGAAAGAGGAAACCATTAAAATAAAACTTCAAAAGTTTAATCACTATTTTCAATTTTTAAAACCCAAATTAAGTAAAAAACAATAATACGAAAAAAAATATTTTTGTGTGTTAGGGAACAGTTAAATGCATATAAATAAAAAAACGTTTTCTCTAAAAGCGCAAAATAAGAAAAGTAGTCAAATTTGGGCTTATTTCTAAAGTAGCCCAAAATAATCTTTGGCCACTATTGTTTTAGCAGAACTCAAATAGGTTTACTAGATCAAAAGTTATAGACTTTTGGCCGGTTGAACAGAATATTTAAATCTTTATTTTTGGATTTTTGGGGGCTTGCTCTTCTGGAACGGATCGCACGGTTATTACGAAAGAGATTTGTTTTATGCGCAAATTTATTTTTTATGTGCAAATTTATTTTTTTTATCCACAAATCGATTAAAAAGAAGCGCCTTATAAACTTTTTGAAGAAAAACATTTTTTAGGTACGTCTTTAATATTCTGACCCTGGTCTGATTTTTTCAAAGCACTTACACTCACGAAATCTTGACAGAAAGTCGTAAAACGAAATAAATCGCTTTGCAATAATTTATAAATATTTCCAAAGTCAATGCTGTGTAGCCCATACAGACCGCTCATTGAAAAGAAGTTTTTGGAAAAGAAGCAACCACCGCGCCTGCTGTATGCAAGTTTCTGAAAAAGTCCACGAGATGGATGGTGGATTGATTCGCCGTCTTTACAATTCAATATTTTACGCGCCAGCGTAATGCTTTCAGATGTCTCCAAAGGCAACCTCAGAGCCTCGACTTGTCTCCGTTAGACTTTTTGTGGTGTACCGTGAGGGGCCGCTGTTATGCGAACAATCTTTTAACGATTCAGGATTTTAAGCTGAGTATTGAGTTTGATAAAACGAAAAACGTTTTTGGCAAGAGTCACAGAGCCAGAAAACGTGACAAAAAGATCTTGGAAAATTGTGGTGACGTCGAAGCCATTCATTCATTATATAAAATTGTATTGACCTAAGAATTTGATTTTTTTTTGGATTAAAGCCATTAGAATGTGGATTTTGTTTTTTTTTTATTTTTAAGGCGAACATTTAATTCACATCACCCTGTATTTATGATAGAATAAAATGGAAAACATTTTTATTTATCGGTTTGATGGCCATCGTATGCATTGATCATTTCCTGTAATTTGTTTTCACATCCTTCGAGTGTACATACAAAATATAATGTGTCGTTATCATTAATCAGGTAATCGATTTGGATATAATAATTTGAGGGAAAATTATGCATCATCAACGAATAATTATCCTGGTGCCGGTCTGCCGTTTACACGTAGCACAGAAAGCATCAGCCAGCAACAACTGCAGCGATACGAAGATAACAACTTCTCCCGAAATCGAAATTCCGACCCTAACTATAGCGATCTTTTTGCGGGGCGTTATGAATCCTCCCGGAGTAATATTCAACGAGATGATAGAAGTAATGATTCTTGGAATAACGATAGATTCGGGATGAGTTCTGGTTTTAGAAAAAATGACGAATCTGCACGAAATACGGGCTCAAATTACTCACAACATAGAAACGAATTTCAGTATGGAAATCAATCGGAATATAGCCATCAGTCCCAATATGGAAATGAATTTCCATATGGAAACCAACTCCAAAATAGAAATCAATCGGAATATACGAGTATTCGACGAGATGATAGAAGTAATGGTTCTTGGAATAACGATAGATTCGGAAACAATTCTGGTTTGAGGAACAATGACGAATCTAGACGGAATACGGGCTCAAAAAACACAAATTACTCACAATTTGGAAATCAATTCCTTTATGACAATGAATCCCAAAATGGTTATCAATCCGACTACGGTAATGATTCGGGATATGGCAATCAAACCCAACAATATCGCAATCAACCCCAATTTGGTAATCAATCGCCATACGGAAATCAATTACAATTTAGAAATATTAACGGACCAGAACAGAAACGTCCGTACAACAATATTAGTAAGCCCAATTCATTGGCCCCTGCCAACACGGGCAATTTAAGAGGCCAAGGAGCCAGATTTAATAAAAAACCACTTAAAGGCAGAGGAAATTCTAACAAACGCAATTTGCCCTCCTCTGTCCCTACCGCATCGAAAAATGCACGAAGATCAACGACACAAAACGCAACACCTACAACTGCGGATGAAAAAAAACGAATGAAAAAGAAACCGACTGATAAATATATTGAGCGTCGTAGAAATGCTAACTTGAGAAAAGACGAATTTAAGGTTCTGCTTGCCGAGGGTATTATAAAAAAACCACCCAAAGGTCAAGCAAAAGCTGAACCAGAAAAATATTGGAGAGAATGGTGGCCAAGTCATGCATACATTGAAAGAGAAATTGAAAAGGTAGATAAGAACGACGAGGCCGTCAAGCCGTTTTTAAAATTCAACTACAAACCTTCAGACACCGTATTTGCACAACGAAAAAAAATACTTTTGAAAGTTGGCATCGGCAAGATTCATCGCACTATGGACATAAACGAAGTGAACTATGATTTTCGTGATGTATACAAATTATTTATGTATAAGAAACAACTGGAGGATCCGAATTTTCAAAAACATTTGGATTCGAAACAAAAGAATACCGTCAAGAACACGCTAAATAGCCTTAAGAATAGAAAGATATTGGCTTTACTCCACCAAAGCTTAATATCCAGGTGGGACAATAGTAAAAAAGCACTTGCCGAACAAGGAAATGACGATAATTTTAATGCTAGAAACGCAAAAAAGTTATTCGGTGATAAATTGTTCCATTACCTGGTGCTGGAATCTATACAAGAACTTAAGGTAAGTCTTGACGATTACAATTATCTGTAACAAAATTTATATTAATCATAATGTTTTCCTTACAGCGTATGACATCGCAGGAGTGGCCAGGATTCAAAGAATTTTATGACAGTCTGAAAAGTACTGGTCCATCAAACAACTAACCATATTACTACAAACAAAATAAACAACGTCGTATGGATATGAGGATTTTTTTTAGTTAATAATGTTTAAACTTTCTGTTTTTGTATTATACGGAAATAAACATAAACAAAGTCCCAAAATGTACACCTCTAAAGACATCCTATTAGGATCAAAATTGGCATGTTGCTTTGCGGCATTCTTAGCGATAGAGTGGTTAAAGGCTTGAGACCGCTTGCGTCTATATTTTAAAATATCACATGTTTATTTTATAAAATGGCAAAGTTTAAAAAAACTTATAAAGTAAGATTTACAACAAAATTATTTTGGTTTGTCAATGTGCGTTGTCAGGATTAAAAAAATATGACATGCAATAAATATTTATTTCTATCTCTTTTATTTAGGATAGAATAAATATTTCTTTATATATTTAAAGTAAAACTTATTAAAGAAATTCAAAGCCAAATTTTATTTCTACGAGGGTTGCTATATATATTTTTGTCATAGGCAACACTATGTGTTGGCGCTATCTGACATATCTATTAGAAAGTTTGACACTTTATAGCGTAAACGTACTCAGATCGTTTGGACGTACGACCATCATTTGTGTTGTTTACAGTGACTTGAAAAAATCAATTTTGCACAAAAAAAAATTGAATTAACTCGTGAATATTTTTGTGCGATCATTTTTCACAACTTTCGACGTGGATTATCACGACAAGAGTGAATCGATGAACTTAAATCTTTGTATGGCGCCATCCTATAGCACTGTGAAAAACTGGTTTAATGAATTCAATCGTGGCCGACGCTTGCTCAAAGACGAAGGTCGTCCAAAAACGGCCGTTGTGCCAGATAACATTGATGCCGTGCGTGAACTGATTATGCAAGATCGTCATGTGACATACCGTGAGATAGAGGCATCCTTGGGCATTTCTTCCACCAGCATACATTCGATATTGCATGAACACCTTGTCGTAAGAAAGGTTTGTTCTCGTTGGATTCTGCACAATTTGCGGAAAAAGGCTCGTGTCGATTTGTGCAAAGAAATTTTGAAAAAATACGATCGCGGTGCCTGAAAAGACTTTTATAAGATCGTCGCAGGTGACGAATCATGGATCTATGAGCACGAAACAAAACAGCAATCGACATGTGGGTCTTCGAAGACAAGCCAAGTCCAACGAAAGTTGTTGGCGGAAGAAGCACTTCGAAGCAAATGGTCGCATGTTCCTTCGGCAAAACAGGTCATGTGGCGAATGTTCCGCTTGAGCAACGTAGGACGGTCAATTCTGAGTGGTACACCACAATTTGTTTGTCTGAAGTCTTCCGGGAAATTCGAAAAACGAACAAGAGAAGACGAATCATTGTGCACTATGACAATGCGAGCTCTCACACATCGGTTCAAACCAGCGCCTTTTTGACCGGCCAATACATCGAATTGATGGGTCATCCGCTGCACAGCCCTGACTTGGACCCAATGACTTCTTTTTATTCCCGTACATCAAGAAAAAAAACGTGTGGTCAACAATTTTCGTCGCCAGAAGATGCTGTTGAAGCGTTCAAAAACCGTGTTTTGGCGGTGTCTCAATCGGAGTGGAAAAAGTGCTTCGACAATTGGTTTGAGCGCATGCAAAAGTGTATAAATCATGCTGGAGAATACTTTGAAAAACAATAAAACCATTTTTGATGATAAATATTCGCATTTTCAATTTTAGGCTAGAAATATATATAGCAGTCCTCGTATTTCAAACCCAGAAATATAAAAAAAATCGTCACAAAGAGATATGTTTTTGAATTTTTTTTCGATTAAAAGCAATAAATTTTGGTTTCTTTGGTAATGCCGTATTAACTAAGACTGGATAGTAATACCGCAATAGTTAAGGTATTTTTTTAACAAAAAATGCCAAATTGAATCATTTTATTAGGAAAATAAAATGATTCGAACAATTTTAGCGAAAAATCATCTTTTCTAGCGAGGCGCATTTTCATATCGCCGGTTACGCTAACAAGCAAACTTGCCGCATCTGGGGCTCGGAAAACGCGCACGTTATTTTCGAGAAGCTAATGCATCCACAGAAAGTAACCGTTTGGTGTGGATTGTGGAGTAGTGGCATCGTTGATTTTTTTCGAATCTGAAGTGGGCGTTACAGAACCATATTATCCGTTTTTTTTCTGAAATTGAAGACATGGATTTGGGCAACCTCTGTGTTATACAGGACGGCGCACCATGCCACAATCGATCTTTTGCGCACCGAATTTCAAATCATGCTATCTATCAGCCGACTTTAATTGGATTTTTTTTGTGAGGAAGTTCCGATGTTATTTCTACAATGCTGAAACGATTTAAGCACTTACTCGTAAAGCCAATATCATCCTCATTTTGTTAATTTTATTAGATTTCTTAAAAGAAACTTGCACTGACCCAGCCTTTATGTGGATCACAATTGACGTGTTTAATTTGACAAACTAAAAAATCTGCTTACTTTTTTTGTATTTGATTTGCTTTGCGTTTCCGCGTATTAAGCTGGTTTTGAACCTCCGCTTATTTGCCGCTACGAGCGGTACGGTGTTGTAAAGGGTAAAGTTTTTATAGATGCTATTAGACAGCGTTGCCAAATCAATGTTTATATAGATTTTTAATGTTTTCTGGTCCGACTGAGTATTTTGACATAGCTCTAACAAATAAATTTAGAAAGATGCTTAAGAAAGAAGTATGGTTCAATGGAACATGGCTTTTACAAATTCGTAGAATTTGCATTTTTTCAGTTTCATCGTCTAAAAAAGATGATAAAGAAAGGAAATGGCAAGAGTGAGTTGTATTTTCGTGGGCAATTGTGTGAAGAAAACTTGAAAAGTAAGGTTTACAACAGTAGTTCTCATTCGTTTGTGGAGAGCCTGGCCTTATAGAGTTCGGTTTTACTTTCAACAATTGCAGCAAGGCTTTCTGAAGAGGGTTGTCACGGACCCGAAATCATGATAAAAGTAGTGTGCAACCTCGAAAATCAATGTCACTTTGCCATTTTGTTAAAAACTTGTCTTCTATTTAAATATAGAAGCAAGAGGTCTTGAGCCGGTTTAATCCCTGTTCAATGTGAAAGGAAAAAACTATAAATAGAAGTATCAATTAGTGCGTCTTTATTTTATATTTTTAAAATTCAAGTTAAATTCTGAATTAAACGCTTTCCTTTCTTTTATTTTTGAAAGAGTGAATTACTCCACAAGCTAATTAGATCAGGTTTGTTGTTAAATGTCATATGGAAAAAGAAAAGTCAGCGAAGTATATGAAAACACATAACCGTCTGGTAAACTCGCGTTTCGCCGTTGGTGTGGGAAGGCTCTTCGGTCCCATATAATTGTGCTATTGATAGACTGTCCGACTGACGTTTTTCAGTGCAAGAACATTTACTTTCGTTTATTTTGTTCGTTTTTAAATTAATATAAATTTAAATCAATTTTACTTTCACTTTTCAACTTTTTTTTTTAAATTAAAATCCCTCAATTGCTTTGAAGTTTTTCCAAAATTACAACTATAAAATAACAAATGCGTTTTATTTGTCACTAAATGTTAAATATAATATTTAATTTTGGTGCAGTCGGGTCGGCAAATTTGTCCATTAAAATTAGAAACATAAAAATTAATGAACGTATAAAATCTTAAAATTTTGTAGAACAGTGATGCTTACGAGTATTTTTTTACAAAAGAACTACTTGTTATTGCTCCAAATATGTGGCAACGTTTTACTCCAAAGGTGTCACATGACTTCATTTTAGATACGAATAGGATACAACATTCGATTCGCTTTAACTTTTGAACATTCGACTCGTTTTAACTTTCGAACTGAGGTAGGGACCCTATTAAGACCTATTTGAAATACTAACCAGTAAGCAATGATTTTTGCTAAATAGCATCCACTTCGTTGACATTAGAAAAAATATCATATTTTCACGGAAAATGTCTGTATTCAGTTTAATTTTATTATTAGGTGGTTAAATTTTAAGGGCCGTTGTTAATTTTGAATAAAACACAAATTATTTAGAAAATTATTGTCTTTCCTTTTATTATGATAATATTGGTATGGTATGGCGCAAAAAATCCATTGTTTCGTTAGCTATGTGGGAAGTGGCACTGACCTGTTGGAACCACATATCGTCCACATCCATATCTTCCAATTCGGGCCATAAAAAGTTCGTTATCATCTCACGATAGCGAATACCTTTCAGAGTAACTGCCTGACCGGCCTCAATTTGGAAAAAATATGGCCCGATGATGCCGCTAGCCCACAAACCGCACCAAAAAGTCACTCTTTGTGGGTGAATTGTTTTTTCGACAATCAATCTTGGATTATCATTCGTTCAAATGCGGCAATTCTGCTTATTGCAGAATTAAGGTGAAAATGTGACTCATCACTGAAGATGATTTTGATTGAAAACTGATCATCCACTGTTGCCCGAAGTCTGAATAACTTTAACGCGTTGCTCGCTTGTGTATCTTTCCATGGTTCAAATTGAGTTAGTCTGAAATTGAGAAATATCAAATGAAATGCACACAAAAAAATTGTCGTTTAGGTGTGGTTCACATTCAACATCGGAGCTTAAAATGTAACCACCCTTTAGCATGAAATTTCTTCTACTCAACCCTCTTAGTTGGGATGCTTAACTTTTTTAACAATCTGGTGCTTTTGAAGTGGTCCACGAGTTCGTCTCGGATCCGCCATCAAGAAAGAAATTGACGTCATAGAACAAAGAATCATATTCACCCATATTTCCGTTGTTATCGTCGACGCAAGACTGTGTCGTCTGTTGTCGTCCGGTATTCCGATTGTAGTTATTGTATTTATCGATAACTACGAGTATTGACAAATATTTGGTATCCCGTAAGGAAATGTGACGTCAATATTATGTTGAGATGACTCGGGTTTTGCTATCAGCGTTTTCACTTCGCAGCTGGCTGCAAGACCTAACGAAATTTGCCAGCAAGGCCTAAGGAATTTGGTACTAAAGACTAAGGTTGAAAACAGCAATTTTAGTGAGAAACGACTGCAAAATGTGTGGAAATAAATCGAAACCCAAATTTCTGTAAAATGCTACGTGCAGGAGAAGTTTGCAAAATAAATTTGTAGCCAGAATCTCGAATTCAATAAAGTTTACATATATGATTTGGCACTGGCAAACGAAAATTTGGTATTATATTTATTCTCTGCCGTTAATTAAGAAATTGATTTTTTTTTTGGAAAACTTGGGTCAATTTATGAGAGCATTAATTTACCTTAAGAGAGAAGGTAGTAGAAAAATGGTAGATTATAAAGTAAGATACAATTTTGGCGACATATCCCTAGTCTGAACATAAAATTGAGTAGTCAAATATTCTTCAATAGTACATTTTAAGTCTTTCTAAAATGAAATATTTGTATCAAACTTAAAAATGACGGTTATACGGCTTTCGTACATGCCAATAAAATTACCCAATTTCAAAATTTAGATTATGTTGTACGTCAACTCCCTTAATAATAGTTTTTTGACTAAACTACGAAAACAGAAATTTCAATTCAAGTTCAAGGCTTAATAAACTAAAACTTCAAGTTCAAATTCAAGCAATTTTAAAATATTTGCACCTATAAAGCATAAAACAACAAATTAAAAAATATACATATACAATTTATTTTAACTCCCATTTATATATTATCAAAAAGGATTTTGTATTAAAAGCTTCAAAGTCAACACGAATGAGAAATATTTCATCAATGTCTGCCAGGCTGCAGAGATTCCACCACCAGAGGATATCACAGAATCCCAGTTGACCGAGATACTGAATTCCGATGAGCCAAGTTCTTTTCGCATACCGATGAGTATTTCGGAGCCGCGTGTTACCAAGGACAAATCAGAAAATCTTGTCGACGCTGTCGATATTGCTGTCAATCCAAAATTCTTTACGAAAATCGAAAAGTCTATATTATTTCGAGACTTCTTTTTGGTTTTAATTGCGGAAGCTTTAAATGATAAATACAATGTACAGATTAAAGTCGATAAAGCCATCATTCTCACAAAACGCAAATTTATCGGAGCCCTTGTATCGCATCGTGTGCGTAATAATGATGTCAAAACCGTATTGAATTCATATCAAAATCCATCTAAAGAAGATTTGGATAAATTAAAGTCATTGGAAAGCGTAAGTGGACAAAAAACGTTAATACAGGAAATCGACGCCAAAGAATTACAGGCCTTAAAACAGAAATCCGAAGAACTTAAGCAACAACAGTCGTCGACTCGCATTAAACAAGAAATATCTCAGGCAGCCTCTACACTGCCGGATTATAAATTGAGGGCTCGTATTAAGGATGAAGAGGTGGAAGAAGTTCAAGCAGAATTCTATTTGCCAAAATGTGTAAGTTTATACCAAACCAGATGAAAGGCTAAGTTGGATTGGATATGTTTATATTGTGTAATTCCTGTTTGTAGATTTCATCTCAGGAGCTTACTTTGGATATAGGCGAAGATCGCATCCTTTTGGAATCCATGAAGCACGGCTATCTCTTTGATAAGTTTATAAATTACCGCTTGAATCAGGAAAAGGCCCAGGCTATATTTGATAAAACCAACAAGGTTTGTTATTTTTATATTTTATGTACTTTCGTAATTTATCCATAATTTATTATTTTTTCTGTTTTGTTTTTCAGATGCTTCAAATTCGTATTCCAGTCTTTCCTGCTCATTAGATCTATGAATGCTAGTAAATTGTGTACTTCTTGTCCAAACTCTGTTATTGAATTTCTGCTAATTAAATAATAAGAAAACTTTGGCATATGGTTTTACCCATTGTCTCTAAAATCAAAAAATTATAATTCGCAAGTATTATTAACGGATTGCAAAGTGAGATGAGTATCCTGTTTAAATAGATATAAGTTAGAAAACTTGTGAAAACCATTCATTCGATGGTGTAGAGTTGAATCTCTCAACGGAGGCCTAATACCATGGCTTGGTTTTGGATCACAAGTTGAACTGAAAGAAAAACAATGAGACAATATTTAAGATGAGCTCAAATAAGTTTTATAAATGCAAAAATATTGAACCCTTGAAGTCTGAAACCAAAAATAGTGAACGGAATTTATAGAGCCGTTTCAACAATCCTAACGTAGGGATTTATAGTCGGGTAAGACTCAATAAGTAGGTGAGACTTAAGGAAAACAGTAGAGAAAGTTCAAAGACTGCATTATTTTTAACGGGAGCACATGAAAGTACGCCAGAGGCAGTCTGCACTTGGAACCATTTGACGATTTCTCACGAATGATTGCAGATACAGGGGCATTGAGACTCAGAGAGGAACCTACCCTTGGTCACAGTCACTAACTACTCACTCTCGGTTTTTTAGAACGATGGGTAATTCCTGCGGTGTGTTCTCTTCATCCGAAAGGTCGGACTACCTATCAATGTTTGGCTTTACAAAACTGCCAACTGTTTAGGTTGAGCGTTGGCGGATTTAGTGAAACCACTCCTGGGTTTCTCCGTCTACACCGATCGATCAAAAATGGATGTATGAACAGGAGATGGTTTTTATACAAAAGAATGTTTAAATGTGCGAGTAAATCTTCAGAATGATAGTTGTAGTGTGTCGGGCGCAGATACTACCTTTAGACAAAGGTATGTATGCCTTTATCAAAAACAACGGATTTTGGTTACAAACTCATTTAATATATCACACAAATCTTGATTTCATAAAAAAATTAGAAGGATATCTACTTATAGATATGACTTCATTTGTCAATGTAGATAATATAAATTGGGAATAGGCTACGAAAATCACAACATTTGAAGTAAAATCAAACAGAATCAGCAGTCCCGATTCCTTCTGTCCATAGCTGAAAGTCTCTAAGCCCGGCTGAAAGACAGCCAGACAGGGGAAAGTTTGGATTTCAAATAGCGAAAGTATTTAAAGTCCCGCCTGTCAATAGCTGAAAATCGTTTAGCCGGGCCGAAGAACGGCCACACAGAACAAAATTTTAATTTTTCGTAAACAGTGAACAATAGCAGAAAAATTTAAAGTCCCGATTTACTTGTGGTCACTATTGATTAAGTGTACAAAAATGCATTCCTTAATTACAATAGATTTTGTAATGTTATGCATATTCCAAAAAATATAGCTTAAAAATGTATAAAATCGGTCACCGACCTTAGTCGTTGGAAGGGTATTAGCAAGACCAAGTTTGTCCACACTGGACAACAAAAATATACCTAATTTTATATCAAAACATTGGATGCCCGAATCCTGGGAAATAGCGCCGTGCAAAATTTGTTTTTTTGGTTTTTTTCTATTTTGATTGTGTGCGGGGCCATATATTTTTTTTTTTTGGTCATGGACCATAGAACATATTTGTTCCTCTTAACCAAAAAATAAACTAATGTATTGCACCCTAACTTAGCTTGTTATCTCAAAAGAACACAGCTTATAGGCGATGATTATTTAAATCATCTGTTGCGGATGAAAATCCAGTAGCGAACAAGGCCACGACCAACACCAAAAACAGCAGCAACGGCTATGATGAGCAACTGCAACAGACAAGTATAAGTAAGATTGTTTATGCCTACTACTGGAAGAATCTTACCTGATGACTGAAATATGAACTGTGCACAGATAGGGTACCGGTCTAATACACAGAGGCAACACAGGAGACTTCATGTGTTTGTGCCAACGACTATGTGTCGTCTATGGGCAGACTTGCAGGCTTCTTTCCGCTACAGACGATGGGGGGATTCCATCGCGTGTCATGCTGTAAAGAAAAAAGAAGTGAGAAGTATTAAATATTAATAAATATTGATACCTGTAGACTGCAGCATGTGAGGTTGTTTTCCTATGTTTACTTCTTGTCTGACAGTTGGATCAGATGTGTAGGAAGTGCTGCCTAATTCGGAAAGGTCGATAACGAGGTTCATTTTTTTTTGTTGTTGCCAGATCGAATTGCAACAACAACACACCGAGCTCGTATTTCATTCATAATCGGCGAGCCTGGAAGAAAGAGGAAAAATATATAAACTCAAATTAAAATTAAAAAGAAAAGAAAAGTCTGGAAAAACCACGTAGCAAAAACAAAAGAAAAGATGTCTGTCAGGGAAAAAAGATGTCTGACGATGCTCATTTTGGGAGGGAAAACAACGAAATAAGTTGATAGAAAATCAGATGCGGTCAGTTGCTTAAGAGAGTTTCGGCGGTGCGGTTCATAGAGTGACAAGTGAAACAAATAAAGTAAGAAGTGTTGAAAACAAATAAAGCCAAGGAAAATAGGAAAATAATTTCTCATTCTAGTGATTTAATTTGTGAAGAGGAGGAGATAAGATTCAATATTTTAAATCTTCAGCTTGCTGTCCTGTAAACCCGTAATTTTTAAATTGTATTCCACAAGTAAGTCGGCCGAATATGGGCAATTAATCATTAAATAACGAGTGTTTTTCTACAGTAAGGAAGTGCAAACATATTCTAGCGGCCTTTGACGCACTGAGGATTCCGTGTGCTTGTGAGAAAAAAAAGGAAATCAGCGCGTTCTAAGGTAGGACCAAAAGAAAACGATTTGCTTAGTTTGCTAGGAACCGACCGAATCTGAAAAAAGATAATAATTTGTGTGAGGACTACTCCCTCTAGCTTTGAGTAGCGCCACCAAAAGAGGAACCCAGCTGCCAGCTTGGTTTTCCACCAGCAGTGGTTACGTCGGTACAGGAGTCCCAGTGTGGTGTCAAGTGGCACATAGATGTCATCAACGCGGGGGAAAATATAAACAGTGATTTTCTAACTATTTTACAAACCGAACGGAAACAGCAACATAATAATCTGATTCCCACAAGTCTGCACGATAGCCATCAGTACGGGAAAGTTATTAATTAAATAAAAACTATAAGATATCTAGTCCGGGTAAATTTCATATTCCGTGGAGGATGAATGAGTGAAAGATATCGAAATAATAATTACACAAAAAATACAATAATAAGATGAAAATTTAGAATTAAGTTATATGCATTATCTGTAGGTTTATATGTAGTCCTTATTTTTTGTTATAAATTTTAGTTTAACGTATTTCAGCTGAGAGTGTTAAGTTAGTGGAAATTGTGCAGGATTTACAAGGTTACCTCTAAAGTAGAGTACCGTCTGGAAGGCAGACATTTTTCGCCGGTAGATACCCTTACTAAGAGAGCTCTTTTAGGCAGGAAATTCGCAGTAGCGTTGTAGGACTGTGCCGGTAATGAGGCCATTGAGGGAAAGCTTTTGTGAATCCTTAGTTTTGTAATGTTTTGTGTTCTTTTTAGTGCATAAGTTTTAGTCTTGAAATCGATGTTGTATTAGCGTTATATTAATAGTCCAGTAAATAAACCAAAATGATTGTAATGTGAACATGAATAGAATCATGATGGTTTAAGTTTTATGTGATTGGGGGATATGAAGTGGTGAGGTAAGTGGGAGAACGGTGTCGGTCAAAGGGGTCATGATCTAATTAGGAAAATTAGTGGAAGTAATTCGTGACCAAGGAAGGGAAGGGCGACTGAAGGAGACCATCTGCCTTCCAATCAAGAGTGTATTCCATCGCAGTGTTAGAGTAAAGTTTTTGAATATGTTAAAGTTATTTATTGTCACAATACCCAGGGCCTGAACGAGGGATGAAACCCATCCTGAGGACAAACTGAGCTAGTCGTTGTCGATCGTTCAATTGCCGCAAAGGTGTTCGTAACAGTATGGCGCCCAAACGAAAGCATACGATGTCACAGATGTCGTACGAAATCAATGCTGTGTAGGAGACCGAAACACAGAGCAATAGCCCATTAGATTAAATAGACCCGGAGTAATTGCAGAGTGTGGGAAAGAGAAATTATACCTCTTAACCAGTCTGAAATAGTTCAGATGTTGATGTAGGAGAAATTGATTTCAATCCAGATTCTGAGGTAGAAAGATCAAAACTTATTAAGATATAGTGACATATTAAATTTGAGAATAGATTTATATTAGCACGCATAACTAATATCTTTTAAAATTTTGCTAAATGTTAGATTCTGATAGAAGACAAAATACAATCTTGGTTCAATGAAAACATTCGATAGCCAGTCTGAGAGTTTATGTAGCAGATGTTGCGTATCGAAAGATTTTGAAACCATTCATGTTGTGTTGTATACATGACAAAGTGTTGTATTTGGTCGTTAGGTGAAGTCTTTTGTTTTTTTATTGTCATATGCTGTATGGGTACACTCATGGTTTGCTTTCTATAAAGGAAGAGTCAATTATTAAATACCGCGCCAACCATGACTCCCATTAATATTCCCCAATACTTGTATGAAATAAATAAACAATAATACTTAATATAGATATATACGGTTAGATTTAATACAAAAAAAAAAAATCAAAAAAAAAGTTAAAATAAAAAAAAATAAATAAGGCAAAATAATAAGCTATTAAATAAAATACTCGATAGCATTGTTCGGAATTGTGTGGTATCAGGAATCAGGAAGTAATAACGCATAGTTCTGTTGTTGTGAGATCCTCTCGGAGTGTGACGGATTCAAGGTATGAGTATAGTCACACGATCAGTATATAAAAATAGAAAAAGAGGAAGACCAGAAAATTTTGATATCAACACCACTGAAGCGATTTCAAACAAATTAAGAAAAACTAACCTGGAATCAGAAATGGAAGGAAACCAAATCATTGACATTTCCCAGACCATAATGAATCGTTCGGAAGGGCAGGGTCCGATAAATAGTCAGCAAAATGTAGGCAATGCGTCGTCGGTAGACACTGGGCAGCAACATCCTAGTCCACGGCTCAGAGAAATACCTGTTGGAGAAAGAATGGTAAAAGAGATAATTAATAATGAATTAAAAGAGGTCAGAAAAAGTATTAGTGATCTAATGACAGAATTTCGGCAGTTGGCACAGTTAACAGTTCAAAGTCGAGGTGACAGAAATGACCAGCCATCTCTTGCAGCTAGTTTGAGTGATAGTCACGGGGAAAGTGGACAAAGGCAGGTCCAGGTTCCACAGAGCAGCCATGTTGTTGGAAATTATACTAATTTCAGGGTTCCAGTACCAGCTAACACACATACTGAACCGTTAAAAATCAGAATTGATAAGTGGGGATTGACATTCGACGGCAACTCTAAAAATATGTCTGTTGAAGATTTTTTGTTCCGCCTTAATCATTTGCAGCAACAGTATCATATTCCATGGGATGAGATCAAAAGAGATTTCCACTTGATAGTCACCGGTCCGGCTAGGGAATGGTATTGGTGGTACGAGCAGACTCATGGAGTTTCAGGTTGGTCAGGACTAGAACATGCTATGCGAAACCAATATCAGACCACCAGGTCAAACTTTGAGATAATGCGAGACCTGGTTGAACGGAAACAGAGGCCCGGCGAGACGGTTGATGCATTTTTCCATGAAATGAGCAGACTGCGAACGCGATTGTTACAGCCAATATCTGAATTTGACATGATAAAGATATTAAAGTCAAACGTAAAAGAGAGCATAAAGGGAAATGTTTACCAAATGCAGGTGTCCTCCGTAGAGCAATTGCGAGGCGAATGCAACGAGGCCGAAAGAAACTTTCCAAGACGGGAAATGCGCATGGGCCAGTTTAGCCAACATCCACAGAGGCAGGTTAACGAAATCAGTGCTTCCGGATCGGAATATCCGCCAGTGTCAGAGGACTGTAACCATGAACCCGAAGAACTTGCGGCTATGCGTTACAATTCCGATCGTTATATAAACCGATCTCCATTAATATGCTGGAATTGTAGGAAACCAGGGCATGTGTTCATGGACTGTCCGTCAGAGGAAAGAACACGATTTTGTTATCGCTGCGGTAAACCGAATACGATAACGCCCAAATGTCCAGTATGCGTATCGGGAAACCGGAACAGGGACGTGGAAATGACAGGGGATCCATGTCCATCGGAGAACCCTGCGTCGTCAAGAAACTAGCAAGTCCTGTAAAATGCAAAAAGCCAGCTGAAAAAAATATCGGAGACTTAGTCAAGAAAATAAATAGTTTTAATTACAACCCAGAACTTCGTCATTACGTACCATTAGAGAAAAGACAAGAAGTATATGAGCAAATAAAGTCGCGCATATTCGGTGTTCCATCGAAAAGAATCTCGCCTTCCAACAGAATATTGAAGGTTCGCCAAAAATTCGCTGCTCGGAGGAAGATGAAGAAATGCGTAGTAGATTCTGTAGTCCGAGCCTGCGAAAGAAAAGAGGATCCAAGAGTATTTGCTGATGTGAAGATAGATGAGCATCGCATTAGAGGTCTGCTCGATACTGGAGCATCAGTGAGTATTTTAGGAAAAGGCAGCCGAGAGTTTTTGGAAGAAGTCGGAAGAGATGTTGAAACATTGTTTACGAATGTACAAACAGCAGGAGGCCAGGCACATCGAGTATTAGGACGAGTAAAACTGCCTGTAAAATATAAAGAAAAAACAGAAGAGATTATTTTTTATGTTTGTCCCGACCTTCAACAAAGCTTATATTTGGGAATCGACTTCTGGAGGCTATTTGACTTGGCGCCGGAAATCGTAAGAGCCGATGAAATTGATGTAGAAAAAATCCAACAAGAATTTGGCAGTGTGAAAGCAGATAGCAATTTGCGACCGCACGATCTAACTGCTGAACAGCGAAATGATTTGGACGCAGTAATACAAAATTTTAGCTCGTTTGAAGAAAATGGTCTTGGTCACACGCAATTGGAGAAACATACGATAAAACTTGTGGAAGGAGCCTTACCAGTGAAGGACCGATTTTATCCCATATCTCCAGCGGTGCAAGCCATTACTTATGCCGAAATAGACAATATGCTTAAACTCAGAGTTATCGAAGAGAGTGAAAGCCCGTGGTCTAATAGAACGACGATAGTCAGAAAGCCCGGAAAGAATCGATTCTGCCTAGACGCGCGCAAATTAAATAGCTTAACTATTAAAGACGCCTATCCACTGCAAAACATTGATGGCATATTGAGCAGAATCGATGAAACTCATTTTATAAGCAGCGTCGATTTAAAATACGCCTTCTGGCAAATTGAGCTAGACGAAGAGAGCAAGCAATACACAGCTTTTACTGTGCCTGGCCGACCGTTGTACCAGTTTAGGGTTATGCCGTTTGGACTATGCAACGCGGCTCAGCGTCTCTGTAGATTGATGGACAAAGTCATTCCACAAAGTCTCAAAGACAACGTCTTTATATATTTGGATGATTTACTAGTGATATCGAGCGATTTCTCAGAGCACTTGCGATTATTGAAGGAAGTGGCCAAATGTCTAAAGGATGCAAATCTTACTATAGGGCTAGGAAAGTCCCATTTCTGCTTCAGGGAAATAAAATATTTAGGGTTCATTATAGGTGATGGCGTATTAAAAACCGATCCGGATAAAGTCATAGCCATCAAAAATATTAAGATTCCGAAAAACGTACGAGAAGTTCGAAGTTTCTTAGGTACCGCTGGATGGTATCGGCGTTTCATCAAAGATTTCGCCGGTATTTCCGCTCCTCTTACCGACACCCTTAAAAAGGCTAAACAGTTTAAAATGACTTCCGAAGCCATTCAATCGTTTAATACCCTTAAAAAGTCGTTGACGTCAGCACCTGTTCTTCGTCACGCTGATTTCACAAAGCGATTTTTTATTCAATGCGATGCTTCCGATTATGGCATTGGTGCCGTATTGTACCAATTGAATGATAAAGGCGAGGAACATCCAATAGCTTTTTACTCGCAGAAATTGAATGCTGCTCAAAAGAACTACAGTGTGACGGAGAAAGAGTGTTTGGCAGCAGTGATGGCTGTGAAAAAGTTTCGAGCATACGTGGAAATGATGCCGTTCACTGTCATCACTGATCACGCAAGCTTAAAGTGGTTAATGACACTTAAAGACCTAAGTGGTCGGTTAGCGCGTTGGTCCCTACAGCTCCAAGCTTATGACTTTGAAATCGAGCATAGAAAAGGTTCTGAAAATGTTGTAGCCGACATGTTGTCGAGATCTCCGATAGAAGTAGAAGAGATATTTAAGGAAGATTTGCTAGATTTTGAAACTACAGAGTTTGAAAGCGAAGAATACTTAGATTTAATTAAAAACATTGAAGAAAATGCCGAGAAGCTACCGAATCTCAAGGTTGAAAATGGTCTTATCTATAAAAAAGTAGAATTTGATAGAGGCTTAGAGGAAGTACCATGGAAATTGTGGGTTCCGGAAAGCATTACTACGGAAATCATAAATAGAGCTCATTTGGCACTGACATCAGCACACGGAGGCGTAGCGAAAACATTAGAACGTGTGAAACGTTTTTTTTACTGGCCAAAAATGAGTAGCCAAGTGCGCAGTTATGTGAGCAGGTGCCAAACGTGTAAGGAGAGCAAACCTGCTAACTCCAATTTGATGCCTTCTATTGGTCAGGAAGTAGTAACGGAAAGACCCTTCCAAAAATTATATATAGATTTTTTGGGGAAGTATCCCCGTTCAAAAAGCGGAAATTGCTACATCTTTATCGTAGTGGATCACTTCTCCAAGTTCACCTTTTTAAAAGCTATGAAAGACGCCACTACCACAAACGTCATTAAATTTCTAGTGACGGAAATTTTTCATAAGTTCGGTGTTCCAGAGGTGATCCATAGCGATAATGGTGCGCAATTTATCGCAAAAGCCTTCCAAGACATGATAAAAGCATATAAAATTGAACATTTAAAGACAGCAGTGTACTCACCTCAATCCAACGCCTCAGAGCGGGTTAACCAATCGGTTCTGTCGGCAATACGCTCATATTTAAAGGATGACCATCGTGAGTGGGACTTATATCTATCCGAAATCGAATGCGCCATTCGCACATCCGTACACTCAGCCACGGGGGTAACGCCATTTTTCGCCCTGTTCGGCTACCACATGTTTTCGGCGGGATCTGACTACAAATTAGCCCGAAAACTGATGTCGCTGTCCGATCATGAGATAAAATCTATGGAAAGAAAAGACAAATTGGAATCAATAAGACAGAAAATTAAACAGAATTTGCATAATGCTTATGAAAAAAGTGCTTCTAGATATGACAGAAGGGCCAGAGTTGTACGATTTTCACCTGGACAGGAAGTATATAGAAGAAATATGGTTGTTAGCAAATTTAGTGAAAACAGAAATGCGAAATTTTGCAAAAAGTTCCTAAAATGTCGTATAGTAAGGCCTGTTGGTAACAACATGTATGAGTTGGAGACACTCCAGGGAAAGACTTTAGGAATATATCACATGAAAGATATAAAAATTTAGAAAACAAATTACAATCCCTTTTGTGATGTTATCAAATATGTGTGGAAATGAATGTCGCGGGTAAACGTCCATTGATCAAGCCAACTAGTGCTTGTCTTAGACTCATCTTTTTTTTTAATCTCTGTGAGAACTCCATGGCCTTAGGCTTTAATATTCTTGCAGAGATTGGCATATTGCTGTAAAACATTCGAGTACTACTGTGTTACTTTTCTCGTATGTTGGTTGTTTTTTTATTCTTTTTTTCTTAAGAAGCATCAGATCCAACAACGATAACAATAACCTGCTTATCGATTAAAAAAATTCAGGAAACTGAAATGGCCGTAACACGATATTTCTAAGCCACGTCTGTTTTTCTTGATCCATTTTCCACCTTTTGTATTGTCTTGAATTGACAAACATTCTAGAAAACGGTTCATAGCATCGAAACTCTTGTTTTTAAATGAATGTTTTTCGCAAAAAGAAGACACAAATTAAACATAAATCGATGGAGGTAGTTCATGACTTTCTCGAGCTATAATATCCCTATGAAACACATAAACAAACAACCTGAATGATGCTCAAGCACAAATCAAACTTCTCCCCACTACATATTTTTTTTTTGCAAATTCGGCAATAATACTTACCGTATATTGCTAGAGTCCAAATTTCCCGGTTGAATTAAACATTCCATACGACACCAAGATAGAGCCAAATGCCCGGCTATGAGGGGTGTGGGAGTTCCCCACGTTATAAGTTAGATGGCAATTGAACTGAAGAAAATCCGCACACCGTGACAGGCATCGGCAAACTCGCCAGCCCCGGAGTTTTGTTGCGGATGAAAATCCAGTAGCGAACAAGGCCACGACCAACACCAAAAACAGCAGCAACGGCTATGATGAGCAACTGCAACAGACAAGTATAAGTAAGATTGTTTATGCCTACTACTGGAAGAATCTTACCTGATGACTGAAATATGAACTGTGCACAGATAGGGTACCGGTCTAATACACAGAGGCAACACAGGAGACTTCATGTGTTTGTGCCAACGACTATGTGTCGTCTATGGGCAGACTTGCAGGCTTCTTTCCGCTACAGACGATGGGGGGATTCCATCGCGTGTCATGCTGTAAAGAAAAAAGAAGTGAGAAGTATTAAATATTAATAAATATTGATACCTGTAGACTGCAGCATGTGAGGTTGTTTTCCTATGTTTACTTCTTGTCTGACAGTTGGATCAGATGTGTAGGAAGTGCTGCCTAATTCGGAAAGGTCGATAACGAGGTTCATTTTTTTTTGTTGTTGCCAGATCGAATTGCAACAACAACACACCGAGCTCGTATTTCATTCATAATCGGCGAGCCTGGAAGAAAGAGGAAAAATATATAAACTCAAATTAAAATTAAAAAGAAAAGAAAAGTCTGGAAAAACCACGTAGCAAAAACAAAAGAAAAGATGTCTGTCAGGGAAAAAAGATGTCTGACGATGCTCATTTTGGGAGGGAAAACAACGAAATAAGTTGATAGAAAATCAGATGCGGTCAGTTGCTTAAGAGAGTTTCGGCGGTGCGGTTCATAGAGTGACAAGTGAAACAAATAAAGTAAGAAGTGTTGAAAACAAATAAAGCCAAGGAAAATAGGAAAATAATTTCTCATTCTAGTGATTTAATTTGTGAAGAGGAGGAGATAAGATTCAATATTTTAAATCTTCAGCTTGCTGTCCTGTAAACCCGTAATTTTTAAATTGTATTCCACAAGTAAGTCGGCCGAATATGGGCAATTAATCATTAAATAACGAGTGTTTTTCTACAGTAAGGAAGTGCAAACATATTCTAGCGGCCTTTGACGCACTGAGGATTCCGTGTGCTTGTGAGAAAAAAAAGGAAATCAGCGCGTTCTAAGGTAGGACCAAAAGAAAACGATTTGCTTAGTTTGCTAGGAACCGACCGAATCTGAAAAAAGATAATAATTTATGTGTGAGGACTACTCCCTCTAGCTTTGAGTAGCGCCACCAAAAGAGGAACCCAGCTGCCAGCTTGGTTTTCCACCAGCAGTGGTTACGTCGGTACAGGAGTCCCAGTGTGGTGTCAAGTGGCACATAGATGTCATCAACGCGGGGGAAAATATAAACAGTGATTTTCTAACTATTTTACAAACCGAACGGAAACAGCAACATAATAATCTGATTCCCACAAGTCTGCACGATAGCCATCAGTACGGGAAAGTTATTAATTAAATAAAAACTATAAGATATCTAGTCCGGGTAAATTTCATATTCCGTGGAGGATGAATGAGTGAAAGATATCGAAATAATAATTACACAAAAAATACAATAATAAGATGAAAATTTAGAATTAAGTTATATGCATTATCTGTAGGTTTATATGTAGTCCTTATTTTTTGTTATAAATTTTAGTTTAACGTATTTCAGCTGAGAGTGTTAAGTTAGTGGAAATTGTGCAGGATTTACAAGGTTACCTCTAAAGTAGAGTACCGTCTGGAAGGCAGACATTTTTCGCCGGTAGATACCCTTACTAAGAGAGCTCTTTTAGGCAGGAAATTCGCAGTAGCGTTGTAGGACTGTGCCGGTAATGAGGCCATTGAGGGAAAGCTTTTGTGAATCCTTAGTTTTGTAATGTTTTGTGTTCTTTTTAGTGCATAAGTTTTAGTCTTGAAATCGATGTTGTATTAGCGTTATATTAATAGTCCAGTAAATAAACCAAAATGATTGTAATGTGAACATGAATAGAATCATGATGGTTTAAGTTTTATGTGATTGGGGGATATGAAGTGGTGAGGTAAGTGGGAGAACGGTGTCGGTCAAAGGGGTCATGATCTAATTAGGAAAATTAGTGGAAGTAATTCGTGACCAAGGAAGGGAAGGGCGACTGAAGGAGACCATCTGCCTTCCAATCAAGAGTGTATTCCATCGCAGTGTTAGAGTAAAGTTTTTGAATATGTTAAAGTTATTTATTGTCACAATACCCAGGGCCTGAACGAGGGATGAAACCCATCCTGAGGACAAACTGACCTAGTCGTTGTCGATCGTTCAATTGCCGCAAAGGTGTTCGTAACACATCTTGCAAAAAACAAATTGGTGGTCGTCAGAATTGGGGGATTCTTCACAAGTGGACAAATTTTAACCAGCGTGTTCCTTGGCTCATTTCATAAAAATATGACAAATGGCAGCGATTTGAAAATTTTCGGATTGGTGGTAGGAGTGTACTAGTGTAAAATTGCTTAGTTCTTCCAAAATTATCTAAACGAAGCCCAGAGGTCCTACCGTTCCAAAGTTATGACTATTTGACTGAACTGCAAGAAATTTTGGAATCGAAATAACAACACACATTTATTTGTTTTTGTTAATTTAGAAAATAAAAGATTTGTGTATGTGCTAATACGTCATTATTTTTTTTTGTATGATTATATTAACAATTCTCTTGTATAACTTTATATAGAAGAATAAAAATGTATAATCATCATTCTCCCATATAGTGTGTATAAATAAATACATTTTATCTAAGCTTTATCTCATAAAATGTCTGTCGGTTTGAGAAATATTTTCAAAAATTGTAGCCTAGGCCATTTTAACACGGTTTTTTAAGCAGAATGGAAGGTAAATATTGATTGTAGTCATTTAAAATTCCAGTTCGCATTAGAAGTTGTTTCTTTCAAGACATGGATTTGCCAAGGCGAATTGAGTATCTGCTACTAAATTATAAATATAATAAATATATAAATAAAATATATTAAAGTGAGTATAGGTCAATAACATGTCAACAGGCTGTGTCCAAAAACTATTTGAGACTGGTCTAGAGTCTGGCGACTGACTGGTAGCTGAATTATCTGTGGAGTCGGAAAAAGCTATACTTGAAACCGATAGATAGGGTGGTACAGACTTCTCTGGAGGATCGTCGGAAGAGTATTGGAAAGGTGAATGCAGGAATCTGACAAGGAATCGCTAAAAGCAATAGTACGTTAAATGTGTTTACTTTTAGCTTCCAGTCAGTCTAATGGGCTCCTTGATGTGAGTGAAGATAAATTCGAATTTAACTTTCAAAAACGAAAAAAATCCGCAGTCCCCAGTGAGTTAAAAAACTTAAATTCGAATTAAAAAATATTTCACGAGACAGCAATGTGAGCATAGTGAAATTAAATTCGAATTTAAATTTACTGGGAAGCACAGAATTGCGAAATGTGCTCTAGAGCGGATCTAAGTGCGTCCATGGAGGACAAATCGTCAACCAGACTGGGGGAAATAGCTCTAGAGCTAAAAGACTACTGCCAGATTATTGCTACTGGTATGGGCTAATAACGCTAGAACTCTCTCCAATCATTTTAACCAAAGTTAAAAAACTGTGTTTTTTCATTATCATTGCCTCCTATTTAAAATCAATGTTAGTGTAATCTACTGACCCAACAACAAATAAACAGTAAGATTTACTGTCATAGTCGCAAGTAAACTTTTTACACACCATTCAAAATTTTGAAGTTTCGGCATAATGAGTTTCTTGTCATAGTTTTCTTTAGCCCATAAGCTAAGGCAAATAATGACAAATGTTGCGACAACTCCTTTTATTTTGCGAGAAGCCCACTACAACAGCTCTTTTTATGGTTTGAATAAAGGTCCATTTAGTCTTGACGGTTGACGGTAGGCAATCGGCTATTTCAGTTGAGGGTTGCATTTTGCATGTGTTAGAGGGAGATAACTACAGTTTGACGGTAGACTTCTGCAGGTTGCAGAATCAACCGTCTAGACTAATTGGACCTTAATACAACACTGCATTTGTCTGTCATCCTAACTCCATCTGACACCATAGCTGATCTGTCATCTACGTCAAAAATTCATTAGTTAGTGAACGCGAAGTTGCACGGACATGATCACTAAAAGAAAATAGACCATACATCAGCATAAAAAAGAAAAATTTGTAATAATTTTCCTTTGTCAATTATATATATTTAACCGAATTCAATTCATTTTTAAATAAACCATTTGTTTAATTTAACATTCCGCCGTGTTTTGTTTTTGCCAAATACCGCTGGTAAGTCACAACAAATAAAATAATATTAACAAAACAATTTCAGTATTTTTAATATTTTTCTTCTCGTTTCGATAGCAGTCCAAATATAAATATAATTTTTTTTATAAACTTTAACAATTGACTTTGTCAATTTAGCAATCTTTAAAGATACTAGAAATAATTGTAAACATTTAATTTTGTCGTTAGCTGTGCAAACAGTGTTTTCAAAATCAAAGAAGTTTGTTGTTGCTAAAAAAAATAGAAAAAAACACGAAAGTTTGACATTTTATTATCCAAAAATTCCTGTTATTCAGAAGCATAGTATTCACCTAAAACGAAATTTTCGCTTAGAAGTTTTGCATTTATCTATACAAGGAAAAAAATGGAGTGTAGAAGAAACAGCCGTTATTTATTTTCAAATTAACTATATTAATCATATTCATTAAAATACCTTCAAAATGAATACAGCATAATTTATTTTTTGCAAAATGTCAAAAATTCGTTGACCAAACAATTATCAGAACAGTAAACTTTCGTTTGCAGATGGAGAAAAAGTCTACGCTTATTTTATAATTATCCCTGGAACAGATGCAAATTCCGTCACCTTTTAGTTTAAGCTGAGTAACATCAAACGAAAATTTCGTTTAAGGTGAATACTAGGATTAATGTTTGTATAGTAGTACTTATGAAATTTCCTTGTAAATGCTTATCGGCAGTAAATCAGCTGAATACATGACACTACCTTATTTGATGTACGCTAGGCAGCATTTTTCCTTTTCATTATTTGGGTTGGCAGCGATTTTTTTTTTTGTCTGTTTATTTTTCCAATTTCTTATTCTCTGCTTTGTTTTGATTTTCTATTCTTTGTTTCTGCTTTGTTTTGATTTTCCTATTCTTGTTCTCAGCTTTGTTTCGACTTTCTATTCTTTGAGATTTTGAGAGGTGTGAGAGCGAAAGCGGTATACTTGACACTTGACTGTCAATTAAAGTGGTGGTTCGTTCGTTAAAAAATAGGCGCAGTGCAAGGAAGGAAACTGAAGATACACAGTCATTTATTTTGATTTGGAAGAGCCACAAGTACGGTGTGCACAGTAGGAAGATCCACAAGCACAGGTGGACTATGCTGCAGAAGACACTTTGATGCGGGCCATAGAACCAGCCATTTTGTAAAAAACATAAATGGCTGATTTTCGAAATTTCCCTGATGCTGGCAAAAGCATGGACCAAAACATTTATTTTGTTAGGGTGCGTTTAAATGTTGTGTTTGTATTACTTTGAGATTGTACTAGTTTTGTATTTTTGTATTATTTTTGTATTTTTTTTTTTTTAGGGTGATCTGGAACGAAGTCTGAATGAATACTTTTCCTCTGGTGCCGGAAGAGGTAGTGCTTGCGGAAACTTTGATGAAAGTCCTTTATCTGTACCATCAGGTAAGTGCAATTTGTTTCCATAGTTTTGCAATGTACAAACGAAAAAAGGAACAGAATCCGCACACATACAGTGAGCATCAAAAGTATATTTTTAAAACCTAAAGTCCCAATGTTATTAGATTTTAGCAAAAAAAAAATAGTATTAAATGTGGTATGGCCTAAAATGGATTTTAACGTAACATTTATGTCAAAAAAAAAAGTTTTATTTACGTTTATTGGATTCGATATTTTTTAGGATAAGCGCTTTGGTATTGATTCCACTTAATAACGGTGCGTTTCAACCGTATTTTTGACCCATTCCCCTTACATAGCACTGTCTAAAGTATCTTTCGAAGAAATATAGTGCTCTCTTACATTTTGCTCCAAGAAGGCCTCACAATTTTATATCGGATTCCAGTCTGGACTTTGTGGCGCGGTTGGCAAATGTTTGGTTGTATATGATTATAATATCCACAATTAACCGTTTCAGCTACATGGTTTAGTTCGATATGTTGCTGGAAATAAAATACATTTCTTGGAATACTCATTTTTTTTCTAAACACATGTGCCTGTCATTAATACCATCAATGAACACAATATTGCCGACTCTTGAGGCAGACAAAAATCCCCATATCAATACCGAACCACCTCCATGTTTCAAGTTTTTAGGATAAAGGGCTTCATTTGGCTTACGCCATACTATTCCTCCTCCAGTGTTCCGGAAATTGGTCAAAAACAATTTTCGTTACTCTTTCATAGATATTTTTATAAGAAGTTTGACACATTTTCACATGAAAGTGCGATCCTAGTACCAGATTTAAAGTTCAGTTCTACAAAAACTTTAAAAACATCCAGTGAAGGGTGCTAATTTAAATATGCACCAAGAAATGCTACGTTTCTGTTTTTAAAAAAATCTATAAAAACATAAATGGATTGGGAAATCACTTTTTACTAGCAATTGTACACTTTAGTAAAAACTGTCTAGATCAGCGTGGCACACGAATATCCCTCTAGATTTGAGGTCCTGCAGCTCTAGAAGCCACAATTTATATCCGATCACAATCAAATAGTGTATGAGGAACAAATAATTAGCTTTGATATACTGAGCTCATCCTTGCTTAAGCTCTAGAAGGAGGCACTTAATCCTCTAAGTGGCAAAGTGGTGTAGGGTATCCCATAGTCGACCACGACTGACTACTTTCCTTACTTGTTTTTTAAGTGCTTTTGGTCCTTTTAAAAAAAGTGGGCGAAAAAGAATCTGTATCAATCGGTTAAATTTCAACTCCCGTTTTGGTGTTTCAATAAAATACAGTCATAATTACTCTGTACTACAGTGTGGTAAGGGAAAGCTACCCTACACTTCTGTATGTTCAACAAGTTTTTCGGGTTATCGTATAGCGCGCATAAAAAGGCCACTCTCGTTTTAAATTACTGTCGATCTCTGATAAAATTGGACAATAAGCTCAATGTTTTCTTATAGGCTCATTACAAAAGTCCTCTCGATTTGAGAAGCAGATAGTGCACAAAGAGTTAGATAGTGCAAGAAGCAGAAAGTGCACAAAGAGTTACACGTCTCTTGAAAGGCTTTGAGGAACTTTGTTAGTATTTACTAACACCGCGTTTCGAATGCACTCCACTCCATATGGATACGGATCCAAGATCAGACAACTAAACATATCAATGGTTTTGAACGAACTCTCTTTAGCATGTTATGTTTCGAGCAACCTATAACCTAAATCCTAACGAAACCACCCACATTGATCCATGTTTACATATAACATATATTTTCCATTAAAAGTTGTGTTCTGTGGGAGTGGCCTTTAACCAACTCTAGTAGAAATGGGCAATATCGGTCTATGTTTTCATAACCAAAAAAAATGTCCCTTTACTATAGAAGTTACATATTAAGTACAAGCTTACTTGAATTCCCTGTTAGATTTTCCCAATAATTTATTCCCGATAAAATGAATTAGAACAATCGAGGCGGTTTTAGTTTTAAGAATTTTCTTTTAATTTAAAAATGTTTCTTTTCACAACTTGTCACGTTCAGCGTTAACGCAGGAATAAAATGAAATGAAAAACTTTCTCAAACATTTGAAAAATCAGTCAAATAAAAAAAACTCAAACGAAACAAAAATTCAAATATGAAATCTCCATAGAAACAAAAAAACAGAGAACACAATAAGAATTACTGTGCCAATACTTACTTTTTCCAACATTCCCGACAACGGCGCGTAGTGACGTAGTGCTGTAGGGTACCACATAGCGGCCCGCCCGACTAAAGCCTTAATTTAATTATTTATACCCTACTGACTAAGTTCCGATGTTTGCAACACCTTAATGGAATGGATGTGGATCCTATGTTAAGTATACCTTTCTTATTTCATCGAAACAGATGGACCGACAACGGTCAATGGATGTCGGTCCATCTGTATGTGCATCTAACCGATTTCGATAAAACGTGTTACATTTTTCAAATTTGGGCCAAGGACGAACCCTATTGAAATTGATTCCCATCGGTCCATATTTCGATATTAATTATGGTTTTTCCCGATTTCAGATCCTACAGCCTTAAAAGTAACATATTACATCCAATTTCGTCCAAATGACATAGAGTATTACGAACGACCAACACTTATCTTTTATAACTTTTTACCATATTAGTCAATGTTTTCGAATAGCTCCCACACAAGGGTCCCGTATATTACTACCCATCACGTTAAAATTTTGCATGGCACGTTATGAGCGACCATTAATTAGTCTCGTATAGCCCCTACGCAATGGTACTTCCCATTTTCAGAACCAACAGCTCTTATTGACACGTATTATACAAGATTCCGACCAAATTTAGCATAAAGCGTTGCCAGTAACCAACACATATCTCTGGCAAAATTAAGCCATATCGGCACAAGTCTTCGAAAAGGTAATATATAAGGGTCCCAACCGATTTGAGGTCCAGCAGCTCAAGAAGCCACAAATTACGCCTGATCGCGCCCAAACTTTTCGTGGTACTTTTTAAGCAACCATTAGATAACTATGGTGAAAATGAACCACATAGGGCTGTGACATTGGACAGTGACAGGAACTGTGACATTGACCCATGTTTTTGAAAAGTCCCCCACTACTGTCCCTCCCGATTAGTGGCCCTGTAGCTCTAGAAGCTACTAGTTATACCCGATCACGCTGAAATTGTGTATGGTAAGTTATAAGCGTCAAATAGTTGACTATCATATTGAGTCCGACCTTGCACAAGCACGAAACAGAGATACCTAATCCTCTTAATAGCAGAATTGTGTACGGTATCTCATAGTCGGCCACGCCCGACTTTAACTTTTTTAATTGTTTTTGCGTGGACCACGTAATATACACTTCTTCCTTAATGTGGTTCTGGTATATATATCCATATCCATACTTATAAATAATTTCCCACAAAACTTTCTACGAGAATTTGCAATTCAGATGGACATAGTGAATTCAAAAACAAAAACATTTGAAAACATTAATTTAGGCCAAAAGTAGTGATTACAATTTCTGTGGACAAGCGGCAGTGGATGTCATGCCAAGATAGTTGGGGCTGCACGGATGGAGTTCGTATCTCTGATATGTCATAGATTCCAATAAATACATTAATTCAGTTTGAAATTAGTGATGTCAATTCATATGTCCACAAATAAATCTGTGACAACAAACGAACTGTTTTGAGGAACGCTGTACTTGTCTAAGTCTGACTTCAAATTTCATTTCTTAAAACAGTTACTACCGTTTTAATTAATAATGTGATTCCGACAATAGTTTAGTTTATTTTTCTCCTGAATCAATAAAACCATTTCTCTTTAAGAATATTATATCTATCGCCGAAATTTCACAAATGTTAGCTCTTCCGATAAAAACGTATAGGTTTTTAGACCACATACAAAAAATTAGAGATCAATAAAAACGTTAATATCTCAGATCGATGGGCTACAATACGCTTATAAAGCTTCCGCGTTCGCAACAAAGCGCAGGCATTATAAAAAAACGAAGTCCCTCACAGTATTGTGTGCAACAATTTTCAGCGATTTCTAAAAAAACAACTTCCTCGCTATCCGAATCTGTCTGAAAAGAATTTTATTTGGTATATTCTCGTATAACATTTACATAATTATTATTTTATTTCATTTATCAGGTAACCTATTTGGTAACAACACTTCTAATTTATCTCAAAATTATATGAATGACGGTTATGCATCATCGTCAAGTAATTACAATGAGTATGGACAAGCGTCTTCACGTAGACCAGACAACATTTGGCAGCACCAGCAACACAGGGACAACATTAACCGATATTCAGACTCAAATTACCGCAATAGAGACAACTTCGATAGGCGTGACGATAGTGGCCCCAAAAATAATCAACGATTTGAGAGGAGTAATGATGGATATGACAACAATTCCGGATATAGAAAGAATGATGAATACGGAGGCAACAAATTGGACTCAAGAAAAAATAACACACAATTTAAAAATAAGTCGCAACTCGGAAATAGTAACAACGGTGGAATAAAACGTCCGTACAACAGAAATAATGTGAACGACACATTTGCTACTTTTCATTCTGGTAATGTTAAAGACCCATCTAACTGTGGAAGTAGTACATATAAAATTCCACGTATTAATAAAACAAGTTCACCGAAGTTATCATCTGACCTATTAACATCAAAAAATGATTCAAACTCCTCGTCCACACAAAATAAAACGAAAGTTGATCCAGAAAAATATTGGACGAAATACTGGGGAAAGTATGGATATATTGAAAAAGTCATCGAAAGGATCGATGAGAATGACGATGCTATCAAGCCATTTATAAAATTCATCTACGAACCTTCAGATGAAAAGTTTGAACAAAGAAAAAAACTTCTGTTGAATGTCGGTGTGGATATGATTTATCGAAATATGGACATTGACGAAGTGAATTGGGAGTATCGCCATGTCTATAAAGTGTTTGTTTATAAGAAACATTTAGAAGATCCAAATTTCCAAAAACATTTAAATGCTTTTGAAATGGCCAACGTTGAGGAAGCTCTTAATTGCTTTAAGAATAAAGTTAAATTGACTTTGCTTCATCAAAGCTTTTTATGCAGATGGGATCACTCAAATCAAGTAGTATTAAGGGCACAGAAAACAAAAAACTATATAAGAACGATAAATGCCACTAAATTGTTAAACGACAAACTATTTCATTATTTAGTTTTAGAATCTATACATGAACTAAAGGTAAGATGACACTGCATAACAATATGTTTAAAAACTAATTATTGTATTTCCATTACAGCAAATAACAGCGGAAGAATGGCCAGCATTTTATGAGTTCTACGACAATTTGCCATCTAATCGACCGAATGAAAATGAAAGCCCCACTACCTCGGTAGAAAGAGAAACGCCCAGTAGCAAAAAATGATCCCAGTATTTTTACCGTCATGTTAGTCTTAAATCTTCAAATACATGTGACCCCAATATTTTATATGTATAAGATTGATCTCTGTATTGGACATAATATTTTTTTTTTGTTGAACAAAAAAAAAATAAACTTAAAGATGTATACTTATATATAAATATGAGATAACTCACAGTTAAAACATGTACAAATTTAAACTATTGATTTTGGAGACATTTTATTCGTTATCATTTAAAGTTCTGGACTCGCTCTAACCTTGCAACAATGACAAAATCAAGCAAAAGTATGTTTTCCGCCTACATTGCAAGTATTTTATGGCTTTTTTGAGGAAACCGCCTATCCCAATATCGTTTAAATGGAATAACATGTTAACCCGCGCGAGCAATATTTTAAAAATCTTTACGAACACATTTTATCAGAGCTACTACTTGATTAGAACCTCTCCTTTTGAACAACGATCAGCTACTAGGACTCCTAAATACGACTTTGCGTTTAAAATGTTAAATTGAAGCCATTAAGCGAATCTATAAAATAGATTTTAAAATCATGCATTTGGCTAGCCTAACTAACTAGGTTAGGTTTAATTGGTAGCCGCACGAAGCATAATTCATTCTATGTTACCTAGCCACGGCCTCTTTTATCCTTCAGGCAGCTTGATGCCTTGATGAATTTTTTCAGAACGTCGAAATGCTTCTTAATAAATATTAATTTTTGTTTCACACATAAAAATTTGATGATTTAATTCTATATTTATATATATATTCTATATTTTTATTATTTTTTTTTGTCATGATAAACGAGTATATTTGTTATTTTTCAATGGCTGAACAATTGTTGCCGTATTTGTATTTTTACTTCGTAAATGAATAAACAAAAAAAGGTTGTGGATACTTCCAAAATCCCTATCAGATAGAGAGCTTTTGCCTGTTAGTATCTGTAGACCAAACTTTTTCCGCCTTAAGTCTACCGAGAAGTGCAGGAAACAAGGAAATCGTGCGGTAGGATTCTCCCTGGGTAGCGGATTTTTTTTAGAATTGCAATTATGCAGATGACTTTTTAAATACCCGGAATTACCCGTTGAACAAATGATTGTTCCAGAACTAAGGTAACATAGCCAAAACTTACTGTTCAAGCTTCTAGAGATTCTTGCATCTTCGGAACATTGCTCGCTTGGCCCTTTGCGAAGTTGGATGCTCTATAAATTGGCAGCAGAACTGTGTGGCACACTTTTTAATATCGGAATGCTGTATTATATTGAATGCAATAACGGACAAATTATTCCTTTATTGGAGGCTTGCTTTCAGCCGGCAGATTAATGTCGATTTTGTGTGGTTATCGCCATAAATGGCCTGAACCACGGTGCTCCATAGCATTGGGGCAAGCTACAAGGCGACTACCAACGCCCCCAAGTAAACTGAAGGAGCAAATTCAAGGATGATCCACGCCTAGCATACACTTTACCTGCGATTAAGGTATAAACTACAGCCACCGCGAAACTCTCCGAAGGGCGAGTTCTACAACAGTTCTAGGGGCTCCAGACTTGAGTCTCCGGTCCGTCCTCCTAACACACGTCTACTTCCACTTTGAGCTCCGCACACTCTAACTGGTAGCTTCAATGTCTACACCAAGAACTCGCTCTAGCAGGGGAGGCTTTGGGTACACCTAAGAGAATTCAGGTGGCCCAACTCATCCCCTGCGGGACTTTCCGCCGACAATCGGTTCTGCCCATTTACAATGGGATTAGTGAGACCCCTTTACTCTAGGGTAAGTAAATGGGTCAGACGATCTGTGAGCTATATCCAGATATGAATGTATGCTTGTGGAGCGACAAAAAGGAGGAGAATGAGGGAATTCTTGTTATTGCAAACTGGAGTAAGCACGCCTTAGACCGAAGGATTATTAATCATTTATTAAGCAGGCACGGAGTAACAAGATGTTTAGCTTTAGATGTAACTCCCGCACATATGTTCATTCGACTTTGTCTTTAGCTGTAGAAGCCACCTGGTGTAGCCAATCGTTATGAAATTTGGCATACGTTTTTTTTTGGATCAAGCTAGGTCGTTATTAAAATTGAAGAAAAACGGTTCAGATTCAGTTGTAGCTCCCACATATATATTTAACCGACTTTTTCCGTTTTTAACTCTAGAAGTCATATCTTACATTTAATTCTAATGAAATTTAGCACGAGTAAGAAAATTGGTTCAGCTGTAGATATAGCTTCCATCCATACATGGTCATCCGATGTTATGTATTTAGCTCTAAAATAAACTTATTATAGCCAATATTGATGAAATTTGGCACAAGTAAGTTTCTCGTGCCAAGGGCTTATGTCGGATCTGATATAATTTTTAAAAGCTAGGTTGATTTAGAGCCCGTCCAAGGGAGTCCAAACACCTGTTTTCAGTTAACTTTTTTGAACATGCAGAAGTGCAGGGTATTATATACTCGGCCACGCCAAACATAAGCTGCTTTTACTAGCTTACCCTTATCACAATGAGTACAGAGTTATTAAAACTGTGGATTCGTTTAAAACACCAAAACGGGAGTTGAAAGTGAACCGACTGATACAGATTATTTTCTGTCCAGATTTAACAATTTCTTAAAAAAAGTCCAAAAGCACATAAAAAAAACAGTAAGATAAGTCGTAAGTCATTCGTGGTCGACTAAGAGATATCCTACACCACTCTGCCACTTAGAGAATTAAGAACCTCTGTCTGGAGCTTAAACATAAACCATGTAAGAATTAAAAACCTCTGTCTGGAGCTTAAATATAAACCATGTAAGATTATATTGAAGATTCGGCACAGCAGAAGTGTACAATTGCTTGTTAATAGTGATTTCCCAAATCAATTACATTTTTATTGATTTTATTAAAACCAGAAACGTAGCATTTCTTGGTGCATGTTTTAATTGACATTCTTTCTCTGGATGTTTTTAAAGTTTTTGGGAAATTGTGTCAAACTTCTTATGAAAAAAAATCTTTGAAACAGTAGTGAAGATTTTTTTTAATCAATATCTGGGACACTACATTAGAGTGCACTTGAAACTAGTTTGATTTCCCTGGGTAAAAATTTTCATGTCTATTATTTCGAAAAAAAATATCTTGGAAAATCGCCTTTATAATTCATTTTTTTGACAATTGATGTTTTTCACATGAACGTACTTTGGCTCAAGTTTTTAAATTATCGCATCGTACATTTTTTGGTTTAAAGTGGATTTTTTAGCACTTTATTGCTATTTGGAGGCGGCTATATCTCGATAAACCGAACAGAGTATTTCTAAAGTGTCTTAAGCAAAGCAAAGCTGTAAAACAAAAAACTCAAAAATACCATATTTTGACAAAGAAATCCATAATCAGGCACATATTGGAATTCGTACCAACATATTTTATAATTTTCTTTAATTTGAGAATACATAAAGTGAGAACAAACTGCGAGGATGAGGAATCCATAAAACACCTTCCGGAAAAAAACTCAAAAATACCCTATTTTGACAAAGAAATCCATAATCAGGCACATATTGGAATTCGTACCAACATATTTTATAATTTTAATTTTCTTTAATTTGAGAAGACATGAAGTGAGAATAAACTGTTAGGATGAGGCATCCATAAAACACTTTCTCTGTATGAGTTTGTGGAATGCTCATGCGATCAGGCGGGTATCTTCATTAGGTCCGTACGTCTCGAATTCAAGCTCAAGTGCATGAGATCAGGTTTTTAGTCAATATCAGACATAAAATCATTGAATGGGAAATAATAATAAATTCATAGCTTCATTTCTACATTAGAACAAAATTGAAAAATGTCTTTCGCCTGTCTGTTTAAGTTGATTTATAAGGAAATGTTGACATCTCCTCATCTCTGCACACAAACCTTAAAAAACGCCACTCGTAACGTCTTTATGAAAATGTACACTTGTTGGTTATATCGTCTAAAATGAGAAATTTCAACAGTAAAAAAAGGGCCATCGGCAAATTTAAATAATAACCAATAAAATTTTACAGGAATAACAAGTTTTAGCCGCGAAAGGTGCTTTGTAAATGCTGATATAAAGCTGGAAACGAAATTAAAAAAGGTCAAACTTAACTTCAAATTGCAAAAAAAAACATTGGACGATCGTAGAATTCTGCGTGCTAGACAACAAAATGGTTAAGCTAAATAGAGAAACCTCATTAGGCTTTCGTCAAATCGGAACCATTTAAAGTTGTCTGTACCGGTTAAAACTGAGCTAGGAGTACTATCTACCGTATCTGTCAGACGTCGATAAGTTGAAATATTTAGAATAATAAAAAAAACGACGGCGACAATATCGCTATATGTATATTATTTAAAAATACATATAAAAAATTGATTTGTAATGATGAAAAACGTGGGTTAGATGTCCTAAAAATAAATAATAAGCATGGAAAAATTAATATCATGGTTTAAGAGTGATTTTCTAGAATGACGTAAGGTCCATATAATGGATTATGGAAACATGGATACAAAACATTACTTCCATATCCTAAGCGAAGTGATGCTGCTATTTTTAGATTAGAAAACACCTTGAATAGGGATTAACCGGCTTAAGACCTCTTGTATCTTTATTTAAATATGTATATGATATGTTGTTAACAATATGGCAGTGACATTGATTTTCGTGGCTGTAGAAAACTTTTAAAATATATTTCAACAGGACAACGACGCAAAATACACTTTGGGTGTTGTAAAAAATTGATTTTAGGATTACAACGTGAATGTAATACTACGTCATGCAGAATTCCCCGATCCACATCCTATAGAATATTTTTAAAAAAAATCAACGAAATAACTGGACCAATAAAATCAAACAATTAAGACGAATTATGGGGGCAACATTCAATACGCATGTTATTCTAATCTGAAAAGGACTTTGGTGGACCTAATGCTAACAAGATGCAAAGTGCTTTACGAATTAAAAGTTACCATACTAAATATTAGCCCATGGTACAATAAAGAAGGTAGAGTTATGCTTTCAGCAGATTTTAAATTTTTCTCAAATTTGAAATTTGGCAATGACAATTGCTGAAGTTTACAAATTGTATTTCAAACATTCACATAAAATTATTTTTGGCGTGTTCATGGTACGAACACGACAGTAAAGAAGGTGTAGTTATGCTAACAGCGGATTTTAAATTGTCAATTTTAAAATTTGACAATTGCGTTTCTTGAAGTTTGTAAAGCAAAAAATCATTATCCAACATTTATCAACAATTATCAACAAACATTTACAAAAATGTACTTTTGGCATTCTCTTTCAAGTGAATTTGACAATCTAGCGAACTATTTTTGTTGTTGTTAGGTAATGACTATACCATGTTTATTGTACCATGGGCGTGTTGTTTCAAGTGTCTTTGACAGTATAGCGAACTATTTTTATATTGATCGGCTAGTGGCTATAACTTGTTTATTGTACTATTTCTTAGCCCATAAGCATAAGTTTTACAGAAAATTTGTTTTTTTAATCTATAATATATATAAATAACCCTATTTCTTGTTAGTTCGCAATCAAAGGATCTGATGACTTTTTATATTTTGTATGTTTCATGTAAAATATTTCTAGCTTTTGTTGTATTTAATGCGAATATACAAAATATGCAATAATATTTAATTAATAACAATCATTTGATTATGAAACTGTAAAATTTTGTTGAAGGTAGGCCAAGCCGAACTTAAGCATACCCTTCACCGTCCCGAAGTTACTAAAGAGCAAAAAATAGTCTGTTTTGGGGCCTTTGTGTACTTGGATTCATAGCACATTTTGCTTCTATGTGAGTACCCATATGTCCATATTGACTATTGATCGCCTGTTTTGAGCATGCGGACGTGTTTTTTGGGCCAAATAAGGCAAAAACGTTCAGCGAATATGATCTACTTTGAGGTATTAACTAACTGCAAACATTTTAACCATTGTCCATCTTCAAAGAAATATGATGTGTATATCTAATACAGCTGTTTCCATTAAAGACGACAATTTTATATATTAATAAAACAAAATATTTAAGATATAGAGTTCAAATTTATTCCAGATGTTACATTTTAAGAATGAAATTCGACTTTGGTCATATGACCACCACGAGCCCGTGTACAGCGATCTATTCTTTGGACCCAACTTTCCTCCACTCTTGCACACTTTTCGACCGGAACGTTGGCACTTTTGCGTTGGATGTTGTCTCTAAGCTCGACTAAAGTTACTGGCTTGTTGGCATACCCCAATGACTAGATGTGGCTCCATAAAAGAAATCAAGTGGCTTTAAATCCCATGAACAAGGTAACCATTCGATAGCGCTCCCCATTCACGGTAAGATGACGATTGTTTTCATCGATGAAAAAATACGGCCCAATCACACCACATAGTAATTTTTGCGGATGCAATTGTGTCTCTTAAACACGTGCGGATTTGTTGCTGTCTAATAACGCATATTTTGTTTATTGACAAAACCACTCAGCCAGAAATGAGCTTCATCGCTGAAGATAATGAAAATTAAAGTAATCGCTCTTGTTGCGACCACCGACTCAGAATTTCGGTAGTAATTTTTAATGATTTTCAATAGTTGCTCATATGTGAACTTTACCATGATAAAAAATGCTGACTTCGACTAACGTTTTGACACTAAAATATCGACAGCCGGTTCTATGCAACGGATCGACCCGAAGGAGGAGTTGTTCGGCCAAGGGCTGTCACCCCGGTAGTATGTACAACTACAACAACACTGACAGATCATTAAAAAAGTTTGTGGGTGCGTTGACATAAAGAAACCCGAAAACCCGTTACTCAAAAAATGTTCTTTTTACCGAGGCACCTTAAGTCCCTTAAAGAGAAACTACCCCCCCCCCCCCCAGGCTGATTTCGCCCATTTACAATTCCAAACAGCTTATGACCATATGCCATCATCATCCAAAGTTGTAGGATCCTAGGTTGATTAATTTGACCGCTATTGTGATTAAAATTGACACACGGACGAACATGACGTGACCGTCTTCGAATTTTATAATTAATTATATATGTACCGATCAATATTTCGTGGTGTTGCAAACGGAAAGACAAATTTAGTTTATCATCCATTCTTCCTACTATTTTTAGTTTCTTTCGCAATAACTTCAAGTGAATCAAGTTATTGCCCGTATATTAACATTTACAAGACCTGTTTTAAGGACTAAAGGACCCATGCGTTCTAGCGGGAATCTTCAGCCGATTTTGAATGTACTTATATAAGTATATACTTATACATGTAAATTTGGAATAATAACGAATTTTGATTAACATTGAGTCATAAATATTAGAGGATGTGCCCATAGAATTTGGATCCATATCCCGTTTAGATGTCTGTTGAGCGTCTTCACTAACGATCCCCAGTTAAGCAATGGTTTGTTCACAAAAACAAATTTTCTAGTGTATCTTTTACAGAGGTGCTTTTTGTGTCTAAAAGATAAACTGTTTTCCCTCTATGCCGACTTCGCCCATTTTTTTACAACTCCAAAGAGATAACTGCTGTTCGTTTTACATTTATCGTGCTTTATAACATACGGGCGGACATGGCTAGGTCAATAATATATACACTTGAGAGGGGCACAGATCATGGTTGCGCTGCTGAAATACTTTACAACTATTGTTATTTTTGTCGACAAGCGGTGTAGTCAAACAAAAATCACCCGATCTTTGCCACCACTTTAGAAGCCTTTACCAAAAACAAATTTGATCCTCTGGCATCTCAATGTATTCAACATACGATTCATTTTAGCAACTAACTAAATGGCGTGCGTATTTTCTTCTTTAAGCTAAAACAAGAAGACAACACATTTGATTTTTTAAATTATTGTAGAAAACGAATCAAATTTTATTTGCTGCAATTTGTTTTTTTTTCAATGAAACCCAGTCTCATTTAACAATCATTATGTAATTAATTTCATGTTTTGCTTGCTTTCTGCATTCCTAAAAAGTACTGCAAATATAATTTTTAACCGCCTAATTGTTCGTACAATTTTGGAACATAGTCATCCCATTCTGCTTGGTAGAAATTTCCAGCCACCGGATTGCCCAGTTTGTATTTTTGAGCAAATGCTGCAATCTTAAAACATCCACGTCCATCGCCACTATTATTGGGCAAACGAGTTTCGTCGAACGTTAGTTTCCCTTCCTGTTTGTACACCAAGAAGACATAGCGATGCAATCCTGTACCCTGAGGTGGACCCGAACCAATGTATGCGGACAAAACCTCGCCAGCGCTAATATTGCCACCGGGAACATTTCCTACGAGCCAGTGGTGCCATTCACGGTATGTGGCTTCCTTTCGGCTAGGCGCATCGGGGTCAGTCATAACCACTGTATACAAGGCATTAGAATCGGCTTTCCAGCTAACCTCAGGCTGATCCTTAACTTGGGTGGGAGTCAGAACATTGCCCTCCTTAACATGGACACCTCCACCATAGCTAACACTTAAAAGTTCACTGGGTGCGACGCTAATAACATCGGGCACAACTTGATGGTCCTCAAAACTTTTCAGCGACATTTTTTTGGCAAAATATCGTCTAGTCTCCTCGTACAAAGATAACTGGAATCGGCAAACCGGAGCAGAATTAATATGGAATTTTCTGACAGCTTGTTGAGACAATGCGAAGTTTCTCGATGCTGTCAACACGAACGCACCACTTTGTTGTTGCTTTTGTAGGGCAGCGAGTACGTGCGGCAATCTCTTCGTAGTTGTACGACACAAATGATTTGCGAACATTTTCCTGCAATCGACCGGCAAGCGACGACTGCGGCTAGATGGGATTTTTTTTTATCATTTTGGTTGCAGTGACCGATGTTGCCAGACACGAGAAAATCTCGGCAATGAATTCTAACATTACACTGTGGAACATTTTTGGGGTTATTGTCTGGGGGGTGAGAAATTCCAAGTCAGGGTGATGGTACTAGGTCAGTATATTAAAACCCTCAAAGGGTTTTGCGTTCGTATATGCCATTTTTTTTATGACCTTTTACATTTTTTCCTTATCTTGATGTTTTTTCGCTTAGTTGTAAAATGTTGGCAAAAACGTAGTTTGACATAACTCGAGAACGACTAGTTCGATTTTGCTGAAATAAATTGAGAAAAATTAATAATTACATTTTCTTTAATCCATTAATATACTGTTTCTCTACCAAATCAACATTTTTGCAATTAGAAATAAATTTATGAAGAAAATTTTGCCAAAAAAAAAATTGAACGCAAAACCCTTTGAGGGTTTTAATATACTGACCTAGTACCATCACCCTGACTTGGAATTTCTCACCCCCCAGATTGGCTGTTGTACTGTGTTATCAACGTAAACCCAATAATTAAAGAAAACCAGTCGTTTTGTATTTCAGCTACACCAGCATGTTTTGGCTCTTATAGCATTTAAAAATAATGTTTTACGGGCCACAACTATAAAAAAGAAATAGCCCTGTAGACAGTAAAATGAGAAAAGAAAAGTAACAACGAATAAAATTCAGACGGCCATATTTCCAAAGTTACAGACCAAATATCAACGCAAGCAGAGAGTTTTCATATTTTTCCAATGCAGAAATGACGATGTATTAATATTATATATTTCGTTTATCATTTTATACCAATTCAGTGATTTATTTCTGGTATTGAAGAAAGATTTATTTTAAGTCAATAAATATCCCTATAGCTAGGAAAAAATATAGAAAAAATGTCTGGAATTAAAGAATTGTATGTACTATAATTCGGAAGACAGTGATCAATAACAGAAGGCTTTAAAGTCGTATTGTCCAGATCGGGTAATAATAGCAGAGATATAGCCAGAAATTCATCGAAACATTGGAGATCCGTAACTCTAGAAATATAACCGTCCGACATTTTTTTATATTTGTATTGAGGATCAAAAGTTCTACATGCTGTAAAAGTTTCCTCAAAATCAGAGTGGGGCCTGTTAAACAGAGTTATGCCAAATTGGTATTAGCATTAACGACTAAAAGTGCATTAACGTTCAAAAATCCATTTTTTTTAAAATTATAAGTGAAAATAAATTTTTAGTTTCTAGTTAAGGTTAAAATAGAATTATTTTAATTTTTTCCTTTTTAGAAGAACTGAACAGCTGACATCAGCTGCAATTTTCAACATTTCCACAGCCAAATTCTTCGAGTAAAAAAAGTGGTAAAAATCTTTTTCTCTTCTCTTGTAAATTGTTTTTTTGATATGTTATTGTTCTATAAAAACTGTTCAGTTTATATTCAGCTTTGAGACCATGTTTCTGCTGCACATTTCATTTAACCCTTTGTCAGGCACATATTTTGAGCCCTTAGTTCTGGCACATGGTGTCTGGCCAGACCCCTATACATTTACATGCATTTGTATGGCAATAAGGGCTGTTTGCCGTTAAATTTTTTACTAAGATAGGAAAATATTTTTTATATTTTGTGTTTCTATTTCTTTTTACTATGTTATTAGCTACCTGAGGAAGAAAAAATAGACCTGAAAAAATCTTTGGAATGAAAAGGGCAACAATTTTTTTGTTCTATATATATTTCTCTTTATTATGGGTATAGTAATAAATGTTTATGACAAAATAGAAAGTTATTATGAAGAATACATTGAATTTTTTTATTCAGAATTTTGCGGAAGGCAACAAAAACATAAATAATCTACTTTTGAATGTTGCTGACAAACAGGATTGTCGCATTTGCAGCAAAAAAAAGCGTGTCTTACGGCGTATTTTGTCACCTTGCTGCAGGCAAATTCTGCAATCTTTTTTGGCAGCTAATGTGTCTGGACCACTGCGTGAAGCCACATTAAGGTTTGCTATATTGAGAGGTATCCCAAAGTACGCTTCAAATGCTATACGAGTTGTTGGTTGAGCCACAATGTGCGGATTATTGGCTTTTTGTCCTGTTCCAAGGACTTTTTTTCAATTATTAATTTATACATCGAAAGCCAACAATATTTTGGGAGATTACCTGAAATTACAGCCATGTACCTAAAATAGAAGTATGCTAAATTGAAGCATGAAAATGAAATATGTCTGGCCAGAACCATGTGCCAGTTCGAGGGTTAATAGAAACTAAAAGTTATTCAGTCGAAAAAGAAGGGGTTTCTACTTCACCATCATCAGTCTAGGGTTACAAAGCAAAAAGTCGACTTTAACATTTCTTTTTTTCGAAAATATATTAAAAGTCGATTTCCGACAAATCGACTTTATGAGGTTTTGGTAACATTTACATATTTATATCATTGAAGGCTGGATGGCATATTAAATCTATGTTTTGTTGGTAGCACCACGAAATATAAAACGAGGACATTAATAAGTATTTTTATAACTGATCGTCGAAAATTGTACAAGCTGTTTGTGACGGGCGTAGCCGAATATATAATTCACAGACAGAGCAGATGAGCCAATTGAAAGCAGTCTTTTTTGACGGTCGAGGGACTCTTAATTTACCCAAGTTTTTAAAATCATGTCATATTTATAATGGAGTCCGCCCAAATTAAATAAATATATTTTTGTTTGGCTTCGCGAGGGCATTTTATTGTTCTTTGATATCCATTTATACAGGACGTTTGTTTAGGTCACCAAACCATCGAAATATACTTTACGAAATTTGAACAAAATCAGAACTAATAAGAACATAATAAACAGTTTGCCATACCGGTCGAAATGATTGAACGAGTCATTCAAAATTGCACCCTAAGAATGGACCAATTTTGATGTGATCTTTTCAGGTTACTACACAAGCATTTGTATGGAAGTAACTCGGTTAGCAAGCGAGTTAGCCCCAAGTCTCTAAACAAACAAGTAGGAGTTATCACACCTGTTTTCAACAAAAAATCAAAATTGACAACCCTGCTTAATAAAAAAATGGTTTTTGTTATGTATCCAAATAGATAGTCAAACAATATACATATCTCATCGGCGAATTCGTATTGGAAACATCTGCACGAGATGGGATAAGTGATACTTAAAAACAACTAAAACTGATAGTTCAAAAGTTTACACATTTTTCAAAGTGAAAGTGTTACAATTAATTGATTAACTATCAGGCCTGTCACAAAAATCGATCGGAATGATTTTAATTCCGTACTTACTATTCCGGTCGGTTTTGTTTTACCTTCTTCAGATTCCGATCGATTTAGGTAATTCCGAAAATTAATAAAAAAAAAACTGGTTATTCTAATTTGCTATGGCACCTCTTTGCATATGAGAAAACAAAAACCATGTTTTAAGTAAACAAAATAAACAAACGGAGTCAAGAAAAATAGTTTTACATAAATTGTTTTACAATAGTTCCTTTACTTTATAATGGGCTTCCAAAATATTGCACAGCCTATCTAATTTTTCATTTTGTTTTCGCATATCATCGCGCTATTCATCCATAAAGTGGTCAATATTTTTCACTTTGTTGTCAACCAATTTTTCCCAAATGTTTATTTTCTTCTACTAAAAGGCTGCTCAATTCCGAGTTGGAAACATGTGGAAAACGAGATCGCTTAGGAGTAGGAGATGGTGTCCGGGAAGACGCTTCTTTGTAGCTGATGATGTTTGTTCCATCCATGACAATCTTTTCGTGGTGGTCCAGAAGAACTCAATTTTTCTGTTAATTCTATCCAAAGCACTTCTAAAACCACACGATCTTCCTTCAGGAATGCTCTGGCTATATCATTGTGGCACTCCATGAACTCGACAAAAGTTTTATCTTGAGCACCGTTTCTATGCTTTTCCCTAAAATATTTGTTTGTAAATGAAAATATTGGGAACAAACTTATAAAATACTCACATTTCTTATTTGTTTTATTTTCGTCAGCCAGAATATAACACGCACCAACAAAACAAATTACAAATTAATTTTACAACGTTTTTTTTTTTATTTTAGTTTATTTCGTTCGAGGCAATTATTTGGCTTTTATTGTTGCCTTAGTACTATTGAAAATATAAAAAGATTTATTAAAATAAATGTAAACTAAGCAAAAATTTAACGTAATTAAATTTTACAATAATCTTTATTCAGAAAAAGTATTTTTATCAAAATTTTTTGTGTTTATGGAACTAAAAATATCAATTCCGATCACATAACCAAAAGTGGTTTCATTCCGACCAAATCTTTCGGAATTAGTTTTCCGGGGAAGCAAAATACGGAATTGAAACCACTTTCGATCGGAATTGTGTTCTGTGACATGCCTGTATATGTCAATGCCAAATACTGTTGTCATATTACTCTCAATTTTGTTCAATGTTGCGAGATTACCATATTACAAACCAAATAGGTTACAAGCTCTATTACCTCCAAATAAAACCCTGCAAATGATTCGTTCGTATACTCAATATAATTTAAATCCCGGATGTCAGTTTTTAGTTTTTCGTATGGTTTGGAAATCGAATCAAAACAAGTAAAAAACGTAGATAAGTTCGGCTGAACTTTATATACCCTCCACCGTTCCTGCAATACTCTTGAAGGGCTCATGCGTCCGCCCCTGATAGCAGCTAACACTAAAAAACCCCGACAGTCGTAATCAAATTTGCTTTAATTTGATGTCCATATATGTCCATATTGACTAGATCGTTCGTTTTGCATTTGACCATAGTTCGTCAACAAATAATTATGAATTATTAAGCAAAAACTAAAAATAATTACTTTTTACGCAGGTAACGTTAGTCTCTTAAAGGATTTTTTCCTCCTAGACCGATTCCGCCATTTACAATCCCAAACAGCTTATGGCCATAAGCCATCATCGTGCCGTATCATAGCTTGATTCGTTTAAACGCTACCTTGTTTTCTACTGATATACGGACGGAACGACATGGCTAGCTCGTCTTAGAATTTTATGACGATCAATAATATATAAACTTTATGGGGTCTCCTATCAATATTGCGCGGTGTTGCTAACGCAATGACAAATTTAATTTACTATCCACTCTTCGGTGGAGGGTGAAAAAGTAAATTTTGCTAACACTGCGACCACTGGTGCAAGTAATTGCCTGCAAGTGGAGTATTGTCTTCGAAAATGTCGAAAAGTAATGAAAATCTGACGCAAACAATTTATACAGTCCACGTACAATTACAAATTCATTTAAAATAATTAGTTTTTTCATTACATTTACTTTGGAGTATTCTTTACTTCTATTTAGTGTTATTATAATAAATCCAACAAATAATTATAAAAAGGCAGTAGTTCTTAGAAGTGCCAAAATATTACTGGCATCGAAATTGCCTTGCCAGCCGATCTGCAAGTGTCAAAAGTATGTGCGTATTTGTAAAAATAAATGTAAATGTATTGCATTTTTCGAATTTTTGCTAGCACGCAAAGACGATTAATTCCCTGCAGTTCATGGGACTGGTTCAAAACCGGTGATTTCACCGTTTGTCTCACCAGTGATTTTATTATGGTGATGTTCTATGATGGGGTCAATTGCCCTCTTACAGGTCACAAAATTCACCAGTCATGTTTAACACATCAAATCACCGGTTTTTTGAACCAGACAGAGTACTGACATCAACAGACTATTCACATGAATATACCTCCCGATATAGTCACATAATCAGTTTAATTGTACTAGTTTGATGAGCAGAGCATTTGATTCAGTCAAAGGTCTTGTTCTTATGTAACAATCACACTATTAGTGACATTGACCAAGTAAAATATTTATTTAATATTTAAAACAAAAATCGGACTTAAATTAAAAAAAAAACAATTATTAATATAGAATTAAAAAATTCTTTGTGCCATAAAAAACTAAAACCAGACTTAAATTAAATTTAATAAATAATAATGGAAAAACCTTAATACTAATAAAATTGCATTTTTTAAAAGAATTATGAAACACAATTCGCACAAGAAAAATATATTTTTAGACTTGAGATAGTAACTAAGAGATAGAGATTGTAAATGAATACCATCATAATTCAAGCGAATTTTTTATTGTTGTTTACAAAAACAGAAAAACGGATTTGGTTTTTTTTTCTGCAAATGCTTATGTGCGTGCTTAACAACAACACTTAGCACCAGCCATTAGTAGCATGAATATAATTTCGAACTGACCCTTCTATAGATAACTTTTGGTTGGTCAAAACACCAGTGCATGATGTGCAGTTAGTTAATTTTAAATATAACTTATTATATACATAATTAAAACTCAGAATTATTTTAAATAAATAAGACCGAAATAAAACAAACAAGCTAAACATAAAATATAATTTTAGAAAAAACAATAATTCAACAGAAAATTAAAAATTTAGTTCAAATTAACTCTAAAACCAATTTTGAAAATTGCAAAAAAAAATAAGTGGCGAAATAATCAGCACTTTAAACTGGCGATCTTACCAGTCCAAGGTGTGCAACATTGGAAAAAAGGGGTCAATTGTCACAAAAAGTACTGCCGGGTTGTACAAGATGGGCGATGTGCTATGGCCGCTGTGCTAGCCGCACATGAGAAAACGATTACATATATCGATTTTTAACTGTTATCAGTATCGATTTACGAATCACTATTAAGAATTTATGTTTTGGTGGAGGAGCAAGAGGAAAAACAAAACAACAAAATTTGCATTACAATTAAATTGGATTGTTCTTTTTCAAGACAGACGTAAAGGCGGAAGTTCCAAGGGTTAAGGGTTCGATATTCTCCTCTACTTTTGTCTGGGTGTGCTTTTTAGAGAGTTCAAAAGATAACAAGGAAGAGCTACAAACATTGTATAATTAAGAAACCTTGATAAGTGAGTCACATCAACATAACGATGCAAATTTTTTAATTTATCTCCAATTCTACGTTAGTTAAGGAAGTGTTCGAAGACGAAAACAAATGACAAGTGAAGCCCCTCAACATCCAGTTGGAGACTCTACGCCTGCTAACAATGATTCCTCATCGTCGCTATCTCTTTCGGAACTATATGGTCAAACAGATTTTTACATTGGTGTTGGTCTAGCAATCAGTTCGTGTTTCTTCATTGGTTCTAGTTTTATTATCAAGAAAAAGGCGTTGATACGTCTCAATCGTCATGGTGAAGTTCGAGCATCGGCTGGTGGTTTTGGTTACTTAAAAGAATGGATATGGTGGGCAGGATTATTGACGAGTGAGTAGGCAAATACATATTTATATTTAAAAATATTGAACGTATGATAATTGTATTAAATCATTAGTGAATCTAAATCATTAATGAGCATTGCTTAATTCAAATATAGACATTTTACAATTGATTTTTAATGCTCATTCTCTTTAGATCAAAAAAGTTCCAATTGTAAAAAATTAAACTCCTAAAGCCTTTGGTAAACACAAACTTCCGTCTATTGCGGCGGAAATTTTATCGTTTGAAGTTTTATCTGAGTCTTTGTGTACTTTGAAGTTTAGTTTTGGAATGCAATACGAAATATTTGAAATATTGGTTTGGGACACTTTAACCGTATTTATTAATGGTCATTATATCCTGTATACATGTACAGGGTGGGCCAAAAGTTACCATGGGGTTTACAATTTTCTTCGTTTATATATATTTTTTTGTCAGATTATAGATATACTTACTTGAAGCATAAATAATGGAGAGGTTCACATCTGAATAAAGAACCGGAAAAAAAGAATTTAATATTAAATCAGCGATTATTATTTTAACGCAAATGCATGAGTGATGAAGCTCATTTTCATTTAAATGGCTTTGTTAATAAGCAGAACTGTAGGTTCTTGCGTTCTGAAAATCCAAGAGCCATTCATCAACGCCAATTGCACCCCATTAGGTGTACAGTATGGTGTGGGATCACATCTGCAAATATCATTTGGCCTTACTTCTTCGAGAATGAAGATGGAAGTGCTGTAACCGTAAATGCAGAACGGTGTATGTTTATGATAGAAAATTTGTTACGTACTGCTCTTGAAAACAGACCTGAGATGTGGTTTCAGCGTGACAGAGCCACTGCCAAAACTGCCCGAGACACAATGACACATTTAAGTCCAATTTTTGGAAAGCGAATAATTTCCAGAAATTCGAAAATAATTTTGCCAGCGCGATCGCCTGATTTCTCAGCACCCAACTATTGTTTGGGGTTATTTAAAGTAGCGAGTATATGTGAACAAGCCTGAGACAATCCTTCAACTCTAAGCCAACATTGTTGCAGAAATTCGAACGCTACAGCCACAAATTTTGATATATGTCATGGAAAATGCTCTAAACCGAGCCCATCTTTGTGAAGCTGAAAATGGAGGTCATTTAAGTGTCGAAATAAAAAAAAATGAATAAGCGAAAAAGTTATTAAAGTTTATAACACCATGGTAACTTTTGGTCCAAGAATAATAAATTAGTTGCTAGTCGAAATTGGATGTTAGAAATAGTAAAATTTGGGCTACGTCAGTTGGACGCAAACACAAATCGATGGGTCGTAAGGAAGTGGGATTAAACAGAAGATACACCTAGTTTTGGTTTGTTGAATTTAGTTTGTGTATTTTGTTAGTACTCAATTAGTTGCTTGGCCAAGATAGTTTATTCGTCTATTAAAAAAAATTTAATGAGTAAAATACTTTAATAACTATTATACATTATAGCTTTAGTAAGATTTTAAGCGGACACTTTCGCATTTTAAAATTCAAGTAAAGTAAACAATAAATAAATAGCAAAAGTGCTTTGATATATTATTACACTTCAAATACTCGTACTTAAAGTAATTCAACTCAGATTCAGTAATCGCAACTCACTGGGTAGTCACACTTGTGCCTAGGCTTTACTGTAATATATTAGGTCATTTTTTGTATTACTATGGCTCGTAGTCCTTAAAAGTTTGCCTATGTGTAATGCCAGTAATAATCTTAAAAAATGGAAAAATTGTAATTGTCAAGCCTTAGGGCCCTGTTTTATTTCGTTTGGCCGTAATGCGCTAAGATATAAAACATAGCATCATCAAAAAAAAGTCGAGAAATTATTACAATTAAAGGGTGTTTTTTAAGCGTGTGGTTTTCAGTCTGGCCTCACTTTTTTCGCCTCACTTTCTTTACTTAGCCTCAGTTTGGTTTGGCTTTTCATAATGAATACCCTTACTTCGGAACAACTTTTGCAAATCATGGTGAATGGACCTAAAACAAAATGGCCATCGATCCTGATTTTTACAAGAAAATTTTGTTCAGCGATGAAGCTCGCTTTTGGTTGAATGGGTACGTTAATAACCAAAATTGTCACATTTGGAGTAATGAAAATCCACAAGCCACTGTAAAGACGCCGTTACATCGTCAGAGGGGCAGAGGAAATCATTGTTCCATATTTCTTCAAAAATTAAACCAGCCATAATGTTACAGTCGATGGGAAACGCTGTTGAGCCATGATTAATGACTTTTTCCTGCCTGAATTGGAGGATGTTGATGTGGACGACCTTTGGTTTTTAACAAGACGGCGCCTGAGGTCATAAACCAACGAAACAATCTATTTATTGAAGAAAACTTTTGGTGAGCGTATTTTTTCTGGTCGTGGGCCTAAAATTAAACCGGCCAAAATGTTACAGTCAATGGGGAACGCTGTAGAGCCATGATTAATGACTTTTTCGTGCCTGAATTGGAGGATGTTGATGTGGACGACCTTTGGTTTTTAACAAGACAGCGCTAGATGGCATAAGCCAACGAAACAATCAATTTATTGAAACAAACTTTTGGTGAGCGGATTTCGCATCGTGGGCCTATGACGTGGCCTCCAAGATAGTGCGTTTTAACACCGCTGGACTATTTTGTGTTGGGTTATGTGAAGTCGCTTGTCTACGCCGGCACTATTGACGCCTTGAAAATATTTGGAGCATTATATTCTGACATACGGCCCCAATTGCTGCAAAAGGTGGTCGAAAATTGAGTGTCTCGGCTGAAATTAATTCGAGCCAACTGCGGCAGCCACTTGTCCGAAATCATTTTTAAAATATAATGGCAAACCCTTATCTTTACAATAAAGCTAAATTCTTGGCCATTACATTAAATTATATTAAATTATTATATTTATGTGGAAAAAATGGTTTGAATTACGAACAATTGTCACGTTAAGCTTTTCATAATATTTTAAATATGTGTGTATACTTTAATGAAATGTATTTTATTTATTATTCTTTGCAGTGGGCCTTGGTGAGGCCGCAAATTTTGCAGCTTACGCATTTGCGCCAGCTTCATTGGTGACTCCATTGGGTGCTCTAAGTGTCATTATATCCGCAGTTATGGCATCTAAATTCCTTAACGAAAAACTTAACTTACTCGGAAAACTGGGATGTTTCTTGTGCATTATCGGCTCCACAATCATCGTTATACATTCGCCTAAGGAAAAGGAAATTGAAGATTTAAATATTCTCTTTGAGAAACTGCAAGACCCAGGCTTTATATTATATGTCATTATTATAATTGGAACAACGATATTTGTTGCTTGTTTCGTAGCACCTCGACATGGCCACAGCAGTGTCATAATCTACATCTTCCTTTGTTCTGGCATCGGTTCGTTGACGGTTATGTCGTGCAAGGCTTTGGGTTTGGCGATACGTGACACTATTGCAGGCTCTAATGATTTTGCCACATGGATGCCATGGTTCTTGATCATTGTCACCGTTACGTTCATAGCCATACAGATGAATTACCTCAACAAAGCCTTGGATATCTTTAATACAGGAATTGTTACACCCATCTACTATGTTATGTTCACGACATTAGTCATAACGGCATCAGCTATCCTTTTCAAAGAATTCAGTCATATGCGTTTTGAGGATATATTGGGTGACATCTGCGGTTTTCTGGTGGTAATTAGTGCAGTTTTTATGCTGAATGCATTTAAGGACTTGGATATTTCACTGAATGATGTACGTGGTATTATGCGTCCCAAAATGCAAAAACTAAATCAGTACGATGATGAAGTACTGGTGGTGGCTGCACAAACTCCGAAAGAACGTCGTTACTCATATGGCTCTGGAGATCTTTATCGCAAAGCATGACATAAGCAACGTTATCAAGTTTAATATTGTTAAGTTATTAATTAATATCTCCCCATTCTTCTGATCGCTATTCATAGGGTGTTTATTATTATTGTTTTACATTTTTAGTAAGTTGCCTCTGTAACGTTTTTTTGTTTCACTAATAATTGGCTGTTCTTGTAAATTTTATTATATTTGTTTTATATAAACAAAAGGAGAAAAAAAGAATCGTCCAAACTATTAATTAATTTATATTAGTTTTACGAAAAACAAACATTTTAAATTGAAATAATAAATATATTTATGAGAATAAAGAGACTTCATATGCCCAAAAAAGTTTAGCATTCGACTGATTGTTTTTGAAGGAAAACAAGATTTACTATAAAACGAAACGTAGTTTGGAATTTCTGAGACATTGGATATTCTGGGCATGTTTTGCTAATTTGACGAGTCATGTATTCGAAGTGTAGAGCTTAAGTGTATATAAGTAGGCATTCTTAATTGCGGCAAGAAATAGTTCACACTTTCTGATCTTAATGGAATGGATTACAACTCCCATATATGGGCAGGTGCTTCAAAATCATTTTGTTTACACTAGGGTATTTAACTTTATTGCCTCCTTGTCTGTGGCGCTGTTCTAGCGTTATTTTCATGGTATGGTATTAATCAGACTGTCGTCGCCTTACTTCTGACGTGAGGAATTTGGCAGGAATACTCGGCTTTCACGCCCGTTTATTTACGATCGAATTCGTTCCTTGCCCGTAGTGTATTTTCCCATTAAGCCAACAGTTTTATTTATAATTTTTATACAGGGTGGGCCAAAAGTTACCATGGGGTTAAAAACTTTAATAACTTTTTCATTTATTATTTTTTTTTCAGATTATGGAAATTTTTTTACACTAACTATGAAAAATAATGTCACAATGAGCAGATTTTAGAGCATTTCCATAACATCTTTCAAAATTTGTGGCTGTAGCGTTGAAGGACTGTCTCGGGCTTGTTCACATACTCGCTCCTTCAAATAACCCCAAAGAAAATAGTCGGGTGCTGACAAATCTGGCGATCGCGCTGCCCAAATAATTTCCAAATTTCTGGGAATTATTCGCTCTCCAAAAATTTGACTTAAAAGTGTCATTGTGCCTCGGGCAGGGTTGGCAGTGGCTCCGTCATGCTGAAACCACATCTCAGGTCTGTTTCAAGTACAGGACGTAAAAAATTTTCTATCATAAACCGATACCGCTCTGCATTTACGGTTACAGCACTTCGATCTTCACTCTCGAAGAAGTAAGGCCCAATGTTTTTGCAGATGTGATCCCACACCATGCTGTACACCTAATGGGGTCCAATTGGCTTTGTTGAATGACTCTTGGATTTTCCGTTAAAGTAATGGATCGCTGATTTAAATAATACAATTCTATTATTCTGGTTCTTTGTTTAGCATTATTTATTCTTCAAGTGTTATTTATATAATCTGAAAAAAATATATAAACGAAAAAGTTAGTAAAATTTTTAACCCCATGATAACTTTTGGCCCACCCTGTATAAGCCGTAATTAATGGACTACTTTACAAGAAACGGCACTCAAATCGATTTAATCTCGAAGGAATAGATGACACTTTTCAAAAGAACACTGCGAAGTAATATACTTAGTTGGGACATAAATACTGTTACAATATGAACACACCCATTTCAATAGTAGAACTGAACATACCCGTTAGTGTCATATGGGTTTTGAAAGCTAACCTTAATAGCGGTAGTCTGTAACGGGATTTTAAAATTCTTTCAACTTTCACCATGGAGTGGTCAGATAATGAGAACCGTATCGCTGTAATAGCGCTTTTCAAGTGTGAACTGAAAAAAATCGATATTTTCAAAACGCTCCGGCCACTAGGGATTAGCCGTATTTGAGGAGACTGAAGTTGTAAAAGACCGCCACCGGCCGGGCCGCCCACGCTCTGTTCGAACACCGCATGTCATCAAAGCTGTTAAATCAAGAATTCACAGAAATCCGCTCCGAAAACAGAAAATCATGGCCCGTGAGATGAATATCTCGCAAAAGTCCATGAGTCGAATCATTAAAAATGACTTGGGACTTGGGGCTTTCAAACGACGTACCGGACATTTATTGACTGCAGCTTTAAAAAAAATAGGATTGAAAAATGGTGAAGCACGCTGATAACTTGTTATGTTCTACTCTCTATACGGCGTTAAGTTCGGCCCTCCGGCAGCTCATCGTCCTCAGATCTTGTGGATTCTCAACCCACCAAACTTCAACCCAGAGGCTAACAGAAAAATGAATATGTATTACAATTTCTAACTTACACAAAGGGATCTTCACTTTGACCCAGAGACTTCGGTGTTAAGTCTCACACTTGGCCCACCCTTCCTCGGCCTTTGGCTCCACACGATTTTTTTTGAAGGCCCCATCTACCACACACTCTGAACCACACTCACCTCATTCAACCGACCTACCCCCTCTCTTATACACTTAGCACATCATTTTTTTTTTTTTAAAATAAATCTAAATCTTTATTACATTTATACTTTCTCTACGACTACGAACTTAGCACTAATTTTAACAAGTTCACTACTAACGAACAATACCTGGTTCACCTTAAACAAAAACTTTCACAGGCCTAAAATTGGTATCGAAGTCAACCTCTAGATCTCTTTAATCTCGGATATCAGCCACTTTTTCCTTGGCTCGAAGCTACTCTATCTTTCCTCCACTAAAAGAGCTCTCTTAACAGGGTATCGCTTTATAATATTATATATCTATCCAAAGATATCGAAGCCTATAGAAATCTTAAAAGTTCTTCCGCCTGTTTTGATTCTTTCGTGATCTTTCTAGGTATTATCCCTTGTACAATGATATTTTTTACTTAAATTACTTAAACTATTTATTCTTTACACCGACTTTCTAGTATTTCATAAATTTTCTTGTTTTTTTTTTCTTTTCTCTTTCCTATTCCTCTTGATTTTTTTTTTTATAAGTTACGTTTCTTTTAAATATTCCTTTTTTTCTTTTATATTAAAGTATATTTTTCCCGCAGATTTTATTTCCTTTAGACGAAGACAATCACTGGCGGCCTCCTTGACATCAAAGGACATTACACAAACATAGACTAGGTTTACCTCAGGTGTTAGATATTCGGCGACAGGACATTCACAAGATTTGGATTTTCATACTTTCTCTTTTTTATTGCAGTTTTATTCCACCACAAGAAGGGTACCACGGATAGCGCTGTTCCACGCTTCAGAGAGGATGATCCGGGATATTGCTGATCCAAACCAAAAAGATATCTGGCCCCGTTCCGAGGACACTATCACGGAGGCCAGTTATTGATGTTTTTTCAAAAGAGTTTGGAGCTATTTTACATACAACACAAAAGTAGACAAAAAAAAACACAATAAACATTTTTCTATACACACACATTTTCCTTTAGTAGACTCACTTTAAATTACTTCACAAACAGGTAATTAAACACACAGGGTAATTCTATTTTTCCAAAGGATTTTATTCCAATTTATGTTTGTTTATTTTTTTTTAAACGGTTCGAATCTCCTTTTAATGGTTGTTGCTTTGACACACCACAAGGTAACGTCTTCGCTGCGGCACTAGTAATGATCATGATTTACTGTACTACGTCTTTTTATATGGTGACATCTATCCCGCCTGACGCTGGAGTCCCGATATTACTCCATTTTTGCTAATATTTGGTTTATTTACCATTAGTATATACGCGAATGTCTGGCGGGCTATTGTTACCTTTACAAATGTCATTACCAACATCTCTGGCAAAAAAATCAGTTGTAATGACTATGTAACATAGCCACAAAACTTATCCAGCGCCATCTACCCGCCACTTTATACTATGTACTTGTCCAGCAGAAATTTTACGTAGTTTTATTGAATTTCTTCTCTTTGAAATCTCCACGCAACAAACTTTCACAGAAAATTTTTGTTCACCGATGAAAAAATGTTTACTGTTCAGGAAAAAATTTAACAAGCAAAATGATAGAGTGTATGCGCAGTCATCTAAGGGAAAAATATATAAACGAAAAAGTTATTATGATCTCAAAGGTGGAAAAGGGTCAGCTTCAGTCATGGTTTTGTGGGTTGTCTCTTCCAATGGGGTCACTGACTTCCAAAACCAGCCATGGATATTCCAGCAGGATTCTGCGCCGGCCCATTAGGCTTAAATGTCCCAGGCCTGGCTTCGAAACAATTTGCCAGCGTTCATTTCCTCTGAAGAATGGTCCTCAGGCAGTCCAGATTTGAACCCATTGGATTACAAATTGTGGACGGTTTTAGAGGACAAGGTTTGTCACAAAAGATACCCCAACATTGGATCTTTTAAGACTGTTTTGGTTCGAGCTGTGGCCAATTTTCCAATGGACGAGGTTCGTGCAGCTATTGACGATTGGCCATTGCGACTTAAGGCGTGTGTAAAGGCAAAGGGCGGACATTTGTACATCAATAAATATATTAAAAAATATTTGGTCCAAAAACATTCAATACTTTTTATTTTACAGCATAAAACGTGTGTAACAGTATTTATGTATTTACGTATACTTTTAATAAATGAATTATTTCTCCATTAAATGGTCTAGTACCATTAAATAATATGTTTGAATCTATTTTTATAATAAAATGATTTGTTTTAATAATTGTAAGTATCCTATGCATTAATTGTGAAATTTCCGAGAACTTGAAAAATAATTCCCGATTTTCGCCAATCAAGGAGGTCGGGAATTTCCCAACCTTAGGCGTCTATCATACACCATGTCCGTCTGTCAGTAAAAAGCAGGATTCACTTCAAACGAAATGATTCAAATTAAGTCCTGATTATTTTGACATTTTCTATTACTCTCTAACAAAAATCGTAGCCGTAGGCGCATTAAACGTACCGCATACTTCCCCCAATTAAGATTTGGGTCAATTTTTGACTCGACCAGACCTCGGAAAACGGCCCCTTTAACATGTCCATAGTAAAAGGTGTCATTTTCCCAAAGGTGGGCATAAAAAAACAATAAAATTCATGAATATAACTAAATATAACGTTAATTCTGTGACTTAAGTTGATTTAAGACCTTGACCCATGGATCTGAGATGCATCCCTAGGGTGCCGAAAATATAAATCTTTGAATATGATCATATGGGTACTCAGGACCAACGAATTTTTTTTTAAAGAATGTGGCATTGATTTAACAATTCATCTGCATTGACCTATGTTCCCTTGGGCCCGTATTCCGTATATAATGTTTGGGGTCATATGTGTCTAAATTTTTGGTTAAAGCTACGGGCTCCATAATCTAGTTTAAGTAAAACTCTATGATTGTCTCCAAATTTCTACCATTGATAAATCTTTGTATTTGGAACAAAAAATAGAAAAAAAAAACATTTTTTTGGCGACGACCCATATTTTCCGAATTACTGGCCTCCAAAGCATGACAACGATTGGATTTGACAATATTATTGTGCTACGGTTAAATATAAATTCCCCAATCCCCATTTTTAGAAAATTTATTAACAAATCTTGTTTTAAAAATCCCTCCCATTTTCTGAATCTTAGTCTGCACTTAGTTTTTTATATCAGCTCGACTTTTTGCCATCCAGTTGAATTCGGATAAGCGCACGCATTTTAATTGAAAAAATCGCTTACATGAAAATATATTCGTAACGATTGTTTTGGATGATTTTCCATACACTGTACTCAGCTTAAATGAAAATCCGCTTTATTGTAAAATCGTTTATGTAAAACTTATTTTAAATGCAAAGACGCAAAGACTTTTATGATACGGACAGCACCTCAGAGAAGAATGATGACTGTAAAAAAGTTGAACTTCTCATTTTAAAATTATTCCTATTACATACACATTTTTCGTATAATGTACATATGTATATGTTGCCAAAAATTAGTGTGAAAAACATAATTAAATTTGAAAAATTTCATAAGAGGTTACATTTAAGATCAATTCATTGGAATATTTCATAATTAGCGATTGTTTATTTTAGAGATTGAGAAGCAAACATGTACCTCTGAACATTCTGAATGAACTGAATAAAACCCGAAATCTGGGACTCCCAGAAATGAAATTTGCAACCAATACAAATGTAAACCATTTGTTAAAAAAAATAAGAATGTTCTTATAAAAATCGCACATAGAAACAAAAATATATTAAAAAGGCGAGTTTAGTTCAGAGTAATGTTGACCACGGTAAAAGGTCTCCTGGTGTTGGAAAAGACAAGCATTTTGTATCATATCCGGTTGACTTGAACGGAGAAAGCAAAGAGAAAACATTCATTAAAAAATTGTCTAATAAGAACAAAAAGTACTGTTAATTTTCAATTAAATAAATGCAACTAAATTTTATTCGTTCACATGTTTCTTTTAGTTTTCATCTTTGTTTCATAAAACAATTACAAAAGTAAAAGTCCATTTAAACCAAAGAATTTTCACTTATCCCAAGTCATTTTAAATGATTTTTTTTTTGATTTTTTTCATTTTTGCTTAGCCGAATACGACTTCATACCAATATGAGTGCATAAAGATTGGCATTCATTATGAGCCACAACTCGAACTCGAACAATTTCTGAAATGCTATGGTTTGCGGCAGTCACAGTAAGTATGCCAAAAAATGCATACAACTCTGCTACCGTCAGTGACTTCCATGACTTGGGTAGTGCATCGGGAAGCCTTATGCTGTAAGCATTATACGTGGATAAATATTTCTTCTTGAAGCCATTTTTGAATTATTAAGTTTTATATTTTCACGTCTTATATAGGGTGAGGTATTTTTCAGAACAAAAAAATATAAAAATTCAAATCAAGTGTGGAATCTTTGTTAATAATTTGAAAGGACATTTTATGGAATTTCCTTCAAATGTTGGCAACTGTATTATGGAAATAGGGTGATCCAATGTAGAGGTATTTTTCAGAACAAAACAAGTAAGTAAGTGCTATAGTCGGGCGTGGCCGACTCTATGATACCCGCACCACTATAAATGTGATTAAGTCTCCTGTTAATCGAAAGCACTCGTCGCTATTTCTATCTGTATCTATCACGCAAGCACTAAGCCTTTATACCCCATACCACTATGTGGTGAGGGTATAACAATTATAGTTGGTCCACATTTTCATACCTTGTTTTCGGACCCTGTGCCCTCCCACGGACGAGATAAATCATTTGGCTTGACATATTTAAAGTCCTGAGGCAATTCCCTGTTATTTGAGGGGTCACACTAAAATCCGGGTAAACCGAAACTTTTGGACCCTCCTAATGGACCCTGGGGCCCAAACAGGTCGAATTTTTTTCTGTATTTAAAATTGTAAGATAATTTCCTTTCATTTAAGGGGTCACACTTATATTTAAAATCATGGGTCCATTTTTTGGGTTCTGAAGGCCCCGTAGGTCCGAGAGGCGGGTCCAACTATTTTTTTTACATTTTGTGGTCAGTTCTACATCGAATGGCATATTTTTTTAATTTGTTGACCAATACACGCGACATCAACTGGATTTGGACCAAATCCGGGAGTTCCTTTGTATGGGGGGTCTATCAGAAAGTGCTCCGATTTGGACCAAATTCAATAGCGTCCGTCCTTGTCCCAATATATTACCACATGCCAAGTTTCATCAAGATCGGTGCATAAATGCGACCTGTACTTTGATTACAAGAATAGATGGACATCTTTACATCCAGCCAGCCAGCCGGTGACAGCCGCCCAGCCAGCCAGACAGACATGGCTAGATCGACTCAAAATGCAATTCTGAGCAACTTTCTCTCTGGTCCCGGTATTCTAACTCGATTCCTTCGATGTGTTACAAACGCAAGCACTAAGCCATTATACCCCATACCACTATGTGGTGCGGGTATAAAAATATAAAAATTCAAATCAAGTGTGGAATCTTTGTTAATAATTTGAAAGGACATTTTATGGAATTTCCTTCAAATGTTGGCAACTGTATTATGGAAATGAGCGCATTTGGGTTGAAGAGCAACAAGAAGAGGTTCAAGAGGTGAAAACCACGGTTTAGTGCTGTTTATAAGCTGGTGGAATCATCGCTGCACCTTTTTTTTTAAATTACGATGGTCGGAACGTAACCGTGAATGGTGCTCGCTATCGCGCCATGATATCGATCTTTATGCTACCTGAAATTGAAGCCCGTAATCTTGACGACACTTGGTTTCAACAGGACGATGCCACTTGTCATACAGCTGCACGAACAATGCATCTATTGAGAGCTCATTTCGAAAAGCAGCTAATTTTATGTTTTGGACAGGTGAGTTGGCCGCCTAGATCGAGTTATATCACACCTTTCGACATTTTTCTTTGGGTTTACGTAAAGTCCAAAGTCTATGCTGACAAACCAGCTACGATTCAGGTTTGGAAGCCAAAATTACGCGTGCCATTAAAGCCATACCGGTCGAAATGCTCGAACGAGTCATCCAAAATTGGACCCTCAGGATGGAAACCCTGAGGCGTAGTTGCGGTCAACATTTGAAGGAAATTATATTCAAAAAGTATATGCCATAAAATGTCCTTTCAAATTACCAATAAAGATTCCACCTCAAGACGGATAACCCTATACGAGTAAATTTGAGCTCCAAAATAATAATAAAAATACGAATGACCAGCAACTGAAACAACAGCAAATGCAAAAACAACCCCTGGATAATCCAAATACTGGTTTTTCACTTGAATTTATTTTTTGCCTATATCTTTTGAATCAGGTAGAATATTTAAACGCTTTAAACGTTAAAATGCTTGTTTCATGTAACAAATTTAACAAACATAAACTAAAAAAATGGTTTTGTATTCATCAGAAATATGAAAAACAACATTTGGTTCGAGAGATATAGGCGAAAAAGGTCACGGGCATGGGACCTTTTTCGCCTATATCTCTCGAACCAGGTAGAATATTAGCATGAAACAAAAACTAAAACATTTGTAAAATATTAATATAGGCATTTAAAAACAATGAATTTGGACCATTTAAACATTAGAAAAAGCCAAAATAATCTAGAAGGTACATTCATCCAAATCGGTGCTATTTTCTTTTTCACATATTTTCCCCAAAAAACTCCGACTAAAACAATTGAAAATCTGCATTTTTGTTAAAATGTGACTTAACTGTTGTGGTATTCTTATCTTGACTTATTTATTGAGGCTTACCAAAAACACCACATTTATAAAAGTCTAATTACACAGTACAACAGCCAATCTGGGGGGTGAGAAATTCCATGTCAGGGTGATGGTACTAGGTCAGTATATTAAAACCCTCAAAGGGTTTTGCGTTCGTATGTGCCAGTTTTTTTTTAAGACCTTTTACATTTTTTCCTTATCTTGATGTTTTTTTCGCTTAGTTGTAAAATGTTGGCAAAAACGTAGTTTGACATAACTCGAGAACGACTAGTTCGATTTTGCTGAAATAAATTGAGAAAAATTAATAATTACATTTTCTTTAATCCATTAATATACTGTTTCTCTACCAAATCAAAATTTTTGCAATTAGAAATAAATTTATGAAGAAAATTTTGCCAAAAAAAAAATTTTTTTTTTATTTTTTTAAAACATATAAATCCCTAACGGAAAAACGTGTAGAGTCTTATAACTTTCACGTAAAGTCACATAACCTATAAACAAAATGCGACATAGATCATAGAAATCTCGATCAAATTTTTGAAATTCATACCTTTACTTAATTTTGAATAAAAGCAGAACGCGTTAATCGATTTCTATGATCTATGTCGCATAGTTATAAGACTCTACACGTTTTTCCTACATCTAAGAGGTGTTACCACACTAAACTTTATGAAATTTGATGCGATACACCCAGTTATAAATATACGGGGGAAAATCCCTCTATTTTATATTCCCTTGGAAATGTCGATATCTGAGCATAAGAAAATTTTAATTTAAAATTTCAATTCTGACGATTTCGATTTGACGACTTTTAAATCTCTTATTTGGCTGACTTGCAAACACTGTTATCTGGCAACACTGACTCAAGGACATTTGTGTTTGTTTATTGACATCAGACATCAGTCAAATGAAAAACAAGGAAAGGAAAACAAGGAACCAGGAGCGTTTTAATTAAGATTTCGTCGTTTCATAAATAAAATAATAGAAATGGAAGCTTTGCCTCTGCATGAAATACACAAAATTTGTCGGATTTGCTTAAAAAATGATATTTTAGTGTCCATCTTTAGTCCAACATTTCTCATACGACCAATTGAAATGTTGCAAAAACTAAATTTCAAAGTAATTAACAAAAAAAAAAACTTTGTAAATCGATTATCAATTGTACAATTTACTTTTCATTTTAGGTAACTGAAGAGAGCCTCCCATCGTTATTGTGTCAATCCTGCCTCTACCGCTTACTAGATGCATATAACTTGCAACAATTGGCCGAAGCATCGGAGAATAGGATACGAGAATACTTTGGTATTTCCACTGCGGCAGCAACAAGGTGAGATAAAAGTGAATTACTTTCGTTTTCATTGAATTAACACGACAAATTCACTTTAATCTCTGCAGTAATGCAACAGCGCTGGGTATTGGGACCACTACAGCAGCTACATCATCTATTGCACCACCCTATTCAACGGCTGACATGGACAACAAATCAGAAGGGGATTGCTCCTCGGTGTCGATGTATAACATCTGTGACATGATGTTTGATCGCCATGACGATATGGTTGAAGTTGTAGGCACAACTGATGATGTCTTGAATGATGTTGAAATAGATGTTAGTAGTTTGACGCGTTCGGAAGCGGATGAAAATACGTTGGGTGACGTTTTTACGAAAACGCGAATGTCATTTGATAATGATTTTAAGATACAAGAACCAAAGATGTTGCCCTTGCCGGAAAAGGCAAAGAAAGCCATTGATATGTCCTTTAGAAAATCAAAGAAGATATCAGTGAAGTTGTTGAGCAAAACACTGAAAACGCCTGATGAATGCTTAGAGTGTGGTAAAATATTCCACTATAAAGGCTATTTAGAAATACACAAGCGAGTGCATACGGGCGAAAAACCATTTAAATGCCAGGTGAGTTGGAAAATGGCCTTTTAACGTTTCACTATTCGGCAATACAAAATCGTCTGGATTTTTTTTTAAATCGAAATAAGGCTGTCAACTGCCGTACAAACTGAAATAGATTTCCAGACGAAATTCTGTTAAGGTTCCAATTCGGACTTCAATTGTTTATGAGTATTCCTTAGAAAGTTCAACCATGCCCAAAAATAAAATATCAATAAAAAGATTTTATTTTATTATGCTTAAGAAATATGTTGCGACGATAAAACAGACTCATTGAAATTGTTTTTTTCCCTTATTGCAACTTTATATAGAATTTTTTCTTTGCTTGTGCTTTTTATGTAAACTTTCTGTTTACACCTTTCTTCCTAGGGAACATATTTTACTCCAGTAAACAGCGAAAATAAAAAGTCAGCAAGAAAAACAATAATTGATCAAGAGGATATTTTCATTTCCATTTAATGATATTTTAATGTCACATGCGCGTTTTCAAAGTGTCACTTACTTGTATAACTTCTATATCGGACGTTGCATGTTGTCAAAAACTCTGATACAATTTTAGAAGTAAATGCAGTGGGACGAAGTAGTTCCTTTTCTTTAAAAGCTATCCCGAAAGCACACTGAATTCAGTTGTAGATACAGTTTCCTACAACTTTGTTTAGACCTTTAGAGGGAGACCTTTTTACGATTTGCATGATTTGGTCCACTTTCAACACTAACTGATCTAATACTATAAGACATATATCGTAAGAAAGAAGACTATAGTTGTCTTGTATGATATGAATAGTAACTTCAACAGACAGACGGGCGTGGCTCCACAGTTTAGAATAGCCGGCACACAATAAAAATCCCTCCCGATTAGAGGTCCTGTGCTCTAGAAGCCACAAATTGACCACATTTCGTATAGAGTGTTGAGAGCGAACAATATCCATCACCGATAAAATAAGAGCATATCGGTTAGAGTGTTTAAAACCGAAAAACCGACATTCCGGTTCTTATGTTCAAACCCGACAGTCGGGTTCACAATAATAGCTTAAACCCAACATGTCCGATTACACAGTTTTTGTGTGTTTTTCTTTGGTGTTTGTAGAAGAAAAGAAAATTCATAATATAGGGTGATCCATCTGGAGGTATTTTTTCAGAACAAAAAATTATAAAAACTCAAATCAAGTGTGGAATCTTTATTGGTAATATAATTTCCTTCAAATGTTGGCCGCAGCTACGCCTCAGGGTTTCCATATAGAGGGTCCAATTTTGGTTGACTCGTTCGAGCATTTCGACCGGTATGGCTTTAATGATCCGCGCAATGTTGGCTTCCAAAACATGGATCGTAGCTGGTTGGTCAGGCTCAAAGACGTAAGACGTAATGACTTTGTCGTTGACCCAGAAATGGGCCTCATCACTGAACAACATTTTGGTCAAAAACAGCGGATCTTCCCGTTTCTCACCGAACGCTCATTTCCGTAATACAGTTGCCAACATTTGAAGGAAATTATTTTCAAAAAATAAATGCCATAAAATGTCCATTCAAATTACCAAAAAAGATTCCACATATGATTTAAATTTTGATATTTTTTTTGTTCTGAAAATTACCCCTAGATGGATCACCCTATATGTACGTGCGGGATACCATTTTTATACCCTACATTACTGTGAAACAGGGGGATATAAGATTCATGGCTTATGTTTGTGACTACCAAAAGTATTTGAGCTAGATACAAACTTTAAGTGTACCGGTCAACTCAAAACCACGAGATTCGATTTAAAGATGTCAGTCTTTCTGTCCGCCCCTCTGCTGCACATTGAAATTTTGTAGTCCATCTATAGGTCGCAATTGTTGTCCGTTCTCTATTAAATTTGGCAGTTGGTAAGTTTTTTTGACTAAAGACGAAGACAAAGAATTGAAGAAAATCTGCTTATTTCTGTTCAAAATCAGCTCAGTTCTGTTGAACACAAAAGAAACATACTTACATCTAATTGCTTCCAATTTTGATGAAATTCGGCGCTGTTCACTACGATCCATCAGTGTTCAGATCCATCAGATAAAAATAGACCTAGTACAATGGTCCTTACCAATTTTACCTACAACCGCTCTGGAACATACATTTTAATTTCTATTTCGATAGAATTTGGTATATGTACGAGTATAACGATATATACATATATAACGATGGATAAACAACCAATCTTCGGCCAATATGAACCATATAGTCCCCATTCAAATGGTCGAGGTCCCTAAAAAACGGGTTTCATGCCGATATTTGTTTTTTTCTTTGTTGTGCAATTTAACTTAATTTCTGTGTCGACGGCTATTAAATCTTCACAAATTCAAATGTGACATTATTTTTAAAATCTGGTGAATTTAATTTTCAAGGGGTCTAAAAATCTATTTTCTATTTTGCATATTCAGAAGATCGGGGCAGGCCGTGTCCGGCTTAAGTTTTTTACCAGTTTATTTTTAAATAAAAACCAACCTCTATTTGAAGCAATTGATTTATGCATTCCGATGCACATAAGTGGGGTCAATCATTTCAGTTATGAATGGACAAATATTTTCATTCTAAGACACAAGGCTAAAACCGAAATGTCGGTTAATACCGTTTTATTTTACTATAAATAAGACAGTCGGTTTTCAAAAAAGAGGATTTGAAAAAAACCGAAATTCCGGGTTTCTAAAAACCTTGGTTTTTTGACACTACTATCGGTCCATGTTTTCAAATATCCTCCAAAAATGTTACACGTCGCTGCCGCGAATATTTAGAATCACAACTCCACTTCATATTTAAACGAGTTTCATCACAAAATGTTATCGCTTTTCGCGGACTTTTCCACTTTTACACATGTAGGCAGAATCCACTTCTATTACTGACAAGGGACGAACGGCGTTTTAGTAGTCGTATCTTACGACTAATGCTACAAAAACACTATTTAAAATTAAAAAGGTCAAAAATAAATCTTTTTTTATTAGTTTATTCTTAATGCTCGACCTTTAAGAGATATCCTGTAATGTCACACGAATGTCTATGGAATTGCCCTTAACATATTGCCTTATAAATTCAATATTTAAGTATTAAGAATGATTACATAAATTCATATTTTGTCTTTAGCTGAATTTGTTTCCTTGTTTTATAAAAAAAATAAAGTTACGCCTAAAGGCTCGGTTACTTTTTGAATATCAATAAATGAAATGAAAAAATGAAATGAAATGTGTTTTCGGTACACTAAAGCTTTGTATCCTGTGTACTTTTTAAACTTTGAATAGTCTAAAGGACAACAAAAATCCTTTTTCCCGAACTCATCTAGCATTACTTTCTTTGTTTCTGTAATAATCCATTATTAACAAAACTAAGCTCTTGTTAAAAAGCGTGTGTTGTCTAGCGTTGTTCTGTGCATTAGATGTTTACTCGGCCTCAGGTGCCATCTTTATTCCCACCACGATCCTTTTTTATTATCCAAGTAAGATGAATTCATGCAATATCTCGACATTGTAACTGCCCGCCAATGACGGACGTCCTTCTCTCTTCGCGACTTTTCTTTATTAGTTAATCATATTACACAAATAAAATCGTAAGTAAGATTCCAAGTAATTGTCTAAAAAATATATACAGAGGGATATTATTATGAATTTGTGGAATTTAAAGCATTAAAATTAAATCTTGTTAGTTTAGTTTAAAATTTTCGCAAATTATTCACTTATGAAGCTTTAGTCTAACTTAGGATAGACATGGTAACTTGAATCAGAACATGCAATTAATTTTACAATTTGTCTAAAATATACTTATAGACCTGTACACATAGAGCTCCAAAAACACGTCTTTTCGAATATGGGAGCGCAAAAGCAATGGCATTTCGAAGCAAACACATTTGCAAGATGTGGCCAAAATTGAGGCCCAAATGTCATTGGAATAAACTTGGATCCTGTAAGCTGTACTGTGGAGTTTTGCAAAAATGAGCGACTCCGATACTAGACCGTAACTCCAAACCACTATTCCAGAATCCGGTCCTTAACTTTGACTCCGTTCTCTGGGTTTTTTTTTTGCAAAAAAAAAAATATTAAAAAATTATATTTAAAGTCTAATTTTTTTTGACTGACAGAAGATGTTAGGGGAAGAAAGAGGAAGTAATCATTGGACACATTTTATTTGAACTTGTTAAAATCGTAATTGACTGGAAACACCGATTTCTCCCCGCAAAGCCCCGATTAATAATAATCTAATTAAAAAAAGCTTAAACTCTGACACCGACAATGAGGTCACTTATCTTAGGATACGCATCCCATTGAAATACATATGAAATATTGATTCACACCACAAAACCAAAAGACTATCCTGAAAATATGAAAAGCCTTATCGCCCTTCCCTGCACCAAATTTAGCAACTTGAAAGACAGTGTTTCCAAACTACCAATTTCGGCTAAATCTTACATAAAAATAATTGGATTGAATATAGCCGAAACAATTTTTCAGTGTTGTTTATCTTATCAAATTTGACTTCATACTCGTACAACTTTATTGTTTATTTCGTACGATAAATTCCTTGTCTACAAAATATTGAATTTATTATTCTACCAAACATTAACACTTACAATCAATTACAAAAACTAATACGCTAAAATAACCATTTATATTTTTATTTGGCATTTACAAACAGCATACAGCAGTCTTCTTTAGCTGGAATCATTATCTTTTTGTTGAATATATAAATTTTTTATAACAAAAATGTCACCACCAGCAATCTCTTCTAGTTTTTGTACAATTTTCCTGGCGAATACCTGAGCAGTCCAAAAAGGACAATATGGTGATATACCACGATATATTGTCCTTTTTGGACTGCTCAGGCATTTTAGAACCATATCATTCTCTGTGGAAGAGTTGAAGAAGTGTCCACAGGACACCTTAGCGCATCCGCCCAGATGTAATTACTTCAAGGAGAATGGCGGACACTTATGCACTAACTACCTAGGAATATATACAGTTCTATCTCTTGGTATATATAATTTTTTTATTTCCTGAAATTGTATCTATTGGTCGGAGTCGAAGTCGTGCTGATTTTTTGGATGAATTCAAATATGCCATAAATTTTGCGCTTTGAGTCCTAGAGTCTGAACCAGAACCAGAACTACATATAAATACTCAAAGGCAGTAGCATATCTTCATTAATATTTGATAATGTCCAGCTTTCTCTGTACTGCCAATGCCACATTTTACTGAACCAAAGATCTTTTTGCATGAAAGTTCTTGTATATATTTTTTCAAAAGGATAAAACCGCATTCCCCTTTAATGTCAATGGTATATTGAAACTTAATCTGTACTTTGCTCCTGTTCTTCCCTACCAAGCCGAAGGAGTTATCCATGTGTTAATGTTGAGTAGTGTTTTGTTTTGAATGAGTTCACTTGTGATTATTGTTCAATTTTAATTCCCTGTAGTGGCTTTTTTATGCCTGCTGGTAATGAGATCTACTTACCGTTCTCCTTTTTGCAAGTTTTGTCAGAATATCTAGGTTAGCAGTTAAGCTAGGAAAGAGATTAATTACTAAATTGAAAATGTTTAGCTCGTTTGTTTTATTTCGGTCTGTTGCTTTTACACATTGAACAGGGATTAAACCGGCTCAAGACCTCTTGTTTCTATATTTAAATAGAAGACAAGTTTTTAACAAAATTCCTTGTCTTTTTATTAATACTTAGTTACACATTTTTTGTACATAAACATTATTTGCATTTACTATTGAGTACAATAAGTAGGAAAATACCTGATTATTTGGCTTATTGTAGATTTACTAATTAAAACTTAATTTATTCTTCTCGAGATATTTTACATTGTTTAGATTTTTTAAAACAATTTTTTATTTGTTCTACAACAACGACTATGACAAAAATGACTGCCAAAGCTAGGAAATATGAGCCATACACAATGTATTGATCCCTCGGTACCAAGCCATAACCGACAGTATCGGTGACTACAACTAACGTAAGTATTGTCTGCAATACTAGAGCTAACAAAGTATTTATGCCGAAAATTAAACCAAAACTATCGTCACTTAAATTGTGTGCCACTATGGCACTGGCTATCGTTATGACAAAGTAGTAGAATACTCCAAACAGCACGTACATAGCATAGGCTACCCAAAGAAGATTCGTTACGGCCGATATTATCATGAATGCTCCCATTAGTACGGAACATATGGTTAAAATCCACATATGCCAATGCTTTCGGCGTACACCATCCATCAGTCCCGCAGCCATTGCACCAGCTGCACCCAAAAGAGTTACGGTAGCCTCAACGGCTCCGTTGTAAAAACTCTCATGATTTTCGTCAATTTCCTTCCATAGTATCTGGGCGTACGATATGACTAGTAGTTGACCACACGTGGCTAAAGACCACCATATACTCCACTTAAGTACGGTGGAATTTGTATACGCGGTCACGGTATGCTCAAGCAAGAGACGTGAAGCATTTCTCCAAGAAAATTTCGGTTGTAAAGTCGCCGTCTGCGCTGGTTGTATGATGTCGTCGGATGAGGAAACTGAAATGAAATTAATATAATTTATTTAAACAAAAAAAGTTTGTGGTTTGTTGTGATCATTTGTTGTTATTATTTTTTGAAATAACGTATTACTCCATATGGTACCGATGAGCCGTCCCACACCAATGACGAAACGTGCGTCTACAAGACGGTGATGTGTTTGCTTTAACTTCACTGACTTATTTTTCCTTCCCTCTATGATCTTATTAGCTTGTGGAGTAATACACTCTTTCAAAAAAAAAAGTGTCAGTACGTTTATCAGACTTAAATATACCCTCATCTATAAACGGGTCCGTTAAAAACCTATCTGGCTGAAAGGGGCGTGACTATATTTTACATTTTCCGTCGTTTTGTTAATTTAAAATTAATCTTCATAAGCACACATTTTTACAACCATGAAACGTATTTAATTAACACTTTAACACTGGCTGAGGTTAGGATCGAAAGCAGTGGCCACAAGGACCATTTTTTTGAGTACGAACGGTGGAGGGTGTAAAGGCTTGGCCTTAATGACGTTTTTACTTGTTATTTACTAAAAATGTGTTGGATGTACACGCCAAAAATAATTGATATTTGGTAAGTGTTTTGTATGTAAATTTAAAACTAACATCTGCGATATTATAAAGTCAGTGCAGATGGTTGGGTCGTAGTTTTACAATTTTCAAAGTTTTACAAAAAAATCTTTGTAGAAATAGTCGAAATTTGTTGTTAACTCAAGAAAACGCCGTGAAGAAGATTTAGAAATGTTGACCGCAGAATTGTATTTTGGTATTAAAATTGTCACGGTCGCACAATCCTCCGTAATATCTATTGAAATGACTAAGAGGACAATGTTAGATGGATTTCGGTATAGAGCGATGTTAACCGAGTATGATCGTTTGATTTTTTTTTACAAAAAAGCAACAAATATTCCACAGATTAAAAGATACCCTAAAGATAGTAAAAGCCTCACGTAAAGTTTGTTCTTACTAACAAAGCCTTAATACTTAAACAAAAATTAATTTTGTTAATTCCATTTTTTATAAATAAAATTGTCATTCCCATTCCACTTTATTTAATTTAAGTGTAATCATTTCTTGATGATTAACCCCTTTTGCCCCTTTAATGTCTCCAATTTTATTTATTATACCATCTTAAAATTCTAAGACGATCTAGCCATGTCAGTCTGCCAGTCGCGTGTCTGTTATAAGCACGATAGCGTTCAAAGGAATCAAACTAGAATCCCTAAAATTTGCACGATTATGGCTTATGGTCATGAGGTACTTGGAAATGGGCGCAATCGGCGCCAATTTTTGTTCATTTTAATACAAATGTTTACAACTGCAACTGTTTTAATCGGTTATACCGGTGTGTTGAGAAAAAATGATAATCAAAACTCGGGATTTTAAAGGATGGATTTTTCGATTTTACTGATAACAGGCATACTTAACACTAATTCTGAATAACCATAAGGCATAAAAAAAACCTTTTACTTGGTGCTGGCATTTTAGAAATTACACGAGGAAATTCTTTCAAATCACTGATTAACATAATTCTTATGCTCACTGTTTAAAATGGGTTCCGAAAAGATTATACATTTTGCAGAGATGCTATTCACTGCTTTGAGATTAATCTTTTTCTTCTAAAGCCGCAAATCAACCGCTGAACGTGTAGCTTTAAATACAGCATTCATATTCGCTAGCTAGTTCAAATTCGTACACATTTTCATACATTTTTGCAAATCTCTCATTTGTGCATCTTTGGAAATAAGTTTGTATACTTCATTGGATTTATATTTGTTCTACGGTCAGGACTGCCTACAGGCTTAGTCGCTAGTTTCTCTAAATTAAAATTAGTTATGACAGTTGTATAGTTTGCAAATAAAAGTAGTATATGTTCCTATTGTTAAAAAACAGCCCAGGAAAAAGGATTTATCATATTTTGGAATAGCACCCAAAAAAAAAAAAGAGTTTTATGTCCGCACTTCTAATATTCTCCCTACAAATTGTACAAAATGTATAAGGTTTTTTTGCAATACTCGTATGGTTTAAGAGGTCAAAGTAACACTAACTTTAAAACTGGCACTTTTACTGACATAGCAATATCTTCATAGATTCAATTTCCTTTCGTAGATTTACTACCATATTTCAAACTAAAATGTGTATTCCTTTTTAATTTTCCATTTTGAAGAATACATTTTCAAATAACATCTTATCTTTTGTAATTATATCTTTGTTCGCTTGACTAAATTTAATAAAGACAAAAAAGTTAACTTTATTTTACTTCCTTTGTATTTTATTTACTTTTTGATATTATAAGTTGCACGCTGAATTAGCCCTTTTTGCTGCTTATATAAGTAATTCTGTTTTTTTCCCAACATTTTTATGTTATACGAGGGCTGCTATATATATTTCTGGCCTAATAATAAAAATGGAAATACTTATATTTATCATCAAAAATGTTTTTTTTTTTGTTTTTCAAAATATTCTCCAGCATGATTTATACACTTTTTCATGCACTCAAACCAACTTTTTCAACTCCAATTCAGACACCTCCAAAACTTGGTTTTTGAACGCTTCAACAGCATCTCCTGGCGACGAAAATCGTTGACCACACATTTTTTTCATGATCTGCGGGAATAAAAAGAAGTCATTGAGTGCCAAGTCAGGGCTGTACGAGTACGGCGGATGACCCATCAATTCGACGTTTTGGCCGTACAAAAAGGCGCTGGTTTGAGTCGATGTGTGAGTCTTGGTGCACATGACAATGCGAGTTGTTCGAATTTCTCCGAAGACTTTAGGCAAACAAATTGTTGTGTACCACTTAGAATTGGCCGACCTACGTTGCTCAAGCGGAACAGTCGCCACATGACCAGTTTTGCCAAAGAAACAGGCGACCATTTGCCTTGAAGTGTTTCTTCCACGAACAACTTTCGTTGGATTTGGCTCGTCTTCGAAGACCCACACGGTCGATTGCTGTTTTGTTTCGGGCTCATAGGCATAGATCCATGATTCGTCACCTGTGACGATCTTATAAACGTCCTTCGAAGCACCGCGATCGTATTTTTTCATAATTTCTTTGTACCAAATTGTCAAATTGTGCGGGATCCAACGAGAACAAACCTTTTTAGGGCCAGGTGTTCATGCAATATCGAATGTATGCTTGGGGAAAAATGCCCAAGGCCTCTATCTCACGGTATGTCACATGATTTTTTTAAGTCACTGTAAACAACACTAGTGATGGTCGTACGTCTAAACGTTCTGAGAACGTTTATGCTAAAAAATGTCAAACTTTCCAATGGAAATGTCAGTAGCGCCAGGCAACACTAAGTGTTGCCTAGACCAGAAATATATATAGCAACCCTCGTACTTTTTTCATGTGTTTTTCTTCTTCAAATAGTTTCTATTTCTGGTACCTTATCATTTCTATAAAATCTTTTTTTAGTAATCCTCATTTATTCTCCAAACTTCAAAATCAAAGGGTGTATATAAACATATGTCCTTCACTGTCTATCTAAAAACAAATGATAAAATTAAAATGTGTGTGAAATATAACCTTTTTTTTGCCATACAAATTTTTGAAGTTTTGAGTATCGTAAATTTCTTGTCATAATGTCCTCCAGCCCATAAGCTTCAATAAATAATGACAAATGAAATCATATTTATTATTTAGAACAGCAAGGCAATTTAAGCAATTGTACTCGCAATTATTTTTTATTCTCGTTTCACATAGCAAACCAAAAACAAATGTTTCCACCATATAAAACTTTTTTTCAACAAACCTCGAATTTTGCCGTGGACAGCAAGAAGATTTCATTTCACACACAGCGTTAATTTGAATTTGAAAAAAAGAATCTTGAACTTAAAAGACGCTGTAATTCTTTTACATTTTATGTACGAGTATATAAATAAATGCATGTATTGACGTGACTTGATGATTGATGGTTTTATTTAAAAACGTTTTTCTTAGTTCAAATCAAACACTATTATCATAAAAAACTACATTTTTATTGATTTTTGAGAACTTTTAGGAAATTTCACTTGATTAGTTTATTTAATTGTTTTTCATGCAGAAAAATATTTACTCATCATTCGCTTAGTATACTTATATACAGAATACGAGTATCATTCTGCGGTAACAAAAAAATTGATTTGAAATTTCCATTTCAGTTATTATACGAGTAACAGCAAGTGTTTTTACCTACCTCTTCTTTTTAAATCTTCTTCCGTCTTTCCATTTTCCAAGGCCGCAGACGAAGCACCTTCGTCATGCGCCTCCTTGTTGTCCCCATTAGTTTTATAAAAGTAGATACTTTGGCGTACGCTCGGCAAAGCAAAGGCAATAACCAATGACACGATTTGTGATCCAAACGATATGTAATGTAACTGGCGATAATCTAAACTATCGGTTGATACTAGCACTTGAGCCAGCACGCCACCGAGGAATTTTCCGCACAATATCGCGGAACGCGTGTGGCCGGAAACAATTTGATAACGCGATTTCTCAACTTTGGCATAAATATACGTATAATATGCCACTTCACTAGCCATGAAGGTGCCGTAGAATACCTGCCCTATCAATAGCTCCCAAACGGTACGCGTCCATAGCAGAATGCCAAAAAGAACAATGCCAGACAAAGCAGAGACTATGATAATGGCCTTATAACGTAAAATATCGGTAACCAGGAATACAACCACCAGTTGTATTAGAACCGAATACGTTCCAAAGGGATAAATTTCACGATTTAATTCTTCACTTGTGATGTTACGATCTGATCCTGTTAAATATTCGACGACAAAAGGTTCCGACGGTCGCATTTCGCGAAAGAAGCCAAATGTGCACAGTAGTAAGGATATACGTAACCATTTTTGCATACTTTCAGTTATTAGCAGGTGTTTTCCACTTCTTTTGTATTCGTTTAATATGCCGCTTTAATTGGTTTATTGTACCCGATACGGTATTTTGTGTAGCAAACCCGTTTCACTTGTACTTCACCGCGAGTCGTTGTACTCTGTTGTATTTAACTTTGAATCCAAAAACCATTTTTTTTATTTTGTTTTGTCACCTCAACAATTCTCTGGTTGAGATATATTCGTTATAAAAGTTTGATTGAAAGTTCTCTATTTTAACGTTGCTCTCTTTATCATTGCGTGGTTCTCTTCTTTTGTTAACAAGTTGTTGTTTGCTTAACCGGCTATTTTTGAAGTCGTATTTGTGAATAAAAACTACACATGCAAACATATACATTAGGGATGTACCGAAAGCACTTTAAGCGAAATAATTAATGAGAAAACGATTGTCCAAAATGAAATGATCAATCAGATCCCATTGAAATATGTGTGTATGCACCATCGTCGTTGCAACCCCAAAGTACATTGATTTACATATGTACATATAAATGTACGTCATTAAGCTCTGACTGCCTGACATGCTTGTACCCTACAGCAGAGAATGATCGTGCTATCACTAACAATACTCAGGAAAATTATTAGTCGGAATTCAGTAGTGATCTTAAAAATGCCTTCTAGCTGCCTTAAATAATTTTTTTAACATTTTTTTCTTCGATAGAAGAATGAGCATTTAAGCAAATAAAATACAATATTTACACTTTCGAAAATAAAATAAAGTCGGTTACGCTTCCTTTTGAGTAGGTGGATCTTAAACTTGAAAATGTTTTCCTCCATCAGCCCTAATCTAGTACAACGATTGCAACAACTCTTGTTGGCAAAGAATTTGCAAATTTTTAGCAGCGGACTTTCACCTCTTATATAGCGTCGACTTTACTAGTAATAGATTAATTACTAAGCCATGTAATAACTTCTCTATAACATACATAACCCGTACGGAGCCGAAATTAAACAGCTGGTCCTGGCCTGTGAGTATAGGAGTTGTATGGTGGACAGATCTCTGATTTGCTAGAAGTTCCGCGTATGTTCCTTCATTAAGAATATGTATATACCCATTGGCACATTCAGTGATTTCCAAAACTGGCCATAAAGAAATTAAAATAGAAATGCATTTAATTATTTTTTTTTAATAACTAAAACTTGAGCTTGTGGAGTAACACGCTTTCACAAAAAAATAACAACAAATGATTATAACAAACCAAAAAACTAAAACTTTTGTTGTTTGAGACTTTAATTTCATAGACATTTGTTAGTAACATACGAGGACTGCTATATATATTTCTGGCCTAATAATGAAAATGCGAATATAAATTATTAAAAATGTTTTTTTTGTTTTTCAAAGTATTCTCCAGCATGATTTATACACCTTCGCATGCGCTCAAAACAATAGTCGAAGCACTTTTCCACTCCGATTGAGACAACTCCAAAACATGGTTTTTGAACGCTTCAGCAGCATCTTCTGGCTACTAAAATCGTCGATTACGCATTTTTTTCTTGATGTGCGGGAATAAAAAAGTCATTGGGTGTCAAGTCTGGGCTGTACGGCGGATGACCCATCAATTCGACGTTTTGGCCGGACAAAATGACGCTGGTTGGAGTCTATGTGTGAGAGTTCGCATTGTCATGGTGCACAATGATTTGTCTTCTCTTGTTCGTTTTTCGAATTTCTCCGAAGACTTTAGGCAAACAAATTGTGGTGTACCACTCAGAATTGGCCGACCTACGTTGCTCAAGCGGAACAGTCGCCACATGACCAGTTTTGCCCGAAGAAACAGGCGACCATTTGCTTCGAAGTGCTTCTTCCACGAACAACTTTCATTGCATTCGGCTCGTCTTCGAAGACCCACACGGTCGATTGCTGTTTTGTTTCGGGCTCATACGCATAGATCCATGATTCGATCTTATAAATGTCTTTTGAAGCACCGCGATCGCATTTCTTTGCCCTAATCGACAAGAGCCTTTTTTGAGCGATTGTCAAATAGCGGGATCCAACGAGAACAAACCTTTTTTTACGGCCAGGTGTTCATGCAATATCGAATGTATGCTGGTGGAAGAAATGCCCAAGGATGCCTCTATCTCAAGGTATGTCACATGACGATCATGCATTATCAGTTCACGCACGGCATCAATCCAGTTTTTCACAGTGCTATAGGATGGTGCTTCATCACCATACAAAGATTTAAGTTCATCGACGCACTCTTGTCTTGATAATCCACGTCGAAAGTTGTGAAAAATGATCGCACGAAAATATTCACGAGTTAATTCCATTCTTTCGCCAAATTGATTTTTTCAAGTCACTGTAAACAACTCAAATGGTGGTCGTACGTCAAAATGTTCTGAGTACGTTTATGCTAAAAATGTCAAACTTTCCAATGGAAATGTCAGATGGCGCCAGAAATATAAATAGCAACCCTCGTAAGTAATACGAAATACTATCAAACATATAAAGCTTGTTTTGGTTACACTGTTTGCTAAGAATTTCGCTTACGGGTTTTAGAAATATATAAGTAAACAGCTTTGTTCATAGTCTTGACTTTGAATTCATATTTTTAGATGATTTTTACATCCCAATAAAAAAAGAAATTGTGTACAATGCTAGACGATTTAAAACGACGATTTTGTAGGCAACTGGAATCATTGCCATCAATTTTATGAAAGTAGCACGTTTTAAATGTCAAGCGATATTTGATAAATGTCGAAACGTTAATGTATTCAGAAAAATTTTAAATGCCGCTAAAAACTGCTTAGCTCTCGCAAGAAGTGTATTATTACTGAATTTTAGTTACAAAAAGATTATACTCGTAACTTAGTAGTTTAAGTGAAGACCTCTGCTCGCTTACTATCGCCTAGACTTCTCATTATAATTTTCTTTATTTAATAGATTTTCTATAGGATTGAGGTAAGGAGATCGTGCTGGCCAAAAGTATTTATTATTTTTATCTTGAAGCCATTAATTAGTCACCTCGGCTTTATGCTTTAGGTCATTATCCTGGCTTACACCCAAAATCTTTAATATCACTCACTTAGATAGTAGTCCCGCAATATTACAATGTAATATTTGGCTTTCATTATGCGCACGATTTTCCGAACGATTTCTAGCTTTTCTCCTCGATCGAAACCCTTTGCAGAATATTACGTGATTTGATATACATTTTTGTCTTATACCCGGACAGCCAACGACGACCAGTTTCTAAATATGTCATGTTCACAATATCTTGAAAACAGTGCGCGGTGGGGCAAAACGGATATTCAATTCGGCTTCAGGAGATCATTTACATAACGATCAAGGACGGGCTCAAAAATTAATTTTTGCAGAACAGTGTAACCGACAAACTATTGGTCGGATCGCCTTGAACGATTCTAAATAAAAAAAAGTATTTTTGTTTTAAAAGTGATTAATCAGTGTACAAATCTTAGACGAGTTAGTCAAAGCCTTTGTCCGTTTGTAGAAAGCAAACAAAATGTTAAAATAATAAAGGTAGGCGTTAGAGAGGTAAAATCTTTGGAACAGCTCTGTTAAGTAGTACATTTTTCACTTATCTTTGTAAAAATCACTGTATTTGCGGTATATTTAGGGGTTTTTGGTTATACACTTTTACTATAAATGTGGATCTTATTAGTTGACACGGGGACGTAACACCGCCAATACTACCCTAAACATAGAAAGACCATATCTCTAGAATTTTCCGTGATATGATGATGACTTTTGGTGTTACGTTATGTTGTGTAATATCGGGCGATCAATCCAAAGGCATTTTTTTAAATAAAACAAAAATTCAAAAAATCAGAATTTTCGAGTAGAATTCGAGTAGAATTCTTTACCAGGATATTTTTTTCCCAAATGGTCAAAAAAAGGCAATACGTTTATTAAAAGTAATATCCCGGCTAAGTTTGGAGTGATGTTTCGTTTGAACGCTGGCAGAGACGTTTAACGTTCTGTTTTCTGCTTTATATTTATATTAACCGGTTAAATCGGTTTAACCGGTTATGCGAGAAAGCGATAAACGAAAAAAAGAGTTTTCGTTAAATGGATTTTTTGATTTAACGGGTGACTAACAGTTTGAAATGTGCCACTAGAGGACTTTTACAATCCCAATGAATGCTTTAAAGATCCATTTTAGTCAAGAGTAGAAGTGTTATAACATGAATGACAAATTTAATGTACTTCTATCTGGTAATGGATGATAAAAAACAAACGTCTTAAAAAACGGGCAATTAAAACGATTCTGATATCGTGACATTTTGTTGATACATTTCTATTTTATCGAAATTTAAATAACGCATTATCTTTGTCGGCTGTCTTCCTATTTGTTTGGTTCTCATACTAGTGGAACGTGCTGCATCACATGTATATAAACATATGGATGTACATACTCGTATATTTATGTGTACATCATACATTGTACTTATATATAGTACATTGGCTTTATTGGATAGCCGAACGTTTAGTTGTCATTGAGTTTATCGTAACCAACGAAAAATCAATTGGTGTTGTTTCAGCACGTCATGAAATTTTAATTGTATCAATTGAATCATTACAAATTAACCCTTTCTGGAAAGATATCCATGAAGTGACAATACGTGTTTGTTTATTCTTTGTATTTTTCAATACTGGTTAGTAATCATGGCATACGATTCGAAAACTTTTGTCATCGTCATTAACATATATGAAAATATCACTGATCATGAAAATTATTCTATGTTTGATTGAACTTGTGAAAAATATTTTGTTATACCAGAGTGTGCTTCTAAAAAAGGTGCCTCCACTCAGAGAGCCATGTGATCTATGGTAATTCCCTTCAAGATAATAGATTAAAACAATTGAAAAAAGAAATGATCGTAACAAAGAGAATGACAAAAAAGTGAAAGTATAGTTATTACCGCATCCTTTTCCTAAAGTTATTACAAGCCTCTATTAAAAGAGATTATACCCTGAAATCTGATCTTAGCGACATCACTTAAGGTGGATTCAGTTTCGGATAACCTAAATAGTGTGCTCTTGTTTTAGGTGCATTCTATTTACATTAAAGTGTCTTGAATTTTTAGAAACGAAAAACAAATGCAAATTAACCCCTTTGAAGAGGAAGATCGATATGTTTTAAAGCGAATTTCAATATATTTTGGCTCTAGCTCGCTCATTCGTGAACTAACCAGTAGCCCGTTTCTCTAAGTAAATCGATAAGTTACCGATTTATGTGACGTCACACCGACTCGATTGAAAGTTACCGATTTCGTGATAACTGCTGTTTCTGTACGTTGAAATCGGTATGAATTCGGTCTGTGATGGAAAGAAACACAAATCGGAAAGAAACGGTAGGAATTAAAACAGAAAACAAGCAGCTGTTTATTTGCATTTGCTTTCATGTACAAATATTTTCTATTAAAAATACTGCTTTTTTAATATAACTTATATTAATAATAACGACATAACTATTAATAACCTTCTCACTTATTTTGTTGAAAATATAAAAACAAATAAAAAACAAGCAATTAAGTAAGCTGAAAGTTTGTGATGTACACTAGGTGTCATAAGTCTACGCTCATTTAGTGAATTTTTTAAATAATTGAAAAAAGTAAAAAAAAATGTCGTTAATTAATTAGTTTTTATAAAATAAACAATGTACTTTTTTTATTAAAGATAGTTTTTATCCCACTTGCCCTTCCCACAGTTCTTTCAATTTCCCGATAATTTTTACCATCTTTCCCAAGCTTCACAATAATTTTTCTCTCGTCTACAGATATTTCTTTTCTATTAGCAGGCATTGTTCAAAAGTTGCGAGAAAATGTAAAAAAACGCATAGAATTATTATTATAGACAAATGACACGTTTGCGACCGCAAATGTCCACATAGTAAGCAAACAAAGTATTGAATGAAATTATGGTATGAGCGTAAGCTTTTGAAGCTGCCTAATCATCGATTGGTTGATAAAAGTCCCTTTAACTTTGCTTTATATGCTTGTATGAAATAAATTGTGAGTCGAAAATGTTGGCAGTGCTATAAACAACAGTTACAATATGCATTGTTTCTGTTTTGTTTGCACTTGACAAAAAAAATCTATTACAGATTTGTATTAAGTAGTGAGCGTAGACTTTTGGCACTTAGTGTATATTAAATGTAAACAAACTTTTGGACTCGGTTTATTTTGCTTTACCATACCGATTTCGTTGAAACTGGTTCATAAACTGTCGTAAAGTTCAACACACTGTCATCTTAAATGTTTATGTTTTGCTACCTATTTTCAAACACAATTAAACCGCGGTAACACAATTAAAACCTATTTTTTTAATAAAATAGCAATCGGCAGAGTTCTCACTTGGCTTAAAGTCAGTGAGAAAGTTATCGATTTCATGTTGAGTCACTTTTCTTAAAGAAACACTTTTTTAAGCGATTCCTATTGGAATAGAATCGGAACAAATTTCATATTTGAAACGAGTGAATGGAATAGGAATCGGCAATTTTTTTACAGAAACAGTGATTGGGGAATGACTTCAAATAGATAATTTTAGTCAGTAACTGCGATCGGTACGAGTTAAAATTATTTTTTTAATAACATTTCAAGTATTTTCTCAATTTCAATGTGCTTTTTCTCAATTTTAATTTATGTTGCTCAATTTCAACTTGTATAGGGTGATCCATCTAGAGCTTTTTTTCCATAGGGTTTTTTAGAGTTTACGCGTGAGTTGCGTTAAACTTTATTTTTTACCTTTTCAGTATTGTTTGCCATTTTATCAAAGAAAGACTACCACCGCAACAACGTCTCCAAATCGTCGTCATTATTCGCAAATGTATTTAAAACAGGTATTCTGAACGGACCTGTCGAGCTATGTCAAACAACAGGGCCTAAAACGTGATAAATTCCCCTATACGATAGTACTAACTTCAAATCGATATTAAAAATATTTCGGCAGGTAAGAAGACAAAACGAATGATGCAGAAATTATTCTTTTTGGGTATAATTTCACATACTGTTCTCAGAATTGAGTTGGCAATCAACGAACTGAAAAATGTTGTACTGTGTTATTGAATAACAAAGTTTAACCTTTCCAATAAAACCAGAACTTTGAAAAAAATATAAGTGCTATTTTTACAGCCGATTCAAATTTAAAATTTCCAATCGCCCAACTGTACAGGGTGTCCGTCGGTAAGGTATACTACAGGGTATCCGTGGGGAAAGTATACTAATTTGTTTGTAAATAATTTTTGATTAAATGAAAGTGAATGGATCTTATATTGAAAAATGTTTTACTTAATGTCGGAAAATTCTTCCATATAATGTCAGATAAATGCCCGCCTCTGTTAGCCCCACAAATGCGAGCCCTTTTAAGCACATTTTTCATTACATTCAGCACGGCGTCGAATTGAGGAGCAGTAATGTTTTCAAGCGATCTTGCAGTACGTTGTGGTCCATGCTTGAGCCTATTAGCTACAACCTCTTTCTTCGAAATCATTCACTACACATTGTTTCACTGGCACATTGTTTCTTGCAAAAACTTCACGAACTTTCTCATCGTCACAGTAATCGATGATTGATATTTATAAAATATTTAACGATTAATCGAATATTTTCCTATAATAAATTTGCTACGTCTCTACTTCACGACTGCCAAATATGAACTGTCAAGATTAATGTTTACCAAAATGGCGGCAAAACAAAGTAAGTAGTATACCTTCCCGGCGGACACCCTGAATATATTATCTCAATTTTTATTTAAAATGGTGTGGACTTTGAAACCATCAGGGTGATGTGCCTATAGGGGTTTTTATTAGCATTAATGGGAAGATGCTTTACACAACTCCACTTCATCCATTCATGAAGTCGACTTCGACATTTCCCATACACATCTTTTTTCGGAGTTTCAAGTTTCAATTTTTAAATACATATGTGACAGCGCATAGAGCAAGGGACCTAAGGGTAAAAAAATCAATTTTCATTTTTTATTTTTTTGATGTGGACAACATCTGAGCATCGAATGAGACCGATCCTATGTCCCAAAATTGTTCCCTCCCAGAGATATGCGCGTTTTATGAAAGTGAAGTCGACGATTCTAAGCGCAAATAGAAAGGGACCTAATCTTTAAAATGGCTCTCCTAAACAAAACTTTTCATCAACTTTTCACTTTTTTTGATGTGGACAACATCTGAGCATCGAATGAGACCGATCCCATGCCCTAAAAGTGTTCCCTCCCAGAGATATGCGCGTTTTATGAAAGTGAAGTCGACGATTCTAAGCGCAAATAGAATGGGACCTAATCTTTAAAATGGCTCTCCTGAACAAAACTGGTTTTTAACCTTAGGTCCCTTTCTATTTTGCGCGTCACATATAAAAGTTTTCAAATGACACCTTGTTGCTTGCGCCAATTAGCTGAAGCAACGTCTGGAATCGCATCAATAAAACTCGATCGTTTGCGTACAGCGCATTTGGCTCTAAAGCTTCCATTACCGAAACACACGTGTAACATCGGTTAAAATTCTGGCATGACTGAAGTGGACAATTGCTATGGTCGCCGGGCTGAAGCTTTTATACTCTCTACCAAGGATTGCGTTTCAGTATGGCATTGACAGAATTGGGGGAAATGTTTTATTTTATTTATTTGCTTAGTTTCCGTATAACAACATTAAAACGTTACGAGGTTTGCTATATATATTTCTGGCCTAGGCAGCACTAAGTGTTGCCTGTCGCCATCTGACATTTCCATTGAAAAATTTGACATTTTTTAGCATAAACGTTCTCAAAACGTTTTGACGTACGACCATCATTTGTGTTGTTTACAGTGACTTGAAAAAATCAATTTGGCAAAAAAATGGAATTAACTCGTGAACATTTTCGTGCGATTATTTTTCACAACTTTCGACGCGGATTATCGCGACAAGAGTGCATCGATGAACTTAAATCTTTGTATTTCGATGAAGCACCATCATATAGCACTGTGAACAACTGGTTTAATGAATTCAATCGTGGCCGACGCTCGCTCAAAGACGAAGGTCTAGAAGGTCGTCCAAAAACGGCCGTTGTGCCAGAGAACATTGATGCCGTGCGTGAACTGATAATGCAAGATCGTCATGTGACATATCGTGAGAAGGAGGCATCCTTGGACATTTCTTCCACCAGCATACATTCGATATTGCATGAACACACAATTTGACAATCGCTCAAAAAAAGGCTCGTGTCGTGATGGGTCGTGTCATGGGTCTATGCGTATGAGCCTGAAACAAAACAGCAATCGACCGTGTGGGTCTTCGAAGACAAGCCAAATCCAACGAAAGTTGTTCGTGGAAGAAGCACTTGAAAGCAAATGGTCGCCTGTTTCTTCGGCAAAACTTGTCATGTGGCGACTGTTCCGCTTGAACACCGTGGTACACCACAATTTGTTTGCCTAAAGTCTTCGGAGAAATTCGAAAAACGAACAAGAAAAGACGAATCATGGAGCACCATGACAATGCGAGCTCTCACACATCGGCTCAAAACAGCGAATTTTTGACCGACCAAAACGTCGAATTGATGGGACATCCGCCGTACAGCCGTGATTTGGCACCCAATGACTTCTTTTTATTGGTCAACGATTTTCCTCGCCAGAAGATGCTGTTAAAGCGTTCAAAAACCATGTTTTGGAGATGTCTCAATCGGAGTGGATAAACTGCTTCGACAAGTGGTTTGAGCGCATGCAAAAGTGTACAAATCATGCTGGAGAATACTTTAAAAAACAATAAAACTATTTTTGATGATAAATATTCGCATTTTCATTATTAGGCCAGAAATTATTATAGCAGCCCTCGTATTTTTCGGAGACCTATGGACTTTAGACCCATGGGTTAAGGCTTCGAATTAAGTTGAGTCAAATTGCCGAGATATTTTTTTATTGCTTTTTTAATATTCATATGTCCATAGTTAAAGGAGGCTGAGTTTTAGGAATCTGGGGACTATATGGGCCGGTCCAAGCTCCAGTTGGCAAAGTATTAAAGACAGGTACTTGTTTGGATTTGTAAGTAATAACAGTGTTTCTAGATATGGGTAAGGTACGGGTTCTTGGACCCAATGGCATATACTTATACAGTCGAACCTGGGATTCCTTCCTCTATAAGTGGTACAGTTTTGGCGGTCCCTCACACTTCGAACAAAAAAAATAAAAATAAATTGTTTAAGCAGGAGTTTGAACATCTTTATGTTGGACTTGAATTTTTAGAAGTTACCTCAAAAAAATGTAATTTTTACTCGTTTATCTATATAAGTGGGATTTCCTCCAGTACCTCCAAAAGTACGATTTTTGTCTTTTTTCTCTCTTGTTTTTGCTTTTTACTTGCGGTACTTGCCAAGCTTAGTAAGAAACCTTGTTGACCTCCTACAAAGCGATAGGTCTGTCTGCAGAGCCGGTGTGAACGTGAGTTCGACACAGTGGATGGAAATTCAGAACTGTCAGAATACGTCATCTGAGCACCATCTACATTAGGGGTGGGATAGTGCACGAGTTTTCGATTTTGATACGGCTCAAATATGTAATATTTCTTCCGATTTTCGGCGCCGACTTCAAGTAACAATATTTTTTCATCATCGTTCCGGCAAATTTATATTACTTGAGGTCGTCGCCGAAAATCGGAAGAAATATCCATCACATAAAAAATTTAATTAATTTGACTAACATTTTCGAACTATAAAAAATATCGAATTTTAAATACAATATTTTTTACATTTAATAAAAACAAAATTAAAATTTTCATTAATAATAACAGAAAATTTAAACGAAAATATTATTTTGCGTTGAGTTTTGTTTGGTCGTTTTAAGTGCATTTTGCATTGGACTCTTCTTATGTATTAGCGATAGAGGGTATTCATGGCAAAAATTTGTACGGGAAGTCCCTTAACGGTGAAAGATAGAGGGTGGATTTGTTCTGAGAAACTCTTGGTATTGAAGAAATAGTGGGAGTTGATCTTACATTTAACTCGCACTTTTGGGGTAGTTAAAGCGGTGGGAACAAAATTTAAAAAAAAAATTAATTTTTTGTAGGGGAGCCCCTCTTAGGGGGTGAAGATACGGGGTAGTTATGTTTAAAAAAAATGTTGGGAAGGAAAAATTTATGGAAGTCGGTCATACATTTTACCCCTCTAGGGGTGACTCTTAGGCAGTTGGGGTGTTTTTTGTGAATATTTTCCCCTTCCAACGACCTTAGACCTCGCTGAGCGGTCACTTGCCCCCATCCCATCTACCCCATTTTTTATCCCATGTATTTTTTTCCAAACCCCACAAAATAAGGGGGTGAGTCATACCCAAATCTTACTACTAATAATCTCCATACAACACTATCCCATCCCTAATCTACATGAAGAGACGAAGGTCCTTATCGTGTGCAGGCATAATTTCTTGTTGTCTAAGAAGTATCTGTTTGGGTACCTCCGCAATAGATATCCCAACCACCGTCTAATAAACAGTTCTGATTTTTACAAGAACCTTTTTGTTCAGCGATTAAGCTCACTTTTGGTTGAATGGGTACGTTAATAACCAAAATTGTCGCATTTGGAGTAATGAAAATCCACAAGCAATTGTTAAGACGGCGTTACATCCTCAAAAAGTAACTGTTTAGTGTGTTCTATGGGCAGAGGGAATCATTGGTCCATACTTCTTCAAAAATAAAGCTGGCCACAATGAAAAAGTCAACAGGGAACATTATAAATGCATGATTAATGACTTCTTTGTGCCAGCATTATAGGTTGTCGATGTGGACGACTTTTGGTTCCATCAAGTCGGCGCTACATGCCATACAGCCAACGAAACAATCAATTTATTAAAGGAAACTTTTGGTGAGCGCATTATCTTGCGTCGTCGTGGCCTCCGAGATCATGCGATTTAACACTGCTGGCCTATTGTGCGGTGCTATTATTTGCGGGGTTATGTGAAGCCGCTTGTCTACGCACATAAGCCCGACACGATTGACGACTTGAATATTCGGCGCGTTATTGCTGACATACGGCCCCAAATGCTGCTAAAAGTGTTCGAAAATTGAACTTCTTGAATTTATTCGAGCCAAAAAACAATCTTTAATTAGATTTGCAACGTTTTTACTAAAAAATTGAGTTTAAAAATGTCACATAGGCCCCATTAGTATTGCCTTTTCTTTTTAAAAATAAAAAAATGATTATTTTCCACATATCGTCTGTGCGCCGACCAAAACTCCTATGTGTATTTTTTCGATTTTTTTTTATTGTTGTATTAGAAAGCCTTATTGGTAATACGATCACCTACCAAAGCGTTTCGCGTTATCTTCATTCGTTCCAAAGTTAGCCAATACTCCTATGTGTAGCCCATACTCCTAGTGCTCCAATAAAAACTCCCATGTGTTTTTGTACACATAGTATTTTTTGATATAAAAGAAAATTGCATGGATTTGCGTTTGATTTTCTGTCAAAAAAAAAATTTTACGAATTTTCCCAAAAAGTTTTCCGTAATTAAATTGAAGAAAAGGAAAAAAGGAGAAAAAGCCAAATAAACACAGGTAAAATTGCAATTCTATAAATTGTTCGCATCTCCTACATATTAGCGACTTTTAGATGAATACAGCTATCGAGAATACGATGGAAGGCGAAATTAATCTTAATCTTTATTTGAACGAGGAAAGGGAGTTTTTGAAGCAATAGATAAATGTGAAAATAAGTTGGAAGAAAATGTGGAAGGATTGTTAAAGACGGAAAGGAAGAAGAAAAACAAAGAGTTACGTGTTTTGGGGAAAAAATATGGAACAAAAGGAGCTAGAAAGATGAGAGACAATTGTTGTGCCCATCTCGCTGAGAAGAAAACAGAAAGAAGCTTTCTCTGTGGAGCTATTGATGAAGGTAATTGTAAAGATACTTTCAATTTTTTTTGGAATTTACCCTCATGGGATGTCAAAGTAGCCTACATTATGGGTTTGGTTGAATTTCGCAAACAAGCCGTTAGAAGGAGACCAAATTCAAAACACGTAAGGAAAACATGCCATTTTGATTGTTATTTGCCATCTTTAGGGGGAAACAAAATACGCGTGTGTAAGAAATTCTTTTTGGGAACATTTAATTTAGAAGACCGTACATTCCAATTATGGATAAAATCCGGAGATAAAAAAGGAGGAAATAAGAAAGCCAAACCTCTAAAAACAGAATCTCTTCTCAAGTGGTTGAATCTAATTCCGAGAGTTCCGAGCCACTATTGCAGAGCAAGAACTAAGAGAACATACGTCGAAGAGATATTTAGGACCAAAACCGAAATGCACAGATTATATATTGAGTGGTGTGAGAAACATAACGAAATTCCGGTTATGCGAAAAAAGTTCTGTGAAGTTTTGAAAGAGAAACAAATATCAATATTTAAACCCCGCAAGGACCAGTGTGATGTTTGTGTTGGTTATAAGGAAGGTAATATTGATCAAGAGGAGTATGAGATTCATGTTTTAAAAAAAGACGAAGCCAGGGCCGCTAAAAAAATGGCTGTTGACAACATGTCATCTGACATGTTAGTAGTGACCATGGATATGCAAAGTGTTTTATTGTGCCCAAAACTGCTTGTATCCGAACAGTACTACAAGCAAAAATTAGCCATTCATAACTTTACATTTTATGTAAAAAACACTATAGATGTGTACCTTTACGTATGGCATGAAGGAGAAGGAGGTGTAAATTCAAACAATATTACAACATGTGTTCTTCATTTCTTACAACAATATTGTATTTCGTATAAAAAGGTGGTGCTGATATCTGATGGGTGTACTTATCAAAATAGAAACAAAGTATTGTGCAGTGCTTTAGGTGATTTTTCATCTTCGAGAGACGTAGAAATACAGCATATAATACTAGAAAAAGGTCATACGATGATGGAAGTTGATAGTGTGCATTCTACCCTAGAACAACTATTTAGTCCACCAATGTATGTAGTCCCTGCTGACTACATACATCTGATGCGTCGTGCAAGACCATCTCATTAATTATTTGGATTATACATTTTTCAAAGATTATGAGCATCTTCCAGACAACTACCGTTCTATTAGGCCAGAACGAAAGACTGGAGATCCAACAGTCTGTGATATTCGTGCACTACTTTTTAAAAATAATGCAGTTATGTACAAATTGCGGCATACAGAAGAATGGAAACCTTTACCTCAGCAAAGAAATCAAGAAGTGCAAGCCGACTTGAAAGCTTTATATACGATGCCATTAACAATTGATACAAACAAATATAATAGCTTACAATCCCTAAAACAATTTATGCACAGAGATTATCATCACTTTTACGATAATTTATACCGTTAGGTTCATTTATTTAAAATACTTGTTTGCTTGATTGAATTTTGTTACTTAATTCTGTTGTTTAATAAAAAAATCTCATGTTCCACTATTATCTGTCATATTCGCCAATGGTTGGGTCGGAAAAATCATTTATATCTTCTATATGAATTTACAAACAAATACTCCTATGTGTATTATAATTTAACTATTATTTTAAAAAGTGTCCGAAACAAAAACTCCCATGTGTAGTTTTTCTTTAAATATCCTTACCACACCAAAGCGCCAAAAGATATCTGAATTTTTTTTTGATATAATGATGACAAATGGGCTTTGAAAAAAACAAAAAATGTGATATGCTAAAAATTTCGCAAATTGCCAAAATAAATCAGTTTTTATTCTCTCCTGAAAACTAGGTAAAATACACATGGGAGTTTTGGTTAGCGCACAGACGATATGTCTTTTTATATTCTCTATCATAGGAAGGGGGTTTACCAAATTTGGCATTTCGTTTGGAATACCTCAAAATATTAATCTAATACCAAATAAAGTAAATATGTTTTTGATCAGCGTTTTAGCTATGTCCGTCAGTGTCTCTGGTGAAAGCACGATAGCGGTCACAATAACCAACCTAGAAATTCAAAACTTTGCAGAGAAATGTATTGTTGTTGCAAGTTGTTTTGGATTTATAAAGGACCAAATCCAGAGGGAAAAAGGTTCTCGATACAAGGACTCAAACAACATCTGCAATTTGTATAAATGTTGTTATTGACCTTGACTGCTGAAACTGTAAACTGGGTATGAAATTGTCTTTTGTACAAGGCTTATTTAGGACTGAATATTGGCCAAATCGGTAACTGTTTTGATATAAACTCTCATACACAGTACCTTCCCGAGTTCAGGTACCGGCGCTCTAGAAACTGCATTTATAGTCTGATCTGGATGGAATTTGACACGAAGCAGTTTCATGGCATGGAAATTAACTGTTCAAAATAAAGACCATACCGGTCTATGATTTTATACAGCCCTCATACAATGGTCCCCTCCGACCAAATTTAGTACAAAGTAGTTCTATGGAATGACAATTAACTGTTAAGAGTTTGGACGATATTGGTCAATGATTTAATTTAGCTCGCATAAAAAGTCGCCTAATTATTATGTATTGGCTTTGAACATAATCCATGGTAGAGGGTATATAAAATTCGGTCCGACCGAACTTTGTGCCGTTTTTACTTGTTTATCATCAATATTAATTTTCTGTCAATTATATGGGCAATATATAAAAGGCTAACTAGAATTATTGATTTGGAAATTGAAAGGTGCTATGTGAAGAAAAACACATAGGCCTTCCACAACAATTTTATGATAATTTTCACATAGACCTTTTGCTAAATCCTCAACCAAAAAAGAAATCGAATAAAGATTTGGTGGTTAAATGTATGACCAATAGGACTACCAAAAGCGACATTAAAAATAAAACAAAAATTTACGCATTGGCATTCTGCGGGGTACTACGACGGAATGTAGTTTATTATCAGTAAAAACTCTTTCTAATGTGCCAATACAGAATATTGGATTACAATAAGTAAAGACTAAACAAGCTCCGTACTATCGAACTAAACAATTGCCCACTAGCTTTTGATATGAAACTTTCAAACGGTTTATGGCGGGTTAATGCTAGTCAATCGTTATCTTCACATAATAATATTTTTTTATAAAGGGTGGTTAAAATTTAAGGACCAATGTTGAATGTGAACCACGCCTAAACGTGTTTTTTTCTGCATTTCTTTTGATATTTCTCAATTTCAGACTAACTCAATTTGAACCATGGAAAGATACACAAGCGAGCAACACGTTAAAGTTATTTAGGCTTATTGTGAAAATGTAAATCAACTTTCGAAGAAAATCGTCTTCAGTGATGAGGCACATTTACGTCAATAAGCAGAATTGCCGCATTTGGACGAATGATAATCCAAGAGTGATTGTCGAAAAAACAATGCACCCACAAAGAGTGACTGTTTGGTGCGGATTATGGTCTAGCGGCATTATCGGGACGTATTTTTTTCCAAAATAAGTAACTGCCGGTCAGGCAGTTACTGTGAATGGTGTTCGCTATCGTGAGATGATAACGAACTTTTTATGGCCCGAATTGGAAGATATGGATGTGAACGATATTTGGTTTCAACAAGACGGTGCCACTTGCCACACAGCTAACGAAACAATGGCTCTTTTGCGCGACAAATTCAATGGCCGTGTTATCTCACGTCATGGCGATGTTAATTGGCCGCCAATATCGTGTGATTTGACACCGTTGGACTCCTTTCTTTGGGGTTATTCTGAAAGAAATGGTGTACTTCGACAAGCCAGCAACAATTCAAGAGCTAAAGGATGAGATAATTCGGCACATTAACGGCATAGAACCGCCGAATGGCGGCGGCCATTTGGCTGATATTTTGAACCATACCAATATAATCATAATAAAAACAAATTACAATAATTTCCTTAATAATTTGTGATTTATTCAAAACCAACATCGACCATTCCCATTTAACCACCCTTTTTATGGCCTTTCATTGCACCCTATATATCGCCTTTTAGTGTCCTATCAAAAATGCCATTTTTTGCAAATATTTACGATTTATCGAATAACGACTTAAATAAATATTAATTTCACTATATGTATGTATGTATATCGGCATGTTGCTGATGATTTATGGAAAAAGTGTAATACGATCAATTAAATCAAATATTTTGCTGACAACTTTATGGGTCAATAAATTTTACATACACACTTGATATGCTTGAAATTCTCTTTTTTACTTGATCTTTCTCTTATTTTTTGTTGTATTTGCTCGCTCTGCAGATTTGTTCGCGAGAATTTATTACATCAACCAAACTTGTATTACATCAACGCACGCACAGCACCGATAAGTCCAATCATAAACGTTTTCAATGCGAAATTTGTTCTGCATTTTTTGCAACTTCGTCCAATTTAAATGCGCACAAGCTCACGCACGCCATCGATCGAAAATATCCGTGTCAGGATTGCAATATGTCATTTAAATCGGCTAGGGATTTGAAACGACATGAACCGATGCACCCATGCACAAAACAATCCGTGACCATATTTTGTGGGATCTGTGAAAAATCGTTTACTAAACGCGCATCGCTCAATGCCCATATGATTACCGTCCATCGTAGAATACGTAAACATGCATGCACCGAATGTGATAAGATTTTTGGCAAAAAATCAAATCTGATTAATCACATGAGGTATGTACACTTGAGTGTGTTTGGTAAAAAAAACATAAATATTTTTTTTTGTCTATACTGATTTATTTTTAATTTAAATGTTTACGGTGGTTGTCTTCTTATTTCAGAATCCATAGTGGAGAGAAGCCGTTCGATTGTCCCTCGTGTTCGTGGAAATTTGCACAGTCATCGGCTTTGAAAAGACATATGAAAAAACATAGTAAAGGGTATGTTACATCTATTCCCACATAAAGTCAACGTGTTCATAAAGTTTTCATTGCAGTCCACCAATACTGGTAAATGGGCTAACTGCTTAAAACAACTACGCTTGAATAAAAAATCAATTTTTGACTATAGAAATCAAACGGTTTATTACGTTTTCTTCATGTATTCTTCATACAAACGCAATAGATCAGGACTAGTTCGTGGGCGCACCGCTGTCAAGGCATATTCGAATTGTGACAGTGTCACTGCAGTCGCATCGAAGCTTTCCTCCAATGTCTTAAGTGCCGCTTCGTGGCAAACGGCTTGTATCTCGGCGCCTGAATAACCGTCGGTGCTGTCAACTAGTTTTTGCAAACTAACATCATCCGCTAAAGGCATCTTTTGTAATTTTATGCGGAAAATCTCATGACGTGCTTTAGCATCTGGCAGTCCTACATAAATGATACGATCGATACGTCCCGGACGCAATAAAGCCTTGTCAATCATGTCCGGACGGTTTGTAGCAGCAACAATGGTAACATTTTGTAAGGCCTCAACACCATCCATTTCGGTTAGGAGTTGTGTGAGAACTCGTTCCTTTACCGAGCTACCAGATCCACCGGAGGAACCCTCAGCTCGTTCGCCACCAATGGCATCGATTTCATCGAAGAACACAATAGCTGGAGCAACTTGCCTGGCTTTGCGAAAAACTTCTCTTACCGCTCTCTCAGATTCTCCAACCCACATGGAAAATAGTTCGGGACCTTTTATCGACAAGAAGTTTAGTTGACTTTCTGTCGCTAATGCTTTGGCTATCATGGTTTTCGAACAACCTGGAGGGCCGTACATGAGTATGCCTCTAGGAGGCTTAATGCCTAAACGCTGAAACTGCTCCGTATGCTTTAACGGCCATTCAATAGCCTGTTTTAATTTCAGTTTTAAATCATCTTGTCCGCCTATGTCAGACCACCTTACATTGGGACATTCTATTAAGACCTCTCGCATTGCAGATGGTTTAACAGTCAATAAAGCTTCGTTAATATTATCTATTTGCAAGTGGACAACATCAAACGAACGATTTTTTATGGCCTTTAAAGTGGCATTATAAATAAGATTTGCTAAATCTGCTCCCACAAAACCGTGAGTAATCTGTGCAATCTCTTTTACATCTTCCTTACTCAGTTTATGATTTTCAACTTTTCTCAGCAAGCATTGTAATATTTCCTCTCTTCCTTCAGGCGAGGGTGCTGATACTTCAACTTCCAAGTCCAATCGTCCACATCGTCTTATGCCTGGATTTAATAGTTCCAAATTAGCAGTTGTTGCCAAAACAAAACATTTTTGTGCCTCCCTTTTGCTGGCCAATGCATCCAGCATGTTGAAGAAGGCTACAGCTACGCGTTTTACAACATCATTGGTTTCGTGTTTTGGGCATAGATTATGAACATCTTCTATGATCATTAACGATGGCTGCGGATAGTGTTTGTAAACTCTATCGAAATGGACCGATAAATTCTTTTCAGTTTCTCCCAGAAACTTACTATATAATTCACTGGTATTTAATTTCAATATCAGTGGTTTAATGATCGACTTGTTGAGGTTTTGCTTTTGTAACAGTTTTGTAGACATGGCTTCGCATATCATGGTTTTACCACATCCCGAGGAGCCGTGAATTAATATACCACGAGAAACTTTAACACCTGAAATGAAAAAGTAAGTTTTATTTTTATAAATTTTGGACATATAAATATTATGAGGTTGAACGAAATAAAAAGAAAAAAAGCTAGCAGGAGAAAAACTTTACCAAGTTCTGCATATTTATTTCAAAAGCTCCAGTGCCAAGCACTCGAAATTACACTCAAACACTTATAGCTGATTTTTAATTAAAAATTATTATAGTTTTTTTCAGTTTAAAGTTTTACAACCAGTAAGATTTCTATGAATCTGTTTTTCATTGCAAAACGACATACAGGGGCCAGCAAAAGTGAAATGCGGTCGATTTGTGTTTTATATGCAAACAAGTGCTAAGGCCGATGAAAGAGAACTTATGCTGACTGCTCGTAATCTACTGTTCAATGTCGGCTTTTTGACAGAAATAATTACGTCTTGACAAAAATAAAAACGGGTGCATAAAATATAGTAATGTAAGTCCTGATGGTCTGTGGGGGATCTGCTTTGACACCCAGGTGAAGATAACGCGCCATTTGGAATGCATGCGTCGAAGTAGATCTAGGGGTTTGGCCGGACAATTGAAGGGGTGCAGCACGTCATGTGTGTCTCTGATGGCAGGCGGGACAAACGTCCGGAACGTTAGCGTCAATTCGCGCCCAATACGAACTGAGGCGGCTGCACTATCCAGCTCTGCTGAGCCAGAACCACGCGCTCCGTGCACTAGCGTCTTTTCCTCTGGTTGTTGTTGTTGTAGCGGCAAACCGTATCGGGGTGACATCCCTTGGCCAAATAATTGCTGCTTCGGGTCGATCCGTTGCGTAGAACCGTGAAATCTCTTGCTGTGACTTTGTCGTAGTAAACAAAATACCCCTAAATCTTCGTAAAAAATATATGTTTTTTCAAAACAGGGTGTGTCATGTTTGATATTTTGTTGGAAAAACAAGTGTGGTAACTATCATTTCTTTAGCGAGTTGATAACAACATGCTTGCTAGCCAAGATACTTACAAAAAAATTCTAGCTTAGGAGCTCAAAAAAATAGCGCTGATAGCTATGAATTTGGTATAAGAGCCATTTGTATATAAAAAAAAGGATAGCTGTAAGTTTGTGGCAGGTAAGTGAATTTAACTTACAGCTAAGTTAAAAATACTTTACATATGTTACACTTTCTTGTATGTACAGCATACTACTGATGAGAAGTTTTGAATAAGTCTAATTATGCTTTTGTATAGCCAGTGTGTTATTTTTGGATAGAGTCCCCATTTCGAGCCTCTGGCTCTTCTTCATCTGCGCTCGTTCTTGTATATAGCTCTTCCGTCTTAGTTTCCTGGCTAAAATGAATTCCAAGTAGTTAAACTTGTCGGGTATTGAAATTGCCTCGTAAGTAAACGTGGGTCATCGTCATGTCCTGTCTTCGTTTTCCATGTAAACAGACAGATTTCTGTTTCTCAGGTTCACAATCAGACTTGTGGTCGAGCCAGTAATACACTTTCCTTGGACCGTCTCGGCCCCTCTAAACAGATGGTTTGGATTCTTCCGCCTTAAAAATTTTTTACTTTGCCTGCGTGGCATACTGCTTAAAATTCCTCCTTAATGGTGGTAATATACCCCCTTGGGGTGTTCCATGTGCTACTCAGTCTCTTATTTGTACGCCGTCTAAACCAAAATGTATTTACCTATTCCTTAGCATGTGGCTTACACAGTCTCGGTGAGCACGGTTCACTCGGAAGTTGTTTTAGAAATCGATACGTTTCCGTATATTGTTCAAATCTTCTTTAATATTAATGCATACTGCAAGTGCATGAAAATATTTATCATCAATAATGGTTTTATTGTTTTTCAAAGTATTCTCCAGCATGATTTATACACTTTTGCATGCACTCAAACCAAATGTGGAAGCACTTTTTCCAATCCGATTGAGACACCTCCAAAACATGGTTTTTGAACGCTTCAACAGCATCTTCTGGCGACGAAAATCGTTGACACCGCATTATTTTCTTGATGTGAGGGAATAAAAAGAAGTCATTGGGTGCCAAGTCGGGGCTGTACGGCGGTTGACACATCAATTCGACGTTTTGGCCGGTCAAAAAGGCGCTGGTTTGGACCGATGTGTGAGAGCTCGCATTGTCATGGTGCACAATGATTCCACATCTCTTGTTCCTTTTTCGAATTTCTCCGAAGACTTCAGGTAAACAAATTGTGGTGTACCACTTAGAATTGACCTCCTACGTTGCTCAAGCGGAACAGTCTGGCGTTTTGCCGAAGAAACAGGCGAACACTTGATTCGAAGTACTTCTTCCACGAACAACTTTTGTTGGATTTGGCTCGTCTTCGAAGACCCACACGGTCGATTGCTGTTTTGTTTCGGGCTCATACGCATAGATCCATGATTCGTTACCTGTGACGATCTTATAAACGTCTTTTGCAGCACCGCGATCGTATTTTTCAAAATTTCTTTGCACCAATCGACACGACCCCTTTTGAGCGAATGTCAAATTGTGCGGGATCCAACGAGAACAAAGCTTTTTTTTACGGCCAGGTGTTCATGCAGTATCGAATGTATGCTGGTGGAAGAAATGCCCAAGGATACCTCTATCTCACGGTATGTCACATGTCGATCTTGAATTATCAGTTCACGCACGGCATCAATGTTCTTTGGCACAACGGCCGTTTTTGGACGACCTTCGCTTTTGAGCGAGCGTCGGCCGCGATTGAATTCATAAAACCAGTTTTTTGCCAAATTGATTTTTTCAAGTCACTGTAAACAGCACAAATGATGGTCGTACGTCAAAACGTCCTGAGTACGTTTATGCTAAAAAATGTCAAACTTTCTGGAAATGTGGAAATGTCAGAAGGCGCCAGGCAACACTAGAAATATATATAGGCTAGAAATATATATAGCAATCCTTGTATGTCTTTACCTATAGTCTTTCCGTGAACGGTTCTTTTTAAGCCAACTATTTATTATCTTCTCTTTCTAAATCTGTGTAAATGCATAATCACCTGGTCGAGATGCGATAACTTAAATAAAATAAGGCCAAGCAGAAGGTTTACCCATAAGTATATTCTGCTTGTAAGGCAACGCTGAATGGAATTATGTAGGCGATGGGCTAGGCTCAGCAATAAATATATGGGAGGCAGACAGCCAAATTAGCAATTTCAAAGTCATGATTCTAAAATGATTATCGCAGGCATTTCTTCAAAGCATAGGTATTACTAGCATATAAGTAAGAACAATTATAATACATTTTAATGGATGATCATCATTACTACATCCGATCCATTATTACTACTGTCGCCTCCGGTAGATATGGACCGATTAATTTTCAGAATGGAATCTTATGATTTTCAGTTGGTGTCTTTTGAATTAAAAAAGGTTTTTCTGATTTAAAATGAAATTTCTCTATTTCAATTGCAATTTTCTGAATGACAATGTCATCTTACTTGATCGCTCTAAAGATGCAGCTTTAAACAAAAAAGGTTTATCCCTGTCATTTTGAGCCAAAAACTATTCAACAAAAAACTATCCCATGGAAACATCCCAGAAAAAACCCCAATGATGGGATAACTGATTTTCAGACATCTGCTTGATGTGTGAGTTCAAACGTAAGCTAGAAACTGTTAATCACGTTCTTTGTAGCTGTCAAAGACTACAAAGTCTAAATGGCTAGTAGGTAGATTTCTTAACAAATTAAATGAAATCTCTTAATCAGACTGCAAGAGACAATTATTTTTGATAAGAAGCTTAAGATGGCTGATTGAAAGAAATTGCACAGCAATATCACAACTATTAAAAGTCAAATATCAACTGCACAACTCCCATTATTTTTCTTTTCACATTTTTTTTGTAATGATTTTTCTATCGACATGAACCACATTGGTCCCATGGGTATTTGAGTGGAGGTGCATTTATGCTTCATTTTTATCCTCTTGCACCCATACATAATATGTCTTTTTTTATAGGATTGCCCCCCCCCCCCCCTGAACTTATACCTGCGTTATAGATCGTCTGTTAACATATTCAAAGACCCAATTACCTTTTGGTATTGCTCTCAATCCCGTGGCAAAGTCGATTGCTTCCTCGATAATTTCCAATTGTTTATTAAGGCCACCAATATCATCTTTTGTAATAGAATAATCTTCAATATTTTCTGTTGTGCTTTCTGGGGTTTCTAGTTGATTGCCAGCTACTTCAATTTCAGTAGAAATAACGACTTTAAAAATATCTCCAAAGTTAGTTTTCTTTAAACTTAGTTTGTTGAAAGACTCTTCAAGAGCACATGTATCTTCTTCTATTACATTCGTCCAGCCGACAACTTTCATGATTAGATGTTTGTTGAAAAAATTGAACCGAATCAAAGTGCCCACGGTTAAAGATAGATTCTTCAATTCCAATTTTAATAAACGGGCAATGTCTTGAAGTTGTTGTGTACTTATGACATCATTTAAATCCAGGTTTTTAGCTTCCCTTTGTACTTGCAGTAAGACTGTTTTGGCCGTCATAGGCTGACCTTTGGGAAGAGATTGTATTTGGCAGACTTGACCCTTAAAAGATGACCAATTATTGTTAAAATCTATAATTTATAGAACATTTACGTTATGCTTGTTATTTTTATTTGTTGTTTCACATACCCACCCTCTTCGCTGACAAATATCGTGGTAAGAAACTTGTCCGGTGTAGGCCATATATTACGTATTAGAGCTGCATCCTCTTTGCAAGATTTGATTACTACTTGTTGACCAATATGCCAGCCGGACAAACGCATTGCACCCTCAGAAATGAATATCAAATTATTCAAATACTTTTGCGGCATGTCCTTTAAGGCCTCTATGTCGAATTTTCTCATTTCTATACTTGACGTATACAAAGTTCCTTTTCGAATATATTCCAGTGGCTCACCATTACTCGTTTCCATGTGTCCTTCTTGAATTGGACACACTTGGTCGTGTCGTTCCCTATCATTTGACGTTATGTGGACCTCACATTTTTCACAATGATACCAGATGGCAATTGGCTTTGACGCACTCTTCTTATTAGACGATTTTGGGGGCATCTCGGGAATCCCGGTGATTAGTGAAATTTCTGAATGACAAAATGTATTTACAAAAAACACATGCGGTTAAATTTGTAAACAAACATATGCCTGGGTGACAGGGCTGCCAACTTCATCAATAAAAAAATCGTCGTTTTTTTTAAAAAAAAAGTTGTTATATCTGAGATATAAATCGTCGTAAAGTTACACAGCGTTACAGCAGCGTTGCCGTTGGCCAATTTTTTTCCGCCCAAAATATAAAAACGATTTATTCACACCACACGCCTCATTATTATTACTTGTTTTATGCAATTTTGACTTTTTTTAATATGTACCTAAAAATATAAAAAAATGTCATTTCTTTATATATTTTTTCACAAAACAATGCGAAAACTTACTTATGCATTGTTGTTTTCCCTTCTATTGTGTTGTACAAACATATGTAAGAAAACAAAAACACGTAGAAAAAAGTGAAGAAGCATTACAAATGCATTCACTAGAACAAATTGGTCGGCGTTAATATTAACACAGTCAAATGACTAAATTGCTCCTACACGTACGGATCGCGCTAAAAACGTTTTCAGAAGATTATTTATTCAATTTAACCAAAATGAAGGAAAATGTAGAAAATAATTGGAAACAAAATCTCAAAAAAACGCCCAAAAACCGCCCAAGCTTCAAAATTGCAATAGTCTCCGACCAGTTTTGGAAGGTTTCGCCCAAATCGGCAACGCTGCACACAAGCTACTCAACATTTACATAAGAAATTTACTTTGTTAAAATCTCTTATTTTATCTACTTAGTTTTTCTATTTTTTCCCTATCCTCTCCTTTTTTGTAATTAACCCCTCCCCTTCACCCACTAATTTTAGGCTAGTTATAAGTATACTTTTAAGCTAATTACTAGGATATTTCACTCCTAAGACCACTTTAGCCTCAGGAGCAAGGGCGAACACACTTATCAGGTCTACATACAAATTAAAAATATTTCTATACACAGAAAAGGCTTGGCGCCGTTAGCTGTACGTTATTGATAATTTAGACAATACATTATAGTCATAAGCAATTTCTTGTTTATAGATCTAGTATATGTCTGTCATTGTTTATGAAAAAAAGTCTCAATAAACTAAACTAAAAAAAAAATAAGAAATTTAGGAGTGACTACTCTCGCAAGCTATATGATCACCGTTCTTGTTGTTTCTCAAATTGGGACATCATTCATGCACACGACACCAAATGTAAGAAATGGTGCCGACCTGCCCCACACTAATTTTCCGATTTATACGTACTAAATATTGCAATAGTTAGAAATAGAATATATGTAAAAAAAAATATTACTGCTTTTGTCTGTAAACGGCGTAATGACAATTTCAACAAAAAAAAAAACGAATTTCTAATGAAAACAATGAATAATTTTTCCTTTTCTTGTCTGAACAAGTTATTACAAGAACACGTGAAGCACTTACATTTTCTTACTACGGACTTATCGAATCGAAGGGTTTGTCATTCCGAAAATTTGCAAATTTATATATGACTTCCTCTTTATTTCATATAACGATTTGTTTTAAAATCCTCATTTTCGGCGTTTTTACCCAAAAATTTCAATTGGTCAAATTCTAGTTGTAAAACCGTGAATATTGGCAGCCCTAGTGAATGACTTTCTCCGACGAGAACAATTCACAATAGTTGTTTGATAGAGAGGGGTCATAGGAAGATGGGTCTACCTTAAATAAATGCCTGCCAACGGGTTTATCCCGTTACCAACTCGTAACGGGTTAATCGATTGATTAATTTTATACCCGATTTAGAAGGCATTCAATATGTTTTCCAAACATATCAAATTTCTTCGGATTCTATGGTATTAGAACTTGTCCGGTGTCTTTAATAGTCTTTAATAAAAACTTTAAGATCTGGCTATATTTCTTCATGACAATATACATACCACCAAATCGGAGATATTTTGAGTTTCAACGCATTTTCCCAAAAAACTCCGACCTAAAAAAAATACGACACAGCCTCGCAATAGGTTAATGAATCGAACATATTTCGATTAGTGTAAGATATGTTCATTTGTTTACCCAAATTTTGGTCCCGTATATGCTGTCTAGAGCTACATATATACATATGTTAATTTATTTTCCCAAACTTTGGGGTCCTAAGAAACATGGGTCGTCGCTATCTTTTTCTTTATATTATTTTAAATTATGTGCTCTACACAGGTATATTTTATTGTGTTTTTATTGTAATTATATCTAGATTAAGCTAGATTTGTTCCACAAGGTATTTTCTTTTTTTGTTATATCGATGTTAAAAAGTTTATTGTGAAGCACTAGGAGTACTTATATAATTCGAAATGGTCATTTGTATGAGGGCTTTATCAAAAGATGGACCAATAGTGTCAAGCTTCAGTAGGAACGGCTATAAGTCTCTCATAACGCACTATGATAAATTATAGCACAATCGGATTTACTTTGTGGCTTCTAGAGAAGCTGAACCTTAAATCTGACCGATATTCTTCAACTTCACAAAGATTACGTATATGTCTCGTACACCACACTATTCAAAATTTAAGCAGTATCGAATGGATTATGTGATTTCTATATTGGCAGGTTTTTCAATCGAGAAGGATCTTTGTGTGGTTTCTATGTGAAAATATAGGCCGATATGGTCGAGTTTCACAAGAGTTTATAATGGGTCTCCATAATATATCATACGAAATTGGAGTATGGTCGTATTTAAGGTATGGATTCTGTAGAGGCTGACCCTCAAATTGGGAGGGACCGGTGTGTGGGGGCTATTCGTTAACATGAACCTATAAGGCCTAATTTTACCAGAGTTTATTATTGGCTACTCGTTATGCACAATTTGGCCAGAATAGTAGTAAATATGTGGCTTCTGCAGTTGCAGGCTCTTAAACCGGGAATGAATGATTACATCCAAACAAGCCCAGATATAAACCAATTTTAATAGATTCTCGTGCTTGGCATAAAGCAGAACTTTTTTTCGGACATCGCTTATGGGCATTAGATAGTTTTTCTAAGTTAATCGACATTAAGAGCAAGGGGTATTTCTCCTTTCCTAGTACTAAGTCATAATGCCCTGTGTGGTGTAGAGTATAACAAGTTGGAAGCAGTGGAAAAGAAAAATGTAGCAGAGGATCAAAAAAAGTTTTCCAATGTGATGCCAAAGATTTTAGGTTAGTTGGTAATCGGGATGTTGACGTCATCGACTTTTACATTAAGTGGCAACCGCACCTATGCGGTCCATGCAGTTAACAGTGTGGCTGATGATTTGCAGGCGGACATTTTCATATTCCCCGCAGTGAAGAAGCGTGGTAAGTCAGTGGGGTAGCAGTTGATTTTCTTGCATATGTCAACTACTTTAGGTCCTGACGCTAGAATTGTGCAATCATCAGCGTACGACACTATTTCAATCCCGCCTATTGGTGCATGGATCAGGTTAAAAAGTAACAGAGATACTTCCTCTCCCTGGGGAACTCCCTGCTTAACTCTACAGGGCTTCGACTTCCTGTCTATACATTCTACATACGACTGGCGCCCAACGTATCGAACCAGGCTGAAGGGACGTTTCTACGATGTCCTCGAAGAGAGTGGGTAAGAGCCACGAAGACCGTCCTGTCGTTGGGCTTGTTCAGGTTAACATATCTAGACAGATATGTGTGGTGATAGCGGGTAAATCAGTTGTTAAGGTGAGCCGCTTGCGAAACCCGCGTCGATGATCAACACATAGAAGGTGTTCGATCAGGCTTTGGAGTAGTGCTTCAAGCGTCTTTGCTACTGGCGAAAGCAAGGAAATCAGCCTGCACGATTCGCCTTTGCTTGAGTCTTTGCCTGGTTTCAGTAGTGGCACCACTCTTTCCATTTCCTGGCATAGGGCACCAAATGAGTGGCTAAATACAGATTGAGCACCTTGGTCAAGTACACTACTCCCTGGTTATACAAGTGCTTGAACATCAGCATAGAGATTTCGTCCGGACCCAGCGCCTTCGATGACTTTACGCTGTCGATGATATTGGCAACTTCGCCTTCAGTAAATTGTGGTCGCGCCTCTTCTTTTCGCTTTTCGCTCTCTGGGTGCTTAATAAAAGGCCGGTTAAAGTAACTCGCGTCCGCTTCAAATCTATCACTGTTCGTCGCCGAATGAGACGACTTTACGGTAGTAGTTCCTTCCAGTGTTAAGTGAACCAGCAATTTTTTCGCTTGTATTCTTTGGCCAACCAACTGATCTTAGAGTTAAGTTCCCTTATTCTTCGGTCAGTAGGCTTGAAGCAACGAGTGTCATCACTCTCATCTGCGAGTCCCGCTGACTGTGCTAGTAAATTTGGTCATATCTCGGGAATTCGACCAGCAGGAATATGGCGAGCGACTGCTGCGTTGATAAAAGCCCGGAACTTCCACTCGGCAACTCGACCATCCAAGGGAATGAGTAGATTACTATAGCTGCAGTTGGTAGCTTCTCAAAAGGCATTCCAATCAGCCCTTCTTTATTAAGACATGTACGGCGTTCAGTTTATGAAGTCGGATGGTCTGTTGATGGAAGGGATTATGGGAAGGTGATCCGATCCTACCGAGACGACGGGTTGACATGTTAAGTCGCTGATAAGGCCAGGCGAAGCCATAGATATGTCTAGCCAACTGTGGCAACTACCCATAACGTTGAGATATTAAATTGCTCTGCTATAGCTTTGCCCCTCTGGTTATTGTCTAGTTTGGTCATTCTTTTTTTGTTTAATACTTCAATAGCGAAGTCACGGTGGAGGGTATATAAGTACAAGATTTTTAAATAGGTACACTCGTTTCAATATGCTGGTACACCTGCAAGTTAAGACTTGTTGGGCCAACTTTCTATCTAATGTAGGAATTTGTAATAACTATAAGTGATTGATGGACATTCTTAGGGTTATAGTAAAACCTTCTCCGTCCATATGACAAAATATAAGTATACATATGAAGAGAACATTTATTGTCCAATGCTTTAACCCTAAATGACTGCACTTATCGAACATGCATTCTTATTGTGATTATTATCATAAATAACTATTTATAGTTAATCAAAATGTATCTATGTATACTTTATTAACACATAAATCTTTGTTATATATAAATTTAATCAATATAAGTGATTATAAATATACACAATTCAAAAATCTCATAGATTATTAAGCCGAAAAAAATCTACTTAAAATCGTTTTAGAGAATGGTTTGAGTTTAAACAATCATTGGTAAATAGTATTTTAGCTAGCTAATCTTCTCGTGTTTTGAGGACGAATTGTATAGAATCATCATAGATGATAAAAAGGTATTCCATTAAGACTATTGATTGATTGGAGGCAGAACCACCGCTGGCTCAATCCGTAATCCTTATTGTAACAGCAAATCAGTTTCCAAAGCATTGCAGGCCATTAAATCGTTTTCCAATTGGTTTGCGCTGGCTGTAGAAGACGATTTTTGATTGAGGAATAAATCGAAATCGTAAGTGCCATTGGAAGATGAAGAGTTTTGTGTGATGGTTTGAGAGTTGGGCGAACTATTCAAATCAATACCGAGAAGACCTAAATCTTTTAAAAGTTGGTCGCCATCATTTTCGTTAGAAGATGCAGAAGCTGGGAATGGGGAGAGATCGTTATCATTTGCATTGTCCGATAAAAATAAGATGTCCTGTTCTTGTGCTTTAGTTGGGACATTTAGTATAGGAGCTGCTTCTTCCACCGCTTCTAAGCCACATACAATATCTGCAGCAGTAACGTCGTTGGAAAATTTCCGAAGAACCTGTTGTTGTTCTTCCTCCTCGTCATCGTCGAGTTTCTGGGGTTCCAAGACTTTAGATTTGTACTGGAAAGCAGTTTCCTTAAAATCTACCTCTATGGGAAATAGATGAGGCAACGTCTCCATTCTATCCACTATTGATCTATTAAGTTGAGCCAGACTGTCTAAAAGACAGCGTAATTGCTTTGTTAAATCATTGGCATGTTTACACTCCAGAAGTTCCATTTTTTCCAGAACATCTGTTCTTAATTTGGCAAACTTTCCTCGCGCATCCTGACGACATCGCAATATAAGGCGATATTCGTAGTTGCCCGTCTCCACACGGTATAGTGGCTCCTGAATGGCGGCAAAACCGTGTTCCTCGTCGTCCATTTCTTTGACTTTTAAGCAGTACGATAAATAGGTAAATTTGGCATCCATGTAGCGTTTGACTGTTAGTTTGGTATCTGGTATAGCCTTGTGCAGGTACGTTCCCAAGTCATCCAGTACGGGTTTAATCTGTTTAATGACACCCAATCCGTCCTTTTCTAAATTACGATGAAACTCACCAAAGATACGAAAGATTTCTGAGGCTCGCAACTGTGGTTCACGTGTACTAACACTCATAAAACAGTCGCCAAACGAACGATACGTTTGCAAGAGATCATAATAGGCTTTCAACATACGTCGAGCATGTTCGACCAAACCCTTGTACATCATTTCGGTTCCCTCAAGCTCCTCAAGACGTTTCACTAACGAATCGTTGCAGAGTATGGCTCGGGACAAACCCAAAGTGTCGGCGGTGTTGCTGGACATATTGTCCACTATACGATGTTTTAATTTTTTCAATATTATATCTAACGATTTTCCTCTGTCTGGATCGGCGTGCAATTTATTATAGTGTATTGTTACTTGTTGACTAGCGGCTTGTATCATTTTGGCTACTTGTACTTTGGTTTTCCCCTTAACGCTCGTACTGTTTATGGCCAAGAGTTCGTCGCCACTTTCGAGGGAACCTTCTCGGGCTGCCGGTGTACCATCGAAAACCTGAAATATACAAATGCTTAGACTAACATGACCAACTGATTGCTTAAGTTGTATCATACCTGTACAATATACAAACAAGGACACAGGGGAGCTCCGCCGCCAATACTTATGCCTATGAGGTTGGTGTCATCCTTGACTATTAACACCGACTTTGTGCTGACAGTCATGCCCCTGTCGGATAAGAAAAGAAACAGTATGCATTAGAATATATAAATTCAGTACTTAAAGCGGATTACAAACACAACATCTAGCACGAAACAAAAAAAGACTACATAGATAAAACGATCAAGAAAATAATATTCTATTATTGAAAGTGCTTAAACATACTTATATTTAAGTTAATTGGAAAGAAGATGGAGGTGTATAAATAGGAAGGATATTTCTATTGGAGAAGCTATGCTAAATAATACCTGCATTTTTCCTTAGCACTTGTTTTAAAGGAATTTATTAAATTGTATTCAATTATGTCGTGCCCTATACCCTGAAATAATCATCCATGATATCTTTTGGTTTATTAGAAAAAACTTAAGCTAATCAGCGGTATCTGTTCGTTCATAAGGCAGAGAAAGCAAGCTAGCATCCAAATGAATTGCGACCGTTTAGCATTTGAATTTTTTAATGAAGTGTTTTAGCCATTAGAGTGTTTATAACGAATGAAAGCGGATGACTGGGCCTCTTACAGTGACAATCGATGGATATTACAGAGTTTAGCAGGAGCAATGAAATCATGCATATGTTTACTTTATCATCCGTTGCATTTCTGGTTCAACATTTTTCAAGTCAGCGAAAATACTAATATTTATAATTATATATTACCATATTTAATTATGTATACGATTTAGACTTTTTTGGGTTCAATTTTAACCCTTCAATTCTGCTGTGAGGTCCCGTCCGTGCTTTGTGGCTACAGCGTATAAGATTAGTCGATCAACAGAATAAATCTTTTTCACTGCCAAATGAACACGCAATGCCTTGCTTTACTAGTTAACGCATAGCATCGTTGGTTTCTGGCGAACCGCCCTAATTTGGTCGAACATTGCGAAATTCAGTCTGGAGCGAACGGCGTCCGAAACTAAACTCTCTTAGCCACCAGCGATTTATAGTGGTTTTTTATGGTGCTTCATCGCCAAAAGTTGAAATAAGTTGATGGAGAAATTCTTGTCTCGATAAACCATGACGAAAATCGTAAAAAATCATAGCACGAAAATGTGCACGGGTAAACTCTATTTTTGCACAAGATGAATTTTTTTTACAGACTATTAGCAAAATAAATCACGCTTAAATGTAGAAACGTTGTTAGTGAAGTTCCACTTTACATCTGGCAACACTTGTAATGTTAGTGACCGTTTCATGCTTACAAACACAATTTCGTATTGCAACAGTCATAGTGCAGTCCCGGTAGAGATTTGTATTTAGGATTCTATGATGCCACGGCACAAATATTGATTCGATCTGTGATCTATTTCAATTGAAATTCATTCTTATGTTACTCTTCAAACTTTAACTCTGTCGAAGTTAATCGCAGACTAATTGAAGGAAAACTAATTACAGCAAAAAATTGTTTCCACTTAAACAAAATATAAGTAGAATGCCTTGTTGAAATCCTTTTTATAATTTTTTTCATTTTGAGTTATTTTATCCAGACTTGTATTATAATTTAACTGGCCAAATTAAAGTTAATTACAAAATGAATATAAACTACTTTTCTATAGCTAAAACACTGCACATTAAATTCCGGATTTTGTTTATTAATGCGTAACTCGAGTTAAAAGTTTTCATTTATCATGTTTTAAAAACTGGCAATATTGCTATCTTGCGTCCACACGATCTAGTTTGGTGCAATCTAGTATTCTAAGTTTCCAAATAGTTGAGGTGATTTCTAAACTATTTGATAGTCCCCATTTACACGAGGCAACTTTACTTGCAGCAACTGTCAATTTGCTGGAGAGAGAGAGGTAAGGGAAAAGGAAAACAACTTGCCGTGCTGCCAAATCCTATTGTGTTTTTCGTAGTGTGAGGTTGGCTGCAGATTTTTTTTTGGTATTTATTTTTAACACAAAAATCAGAACGAATAAATCACAAAATGCCAGAAAAAGCAATAATGAAAACAAAAATTGCCGTAACCAAATTGCCTAGTGTAAACACTAGAGTCAAGTTCAAAAGGGAATAATATAAATAGACGCAAGTAAAGTTGCCTCGTGTAAATGGGGCCATACAAATGGATAACTAAAAAATAGCCAGATTAGCTGCGATAGTTGTTTCGTAACACTGGTTTTTATGTTTTTTATTGTAAGAGTGATAGAGATGACACAATAAATGCGACACGAATACAACTGATTAGTTTTTTTGAAAATCATCAAAAAAAAAACTTCAGATCGTTACACAGTTTATTAAGTTTATTAAGTGTTGTGTGAATGAGAATGAACGAGTGACTGAATGCGACTCAATAATTGCTATCGTGTCGCGTCAGTCTAAATACTGCTTAATGTGAAACATTTAAAACGTGTATGAAATTCTAGTTTTATTATTAAATCATAAAAGATTTTTATTCGCTTAAACAGTTTTCACAGATCATGTTTTTGAATAACGTTCGTAAAAACCTTTCTAAGAAATATACAATCGGTGTCCCGGTGCAAAAGTCTAGCGCTTTTACCTAGTGCTATGGGGAGATAACAGTTTCGTGGTAGACAAGTTTGTAAAAAACCGAAAGTTACAAATCTTAGAAATCAATAGAGTATGAAAATAATTACAGTAAACTTTTTCAAATCGGTTGTGTTATTTTTTTTTTGTATCAGGAATACACAATAATAGGTGTGTATGATAAATTTAATATTCATATGAAAAAATTGGCCAAATCATATACGCCTATTTCCATGGGGTACGTTAATTTTTTTAAATTAATTTTTTGTAAAAATTATTAACTTTTAAAATCGTAAGGAATTTTACTTTCATCTGAATATACTGTGCGCATTTTTCGAATTTACAAGGTATTATTCTTTTATATCCGTATAATGGACGCATTTTAGACTCCTATGGAGCTATGAGTCTTTTCCCCGAATTTAGCCGGATCCGGACCAGTTATTTTATTTTGTGTTTTTAAGACCATAACTGGACCCCAATAACAATTTATTAGGAGGTAATCGCATTTAATTTTCTTAGTCATAAATCTAAGTCATTGTTAAGTCTTATTTAGTGAAAGTTATAGCCTTTTAAAGATTGTCGTTCTTTTTCCTAGGTATAGTCTCTTAAAAAAAGCCAAATGCATCCTGCCAAATTTTTTAAGATCTACCCCTGGACAAGATTGCATTAATTTATAGTCAGTGTTCAAATTAAAAAAAATATAAATCAAAATAAGTGAAATTTAATTTCTGAACTTAAATTGTTAGATATCCCTACCCGAATTTAAACCTTGCATGATAACCTAAAGTTCACAATGACAGTTCGAAATTGTTAAATTTCACTAATGAATTCAATTTTTCGATTTTCCGCAGACAATTCTTGAAAAAAAAAATTAATTTTTGGCTTCTATCTACTAAATTCTACTAAATTCGGTATTTTTTAAACGGCGTTTGAATCAAAATTCTATTGCTTTTCGAAGTCAGATATATTGAATTTATACCCTCACCACTTTGTGTTACGGGGGTGTTAAGAAGAGTTTGTGCTGCTTTTTATAACATCAAGTAGACCCGACACAAATGTTCCTCCCGATTTGGTGTCTCATTGACCTAACAGCGCCATATTTCATCAAATTTCAACAAAAGTCGGGTTATGAAGTTTTTTTTGCACACACAAATAAACATTTCTGAAACAAAGCAGATCAGTATTAATATTGTCTATTGTTTCTAACCAACCTTACCATCAGGGCTGTAGAGTCGGAATTTCGAAAATCTGCCCGGAGTCGGAACAGAAGGCAAAAAATGTGCTCGACTCCGTATAAAGGTTGAAATATTTTCAAACGAAAATTTAATTTCTCCTGGTTTTTTTAGACATAACTTTAAGTACAAATTGATTTATTCTCATTCAGAGTTAATTGAAAATCTCTGCGAGCTAACTCACTTAGTCTAAGCAATTCATTCTGATACCAAGAAAAACTAGTGGTGGAATATGACATGCTAAACTAAGCTATTTTTGCACAGTTTCTTAAGCAGTCTCTGGTGCCAACTCTAAGACTCTCTGCAGGAATTCTAATCAGACTGTGTCTTGTCATGATGGACACAATCAAGTTTCTCGATTATCTCTCGTCTGCTCTACCGGTCTCTGGTATGTTCCGTGGCCCAAACCCAAAATAAGTGAATGTGAGCCATTGTGTTTGGACAAAATGTAATTATCCCCACTAGGGAAAACACAGACATTCTGCTTCTTCTCTATTACACATCGATGATGAGGTAGTCTCCGCGCTATATTTAGTCCTGATCGTTGGAATAGTCCAGTCCAGTTCGATGGAATAGCCTTAGAACCTAGTTGACTGTTTTATTTTAAACTAACGGTGTTAAGTGGACACGTCCTTGTGCCAGGAGTTCGACAGTACCATGCGTTTCTGCCCGGTTAGTGTATGGACTACAATGCCATTAATATCAGGCATAGTGTTATGGATTACACTGCCACACTTATGGACAATAAAGGTGCAGCAGCAGCCTGCCTTCGTATTATGTTCAGGGACAGGACATGTTACTTTCAGTTTTAGTGCGCGGTCCAACCATTTCTTGTAACTTATCTAGAATTTTGCATTATGTAGAATTTTAAAAGCCTTCAGTAAAATGATAACCAAATTTGGCATTAATTTTCTATTGAGTAACATTTGTAAGAGTCGTTAAATGCCCGGGCACTGCAAAGCTCTTTTTGGCGCTGCGTATTTTTGAACATCCGATTGAACTCCCTGGCTTGAATTTTGATTTTAAACTAATCTTATTGTTTTCTATCTTCTACGGTTGAAGGGTTTCCATTCTATAATTTCCTTTAAAACAAATAAATATATTTATTCGGAGACCGGAGTCACCCCAAGACCCGGAGTCATTCCCACACCCACAGTCGGAGCAGAGTCGTCCCATTTTTGCAAAACTTCACAGCCCTGACCGGATTTCAAAACATTATTGAAAATTCGCGAAATCGACGTCCACGTTTTAATATATCCTCACTACAAAGCAACACCTGAACTAAAACCGGAAAATTGCATGTTATTCCAATAATATTTAATGTAATTTTATACAGCGCACAGGACAAAAAGCGCTAAGATTTGTCCAGTGCTTACGATTCGGGATCTACCCGATCAAAAAGCGGAGAATTTCTCTAGATTTTAAGTAAATATGTATTTGCGACGGTATTGTACTTATACTAAATGAGCGATATATATTTCTCATACATAGGGGAAACCGAAAACTCGGAAATATAACTTTTAGAATTATAGATCATATACGAAGACTATGGAGTCTAGAGTGCATTGTAAGGGTAAGACTTACTCTTTAAGGTGGACAGAATGTGTGTGGAACCAGGATCAACCCTGGGTAGGAACATCTTACATTTTTTTTTGCGGCGGATCTCTACCTCACAAATTCCAGCGATTTTACGAGTGAGAGATTTATCTCTAAGCCACGTAAAAAGTTCTCTTTAAAATGTATAAGCCTTTCTGAGTCAGCGTTAAACAGTAGGTCCCGTATATTGCTCATTGATTTGAGAATAGTTTCCCATAGGATGTAGTGGGGCTTTAGTAAGAATGTAGAATGTGTGGTTGGGACCGAGGGGATAAGCGCTGGAGTAGAGGCCAAGACCACAAACAGAGGTGTGCTTAAATGAAAGTATAATTCCAAATGGGTTTATATATACTCCTTGTCTGATTATTTTAAATGCTGAAGGTGCTTATTAACCATTGACGTACGGAAACTCAAAGAAGAGGACATTTTCTCTTCGTTTTTGATTTTGATTCGAATCAATTTGTGGCTCTTGGGTATTCAAAGCAACGGAAATTTCACTACAAATACAATAATGCACTTCCCTGTACGATTTGACTAAAATACGGGGTTAAATTTAAAGATATACTTTTGAACGTTTAGATACAATTCCTTAAAAAAAATGTATGATTTGGAACCATTCATCCGTTGTCGTTGCTTTATGGATTGCCATCCATATAGATGGCACATAAGCTTTGACCATGCCGTCATTTTGCCAATGAACTGTCCGCCTGCTTTAATAATAACACCTAGAGAATTCTGATCTTAAAAGAAATAATCGTGGGCTATATATGCAGGAATATTTCAGTATTACTACATGGATTTCTCTAGCTTACACACTTTTTCGAAAAAAGAAGATATTCTTTTCAAATGCCACGACTTACAATCTTTCTAATTCGAATTTCTGTTTGGACAAATCTTTAAACTTTTCCGTCTCGTACGTGGCAGTGTAAACAACAGTCACATCGCTTGACATCAAATTGTCATCGATCAAATTGGACGCTTCGTCGATTGAATCACCATTTTGCTCAGCTACAGTTTCTTCGTATGTCTGTTTAATTGGCTCACCCGTTGTTTCGGGCACCTTGCATGGATCCTTACAGATTGGTGTAATATCAAAGCTTTTGGGGAGAACACACAAGAAAATAAGGTTAGCATTTTCTTTCGACGATAGCGATTTTATGATATTCTCTCTACTATGGGTTGGACAGAATGCTCTAAGCTGTAACAAATGTACTTACGATAAGGCCTCTATTGGTATTAAAGATGTATTGTCTTCCATTGTTAGTTTTGAACTTTGTTACGGATATTTTGTGTGTGAATTTTTAAATTTGGATTAGTTTTTCATTTATAACAAGAGCAAAAATATGTACAGCATACAAAAAGTTTGTTTTTTTGCAAAAGAATTTGGAAAATATCGATTAGTAACAGCAGCCCATCCATATACACACAAAATGCCAGAAAAAGCAATAATGAAAACAAAAATTGCCGTAACCAAATTGCCTAGTGTAAACACTAGAGTCAAGTTCAAAAGGGAATAATATAAATAGACGCAAGTAAAGTTGCCTCGTGTAAATGGGGCCATACAAATGGATAACTAAAAAATAGCCAGATTAGCTGCGATAGTTGTTTCGTAACACTGGTTTTTATGTTTTTTATTGTAAGAGTGATAGAGATGACACAATAAATGCGACACGAATACAACTGATTAGTTTTTTTGAAAATCATCAAAAAAAAAACTTCAGATCGTTACACAGTTTATTAAGTTTATTAAGTGTTGTGTGAATGAGAATGAACGAGTGACTGAATGCGACTCAATAATTGCTATCGTGTCGCGTCAGTCTAAATACTGCTTAATGTGAAACATTTAAAACGTGTATGAAATTCTAGTTTTATTATTAAATCATAAAAGATTTTTATTCGCTTAAACAGTTTTCACAGATCATGTTTTTGAATAACGTTCGTAAAAACCTTTCTAAGAAATATACAATCGGTGTCCCGGTGCAAAAGTCTAGCGCTTTTACCTAGTGCTATGGGGAGATAACAGTTTCGTGGTAGACAAGTTTGTAAAAAACCGAAAGTTACAAATCTTAGAAATCAATAGAGTATGAAAATAATTACAGTAAACTTTTTCAAATCGGTTGTGTTATTTTTTTTTTGTATCAGGAATACACAATAATAGGTGTGTATGATAAATTTAATATTCATATGAAAAAATTGGCCAAATCATATACGCCTATTTCCATGGGGTACGTTAATTTTTTTAAATTAATTTTTTGTAAAAATTATTAACTTTTAAAATCGTAAGGAATTTTACTTTCATCTGAATATACTGTGCGCATTTTTCGAATTTACAAGGTATTATTCTTTTATATCCGTATAATGGACGCATTTTAGACTCCTATGGAGCTATGAGTCTTTTCCCCGAATTTAGCCGGATCCGGACCAGTTATTTTATTTTGTGTTTTTAAGACCATAACTGGACCCCAATAACAATTTATTAGGAGGTAATCGCATTTAATTTTCTTAGTCATAAATCTAAGTCATTGTTAAGTCTTATTTAGTGAAAGTTATAGCCTTTTAAAGATTGTCGTTCTTTTTCCTAGGTATAGTCTCTTAAAAAAAGCCAAATGCATCCTGCCAAATTTTTTAAGATCTACCCCTGGACAAGATTGCATTAATTTATAGTCAGTGTTCAAATTAAAAAAAATATAAATCAAAATAAGTGAAATTTAATTTCTGAACTTAAATTGTTAGATATCCCTACCCGAATTTAAACCTTGCATGATAACCTAAAGTTCACAATGACAGTTCGAAATTGTTAAATTTCACTAATGAATTCAATTTTTCGATTTTCCGCAGACAATTCTTGAAAAAAAAAATTAATTTTTGGCTTCTATCTACTAAATTCTACTAAATTCGGTATTTTTTAAACGGCGTTTGAATCAAAATTCTATTGCTTTTCGAAGTCAGATATATTGAATTTATACCCTCACCACTTTGTGTTACGGGGGTGTTAAGAAGAGTTTGTGCTGCTTTTTATAACATCAAGTAGACCCGACACAAATGTTCCTCCCGATTTGGTGTCTCATTGACCTAACAGCGCCATATTTCATCAAATTTCAACAAAAGTCGGGTTATGAAGTTTTTTTTGCACACACAAATAAACATTTCTGAAACAAAGCAGATCAGTATTAATATTGTCTATTGTTTCTAACCAACCTTACCATCAGGGCTGTAGAGTCGGAATTTCGAAAATCTGCCCGGAGTCGGAACAGGAGGCAAAAAATGTGCTCGACTCCGTATAAAGGTTGAAATATTTTCAAACGAAAATTTAATTTCTCCTGGTTTTTTTAGACATAACTTTAAGTACAAATTGATTTATTCTCATTCAGAGTTAATTGAAAATCTCTGCGAGCTAACTCACTTAGTCTAAGCAATTCATTCTGATACCAAGAAAAACTAGTGGTGGAATATGACATGCTAAACTAAGCTATTTTTGCACAGTTTCTTAAGCAGTCTCTGGTGCCAACTCTAAGACTCTCTGCAGGAATTCTAATCAGACTGTGTCTTGTCATGATGGACACAATCAAGTTTCTCGATTATCTCTCGTCTGCTCTACCGGTCTCTGGTATGTTCCGTGGCCCAAACCCAAAATAAGTGAATGTGAGCCATTGTGTTTGGACAAAATGTAATTATCCCCACTAGGGAAAACACAGACATTCTGCTTCTTCTCTATTACACATCGATGATGAGGTAGTCTCCGCGCTATATTTAGTCCTGATCGTTGGAATAGTCCAGTCCAGTTCGATGGAATAGCCTTAGAACCTAGTTGACTGTTTTATTTTAAACTAACGGTGTTAAGTGGACACGTCCTTGTGCCAGGAGTTCGACAGTACCATGCGTTTCTGCCCGGTTAGTGTATGGACTACAATGCCATTAATATCAGGCATAGTGTTATGGATTACACTGCCACACTTATGGACAATAAAGGTGCAGCAGCAGCCTGCCTTCGTATTATGTTCAGGGACAGGACATGTTACTTTCAGTTTTAGTGCGCGGTCCAACCATTTCTTGTAACTTATCTAGAATTTTGCATTATGTAGAATTTTAAAAGCCTTCAGTAAAATGATAACCAAATTTGGCATTAATTTTCTATTGAGTAACATTTGTAAGAGTCGTTAAATGCCCGGGCACTGCAAAGCTCTTTTTGGCGCTGCGTATTTTTGAACATCCGATTGAACTCCCTGGCTTGAATTTTGATTTTAAACTAATCTTATTGTTTTCTATCTTCTACGGTTGAAGGGTTTCCATTCTATAATTTCCTTTAAAACAAATAAATATATTTATTCGGAGACCGGAGTCACCCCAAGACCCGGAGTCATTCCCACACCCACAGTCGGAGCAGAGTCGTCCCATTTTTGCAAAACTTCACAGCCCTGACCGGATTTCAAAACATTATTGAAAATTCGCGAAATCGACGTCCACGTTTTAATATATCCTCACTACAAAGCAACACCTGAACTAAAACCGGAAAATTGCATGTTATTCCAATAATATTTAATGTAATTTTATACAGCGCACAGGACAAAAAGCGCTAAGATTTGTCCAGTGCTTACGATTCGGGATCTACCCGATCAAAAAGCGGAGAATTTCTCTAGATTTTAAGTAAATATGTATTTGCGACGGTATTGTACTTATACTAAATGAGCGATATATATTTCTCATACATAGGGGAAACCGAAAACTCGGAAATATAACTTTTAGAATTATAGATCATATACGAAGACTATGGAGTCTAGAGTGCATTGTAAGGGTAAGACTTACTCTTTAAGGTGGACAGAATGTGTGTGGAACCAGGATCAACCCTGGGTAGGAACATCTTACATTTTTTTTTGCGGCGGATCTCTACCTCACAAATTCCAGCGATTTTACGAGTGAGAGATTTATCTCTAAGCCACGTAAAAAGTTCTCTTTAAAATGTATAAGCCTTTCTGAGTCAGCGTTAAACAGTAGGTCCCGTATATTGCTCATTGATTTGAGAATAGTTTCCCATAGGATGTAGTGGGGCTTTAGTAAGAATGTAGAATGTGTGGTTGGGACCGAGGGGATAAGCGCTGGAGTAGAGGCCAAGACCACAAACAGAGGTGTGCTTAAATGAAAGTATAATTCCAAATGGGTTTATATATACTCCTTGTCTGATTATTTTAAATGCTGAAGGTGCTTATTAACCATTGACGTACGGAAACTCAAAGAAGAGGACATTTTCTCTTCGTTTTTGATTTTGATTCGAATCAATTTGTGGCTCTTGGGTATTCAAAGCAACGGAAATTTCACTACAAATACAATAATGCACTTCCCTGTACGATTTGACTAAAATACGGGGTTAAATTTAAAGATATACTTTTGAACGTTTAGATACAATTCCTTAAAAAAAATGTATGATTTGGAACCATTCATCCGTTGTCGTTGCTTTATGGATTGCCATCCATATAGATGGCACATAAGCTTTGACCATGCCGTCATTTTGCCAATGAACTGTCCGCCTGCTTTAATAATAACACCTAGAGAATTCTGATCTTAAAAGAAATAATCGTGGGCTATATATGCAGGAATATTTCAGTATTACTACATGGATTTCTCTAGCTTACACACTTTTTCGAAAAAAGAAGATATTCTTTTCAAATGCCACGACTTACAATCTTTCTAATTCGAATTTCTGTTTGGACAAATCTTTAAACTTTTCCGTCTCGTACGTGGCAGTGTAAACAACAGTCACATCGCTTGACATCAAATTGTCATCGATCAAATTGGACGCTTCGTCGATTGAATCACCATTTTGCTCAGCTACAGTTTCTTCGTATGTCTGTTTAATTGGCTCACCCGTTGTTTCGGTCACCTTGCATGGATCCTTACAGATTGGTGTAATATCAAAGCTTTTGGGGAGAACACACAAGAAAATAAGGTTAGCATTTTCTTTCGACGATAGCGATTTTATGATATTCTCTCTACTATGGGTTGGACAGAATGCTCTAAGCTGTAACAAATGTACTTACGATAAGGCCTCTATTGGTATTAAAGATGTATTGTCTTCCATTGTTAGTTTTGAACTTTGTTACGGATATTTTGTGTGTGAATTTTTAAATTTGGATTAGTTTTTCATTTATAACAAGAGCAAAAATATGTACAGCATACAAAAAGTTTGTTTTTTTGCAAAAGAATTTGGAAAATATCGATTAGTAACAGCAGTCCATCCATATACAACAAATAGAAAAAAAACGAACGAATGAAAGTGACGGTAAAAAAACACACAAACACAAAAACCAAGTCATCACAAGCAACCAACCACCATCCATCACCATAACGGGACCATAACAATACGATACACGAAGGAGGAAGAGAACACGATACATTCAACATATGGTATGGCTGCATTTGTGGAATTTGTTTGATCATGGAGAAACTTACATTTTATCTTCTTCAAAAAAGAAATCATCATCTGTATCCGTCAACATCTTGTTGTAAAATTGAGTTGAATATTTTAAAAATATTTACACGCACAGTTAAAATCAATATCACCAAATTATTTTGCACAATATTCTCGACGAAAAAGAGAAGTATACTTTCCAGCTTTTTGGTGATAAGAAAAAAAGATATGTGACAAATAAACCATTCACAATGGAGGCAGTTAAAACAGGGACGTTTTTTAAGTTACAAGTGTGGCATACTTTTCAGCAAAACTGAAAAGTATACTTTTGTGAGGTCTGTTTAAAATCACTTTGTTTTCAACAAAAGGGTGTATAGCGCACTTAAACAAAAAATATTGCATTATTGGAAACCGACCAACAAAATTGAAAATTGCTGGGTTTTTGTAGTATCCCTCTAAGAAAACCGGCACGCAAACGAAACGTTGGCGAAGTCATTTTTTCATACAAGACTACGAAAACGAACCGATTTTGCGATACGTAAATGCACCGTAAACGTTAATTTCGGAATAAGAGAATTAGAAGAAAAAAAGTAGTAGTTTGAATGTATTGGTAGTACGCCAAGGCTAAGCTAAAGTAGTACTTTTACGTAACACTAAAGCGGTCCGTTTTCGTAATACCAGAGTGTTGCATTTCCGTAACACTGAAGCGGTACGTTTTTGTATCTGCAAAACGTTCTGTTTCCGTACTGAATTTCTTTCTCTATCGAAATAATATAAGCTTTTTTATACTGAAGAATTAATGTTGCATATATTGTGAATGATTATGAATTCTTTGGCTATTACAAAATATAGATATGTAGATATAAATATACTACAAACGTTTTATAAATACCAATTATATTAACACTTACAAAAGCTGATTTTGTTTAACAACAATCAGATCATCACACTTCAAACATCAACTAAAACAATTAAAGTGTTCTGTCAACATGGCTGCCCGAATAAGAAAAAACAGTTAATGCCGTTACCATTAAGAAAAAACAGTTCGTTTTCGTATCGCAAAAACGGCACGTAAACGGATTGTTTTAGGTACTTTTTGGTTTAAATACGTTCGTTTCCATTACGCAAAATCACTTCCATTTCGTACCGTAAAAAACGGCACGTTTACGAAGAGTTTTACGCAGAATTAATTTCGTCGTATTTTTATATGAAAAACTATGCAAGTGTTAGTGATATGGCGGTCCGTATGCAGTTCGTTTTCGCTCCGCAAAATGCGTTACGTTTATTTTTCTTGGAGGGATGCTTCTCTTTTTTTGCAATAATCGTCCGCTGTCCGTGTCATCTGTATTTTTTTTCCTAATTTTGATTGTTGTCCGACGAACGAAATCCACCGATTTTTATTTTCAACGGATTTCGGCTGTCAATGTCCATTCAAGTTGCAAAAAATTCCGAGACGAAATACGATTAATGTCGATTTTAATTTTGTATGCGGATGAGACATAAGATAACTCTATTTTATTTATAGTAAGAAAAATTAAATTTTGCCAATAATTATATACTATATACTCTTTATTTTAATATATAAAATAGTTAAGTACAGGGTGGGCCAAAAGTTCAGATTATATAAATAAGATTATATAAATAATACTTGGAGAATAAATAACAGAGAGATTCACACTTGAACAAAAAACCAGATTAATAAAATCTATTTTTCTGGTTCTTTGTTAAATCAAAAGTTAAGTACAGGCTGGGCCAAAAGTCACCTTGGGGGTTTTTTGTTTATATATTTTTTTTCAGATTATAAAAATAGCACTTGGAGAATAAATAATGAAGAGATTCACGTTTGAACAAAAAACCAGAATAATAAAATATAGAAAAATCTATTTTTCTGGTTCTTTGTTAAATCAGGGATCAATTATTTTAATGCAAACGTATGAGTGATGAAGCTCATTTTTATTTGAATGGCTTTGTTAATCAGCAGAACTGTAGGTTCTGAAAATCCAAGAGCCATTCATCAACGCCAATTGCACCCCATTTGGTGAACAGTACAACAGGGTGTGGGATCACATCTGCAAATATCTTTGGGCCTTTCTTCTTTAAAAATAAAGATGTAAGTGCTGTAGCTAAAATGGAGAGCGTATCGGTTATGATAGAAATTTTTTTACGTCCTGCTCTTGAACTCAGACCTGAGATGTGGTTTTAGCAGGACGGAGCCACTGCCCGAGACACAAGGCCACTTTTAAGTCAAATTTTTGGAGAGCGAATAATTTTCAGAAATTCGGAAATTATTTGGCCAGCGCGATTACCAGATTTGTCAGCACCCGACTATTTTCTTTGGGGTTATTTAAAGGAGCGAGTATATGTGAACGAGCCCAAAACAATCCTTAAAAAAGTAAAAAAAATCCATTTTGTATATTAAACAATCTGAGTAAAAAATAAAAAAAGGATAAAGGAAAAAGTTATTAAAGTTGTTAACCCCATGATAACTTTTGGCCCACCCTGTACAAGCGCGTAGCAATAGCACATTTTTGTAAGCTGTGGCAACTTTCGTTTTTATTTAGGTTTAGTTTTTGCATGTTAAAATCAAATGTTTAGCAGTGGTTTCAGACATTTGAAAACACTATAATTTGCTCTTAATCTGGTGATATTAAAAACAGGATTCGTGGTTTGAAGGCACCATGGTTTCAGAACAGGCCTCTATGTTATTTGCTTAAGGATAGAACGTTATTCTCTATTAAATTTAATTTTTTTGTCCTCTTGTCTAGTGCATATCACTGACAAAAAATCAAATCAACAAATTTTCATCTGGTCGAGAAATTTAACAAAAAGCTCCGCTTTGGCCTTTGACGATTAAACCAACTACATATGAAGCTGCTTCCTTTTCGTCCCGTTTACACGTTAACTACTTCGAAATATACTACGAAAAAATTGGGGATAGAAAATAAACTTGGGTTAACTTAAATGTCAAACATTTTGTGTGAAATTATGAACATTTTAGTATTACTTTTGCCATCAATCGATATAAAGGCCTGCGGCCTAGTGAGTAGAACATTCGCAAAGAAATTTTAAGGTTGTGAGTTCGGAGAAGAAGCATTTTTTGTAAAATATTGAAGAAACCATTTGTGGGGGCTTATAAATCGGGAAGGACGTTTGCATAGCCGTAAAAAAGAACATGGACGTCCCTCAATTTCTATAGAGTTCGCTTTAAGTATTCGGCAATGTTTAAAGTTTAACTGAAATCATTATAAAAACAGCAGATCGACAGGCGGACGCCAATTGACACATTTTAATTAAAGAGTTACAAAGTCCTGTTTCTACCGACTCCAATTATAGTTGTGTTTAAGGTTAAGCCTCGATAAGACTGGTTACCAAATCACAATAGTTAGGTAATGAATTAACAGAAATTGTAAATTATTTTCTTGCAAAAGTACAGAAGTACTAAAGTCTTGAACAAATTAGAAAAGTAAAATTAATTGTTATAGCCATTTTGGTACAAAGCCTGGATAACTATCGAGTGTAAGCCTCTATACAGGCTAAGTACTTAAACAGCTACAACAATCTTAGTTTCGAGTACAGTAGAGGTTTTTCTTTAGACATGCTAAAAATTTAAACTTTGTTTAAACAAATTAATAAACTATTTCAGTGTTGCTATCCAGTCCTATTTATCGATGCTAAATCTAAAACACTACTAATGATTAAGCTAGATTTTTTATTTACAAAAAGGAATTTAAGGCGATTTTAAGATGTTCCGACTATGATACTATGGACCGCAATGAATGGCAGCAATACTTATGATTCGTCATATTTTCTATTTCTTTGCCGTGTCGCTTTGGCATAAATAATTCCATAAGAATTTATTTAAATATATTACATATAAAATGTACTTGCACTTTGTCGCGTCCCTCAACGCATTTTCTGAAAACTAATGAGAAACGTATATGCGAAATATGTCTTCTTGTTCCAGTTAAGTTTGATACATTTAAAATTAAATTATTAAAATGATGACTTAAGATTAAAGGCTCAGGCGCAGTGAAGCTTTTTTTCTTGCGAACGTATTTTCAACTATCCACAGTCTATAAACCATTGAAAAAACGCCCACACACTACAAAAATCGATGGCAAACTCTGTAAATTTTCAACATTTATTTTAGAGGTGTTCAGACAACCGCAAGTTGAGACAAGCGTAATAAAAAAAGGCTTAGTGTACTCGGGCCTTACATTTTTAATTTTTTGGAATAATAAAGTTGTTGGATTATTAAAAAAAATGAAATAAATAATATTTGAATTGAATTAATATTTAATATTGTATTGTTGTGGGTCGCCGTGGAGTATTGGAAGTGTGCAAGAATATCATGCCAGTTAACCTGATTCAACACCGTGTAAGAGCATCTAACAATATTCAGCTGTGGATTTCCACCTCGCTAGTGCAGACGACTTTACGAGTAAGAGATTTATCTCTTAGCCATGTAAAAACTTCTCAATGAAATGCATTAGCCATTCGGAGTCGTCGTGAATCGTACACAGCTCACTGATTTAAGAGACTTTCCCCCTTGTTCCTAATGGGGTGTTGTGGGACTTAAGTAAGTAGAATTGACATTGAAAAACTTAATAGCCCGCTAGAATAATCTAGAAACAACCAAACTACTGCATAAAAGGTCCAAATGAAATAAAATCAAATATACTTCTCATTTCATTGCTGAGAGCCTTTTCTCAGAGTTTAGTCTTCCTTCCAACAGCTGCTGCCAAGCTTTCGACAAAAAGCAATGAAAATTATTTTCAAATTATTTACATTGGAATTGATCCACAATTTGCATACATGTAATTCTTGTCTGTAATTATAATAATTCTGTATTTTTTCTTATTCGGTTGTTTTTGGGGACCTAAGGGCCTCAAAATCCTCTTCTTGAAGGCCCTCTTTGGCCACGCACATTTTTTTGCATTTTTGGTATTGTTGAAATTAAAACGGTGGCCGCTGATCTAAAAAACTTCAGTTTGGCTTTATACTCTAGCCTCGAATATGGTAAAGTGGCAATCCTTTTATATCAGCTGAGATTGACAACATACAGCATTCACAATAGACGAGATCCGATGTTGATACCTGAAGTTAAAGAAAAGAAAAACACACGTAGCCGAAAATAAAACAACATTTTTGTTAACAAGATGTTAAAATTACGAATATACCATAAATTAGTTATACAGATACTATGTCTGTCTATATTCTCCAGAGATATGTCAATGGCTCACGATGCAAAAGACTTCGATGATACTATTTTATATAAAATAGATTTTAAAATTCCTGATTTCGATGAGAACCCAGTAAGTAATAGATTTAAGAGACGTGACCAAAAATTAATATATCTCATATTTCATAGACATCCGTTTGTAATCAGAGTCTAAAATTAAAGACTACGACCGGGTCTTACAAAGTTATGCTTTTGAGCACAAAGATTAAACATACTCTAGTTACCTTATTTGTCTGTTTGTTGGTTTTTTTGGCCATTCTGAGATGACTTTTTTTAATTTGTGGTCTCGTCACATGAAGTGCACTTTGGCTATACATTCTATAAGAGTACTAAAGACAGGCTTTTCACTCCTTACTTTTTAGGAGCTTAAAAATCAACTGCAAACATTTTATACTCACCACCAAGAGAAGTACTATTGTGTGATTCCCGCTGTCACAGAGGCCAGAGAGGAGTCAAAATCGGATGAACCAGAACTATGTAAGTGACTATGACTTACCTACGTCCCACAACATCCCATTAAAGAACAAGGGGTACTCGCTCAAATCAGTGAGCTGTGTGCGATGAATTTTTACTGACTAAACCTACTGGGCCAACTGTTTAACGCCGGCTCCGAAGGCTAAGGTTTTTTATAGGGAAGTTTTTCGTGGCTTAGAAATAAATCGTATACTTGTTAAGTCGCGCACATTTAACGAGATGGAAACCCTCTGCTTAAAAATTGTTGGATGTTCTTACCCGGAGTTTAACCTGGATTTACTTGCATGAAAGTCATACACACTAAACATCACACCACGACGGGAAAGTTAATAAAGCACTTACTTACAACATGGTACAAGAAAAAGAAAATCTCTCATGCTTCAAAATATGCAGTGAAAGAGAAGAAGGTTGAGTAGGTCAGAAGAATAGTATCAGAAAAAGTTGGACGTTTTGTTGGGCGCTAACCTAAAAACCACTTGGTCTTTCCTCCCTAGTCTCTGTCTTCCCTGACCGCACGCTTCGTGGCAGTTGTCGTTGTTGTTGTAGCTGCACTGTGCTGGAGTGACAGACCTTGAACGAAAAATTGCTCTTCGGCTCAATCCGGCCCACAGAACCGGCTATCATAGGATTGTGGTAGTTGTCTTCTAATGTATTTCTGTCTGGAGCGTTATTCTTCATTGGACTGGCATGACTTGATTGAGCTTGCATCTCAATCGCTGTTTTTTTGATGAGTCGTTACTACTGTATTTCCTCTTATGCTGCTGGGGCGGTAGTTTTTACAAAGGACTATTCTCTTGAAAATTTATTCATTCGCTTTTTATAGCACCCAAGTGTCGGCGCCAAATAAAAGCATAAATAATATAAAAGAACCGGACTGACCCGAAACAAACACTCTTCGGCCAGGGACAGTCACCTCAACAATATATGTTTTTTGTTCGTCCATTTTTTCGTCGTGGGAGCAGCACTTCCCGGAATGCCTGCTCCGAATACTACTGGTCCGAGCCGGGATCGAACAAAACCCCGGACCTTGGATCTGCTCGGTTTGTCAGAACCGAATACACCATCGTGCTACGTCTGTAAGGTGTAATCGTTGCATGGAGTGGGTGTACTTCAGGAGCTGTTCAGGTCTGAACCACATCAGGGAGTATAGCGAAGCAGACTTTGTTGTCTCATGCTGTATCAACGAAGTTAGCAGTGGGTCTCTGGATTTGGTGTAATCATCGCCGTCTACATTTTCGTCGCCATCATCATTCAACTACGAGACTCCCTCGCAACAGCATCAACATATGTGACAGCTCATAGAGAAAGGGAACTAAGGGTAAAAAAATCAATTTTCATTTTTTTTTCCTTTTTTGATGTGGACAACATCTGAGCATCGAATGAGACCGATCCCATGCACCAAAAGTGTTCCCTCGCAGAGATATGCGCGTTTTATGAAAGTGATGTCGACGATTCTAAACGCAAATAGAAAGGGACCTAATCTTTAAAATGGCTCTACTGAACAAAACTTTTCACCAACTTCTCACTTTTTTTTGATGTGCACAACATCTGAGCATTGAATGAGACCGATCCCATGCCCCAAAAGTGTTCCCTCGCAGAGATATGCGCGTTTTATAAAAGTGAAGCCGATGATTCTAAGCGCAAATAGAAAGGAACCTTATCTTTAAAATGGCTCTCCTAAACAAAACTGTTTTTTTTAGCCTTAGGTTCCTTTCTATTTTGCGCGTCACATATACATCTTAGCTTTGGCAGAGCAAATTGATAGCTCTACGTTCTGCACAGTGAATGAGGACGCCCCACGCGGATTACTGTCGATTGTCGTAGCTCGCCAGACATCACCTGGCCTTGCGTCTCAATCAAAAAAAGGTTGATTGGGTGGCCTTCAGAGAAGTCACCAACCGCAGCTTTAATAATCTAGCTATTCCGTCAGATGTTCGAGTAGCCGAGAAAAAGTTCCGGGCCATCATCAACGCAGCAGCCGCTCGCCATATCCCTGCTGGTCGAATACCCGAAATACGACCAAACTTCCCAGCAGAGTCAGCAGGACTCGCAGACGAGCGTGATGACATTCGTCGCTCCAACCCTACTGGCCCTAGAATTAGGAATCTTAACTCTGAGATCAGTAGGTTGGTCAACGAATATAAGCGGAACAAATGGCTAGACCACTAAAAGCAGTGCAACTTAAGTTCCGGAATTGGTAAGTTGTGGACAACGGTCAAATCGCTCTCTAACCCTGGAAAGAAGGATGATCGGACAGCTGTCATGTTCGTTGATAGAACAGTGACAGCTCCGAAGCGGTGCTGCTGTTTTTTAACCAACTTTTCATTGAGCACCCAAAGAGTGATAAGGCGAAAAGGAGAGTATTGCGTTGTTTCCACAGCACCTGCTGTGCTGCTTTACACCCCATCACCACACGTAACCCCATGATAACTTTTGGCCCACCCTGTACAAGCGCGTAGCAATAGCACATTTTTGTAAGCTGTGGCAACTTTCGTTTTTATTTAGGTTTAGTTTTTGCATGTTAAAATCAAATGTTTAGCAGTGGTTTCAGACATTTGAAAACACTATAATTTGCTCTTAATCTGGTGATATTAAAAACAGGATTCGTGGTTTGAAGGCACCATGGTTTCAGAACAGGCCTCTATGTTATTTGCTTAAGGATAGAACGTTATTCTCTATTAAATTTAATTTTTTTGTCCTCTTGTCTAGTGCATATCACTGACAAAAAATCAAATTTTCATCTGGTCGAGAAATTTAACAAAAAGCTCCGCTTTGGCCTTTGACGATTAAACCAACTACATATGAAGCTGCTTTCTTTTCGTCCCGTTTACACGTTAACTACTTCGAAATATACTACGAAAAAATTGGGGATAGAAAATAAACTTGGGTTAACTTAAATGTCAAACATTTTGTGTGAAATTATGAACATTTTAGTATTACTTTTGCCATCAATCGATATAAAGGCCTGCGGCCTAGTGAGTAGAACATTCGCAAAGAAATTTTAAGGTTGTGAGTTCGGAGAAGAAGCATTTTTTGTAAAATATTGAAGAAACCATTTGTGGGGGCTTATAAATCGGGAAGGACGTTTGCATAGCCGTAAAAAAGAACATGGACGTCCCTCAATTTCTATAGAGTTCGCTTTAAGTATTCGGCAATGTTTAAAGTTTAACTGAAATCATTATATAATTCCGGCCTGAACCTAGATTGAAACAGCAGATCGACAGGCGGACGCCAATTGACACATTTTAATTAAAGAGTTACAAAGTCCTGTTTCTACCGACTCCAATTATAGTTGTGTTTAAGGTTAAGCCTCGATAAGACTGGTTACCAAATCACAATAGTTAGGTAATGAATTAACAGAAATTGTAAATTATTTTCTTGCAAAAGTACAGAAGTACTAAAGTCTTGAACAAATTAGAAAAGTAAAATTAATTGTTATAGCCATTTTGGTACAAAGCCTGGATAACTATCGAGTGTAAGCCTCTATACAGGCTAAGTACTTAAACAGCTACAACAATCTTAGTTTCGAGTACAGTAGAGGTTTTTCTTTAGACATGCTAAAAATTTAAACTTTGTTTAAACAAATTAATAAACTATTTCAGTGTTGCTATCCAGTCCTATTTATCGATGCTAAATCTAAAACACTACTAATGATTAAGCTAGATTTTTTATTTACAAAAAGGAATTTAAGGCGATTTTAAGATGTTCCGACTATGATACTATGGACCGCAATGAATGGCAGCAATACTTATGATTCGTCATATTTTCTATTTCTTTGCCGTGTCGCTTTGGCATAAATAATTCCATAAGAATTTATTTAAATATATTACATATAAAATGTACTTGCACTTTGTCGCGTCCCTCAACGCATTTTCTGAAAACTAATGAGAAACGTATATGCGAAATATGTCTTCTTGTTCCAGTTAAGTTTGATACATTTAAAATTAAATTATTAAAATGATGACTTAAGATTAAAGGCTCAGGCGCAGTGAAGCTTTTTTTCTTGCGAACGTATTTTCAACTATCCACAGTCTATAAACCATTGAAAAAACGCCCACACACTACAAAAATCGATGGCAAACTCTGTAAATTTTCAACATTTATTTTAGAGGTGTTCAGACAACCGCAAGTTGAGACAAGCGTAATAAAAAAAGGCTTAGTGTACTCGGGCCTTACATTTTTAATTTTTTGGAATAATAAAGTTGTTGGATTATTAAAAAAAATGAAATAAATAATATTTGAATTGAATTAATATTTAATATTGTATTGTTGTGGGTCGCCGTGGAGTATTGGAAGTGTGCAAGAATATCATGCCAGTTAACCTGATTCAACACCGTGTAAGAGCATCTAACAATATTCAGCTGTGGATTTCCACCTCGCTAGTGCAGACGACTTTACGAGTAAGAGATTTATCTCTTAGCCATGTAAAAACTTCTCAATGAAATGCATTAGCCATTCGGAGTCGTCGTGAATCGTACACAGCTCACTGATTTAAGAGACTTTCCCCCTTGTTCCTAATGGGGTGTTGTGGGACTTAAGTAAGTAGAATTGACATTGAAAAACTTAATAGCCCGCTAGAATAATCTAGAAACAACCAAACTACTGCATAAAAGGTCCAAATGAAATAAAATCAAATATACTTCTCATTTCATTGCTGAGAGCCTTTTCTCAGAGTTTAGTCTTCCTTCCAACAGCTGCTGCCAAGCTTTCGACAAAAAGCAATGAAAATTATTTTCAAATTATTTACATTGGAATTGATCCACAATTTGCATACATGTAATTCTTGTCTGTAATTATAATAATTCTGTATTTTTTCTTATTCGGTTGTTTTTGGGGACCTAAGGGCCTCAAAATCCTCTTCTTGAAGGCCCTCTTTGGCCACGCACATTTTTTTGCATTTTTGGTATTGTTGAAATTAAAACGGTGGCCGCTGATCTAAAAAACTTCAGTTTGGCTTTATACTCTAGCCTCGAATATGGTAAAGTGGCAATCCTTTTATATCAGCTGAGATTGACAACATACAGCATTCACAATAGACGAGATCCGATGTTGATACCTGAAGTTAAAGAAAAGAAAAACACACGTAGCCGAAAATAAAACAACATTTTTGTTAACAAGATGTTAAAATTACGAATATACCATAAATTAGTTATACAGATACTATGTCTGTCTATATTCTCCAGAGATATGTCAATGGCTCACGATGCAAAAGACTTCGATGATACTATTTTATATAAAATAGATTTTAAAATTCCTGATTTCGATGAGAACCCAGTAAGTAATAGATTTAAGAGACGTGACCAAAAATTAATATATCTCATATTTCATAGACATCCGTTTGTAATCAGAGTCTAAAATTAAAGACTACGACCGGGTCTTACAAAGTTATGCTTTTGAGCACAAAGATTAAACATACTCTAGTTACCTTATTTGTCTGTTTGTTGGTTTTTTTGGCCATTCTGAGATGACTTTTTTTAATTTGTGGTCTCGTCACATGAAGTGCACTTTGGCTATACATTCTATAAGAGTACTAAAGACAGGCTTTTCACTCCTTACTTTTTAGGAGCTTAAAAATCAACTGCAAACATTTTATACTCACCACCAAGAGAAGTACTATTGTGTGATTCCCGCTGTCACAGAGGCCAGAGAGGAGTCAAAATCGGATGAACCAGAACTATGTAAGTGACTATGACTTACCTACGTCCCACAACATCCCATTAAAGAACAAGGGGTACTCGCTCAAATCAGTGAGCTGTGTGCGATGAATTTTTACTGACTAAACCTACTGGGCCAACTGTTTAACGCCGGCTCCGAAGGCTAAGGTTTTTTATAGGGAAGTTTTTCGTGGCTTAGAAATAAATCGTATACTTGTTAAGTCGCGCACATTTAACGAGATGGAAACCCTCTGCTTAAAAATTGTTGGATGTTCTTACCCGGAGTTTAACCTGGATTTACTTGCATGAAAGTCATACACACTAAACATCACACCACGACGGGAAAGTTAATAAAGCACTTACTTACAACATGGTACAAGAAAAAGAAAATCTCTCATGCTTCAAAATATGCAGTGAAAGAGAAGAAGGTTGAGTAGGTCAGAAGAATAGTATCAGAAAAAGTTGGACGTTTTGTTGGGCGCTAACCTAAAAACCACTTGGTCTTTCCTCCCTAGTCTCTGTCTTCCCTGACCGCACGCTTCGTGGCAGTTGTCGTTGTTGTTGTAGCTGCACTGTGCTGGAGTGACAGACCTTGAACGAAAAATTGCTCTTCGGCTCAATCCGGCCCACAGAACCGGCTATCATAGGATTGTGGTAGTTGTCTTCTAATGTATTTCTGTCTGGAGCGTTATTCTTCATTGGACTGGCATGACTTGATTGAGCTTGCATCTCAATCGCTGTTTTTTTGATGCGTCCTTACTACTGTATTTCCTCCTATGCTGCTGGGGCGGTAGTTTTTACAAAGGACTATTCTCTTGAAAATTGATTCATTCGCTTTTTATAGCACCCAAGTGTCGGGGCCAAATAAAAGCATAAATAATATAAAAGAACCGGACTGACCCGAAACAAACACTCTTCGGCCAGGGACAGTCACCTCAACAATATATGTTTTTTGTTCGTCCATTTTTTCGTCGTGGGAGCAGCACTTCCCGGAATGCCTGCTCCGAATACTACTGGTCCGAGCCGGGATCGAACAAAACCCCGGACCTTGGATCTGCTCGGTTTGTCAGAACCGAATACACCATCGTGCTACGTCTGTAAGGTGTAATCGTTGCATGGAGTGGGTGTACTTCAGGAGCTGTTCAGGTCTGAACCACATCAGGGAGTATAGCGAAGCAGACTTTGTTGTCTCATGCTGTATCAACGAAGTTAGCAGTGGGTCTCTGGATTTGGTGTAATCATCGCCGTCTACATTTTCGTCGCCATCATCATTCAACTACGAGACTCCCTCGCAACAGCATCAACATATGTGACAGCTCATAGAGAAAGGGAACTAAGGGTAAAAAAATCAATTTTCATTTTTTTTTCCTTTTTTGATGTGGACAACATCTGAGCATCGAATGAGACCGATCCCATGCACCAAAAGTGTTCCCTCGCAGAGATATGCGCGTTTTATGAAAGTGATGTCGACGATTCTAAACGCAAATAGAAAGGGACCTAATCTTTAAAATGGCTCTACTGAACAAAACTTTTCACCAACTTCTCACTTTTTTTTTGATGTGGACAACATCTGAGCATTGAATGAGATCGATCCCATGCCCCAAAAGTGTTCCCTCGCAGAGATATGCGCGTTTTATAAAAGTGAAGCCGATGATTCTAAGCGCAAATAGAAAGGGACCTTATCTTTAAAATGGCTCTCCTAAACAAAACTGTTTTTTTTAGCCTTAGGTTCCTTTCTATTTTGCGCGTCACATATACATCTTAGCTTTGGCAGAGCAAATTGATAGCTCTACGTTCTGCACAGTGAATGAGGACGCCCCACGCGGATTACTGTCGATTGTCGTAGCTCGCCAGACATCACCTGGCCTTGCGTCTCAATCAAAAAAAGGTTGATTGGGTGGCCTTCAGAGAAGTCACCAACCGCAGCTTTAATAATCTAGCTATTCCGTCAGATGTTCGAGTAGCCGAGAAAAAGTTCCGGGCCATCATCAACGCAGCAGCCGCTCGCCATATCCCTGCTGGCCGAATACCCGAAATACGACCAAACTTCCCAGCAGAGTCAGCAGGACTCGCAGACGAGCGTGATGACATTCGTCGCTCCAACCCTACTGGCCCTAGAATTAGGAATCTCAACTCTGAGATCAGTTGGTTGGTCAACGAATATAAGCGGAACAAATGGCTAGACCACTAAAAGCAGTGCAACTTAAGTTCCGGAATTGGTAAGTTGTGGACAACGGTCAAATCGCTCTCTAACCCTGGAAAGAAGGATGATCGGACAGCTGTCATGTTCGGTGATAGAACAGTGACAGCTCCGAAACGGTGCTGCTGTTTTTTAACCAACTTTTCATTGAGCACCCAAAGAGTGATAAGGCGAAAAGGAGAGTATTGCGTTGTTTCCACAGCACCTGCTGTGCTGCTTTACACCCCATCACCACACGTAACCCCATGATAACTTTTGGCCCACCCTGTACAAGCGCGTAGCAATAGCACATTTTTGTAAGCTGTGGCAACTTTCGTTTTTATTTAGGTTTAGTTTTTGCATGTTAAAATCAAATGTTTAGCAGTGGTTTCAGACATTTGAAAACACTATAATTTGCTCTTAATCTGGTGATATTAAAAACAGGATTCGTGGTTTGAAGGATAGAACGTTATTCTCTATTAAATTTAATTTTTTTGTCCTCTTGTCTAGTGCATATCACTGACAAAAAATCAAATCAACAAATTTTCATCTGGTCGAGAAATTTAACAAAAAGCTCCGCTTTGGCCTTTGACGATTAAACCAACTACATATGAAGCTGCTTTCTTTTCGTCCCGTTTACACGTTAACTACTTCGAAATATACTACGAAAAAATTGGGGATAGAAAATAAACTTGGGTTAACTTAAATGTCAAACATTTTGTGTGAAATTATGAACATTTTAGTATTACTTTTGCCATCAATCGATATAAAGGCCTGCGGCCTAGTGAGTAGAACATTCGCAAAGAAATTTTAAGGTTGTGAGTTCGGAGAAGAAGCATTTTTTGTAAAATATTGAAGAAACCATTTGTGGGGGCTTATAAATCGGGAAGGACGTTTGCATAGCCGTAAAAAAGAACATGGACGTCCCTCAATTTCTATAGAGTTCGCTTTAAGTATTCGGCAATGTTTAAAGTTTAACTGAAATCATTATATAATTCCGGCCTGAACCTAGATTGAAACAGCAGATCGACAGGCGGACGCCAATTGACACATTTTAATTAAAGAGTTACAAAGTCCTGTTTCTACCGACTCCAATTATAGTTGTGTTTAAGGTTAAGCCTCGATAAGACTGGTTACCAAATCACAATAGTTAGGTAATGAATTAACAGAAATTGTAAATTATTTTCTTGCAAAAGTACAGAAGTACTAAAGTCTTGAACAAATTAGAAAAGTAAAATTAATTGTTATAGCCATTTTGGTATAAAGCCTGGATAACTATCGAGTGTAAGCCTCTATACAGGCTAAGTACTTAAACAGCTACAACAATCTTAGTTTCGAGTACAGTAGAGGTTTTTCTTTAGACATGCTAAAAATTTAAACTTTGTTTAAACAAATTAATAAACTATTTCAGTGTTGCTATCCAGTCCTATTTATCGATGCTAAATCTAAAACACTACTAATGATTAAGCTAGATTTTTTATTTACAAAAAGGAATTTAAGGCGATTTTAAGATGTTCCGACTATGATACTATGGACCGCAATGAATGGCAGCAATACTTATGATTCGTCATATTTTCTATTTCTTTGCCGTGTCGCTTTGGCATAAATAATTCCATAAGAATTTATTTAAATATATTACATATAAAATGTACTTGCACTTTGTCGCGTCCCTCAACGCATTTTCTGAAAACTAATGAGAAACGTATATGCGAAATATGTCTTCTTGTTCCAGTTAAGTTTGATACATTTAAAATTAAATTATTAAAATGATGACTTAAGATTAAAGGCTCAGGCGCAGTGAAGCTTTTTTTCTTGCGAACGTATTTTCAACTATCCACAGTCTATAAACCATTGAAAAAAACGCCCACACACTACAAAAATCGATGGCAGGGCTTTTCATTGCCAACAATACAATATCAAAAACTCTGTAAATTTTCAACATTTATTTTAGAGGTGTTCAGACAACCGCAAGTTGAGACAAGCGTAATAAAAAAAGGCTTAGTGTACTCGGGCCTTACATTTTTAATTATTTGGAATAATAAAGTTGTTGGATTATTAAAAAAAATGAAATAAATAATATTTGAATTGAATTAATATTTAATATTGTATTGTTGTGGGTCGCCGTGGAGTATTGGAAGTGTGCAAGAATATCATGCCAGTTAACCTGATTCAACACCGTGTAAGAGCATCTAACAATATTCAGCTTTGGATTTCCACCTCGCTAGTGCAGACGACTTTACGAGTAAGAGATTTATCTCTTAGCCATGTAAAACTTCTCAATGAAATGCATTAGCCATTCGGAGTCGTCGTGAATCGTACACAGCTCACTGATTTAAGAGACTTTCCCCCTTGTTCCTAATGGGGTGTTGTGGGACTTAAGTAAGTAGAATTGACATTGAAAAACTTAATAGCCCGCTAGAATAATCTAGAAACAACCAAACTACTGCATAAAAGGTCCAAATGAAATAAAATCAAATATACTTCTCATTTCATTGCTGAGAGCCTTTTCTCAGAGTTTAGTCTTCCTTCCAACAGCTGCTGCCAAGCTTTCGACAAAAAGCAATGAAAATTATTTTCAAATTATTTACATTGGAATTGATCCACAATTTGCATACATGTAATTCTTGTCTGTAATTATAATAATTCTGTATTTTTTCTTATTCGGTTGTTTTTGGGGACCTAAGGGCCTCAAAATCCTCTTCTTGAAGGCCCTCTTTGGCCACGCACATTTTTTTGCATTTTTGGTATTGTTGAAATTAAAACGGTGGCCGCTGATCTAAAAAACTTCAGTTTGGCTTTATACTCTAGCCTCGAATATGGTAAAGTGGCAATCCTTTTATATCAGCTGAGATTGACAACATACAGCATTCACAATAGACGAGATCCGATGTTGATACCTGAAGTTAAAGAAAAGAAAAACACACGTAGCCGAAAATAAAATAAAACAACATTTTTGTTAACAAGATGTTAAAATTACGAATACCATAAATTAGTTATACAGATACTATGTCTGTCTATATTCTCCAGAGATATGTCAATGGCTCACGATGCAAAAGACTTCGATGATATTTATATAAAATAGATTTTAAAATTCCTGATTTCGATGAGAACCCAGTAAGTAATAGATTTAAGAGACGTGACCAAAAATTAATATATCTCATATTTCATAGACATCCGTTTGTAATCAGAGTCTAAAATTAAAGACTACGACCGGGTCTTACAAAGTTATGCTTTTGAGCACAAAGATTAAACATACTCTAGTTACCTTATTTGTCTGTTTGTTGGTTTTTTTGGCCATTCTGAGATGACTTTTTTTAATTTGTGGTCTCGTCACATGAAGTGCACTTTGGCTATACATTCTATAAGAGTACTAAAGACAGGCTTTTCACTCCTTACTTTTTAGGAGCTTAAAAATCAACTGCAAACATTTTATACTCACCACCAAGAGAAGTACTATTGTGTGATTCCCGCTGTCACAGAGGCCAGAGAGGAGTCAAAATCGGATGAACCAGAACTATGTAAGTGACTATGACTTACCTACGTCCCACAACATCCCATTAAAGAACAAGGGGTACTCGCTCAAATCAGTGAGCTGTGTGCGATGAATTTTTACTGACTAAACCTACTGGGCCAACTGTTTAACGCCGGCTCCGAAGGCTAAGGATTTTTATAGGGAAGTTTTTCGTGGCTTAGAAATAAATCGTATACTTGTTAAGTCGCGCACATTTAACGAGATGGAAACCCTCTGCTTAAAAATTGTTGGATGTTCTTACCCGGAGTTTAACCTGGATTTACTTGCATGAAAGTCATACACACTAAACATCACACCACGACGGGAAAGTTAATAAAGCACTTACTTACAACATGGTACAAGAAAAAGAAAATCTCTCATGCTTCAAAATATGCAGTGAAAGAGAAGAAGGTTGAGTAGGTCAGAAGAATAGTATCAGAAAAAGTTGGACGTTTTGTTGGGCGCTAACCTAAAAACCACTTGGTCTTTCCTCCCTAGTCTCTGTCTTCCCTGACCGCACGCTTCGTGGCAGTTGTCGTTGTTGTTGTAGCTGCACTGTGCTGGAGTGACAGACCTTGAACGAAAAATTGCTCTTCGGCTCAATCCGGCCCACAGAACCGGCTATCATAGGATTGTGGTAGTTGTCTTCTAATGTATTTCTGTCTGGAGCGTTATTCTTCATTGGACTGGCATGACTTGATTGAGCTTGCATCTCAATCGCTGTTTTTTTGATGAGTCGTTACTACTGTATTTCCTCTTATGCTGCTGGGGCGGTAGTTTTTACAAAGGACTATTCTCTTGAAAATTTATTCATTCGCTTTTTATAGCACCCAAGTGTCGGCGCCAAATAAAAGCATAAATAATATAAAAGAACCGGACTGACCCGAAACAAACACTCTTCGGCCAGGGACAGTCACCTCAACAATATATGTTTTTTGTTCGTCCATTTTTTCGTCGTGGGAGCAGCACTTCCCGGAATGCCTGCTCCGAATACTACTGGTCCGAGCCGGGATCGAACAAAACCCCGGACCTTGGATCTGCTCGGTTTGTCAGAACCGAATACACCATCGTGCTACGTCTGTAAGGTGTAATCGTTGCATGGAGTGGGTGTACTTCAGGAGCTGTTCAGGTCTGAACCACATCAGGGAGTATAGCGAAGCAGACTTTGTTGTCTCATGCTGTATCAACGAAGTTAGCAGTGGGTCTCTGGATTTGGTGTAATCATCGCCGTCTACATTTTCGTCGCCATCATCATTCAACTACGAGACTCCCTCGCAACAGCATCAACATATGTGACAGCTCATAGAGAAAGGGAACTAAGGGTAAAAAAATCAATTTTCATTTTTTGATGTGGACAACATCTGAGCATCGAATGAGACCGATCCCATGCACCAAAAGTGTTCCCTCGCAGAGATATGCGCGTTTTATGAAAGTGATGTCGACGATTCTAAACGCAAATAGAAAGGGACCTAATCTTTAAAATGGCTCTACTGAACAAAACTTTTCACCAACTTCTCACTTTTTTTTGATGTGCACAACATCTGAGCATTGAATGAGACCGATCCCATGCCCCAAAAGTGTTCCCTCGCAGAGATATGCGCGTTTTATAAAAGTGAAGCCGATGATTCTAAGCGCAAATAGAAAGGAACCTTATCTTTAAAATGGCTCTCCTAAACAAAACTGTTTTTTTTAGCCTTAGGTTCCTTTCTATTTTGCGCGTCACATATACATCTTAGCTTTGGCAGAGCAAATTGATAGCTCTACGTTCTGCACAGTGAATGAGGACGCCCCACGCGGATTACTGTCGATTGTCGTAGCTCGCCAGACATCACCTGGCCTTGCGTCTCAATCAAAAAAAGGTTGATTGGGTGGCCTTCAGAGAAGTCACCAACCGCAGCTTTAATAATCTAGCTATTCCGTCAGATGTTCGAGTAGCCGAGAAAAAGTTCCGGGCCATCATCAACGCAGCAGCCGCTCGCCATATCCCTGCTGGTCGAATACCCGAAATACGACCAAACTTCCCAGCAGAGTCAGCAGGACTCGCAGACGAGCGTGATGACATTCGTCGCTCCAACCCTACTGGCCCTAGAATTAGGAATCTTAACTCTGAGATCAGTAGGTTGGTCAACGAATATAAGCGGAACAAATGGCTAGACCACTAAAAGCAGTGCAACTTAAGTTCCGGAATTGGTAAGTTGTGGACAACGGTCAAATCGCTCTCTAACCCTGGAAAAAAGGATGATCGGACAGCTGTCATGTTCGTTGATAGAACAGTGACAGCTCCGAAGCGGTGCTGCTGTTTTTTAACCAACTTTTCATTGAGCACCCAAAGAGTGATAAGGCGAAAAGGAGAGTATTGCGTTGTTTCCACAGCACCTGCTGTGCTGCTTTACACCCCATCACCACACGTAACCCCATGATAACTTTTGGCCCACCCTGTACAAGCGCGTAGCAATAGCACATTTTTGTAAGCTGTGGCAACTTTCGTTTTTATTTAGGTTTAGTTTTTGCATGTTAAAATCAAATGTTTAGCAGTGGTTTCAGACATTTGAAAACACTATAATTTGCTCTTAATCTGGTGATATTAAAAACAGGATTCGTGGTTTGAAGGCACCATGGTTTCAGAACAGGCCTCTATGTTATTTGCTTAAGGATAGAACGTTATTCTCTATTAAATTTAATTTTTTTGTCCTCTTGTCTAGTGCATATCACTGACAAAAAATCAAATTTTCATCTGGTCGAGAAATTTAACAAAAAGCTCCGCTTTGGCCTTTGACGATTAAACCAACTACATATGAAGCTGCTTTCTTTTCGTCCCGTTTACACGTTAACTACTTCGAAATATACTACGAAAAAATTGGGGATAGAAAATAAACTTGGGTTAACTTAAATGTCAAACATTTTGTGTGAAATTATGAACATTTTAGTATTACTTTTGCCATCAATCGATATAAAGGCCTGCGGCCTAGTGAGTAGAACATTCGCAAAGAAATTTTAAGGTTGTGAGTTCGGAGAAGAAGCATTTTTTGTAAAATATTGAAGAAACCATTTGTGGGGGCTTATAAATCGGGAAGGACGTTTGCATAGCCGTAAAAAAGAACATGGACGTCCCTCAATTTCTATAGAGTTCGCTTTAAGTATTCGGCAATGTTTAAAGTTTAACTGAAATCATTATATAATTCCGGCCTGAACCTAGATTGAAACAGCAGATCGACAGGCGGACGCCAATTGACACATTTTAATTAAAGAGTTACAAAGTCCTGTTTCTACCGACTCCAATTATAGTTGTGTTTAAGGTTAAGCCTCGATAAGACTGGTTACCAAATCACAATAGTTAGGTAATGAATTAACAGAAATTGTAAATTATTTTCTTGCAAAAGTACAGAAGTACTAAAGTCTTGAACAAATTAGAAAAGTAAAATTAATTGTTATAGCCATTTTGGTACAAAGCCTGGATAACTATCGAGTGTAAGCCTCTATACAGGCTAAGTACTTAAACAGCTACAACAATCTTAGTTTCGAGTACAGTAGAGGTTTTTCTTTAGACATGCTAAAAATTTAAACTTTGTTTAAACAAATTAATAAACTATTTCAGTGTTGCTATCCAGTCCTATTTATCGATGCTAAATCTAAAACACTACTAATGATTAAGCTAGATTTTTTATTTACAAAAAGGAATTTAAGGCGATTTTAAGATGTTCCGACTATGATACTATGGACCGCAATGAATGGCAGCAATACTTATGATTCGTCATATTTTCTATTTCTTTGCCGTGTCGCTTTGGCATAAATAATTCCATAAGAATTTATTTAAATATATTACATATAAAATGTACTTGCACTTTGTCGCGTCCCTCAACGCATTTTCTGAAAACTAATGAGAAACGTATATGCGAAATATGTCTTCTTGTTCCAGTTAAGTTTGATACATTTAAAATTAAATTATTAAAATGATGACTTAAGATTAAAGGCTCAGGCGCAGTGAAGCTTTTTTTCTTGCGAACGTATTTTCAACTATCCACAGTCTATAAACCATTGAAAAAACGCCCACACACTACAAAAATCGATGGCAAACTCTGTAAATTTTCAACATTTATTTTAGAGGTGTTCAGACAACCGCAAGTTGAGACAAGCGTAATAAAAAAAGGCTTAGTGTACTCGGGCCTTACATTTTTAATTTTTTGGAATAATAAAGTTGTTGGATTATTAAAAAAAATGAAATAAATAATATTTGAATTGAATTAATATTTAATATTGTATTGTTGTGGGTCGCCGTGGAGTATTGGAAGTGTGCAAGAATATCATGCCAGTTAACCTGATTCAACACCGTGTAAGAGCATCTAACAATATTCAGCTGTGGATTTCCACCTCGCTAGTGCAGACGACTTTACGAGTAAGAGATTTATCTCTTAGCCATGTAAAAACTTCTCAATGAAATGCATTAGCCATTCGGAGTCGTCGTGAATCGTACACAGCTCACTGATTTAAGAGACTTTCCCCCTTGTTCCTAATGGGGTGTTGTGGGACTTAAGTAAGTAGAATTGACATTGAAAAACTTAATAGCCCGCTAGAATAATCTAGAAACAACCAAACTACTGCATAAAAGGTCCAAATGAAATAAAATCAAATATACTTCTCATTTCATTGCTGAGAGCCTTTTCTCAGAGTTTAGTCTTCCTTCCAACAGCTGCTGCCAAGCTTTCGACAAAAAGCAATGAAAATTATTTTCAAATTATTTACATTGGAATTGATCCACAATTTGCATACATGTAATTCTTGTCTGTAATTATAATAATTCTGTATTTTTTCTTATTCGGTTGTTTTTGGGGACCTAAGGGCCTCAAAATCCTCTTCTTGAAGGCCCTCTTTGGCCACGCACATTTTTTTGCATTTTTGGTATTGTTGAAATTAAAACGGTGGCCGCTGATCTAAAAAACTTCAGTTTGGCTTTATACTCTAGCCTCGAATATGGTAAAGTGGCAATCCTTTTATATCAGCTGAGATTGACAACATACAGCATTCACAATAGACGAGATCCGATGTTGATACCTGAAGTTAAAGAAAAGAAAAACACACGTAGCCGAAAATAAAACAACATTTTTGTTAACAAGATGTTAAAATTACGAATATACCATAAATTAGTTATACAGATACTATGTCTGTCTATATTCTCCAGAGATATGTCAATGGCTCACGATGCAAAAGACTTCGATGATACTATTTTATATAAAATAGATTTTAAAATTCCTGATTTCGATGAGAACCCAGTAAGTAATAGATTTAAGAGACGTGACCAAAAATTAATATATCTCATATTTCATAGACATCCGTTTGTAATCAGAGTCTAAAATTAAAGACTACGACCGGGTCTTACAAAGTTATGCTTTTGAGCACAAAGATTAAACATACTCTAGTTACCTTATTTGTCTGTTTGTTGGTTTTTTTGGCCATTCTGAGATGACTTTTTTTAATTTGTGGTCTCGTCACATGAAGTGCACTTTGGCTATACATTCTATAAGAGTACTAAAGACAGGCTTTTCACTCCTTACTTTTTAGGAGCTTAAAAATCAACTGCAAACATTTTATACTCACCACCAAGAGAAGTACTATTGTGTGATTCCCGCTGTCACAGAGGCCAGAGAGGAGTCAAAATCGGATGAACCAGAACTATGTAAGTGACTATGACTTACCTACGTCCCACAACATCCCATTAAAGAACAAGGGGTACTCGCTCAAATCAGTGAGCTGTGTGCGATGAATTTTTACTGACTAAACCTACTGGGCCAACTGTTTAACGCCGGCTCCGAAGGCTAAGGTTTTTTATAGGGAAGTTTTTCGTGGCTTAGAAATAAATCGTATACTTGTTAAGTCGCGCACATTTAACGAGATGGAAACCCTCTGCTTAAAAATTGTTGGATGTTCTTACCCGGAGTTTAACCTGGATTTACTTGCATGAAAGTCATACACACTAAACATCACACCACGACGGGAAAGTTAATAAAGCACTTACTTACAACATGGTACAAGAAAAAGAAAATCTCTCATGCTTCAAAATATGCAGTGAAAGAGAAGAAGGTTGAGTAGGTCAGAAGAATAGTATCAGAAAAAGTTGGACGTTTTGTTGGGCGCTAACCTAAAAACCACTTGGTCTTTCCTCCCTAGTCTCTGTCTTCCCTGACCGCACGCTTCGTGGCAGTTGTCGTTGTTGTTGTAGCTGCACTGTGCTGGAGTGACAGACCTTGAACGAAAAATTGCTCTTCGGCTCAATCCGGCCCACAGAACCGGCTATCATAGGATTGTGGTAGTTGTCTTCTAATGTATTTCTGTCTGGAGCGTTATTCTTCATTGGACTGGCATGACTTGGTTGAGCTTGCATCTCAATCGCTGTTTTTTTGATGCGTCCTTACTACTGTATTTCCTCCTATGCTGCTGGGGCGGTAGTTTTTACAAAGGACTATTCTCTTGAAAATTGATTCATTCGCTTTTTATAGCACCCAAGTGTCGGGGCCAAATAAAAGCATAAATAATATAAAAGAACCGGACTGACCCGAAACAAACACTCTTCGGCCAGGGACAGTCACCTCAACAATATATGTTTTTTGTTCGTCCATTTTTTCGTCGTGGGAGCAGCACTTCCCGGAATGCCTGCTCCGAATACTACTGGTCCGAGCCGGGATCGAACAAAACCCCGGACCTTGGATCTGCTCGGTTTGTCAGAACCGAATACACCATCGTGCTACGTCTGTAAGGTGTAATCGTTGCATGGAGTGGGTGTACTTCAGGAGCTGTTCAGGTCTGAACCACATCAGGGAGTATAGCGAAGCAGACTTTGTTGTCTCATGCTGTATCAACGAAGTTAGCAGTGGGTCTCTGGATTTGGTGTAATCATCGCCGTCTACATTTTCGTCGCCATCATCATTCAACTACGAGACTCCCTCGCAACAGCATCAACATATGTGACAGCTCATAGAGAAAGGGAACTAAGGGTAAAAAAATCAATTTTCATTTTTTTTTCCTTTTTTGATGTGGACAACATCTGAGCATCGAATGAGACCGATCCCATGCACCAAAAGTGTTCCCTCGCAGAGATATGCGCGTTTTATGAAAGTGATGTCGACGATTCTAAACGCAAATAGAAAGGGACCTAATCTTTAAAATGGCTCTACTGAACAAAACTTTTCACCAACTTCTCACTTTTTTTTGATGTGGACAACATCTGAGCATTGAATGAGACCGATCCCATGCCCCAAAAGTGTTCCCTCGCAGAGATATGCGCGTTTTATAAAAGTGAAGCCGATGATTCTAAGCGCAAATAGAAAGGGACCTTATCTTTAAAATGGCTCTCCTAAACAAAACTGTTTTTTTTTAGCCTTAGGTTCCTTTCTATTTTGCGCGTCACATATACATCTTAGCTTTGGCAGAGCAAATTGATAGCTCTACGTTCTGCACAGTGAATGAGGACGCCCCACGCGGATTACTGTCGATTGTCGTAGCTCGCCAGACATCACCTGGCCTTGCGTCTCAATCAAAAAAAGGTTGATTGGGTGGCCTTCAGAGAAGTCACCAACCGCAGCTTTAATAATCTAGCTATTCCGTCAGATGTTCGAGTAGCCGAGAAAAAGTTCCGGGCCATCATCAACGCAGCAGCCGCTCGCCATATCCCTGCTGGTCGAATACCCGAAATACGACCAAACTTCCCAGCAGAGTCAGCAGGACTCGCAGACGAGCGTGATGACATTCGTCGCTCCAACCCTACTGGCCCTAGAATTAGGAATCTTAACTCTGAGATCAGTAGGTTGGTCAACGAATATAAGCGGAACAAATGGCTAGACCACTAAAAGCAGTGCAACTTAAGTTCCGGAATTGGTAAGTTGTGGACAACGGTCAAATCGCTCTCTAACCCTGGAAAAAAGGATGATCGGACAGCTGTCATGTTCGGTGATAGAACAGTGACAGCTCCGAAGCGGTGCTGCTGTTTTTTAAACAACTTTTCATTGAGCACCCAAAGAGTGATAAGGCGAAAAGGAGAGTATTGCGTTGTTTCCACAGCACCTGCTGTGCTGCTTTACACCCCATCACCACACGTAACCCCATGATAACTTTTGGCCCACCCTGTACAAGCGCGTAGCAATAGCACATTTTTGTAAGCTGTGGCAACTTTCGTTTTTATTTAGGTTTAGTTTTTGCATGTTAAAATCAAATGTTTAGCAGTGGTTTCAGACATTTGAAAACACTATAATTTGCTCTTAATCTGGTGATATTAAAAACAGGATTCGTGGTTTGAAGGCACCATGGTTTCAGAACAGGCCTCTATGTTATTTGCTTAAGGATAGAACGTTATTCTCTATTAAATTTAATTTTTTTGTCCTCTTGTCTAGTGCATATCACTGACAAAAAATCAAATCAACAAATTTTCATCTGGTCGAGAAATTTAACAAAAAGCTCCGCTTTGGCCTTTGACGATTAAACCAACTACATATGAAGCTGCTTCCTTTTCGTCCCGTTTACACGTTAACTACTTCGAAATATACTACGAAAAAATTGGGGATAGAAAATAAACTTGGGTTAACTTAAATGTCAAACATTTTGTGTGAAATTATGAACATTTTAGTATTACTTTTGCCATCAATCGATATAAAGGCCTGCGGCCTAGTGAGTAGAACATTCGCAAAGAAATTTTAAGGTTGTGAGTTCGGAGAAGAAGCATTTTTTGTAAAATATTGAAGAAACCATTTGTGGGGGCTTATAAATCGGGAAGGACGTTTGCATAGCCGTAAAAAAGAACATGGACGTCCCTCAATTTCTATAGAGTTCGCTTTAAGTATTCGGCAATGTTTAAAGTTTAACTGAAATCATTATATAATTCCGGCCTGAACCTAGATTGAAACAGCAGATCGACAGGCGGACGCCAATTGACACATTTTAATTAAAGAGTTACAAAGTCCTGTTTCTACCGACTCCAATTATAGTTGTGTTTAAGGTTAAGCCTCGATAAGACTGGTTACCAAATCACAATAGTTAGGTAATGAATTAACAGAAATTGTAAATTATTTTCTTGCAAAAGTACAGAAGTACTAAAGTCTTGAACAAATTAGAAAAGTAAAATTAATTGTTATAGCCATTTTGGTACAAAGCCTGGATAACTATCGAGTGTAAGCCTCTATACAGGCTAAGTACTTAAACAGCTACAACAATCTTAGTTTCGAGTACAGTAGAGGTTTTTCTTTAGACATGCTAAAAATTTAAACTTTGTTTAAACAAATTAATAAACTATTTCAGTGTTGCTATCCAGTCCTATTTATCGATGCTAAATCTAAAACACTACTAATGATTAAGCTAGATTTTTTATTTACAAAAAGGAATTTAAGGCGATTTTAAGATGTTCCGACTATGATACTATGGACCGCAATGAATGGCAGCAATACTTATGATTCGTCATATTTTCTATTTCTTTGCCGTGTCGCTTTGGCATAAATAATTCCATAAGAATTTATTTAAATATATTACATATAAAATGTACTTGCACTTTGTCGCGTCCCTCAACGCATTTTCTGAAAACTAATGAGAAACGTATATGGGCGTTTCCAAAGTAACGGTCGTTACCGATATTCTGTGATTTTTTAAATAAAATTCCACCCTAAGAATATATGTCACGAGGATTGCTTAATTTTGGACCTACGAAAGTTCAAGCTTCGGTAGCAGCCGAAAGCATTCATAAAAAATCTAATTTCAATACTATTTTTGACCATTAAAAAAGTAACGGTCGTTACTTTATAAATGTGCTGTTTTCATATTTCGGAAACAAATATCATGTATTGTAAAATTTTGCACAGGATGTGTCAAGTAAAAAATCTGATTAAATTCTTTGTAATGTTTTCTTTCAGTAATAGGTTTGTTTTCCAATCAAAGAAAATTATTTATCAAAAAAAAAATTCTTTTAAAAAGTAACGGTCGTTACAATATAAAAACTTAAACGATTTTTGTGTTTGAATTCATTTATTGTGGGTAAAAAAAAAACATAAACGAAAAGCTATATTCTATTGCATAATTCTTGCATACTTTTATTCGATATGAGAACAGTAAACATCATTATAATCTAAGCGTTTTAGGGTTGATTTTTAAAGTTGATATGCCTGTTAAGGCCGATTGCACAGAATTAACGTAAGCTTTTTGAAAATAATGCTGTTGTTGAATATTTTCGATGCATTTTATATTTTCCCAACGTTTTTTTAAAAGTTCAGTTTCGGATTTGATGACGTTTTTTTCGCAGTAAAGCACTATAATACCTTTCAACTTTCTTGTAGTGTTAAAGAAGTTAAAGGCTTCTTTTGGAGAGTTTATTATTGCTTCCCGGGACATAATTGCAAACCACAAGGATCTTTTGACGGTGGCCCCTATACCATCTACAGCACCCTTACCATGACCAGATGAATCAGATAGAATCAAATTAAGTAAGACGAAAACAGTTCAAATGCAAAATGCCAAGAAAAAAAAGTCACGGTCGTTACGTCTTCAAAACAATGTTTAAAAAATCAAAATAGACTTTTGATGCTTATTTCGCCATACAAAATTCTTTATGTTACTTACCTTCTAACTTTCCGCTACTAAAAAATTAAATCGTTTGAACAAATTAGGAAAAAATCAAACTTTTGTACATTTGGGGTAACGGTCGTTACAGTCGGTGAGATTGTTTTTGAACTATTCACAAAAAATTATATTTAAACTTCTCGCCTTCAAAATTGTGACTAAGCATGAAGAACATTGTCAGCTTTCAACTGGCTTTTGTTTTGTTCGTAAACTACCGTTAGAACAGTGTTGCCAAAGGGCTTAAAAAGTGGCCTTGCAATTCACAGGAAAAAAAAAATCCAAATACCAAATTCAAAGTAGCATATTTTTGTTAGTATAAAGAAAATTAAAGTTAATCCTTTGGAAAATGACAGATACATTTATTTTGTGTAATATTAGCGGACAAATACATAAAAAATAATAATTTTATTTTTAAGCTGTAGGGGTCATTTACTTTGGAATTACCCATATGCGAAATATGTCTTCTTGTTCCAGTTAAGTTTGATACATTTAAAATTAAATTATTAAAATGATGACTTAAGATTAAAGGCTCAGGCGCAGTGAAGCTTTTTTTCTTGCGAACGTATTTTCAACTATCCACAGTCTATAAACCATTGAAAAAAACGCCCACACACTACAAAAATCGATGGCAGGGCTTTTCATTGCCAACAATACAATATCAAAAACTCTGTAAATTTTCAACATTTATTTTAGAGGTGTTCAGACAACCGCAAGTTGAGACAAGCGTAATAAAAAAAGGCTTAGTGTACTCGGGCCTTACATTTTTAATTTTTTGGAATAATAAAGTTGTTGGATTATTAAAAAAAATGAAATAAATAATATTTGAATTGAATTAATATTTAATATTGTATTGTTGTGGGTCGCCGTGGAGTATTGGAAGTGTGCAAGAATATCATGCCAGTTAACCTGATTCAACACCGTGTAAGAGCATCTAACAATATTCAGCTGTGGATTTCCACCTCGCTAGTGCAGACGACTTTACGAGTAAGAGATTTATCTCTTAGCCATGTAAAAACTTCTCAATGAAATGCATTAGCCATTCGGAGTCGTCGTGAATCGTACACAGCTCACTGATTTAAGAGACTTTCCCCCTTGTTCCTAATGGGGTGTTGTGGGACTTAAGTAAGTAGAATTGACATTGAAAAACTTAATAGCCCGCTAGAATAATCTAGAAACAACCAAACTACTGCATAAAAGGTCCAAATGAAATAAAATCAAATATACTTCTCATTTCATTGCTGAGAGCCTTTTCTCAGAGTTTAGTCTTCCTTCCAACAGCTGCTGCCAAGCTTTCGACAAAAAGCAATGAAAATTATTTTCAAATTATTTACATTGGAATTGATCCACAATTTGCATACATGTAATTCTTGTCTGTAATTATAATAATTCTGTATTTTTTCTTATTCGGTTGTTTTTGGGGACCTAAGGGCCTCAAAATCCTCTTCTTGAAGGCCCTCTTTGGCCACGCACATTTTTTTGCATTTTTGGTATTGTTGAAATTAAAACGGTGGCCGCTGATCTAAAAAACTTCAGTTTGGCTTTATACTCTAGCCTCGAATATGGTAAAGTGGCAATCCTTTTATATCAGCTGAGATTGACAACATACAGCATTCACAATAGACGAGATCCGATGTTGATACCTGAAGTTAAAGAAAAGAAAAACACACGTAGCCGAAAATAAAACAACATTTTTGTTAACAAGATGTTAAAATTACGAATATACCATAAATTAGTTATACAGATACTATGTCTGTCTATATTCTCCAGAGATATGTCAATGGCTCACGATGCAAAAGACTTCGATGATACTATTTTATATAAAATAGATTTTAAAATTCCTGATTTCGATGAGAACCCAGTAAGTAATAGATTTAAGAGACGTGACCAAAAATTAATATATCTCATATTTCATAGACATCCGTTTGTAATCAGAGTCTAAAATTAAAGACTACGACCGGGTCTTACAAAGTTATGCTTTTGAGCACAAAGATTAAACATACTCTAGTTACCTTATTTGTCTGTTTGTTGGTGTTTTTGGCCATTCTGAGATGACTTTTTTTAATTTGTGGTCTCGTCACATGAAGTGCACTTTGGCTATACATTCTATAAGAGTACTAAAGACAGGCTTTTCACTCCTTACTTTTTAGGAGCTTAAAAATCAACTGCAAACATTTTATACTCACCACCAAGAGAAGTACTATTGTGTGATTCCCGCTGTCACAGAGGCCAGAGAGGAGTCAAAATCGGATGAACCAGAACTATGTAAGTGACTATGACTTACCTACGTCCCACAACATCCCATTAAAGAACAAGGGGTACTCGCTCAAATCAGTGAGCTGTGTGCGATGAATTTTTACTGACTAAACCTACTGGGCCAACTGTTTAACGCCGGCTCCGAAGGCTAAGGTTTTTTATAGGGAAGTTTTTCGTGGCTTAGAAATAAATCGTATACTTGTTAAGTCGCGCACATTTAACGAGATGGAAACCCTCTGCTTAAAAATTGTTGGATGTTCTTACCCGGAGTTTAACCTGGATTTACTTGCATGAAAGTCATACACACTAAACATCACACCACGACGGGAAAGTTAATAAAGCACTTACTTACAACATGGTACAAGAAAAAGAAAATCTCTCATGCTTCAAAATATGCAGTGAAAGAGAAGAAGGTTGAGTAGGTCAGAAGAATAGTATCAGAAAAAGTTGGACGTTTTGTTGGGCGCTAACCTAAAAACCACTTGGTCTTTCCTCCCTAGTCTCTGTCTTCCCTGACCGCACGCTTCGTGGCAGTTGTCGTTGTTGTTGTAGCTGCACTGTGCTGGAGTGACAGACCTTGAACGAAAAATTGCTCTTCGGCTCAATCCGGCCCACAGAACCGGCTATCATAGGATTGTGGTAGTTGTCTTCTAATGTATTTCTGTCTGGAGCGTTATTCTTCATTGGACTGGCATGACTTGATTGAGCTTGCATCTCAATCGCTGTTTTTTTGATGCGTCCTTACTACTGTATTTCCTCCTATGCTGCTGGGGCGGTAGTTTTTACAAAGGACTATTCTCTTGAAAATTGATTCATTCGCTTTTTATAGCACCCAAGTGTCGGGGCCAAATAAAAGCATAAATAATATAAAAGAACCGGACTGACCCGAAACAAACACTCTTCGGCCAGGGACAGTCACCTCAACAATATATGTTTTTTGTTCGTCCATTTTTTCGTCGTGGGAGCAGCACTTCCCGGAATGCCTGCTCCGAATACTACTGGTCCGAGCCGGGATCGAACAAAACCCCGGACCTTGGATCTGCTCGGTTTGTCAGAACCGAATACACCATCGTGCTACGTCTGTAAGGTGTAATCGTTGCATGGAGTGGGTGTACTTCAGGAGCTGTTCAGGTCTGAACCACATCAGGGAGTATAGCGAAGCAGACTTTGTTGTCTCATGCTGTATCAACGAAGTTAGCAGTGGGTCTCTGGATTTGGTGTAATCATCGCCGTCTACATTTTCGTCGCCATCATCATTCAACTACGAGACTCCCTCGCAACAGCATCAACATATGTGACAGCTCATAGAGAAAGGGAACTAAGGGTAAAAAAATCAATTTTCATTTTTTTTTCCTTTTTTGATGTGGACAACATCTGAGCATCGAATGAGACCGATCCCATGCACCAAAAGTGTTCCCTCGCAGAGATATGCGCGTTTTATGAAAGTGATGTCGACGATTCTAAACGCAAATAGAAAGGGACCTAATCTTTAAAATGGCTCTACTGAACAAAACTTTTCACCAACTTCTCACTTTTTTTTTGATGTGGACAACATCTGAGCATTGAATGAGATCGATCCCATGCCCCAAAAGTGTTCCCTCGCAGAGATATGCGCGTTTTATAAAAGTGAAGCCGATGATTCTAAGCGCAAATAGAAAGGGACCTTATCTTTAAAATGGCTCTCCTAAACAAAACTGTTTTTTTTAGCCTTAGGTTCCTTTCTATTTTGCGCGTCACATATACATCTTAGCTTTGGCAGAGCAAATTGATAGCTCTACGTTCTGCACAGTGAATGAGGACGCCCCACGCGGATTACTGTCGATTGTCGTAGCTCGCCAGACATCACCTGGCCTTGCGTCTCAATCAAAAAAAGGTTGATTGGGTGGCCTTCAGAGAAGTCACCAACCGCAGCTTTAATAATCTAGCTATTCCGTCAGATGTTCGAGTAGCCGAGAAAAAGTTCCGGGCCATCATCAATGCAGCAGCCGCTCGCCATATCCCTGCTGGTCGAATACCCGAAATACGACCAAACTTCCCAGCAGAGTCAGCAGGACTCGCAGACGAGCGTGATGACATTCGTCGCTCCAACCCTACTGGCCCTAGAATTAGGAATCTTAACTCTGAGATCAGTAGGTTGGTCAACGAATATAAGCGGAACAAATGGCTAGACCACTAAAAGCAGTGCAACTTAAGTTCCGGAATTGGTAAGTTGTGGACAACGGTCAAATCGCTCTCTAACCCTGGAAAGAAGGATGATCGGACAGCTGTCATGTTCGGTGATAGAACAGTGACAGCTCCGAAGCGGTGCTGCTGTTTTTTAACCAACTTTTCATTGAGCACCCAAAGAGTGATAAGGCGAAAAGGAGAGTATTGCGTTGTTTCCACAGCACCTGCTGTGCTGCTTTACACCCCATCACCACACGTAACCCCATGATAACTTTTGGCCCACCCTGTACAAGCGCGTAGCAATAGCACATTTTTGTAAGCTGTGGCAACTTTCGTTTTTATTTAGGTTTAGTTTTTGCATGTTAAAATCAAATGTTTAGCAGTGGTTTCAGACATTTGAAAACACTATAATTTGCTCTTAATCTGGTGATATTAAAAACAGGATTCGTGGTTTGAAGGCACCATGGTTTCAGAACAGGCCTCTATGTTATTTGCTTAAGGATAGAACGTTATTCTCTATTAAATTTAATTTTTTTGTCCTCTTGTCTAGTGCATATCACTGACAAAAAATCAAATTTTCATCTGGTCGAGAAATTTAACAAAAAGCTCCGCTTTGGCCTTTGACGATTAAACCAACTACATATGAAGCTGCTTTCTTTTCGTCCCGTTTACACGTTAACTACTTCGAAATATACTACGAAAAAATTGGGGATAGAAAATAAACTTGGGTTAACTTAAATGTCAAACATTTTGTGTGAAATTATGAACATTTTAGTATTACTTTTGCCATCAATCGATATAAAGGCCTGCGGCCTAGTGAGTAGAACATTCGCAAAGAAATTTTAAGGTTGTGAGTTCGGAGAAGAAGCATTTTTTGTAAAATATTGAAGAAACCATTTGTGGGGGCTTATAAATCGGGAAGGACGTTTGCATAGCCGTAAAAAAGAACATGGACGTCCCTCAATTTCTATAGAGTTCGCTTTAAGTATTCGGCAATGTTTAAAGTTTAACTGAAATCATTATATAATTCCGGCCTGAACCTAGATTGAAACAGCAGATCGACAGGCGGACGCCAATTGACACATTTTAATTAAAGAGTTACAAAGTCCTGTTTCTACCGACTCCAATTATAGTTGTGTTTAAGGTTAAGCCTCGATAAGACTGGTTACCAAATCACAATAGTTAGGTAATGAATTAACAGAAATTGTAAATTATTTTCTTGCAAAAGTACAGAAGTACTAAAGTCTTGAACAAATTAGAAAAGTAAAATTAATTGTTATAGCCATTTTGGTATAAAGCCTGGATAACTATCGAGTGTAAGCCTCTATACAGGCTAAGTACTTAAACAGCTACAACAATCTTAGTTTCGAGTACAGTAGAGGTTTTTCTTTAGACATGCTAAAAATTTAAACTTTGTTTAAACAAATTAATAAACTATTTCAGTGTTGCTATCCAGTCCTATTTATCGATGCTAAATCTAAAACACTACTAATGATTAAGCTAGATTTTTTATTTACAAAAAGGAATTTAAGGCGATTTTAAGATGTTCCGACTATGATACTATGGACCGCAATGAATGGCAGCAATACTTATGATTCGTCATATTTTCTATTTCTTTGCCGTGTCGCTTTGGCATAAATAATTCCATAAGAATTTATTTAAATATATTACATATAAAATGTACTTGCACTTTGTCGCGTCCCTCAACGCATTTTCTGAAAACTAATGAGAAACGTATATGCGAAATATGTCTTCTTGTTCCAGTTAAGTTTGATACATTTAAAATTAAATTATTAAAATGATGACTTAAGATTAAAGGCTCAGGCGCAGTGAAGCTTTTTTTCTTGCGAACGTATTTTCAACTATCCACAGTCTATAAACCATTGAAAAAAACGCCCACACACTACAAAAATCGATGGCAGGGCTTTTCATTGCCAACAATACAATATCAAAAACTCTGTAAATTTTCAACATTTATTTTAGAGGTGTTCAGACAACCGCAAGTTGAGACAAGCGTAATAAAAAAAGGCTTAGTGTACTCGGGCCTTACATTTTTAATTTTTTGGAATAATAAAGTTGTTGGATTATTAAAAAAAATGAAATAAATAATATTTGAATTGAATTAATATTTAATATTGTATTGTTGTGGGTCGCCGTGGAGTATTGGAAGTGTGCAAGAATATCATGCCAGTTAACCTGATTCAACACCGTGTAAGAGCATCTAACAATATTCAGCTGTGGATTTCCACCTCGCTAGTGCAGACGACTTTACGAGTAAGAGATTTATCTCTTAGCCATGTAAAAACTTCTCAATGAAATGCATTAGCCATTCGGAGTCGTCGTGAATCGTACACAGCTCACTGATTTAAGAGACTTTCCCCCTTGTTCCTAATGGGGTGTTGTGGGACTTAAGTAAGTAGAATTGACATTGAAAAACTTAATAGCCCGCTAGAATAATCTAGAAACAACCAAACTACTGCATAAAAGGTCCAAATGAAATAAAATCAAATATACTTCTCATTTCATTGCTGAGAGCCTTTTCTCAGAGTTTAGTCTTCCTTCCAACAGCTGCTGCCAAGCTTTCGACAAAAAGCAATGAAAATTATTTTCAAATTATTTACATTGGAATTGATCCACAATTTGCATACATGTAATTCTTGTCTGTAATTATAATAATTCTGTATTTTTTCTTATTCGGTTGTTTTTGGGGACCTAAGGGCCTCAAAATCCTCTTCTTGAAGGCCCTCTTTGGCCACGCACATTTTTTTGCATTTTTGGTATTGTTGAAATTAAAACGGTGGCCGCTGATCTAAAAAACTTCAGTTTGGCTTTATACTCTAGCCTCGAATATGGTAAAGTGGCAATCCTTTTATATCAGCTGAGATTGACAACATACAGCATTCACAATAGACGAGATCCGATGTTGATACCTGAAGTTAAAGAAAAGAAAAACACACGTAGCCGAAAATAAAACAACATTTTTGTTAACAAGATGTTAAAATTACGAATATACCATAAATTAGTTATACAGATACTATGTCTGTCTATATTCTCCAGAGATATGTCAATGGCTCACGATGCAAAAGACTTCGATGATACTATTTTATATAAAATAGATTTTAAAATTCCTGATTTCGATGAGAACCCAGTAAGTAATAGATTTAAGAGACGTGACCAAAAATTAATATATCTCATATTTCATAGACATCCGTTTGTAATCAGAGTCTAAAATTAAAGACTACGACCGGGTCTTACAAAGTTATGCTTTTGAGCACAAAGATTAAACATACTCTAGTTACCTTATTTGTCTGTTTGTTGGTTTTTTTGGCCATTCTGAGATGACTTTTTTTAATTTGTGGTCTCGTCACATGAAGCGCACTTTGGCTATACATTCTATAAGAGTACTAAAGACAGGCTTTTCACTCCTTACTTTTTAGGAGCTTAAAAATCAACTGCAAACATTTTATACTCACCACCAAGAGAAGTACTATTGTGTGATTCCCGCTGTCACAGAGGCCAGAGAGGAGTCAAAATCGGATGAACCAGAACTATGTAAGTGACTATGACTTACCTACGTCCCACAACATCCCATTAAAGAACAAGGGGTACTCGCTCAAATCAGTGAGCTGTGTGCGATGAATTTTTACTGACTAAACCTACTGGGCCAACTGTTTAACGCCGGCTCCGAAGGCTAAGGTTTTTTATAGGGAAGTTTTTCGTGGCTTAGAAATAAATCGTATACTTGTTAAGTCGCGCACATTTAACGAGATGGAAACCCTCTGCTTAAAAATTGTTGGATGTTCTTACCCGGAGTTTAACCTGGATTTACTTGCATGAAAGTCATACACACTAAACATCACACCACGACGGGAAAGTTAATAAAGCACTTACTTACAACATGGTACAAGAAAAAGAAAATCTCTCATGCTTCAAAATATGCAGTGAAAGAGAAGAAGGTTGAGTAGGTCAGAAGAATAGTATCAGAAAAAGTTGGACGTTTTGTTGGGCGCTAACCTAAAAACCACTTGGTCTTTCCTCCCTAGTCTCTGTCTTCCCTGACCGCACGCTTCGTGGCAGTTGTCGTTGTTGTTGTAGCTGCACTGTGCTGGAGTGACAGACCTTGAACGAAAAATTGCTCTTCGGCTCAATCCGGCCCACAGAACCGGCTATCATAGGATTGTGGTAGTTGTCTTCTAATGTATTTCTGTCTGGAGCGTTATTCTTCATTGGACTGGCATGACTTGATTGAGCTTGCATCTCAATCGCTGTTTTTTTGATGCGTCCTTACTACTGTATTTCCTCCTATGCTGCTGGGGCGGTAGTTTTTACAAAGGACTATTCTCTTGAAAATTGATTCATTCGCTTTTTATAGCACCCAAGTGTCGGGGCCAAATAAAAGCATAAATAATATAAAAGAACCGGACTGACCCGAAACAAACACTCTTCGGCCAGGGACAGTCACCTCAACAATATATGTTTTTTGTTCGTCCATTTTTTCGTCGTGGGAGCAGCACTTCCCGGAATGCCTGCTCCGAATACTACTGGTCCGAGCCGGGATCGAACAAAACCCCGGACCTTGGATCTGCTCGGTTTGTCAGAACCGAATACACCATCGTGCTACGTCTGTAAGGTGTAATCGTTGCATGGAGTGGGTGTACTTCAGGAGCTGTTCAGGTCTGAACCACATCAGGGAGTATAGCGAAGCAGACTTTGTTGTCTCATGCTGTATCAACGAAGTTAGCAGTGGGTCTCTGGATTTGGTGTAATCATCGCCGTCTACATTTTCGTCGCCATCATCATTCAACTACGAGACTCCCTCGCAACAGCATCAACATATGTGACAGCTCATAGAGAAAGGGAACTAAGGGTAAAAAAATCAATTTTCATTTTTTTTTTCCTTTTTTGATGTGGACAACATCTGAGCATCGAATGAGACCGATCCCATGCACCAAAAGTGTTCCCTCGCAGAGATATGCGCGTTTTATGAAAGTGATGTCGACGATTCTAAACGCAAATAGAAAGGGACCTAATCTTTAAAATGGCTCTACTGAACAAAACTTTTCACCAACTTCTCACTTTTTTTTTGATGTGGACAACATCTGAGCATTGAATGAGATCGATCCCATGCCCCAAAAGTGTTCCCTCGCAGAGATATGCGCGTTTTATAAAAGTGAAGCCGATGATTCTAAGCGCAAATAGAAAGGGACCTTATCTTTAAAATGGCTCTCCTAAACAAAACTGTTTTTTTTAGCCTTAGGTTCCTTTCTATTTTGCGCGTCACATATACATCTTAGCTTTGGCAGAGCAAATTGATAGCTCTACGTTCTGCACAGTGAATGAGGACGCCCCACGCGGATTACTGTCGATTGTCGTAGCTCGCCAGACATCACCTGGCCTTGCGTCTCAATCAAAAAAAGGTTGATTGGGTGGCCTTCAGAGAAGTCACCAACCGCAGCTTTAATAATCTAGCTATTCCGTCAGATGTTCGAGTAGCCGAGAAAAAGTTCCGGGCCATCATCAACGCAGCAGCCGCTCGCCATATCCCTGCTGGCCGAATACCCGAAATACGACCAAACTTCCCAGCAGAGTCAGCAGGACTCGCAGACGAGCGTGATGACATTCGTCGCTCCAACCCTACTGGCCCTAGAATTAGGAATCTCAACTCTGAGATCAGTTGGTTGGTCAACGAATATAAGCGGAACAAATGGCTAGACCACTAAAAGCAGTGCAACTTAAGTTCCGGAATTGGTAAGTTGTGGACAACGGTCAAATCGCTCTCTAACCCTGGAAAGAAGGATGATCGGACAGCTGTCATGTTCGGTGATAGAACAGTGACAGCTCCGAAGCGGTGCTGCTGTTTTTTAACCAACTTTTCATTGAGCACCCAAAGAGTGATAAGGCGAAAAGGAGAGTATTGCGTTGTTTCCGCGTTTTCCGAGTCGAAGAGGCACCACCACAATTTACCGTTGGTGAAGTTGCCCATGTCATCTGCAGCACAAATTCATCAAAGACTCTGAGTCCGGGCGGAATCTCAATGCTGATGTTAAAGCACTTGGATACCCCGGGAGTAAAGTACATGACCAAAGTGCTCAATCTGTCGCTAGCCACTCACTCATTTTCCGATGCCTGGAAAATGGGCAGAGTGGTTTTGCTACTGAAGCCAGACAAACACGCAAGTAAAGGAGATTCGTACAGGCCGATCTCCTTGCTTTCTCCAGTAGCAAAGACGCTTGAGGCACTGCTCCTCCCCAGTATGACCGGACACTTTCCTTTTGCTGATCATCAGCACCTGCTGTGCTGCTTTACACCCCATCACCACACGTATAAGTCGCAGCCTTATCCAGAACAAGCTTAACGACAGGACGGTCCTCGTGGCTCTTGACCTAACAAAAGCCTTCGACACGGTCAATCATGGCACTCTGTTCGAGGACATTGAAGAAACATCTCTTCCGCCAAGGGTAAAACGTTGGGTCGTAAACTATTTGTGTGGGCGCCAGTCATATGTAGAATTTAGAGACAGAAAGTCGAAGTCCCGTAGGGTTAAACAAGGAGTTCCCCAGGGTGGAGTGATATCCCCGACTCTGTTGAACCTCTACCTCCCTAAACTTCCTGCACCACCAGACAGCGTTAAAATTGTGTCGTACGCTGGCGATTGCACAATTCTGGCGTCAGCACCTAAAGTGGATGACATATGCGAGAAAATAGAATCTTACCTTACTGACTTAGCACGCTTTTTCACTGCGAGTAATATGAAAATATCCGCCTCCAAATCATCAGCCACACTGTTTACTGCATAGACCGCAAAGGTGCGGTTGTCATTGAATGTGGAAGTCGATGACGTCAACATCCCGACTACCAACTACCCCAAAATCCTTGGGGTCACATTGGACAACCTTTTTAGATCCTCTGCACATGCTACAGCTATCTGCGACAAACTCAAAAGTAAGAACAAGGTCCTCGAGTCACTTGCCGGCAGTACCTGTGGAGACGGTCTGTAGCAAACTTCGCAGCACCTGTATAGTCGGCAAACGTGAGTACGACGCAGCGGAAGAAAATTCAGACTTGCCAGAATGCCGCCCTCAGAAAATCAACAGGGTGTCATCTTATGTTTTCTGAGGACCATCTACATGAGGAGACGAAGGTCCTTACCGTGTGCACACAATTTCCTGTTGTCCACGCAATACCTGCTAGGGTGTTTTCGCAGCAGTCATCCTAACCACCATCTCTTGAACAGGATGCCTCCGCTCAGGCAGATCAGGTACGATCTTTATGATCTAGGGAGAGAGGTCCAGCGGTATAAGAGAGAACCTTTAGATCATCGGAACTATCAGGCAGGTCTGAACAACATCCACGCCGATGAAGTCGCAGCAGCAGTATCCAGTTACCGTGTGAATGTAGTGCTAGGGGAACATCCCCCGGAGATTTCACCTGAGGAGAAGGTACTACCTCGGCAGACGCGCGTGGTTCTGGCGCAGCTGAGATCTGGATGGTGCAGCCGCCTCAATTCTTACTGGGCACGAATTAATGCTAACGTCCCGGACATCTGTCCCGCCTGCAATCAGGGACCACATTTTGTGCTGCACCTCTTCAATTGTCCGGCGAAGCCCACACAGGTCTCTGTGGACGCATCAAATGGCGCGTTTCCTACACCTGGATATCGAAGCAAATCCCCCATAGACGAACAAGACTTCAAAATAAATATATTGTTGTAACTCAACAACAAATAATATCGGAGTATTGTAAAGTGTAATAATAGTCTTTGGGGAGAGGACTCTGTTTTGTTTTATTTCAGCTTTGACGTGACATAATCTGAAGTATACAAATTCCTCTACTACCTCAAAGTTGCCACTACCGGCCAAATCGATCTCACCTTGCTTTCGTCGGCGCCTTTCAAGCATTGCCAGCAAAATGTTGGCCTTGTTCTCATTTGCCATCAGACCCATTTTAGACGTCTCTAGTACAATTTTTGTAAAAGCTCCAGTTACATCTCGTTCTGTGTTAATTGTGACCCTCTTTAATCATTTATATTCAAGGGTTTTCTTGGCTTTTCCTATCTAAGACCTCCTGTCTGAGAGTTTGTGTCTTTCAGTGCCATTCTATAAAGACGTACAAGTATTGATGGTACCCCTACGCTGATATGGTCTCAAATAATGTATTTCCTTTCGGATGCGATGAAGAGATGATATCGATTTGCTGTTTGAAGGTCGTGTCCAGGATTTGGCGCAGTGTAAAGATTTGATCAATTGATCATTTGTTCGGTCTAAAGCCACACTGATACGGTTCGAGTAGGTCTTCAAATTTGTCTTCCATCGTTCGTCGATGTTCCAGAACTGATTCGCACACTCAGGGCTACATTTTTGTCAGTGTACAGTGTGCTACGACGGTGTGTATTTTCAAACGTTAGGCGATTAATTATGATCCGTAGAAAATTGATTCTGGCCCTTGAAGATATCGAGCGGGAAAGAGTCACTGTCAAAATAACATACGATTCAAAAAAAGCCACTATGGACCACCCCCCATCGAAGACCGTGAGAAAATGTCCTTTGACTTGATATCGTATTGTCAAAGTGAGAGCTTGGAGACATTTTTTGATGTCACGTCGTTCAAAGGCTCTAGCTCCATTTTTTATGTTGACTTTCGTCAACATGTCTTGTGTTCTAAACCGAATTATTGCATCCGTCCTACTTTCACCGTTCGTTTTAAAAATAAACCTTTGTAACTGAAAGACACGCAATACCCATTAACACAAAAACTTTTATTTTAGCTCCTTTTGCTCTGCTGAAACCCACATTCAATATACCCAGCTGCTCGTATCGCATTGAAGCCTATTGGTCGTATGAAATTTGTCATGGTCATCACGTGCGACAGTATCACGAAGAACGTGAAGGTAAAGCCGTCAAATTCCAAGAATACTATTTAGGCAAATGGAGCGATGATAAATCCGAGAAGTTGCAAAAAGAATGGGAAGAAAGCCGCAAGGCTGGCATCAAATATAAAACTACGAAAATTGATAACATCAATTATCCTTACTTTGAAATGGAATTTGCGGATGGCACCACGTGTGATATTATAAACGCTCCACGCACCACCATTGTGCGCTATGTTTGCTATCCTCATGGCAAAAATGAAATTTATTCCTTTAAGGAAACATCCTCTTGTAATTACGAAGCCATTATACTTACTGTGGCGCTGTGTGTCATACCAGCGTTCCATCCCGAAGAATATAAAGAAACCTCTATTAAGTGTTTTAATTCGCCGAAATACACTCACATGCCGTTGAGCATGCTGACCCAGGAATTGGATGACATACATCAATTGATGGAAGATTCATTCCCTCACATTTCGAAGGAGGCTAGTGGTGGTGCTGCTGCATTGGCTCAGTCGGCTACCGCAGATAGTCGTTTTGACTATCTTAATCGCATGGAAGACGATGTAGATAAACTGGTGCTGAGTTTGACTAAAGATGGTGGTCTTACTGCCCATCCGGAAGGCAGTTCTGAAGAGTCTAGTGCCTTTAGGGCGCCACCAACAACGCCCGCTTTACAAGATCTAACACCATTGTTAGACTTTGTGAAGGGGAACAAGTGTTTGACAGGGGTAAGTTGTTTTATACGGCCCAAATTACATCTTATATAAACGTATTTTTTCTTATTTAAATTTGTTCTTTAAGGGCAACGGCTGGTGGAAATATGAATTTTGCTACGGCAACTATGTTCGCCAATTCCACAAGGATAAGAAATCGGAAACTGAACTATTTTTGGGTCACTTCAATCCAAATTCCCATCGTCTATGGTTGCAATCAAATCCCGACAAAAGACCCCAGCCACAATCATCATCGATTTGGCACCACTATGAAAAGGGTTCTAGGTGTGACAAAACAGGATTGCCACGTGAGGTTGATGTAAAACTCAATTGTAATGGCGGTATGGGCTCTTTAAATCCCAATGCTGTTTCCATGTACCTACTGGAACCGAAAACGTGTCAATACATTCTGGTATTTGAGTCACCTATTGTGTGTGCATTAATCGGTTACACAGATAATTACGGTTTGATAGATGAAGCCAAAATATCTAAATTGGTGCAAGAAAAGGACGGAGGCGTTTCGCCCACAGAGACCACAACCAAAGCTGGCCGCTCAAATGAAGCAGAGAAACTAGACGGCACCTCGAGAGATGGGACGCCAATCATTAGATTTTAGTTCAATGCATTAATTTTTATTGTGATTTTTTAAATAATGTTTTAATTGAGAAAATACTTTAGACTTATTATAAAAGAAATAATCTTTGTATGTAAATTATTATAATCGTGTGTAGGTAAGAGAGGTCTACGTAAAAACATTTAATTTTACAAACATAAAAGAGTATTAAAGTAGCATTTTCTAGGATGTAATAAATAGATGCTTGCACTCTCGCCAACAAATCGAATTTTGGAATTTGCCCATAGATTGTGTTGGTTTATACGAGTATTGGACACTTTCGTCGATAGGGTATGCCGCCATACCCCCGGAAACCTTTAGCCAATTAAAATCTGCCGTCCACAGTTGATTAAGTAAAAAAAGATCTTAATCTGGTCATTAGTCCTGAGAACTTAGAGTAGGCAATTCATCGGGTTTGAGTTGCAACTTTTTCATTTCATTTTCCAGTGGTTTATCCGAGTTTATTTCGGCAACGACATCAGTAAATAATTTCTGCCACTCCCATACTTCGTCGGCCTCATCCAAAGTTTCCTGGGGCTGTAGACATTTAGTCAAAATGGACAAGTCGACATCTTCTATGGCCGAAAATGCATTTTGAGATAATAAATCTGAATTAAGTTCCTTTAGAGTGACCACACGATTGACCGCAACTCTATAATTTTGTTTAGATAGTTCGAATGTACTTTACACATAAAGTGTCCAAGGGAAACTTACGAGGATGGCTCGGCTATTTCATTCATAAGAAGATCGTCTTTGATGTCATCTAAATCCGGTATTATCGGTATATCATCAGTGGGTGAGGTGTTGGCAGAAGATTTTAAACCAAAACGATCACTAGAAAAAGTATAGTTTTTTGTAATATTACTGCGAAATTTATGCTTAGCGAAACTTACTCATCAAAAGAACCTTTTTTGGATCTGTATCAAAAGAGTCATAAGAAATAATTTGTTAGTTCCGGAAGGAAGGAAAAGAAAGATTAATTGTTAAAAGTGCTTGAATAAATTAAAAATTCCTCTTAACCCCATACGGGTTCCATGTTGGCTTACAATACATACAATCCAGATATCAAAATGGCAATACCTGCCGAACGTGTGGAACTTAAGGAAAAATCAATAAAATTCCGGCTTATTTGTTAATATGCAACGTGAATTTCGTCGAGATATCGGTCATCACGGCTTTAATGCCCACGCATGTCATCACAACAGAGATTGGAGCGAAGTGAATAAAACAGAGCCCCAGTAGAAGCCAGTATCAAAGAACAACTAGAAAATTTCGACTTGGCGCCGATTAGCTCACATTTGCTGTTGGATCCGAATAACAATGTACTGAAGCAAGAATTGAAGCCGGGCGACTATGGGTCATAACGGGGCACATTTGAATTAGAGTGAGGACCTTTAGATGGGACAACAAATCTCCACACTTCTGTAGTATAGACGAGGATAACCAAGAAACGGAGAAGTACGTTCTTTGTCACTGTTCAAGACCAAAGAACGAAAATTAACCGATTGCTACGGGAACCGTTCGCTGTTCGAGCGAAACCAATTCATTTAGTTTTAATGGTTTTGTATCATGACAACAAACGATACACGAAACATTTCGCCTCTGCCGAACAATACACGATTCGAAACACATAGCGCTCCTTACGTTGAGTTGAAACGTTTTGTGTATTGGTTAGTGATCATGACAACAAACTAAACTTTTCATCATTTGGTTTTTTGGCACTGTCGATCACTAACCAATCGTTCACTAGTTTTGTGTGTATGTATGAAAGCTGTGGGTTATAACCGATTGCTACGAGAACTGTTCGTTGTGACTCACAAGTTGTGAAACCGTTTCATTGGGTTTCGTGTTATGTTCTCGAGCTCTCTTGTTATTGTTTTGTGTATGGGTTTCACATCGCGATCATTAACTAAACAAAACAAAAAAATTATTTTGTGTGTGAAACAATTCAATCGTTAGTGGTTTTGGTTCACATGTGATCGTAACAAAACCGAAATGAACAGTTCGTAAAGGTTAATTTTCGTACCCTGTTCAAGACTACAGTGCCAAAATTGACTTGGGCAAAAATTCCTTAAGAAATTGGATCATGTCACTAGGATCATATTGCAGGATATAATCCTTTTAATTACCACAGCAAAAACTAAGCTTTTAGAAACACCAATTCTTAATAAAAAATAAACTCTGAACGCAGAATCGACCTGATGAAACTATTGTCATAAAATGTGTAAGATCTGTTAACGCCAGATAAAACTCGTAAGGATCCCCCGACAGCCGGTTCTGTGCACCGGATCGACCCGAAGGAGGTCACGTGCTGTCATCCCGGCACTATGTGCCGCTACAACAACAACAGTAAAGAAAGTCTTAAGTCGGGCGAGACCGACAACATTATTCCCTCACTACACGCTTTACACACCACAATCGTTGCATAAGACCTACTAATCCAAAGTAATGTATCCGAGTTGCTGTTTTCCCAATTTTGACTTTCGGGCAATTGCGTGAAGAAAACTTGAAAAGTAAGGCTTACGACAGTAGTTCTCATTTGTTTGGGGAGAGTCTGGCCTTCTAGAGTTCGGTTTTACTTTCAACAATTGCTGCGAAACTTTCTGAAGAGGGTTGTCACGGACCCGAAATCATGATAAAAGCAGTGTGCAGCCACGAAAATCAATGTCACTTCGCCATTTTGTTAAAAAACTTGTATTCTATTTAAATATAGATGCAAGAGGTGTTGAGCTGGTTAAACTCTGTTCAATGTGTAAAAGCAACAGACCGAAATAAAACAAACGAACTAAACATTAAGCGAAATGTCATTTCAATTGTGAATCCGTTTTTTATTCGGTTAGATCTCAAATTGGAAGGTGTTAGAGCTACATGAAACCATGAACATATCAGGTCTAACGTTAGCGCTGTTTGTGCTATATGAGGTTTAATGTCATATGTCAAAATGGAGGTTAATTTGTATGGAGGCTGTATCAAAATGGACCGATCTTATCGATTTTCAAAAATGTGTTGCATTAAAATTTGGCCGCTATTTGTTTGGTTTGGTGTAAAAGCAACAGACCGAAATAAAACAAACGAACTAAACATTAAGCGAAAAGTCATTTCAATTGTGAAAAGATCCGTTTTTTATTCGGTTAGATCTCAAATTGGAAGGTGTTAGAGCTACATGAAACCATGGACATATCAGGTCTAACGTTAGCGCTGTTTGTGCTATATGAGGTTTAATGTCATATGTCAAAATGGAGGTTAATTTGTATGGAGGCTGTATCAAAATGGACCGATCTTATCGATTTTCAAAAATGTGTTGCATTAAAATTTGGCCGCTATTTGTTTGGTTTGGTTAACACAAAATCTCGGGCTAATATGTTGGCCTAATCACGATTTGGTGCATTTTTGTTTTCAATGTCTATTCTGTGAGCAACAAAATGTCACAAATCAAATTTCGTTGAAATCTGATGAAATTTGCTACTGTTAGGCCGGCTAATAAAGGGGCTACATCAGAACTTGAACTTATTTCTACCCATTTCAATAGCGACCGTTAGTAGCCAAACACGAAAAATGTGCAGTTTTATCGAAATCGGTTCACATTTGCGAACTACACTTCGTTTACAAGAATAGGTGAAGAGACGGACATAATTTTTAATGGGTCTGTCACACTATTCTCTGAGTAATATAAACACCAGCACAAACTCGTAATACCCCTGACCTTAGTGGTGTTATAGGTTTACGATCTGGTATATGTATGTATGTGCTCTGTTTGTATCGGTAAAAGACTTTTTGCGAATATTTTTGACTTGCTTCAATTTTCCTCCACCGCCTGAATCAGCCCATCCCCCCGATATCCTCCTCAGCATGGGAGGACGCTTTGAATCCGACGATGATGCCGTTAATATACTGGAGATGTCACCAGCACCACCTCCTAATGACCCTGCCGTCAGAGGTGTTGAAACATTGTTGCTTGTCGATATCAGATTCGATTGTTGCTGCTGCGACGAGGACTGAAGATCCAAGTTTATGTCTATCGATAGTTCCTGATTTGTTGTTGGTGAAATTTGAGCAGCGGTCGCAGAACTACTAGATGAAGTTGGTGCCGCATCCTTAAGGACATCACGGCTCTTGGAACGACGTCCCTTACGAGCAGTTGTCTAAATGAGAAAGTAGGCTATAAATAACGGTTGAATTTGCTTTTATTGTTTAAAAACCACTAGACCTTTCTTATAGACATTTTCAATTCCTCAGCCCAATCCATAATACCCGAAGATGTGTAAAAGAATTGTACTTGTTATTGTCTTGTTGGTTTGTGTTGTTCGTGCTGCATAGCAAAAGAAAAAAATCAAGCCGGTTTCTATGACGACCTGTTGCCATGGCAACATCTCTGTTTTTAACACAACATTGTGCGGCTGTCACTTTAAACCGTTACAAAACTGCAACTGATGGCTTATGGTCAGAAGCTGTTTGGGTTTATAAATGGCGAAACCGGCTCAGGGGAATAAAAGTTTTCCTTTAAGGGACATAACGTACCTCGGTAAGAAGTACATTTTTATGAGTATTTGCTTGGCAAATAATAATTATTTGTGAACGGACAATGGTTAAAATGGGAACTGTTAGTTGGGAAGCCGTAAATACCTCAAAATAGGGCATAGTTGCTGGTATTTTTGGCTCATGTGGCCCAAACGTGCCGCATGGTCGAAACGGGCCATTAATAGTCAATGTGGACATAGGGTTCTTAAATTAAAGCAAACTTTGCAACTTATCCAAATGTAGATAATAATTATTTCTGAACGGACAATGGTTAAAATGGGTACTGTTAGTTGGGAAGCCGTAAATACCTCAAAATAGGGCATAGTTGCTGGACTTTTTGGCTCATGTGGCCCAAAACGCCCCACAGGGTCGAAACGGGCCATTAATAGTCAATGTGGACATAGGGTACTTAAATTAAAGCAAATTTTGCAACTTATCCAAATATAGATAATAATTCTTTGTGAACGGACAATGGTTAAAATTGGTACTGTTAGTTGAGAAGGTCTAAATGCCTCAGAAAAGGTCATAGTTTCTAGACTTTTTGACTCATGTGGCCCAAAAAACGTCCCGCATGGTCAAAAAGGGCTAATAATAGTCTATGGGGACATAGGGTGCTCGAATTAAAGCAAATTTTGCTACGAATCCAAATATAGACTAATTGTTAAGTATTGAGATTAGACACGGACGCAAGGGCTGATGACTCAAAAATCGAACCATTTTTTAAATAAAATATCCGTCAAATGGCCCCTCGGTCTTGATTACAGTCCATTTCTCTTTTCACGAAATTTTCCATGATTTTTCCCGGAGATGTGGTTGTATTTCATTAATGACGCGTTGGGTCTCTAGCCACGAAGATCATGCGATTTAGCGCGGTTCGATTTATTGCTTTGGGCCAACGCGCCATCTGTGTGATACAGTCAAATCTCTGTGAAAATTTTATGAAAAGAGTACTGGATTGTCATCAGAATATATATTTTTTACAATCCAATAATGAAATAACAACCATCTCAAAAATACGCGTTTTATTTTAATATGAAAAAGTGCAATCGTACTAAGACTTCCTTTATGATAAACTTGAGCGATATTCTAAAATTGTTTTGTCTTTTTACATAAAGAGGAAGTTACTCGTATCCATACGCTGCTGATGTCACTATTACTTTTGGTCTATTAAAATCAACGTTTCTAAGAAAAACACAATTAAGAAGTAGCATGTGAAAAAATACTCCGATATAGCCAAAGTATGTATTCAGTGGAACGAACACACAAGGGCACAGGCGAAGAGGAAGACTACGTGTTACTTGGCGCTAATCTGTGGAAGCCGAATACACGAAGAAAGGTCTTATTTGGCCCCAAATCAGAAATATCGCACAGCACAGAATTAAATATAGGCACTTTATCGAAACTATGTTACCTGCACTATTTAAAATTTTAATTTATATGTAAGAGTATAAGTATATGTGACAGCGCATGGAAAAAGAGACCTAAGGGTAAAAAAAATCATTTTCACTTTTTTTGATGTGGACAACATCTTAGCATCGAATGAGACCGATCCCATGCCCCAAAAGTGTTCCCTCCCAGGGATATGCGCGTTTTATGAAAGTGATGGTACACCAAAGATACACTTATTTAAATCTTTAAAATGGCTCTCCTAAACAAAACTGGTTTTTACTCGCAGGTCCCTTTCTATTTTGCGCGTCACATATATATAAAATGTATGTGCTCCTTATGGAGTGACGCTCCTTTCTATTATGAACAAAGAAAGTGTTGATTATTAAAAACAATGTGTATATGGGAAACGTACCGAAGTAAGTTACTCTTCTAAAAAGAGAATTGTGGACAGCCAGTAAACCCAGGTTCAAAACCGGCAAAAAAAACATTTAACAATTTTCAGCGGCGGGTTTTCACCTCGTAAAAACATCTCTAAAAATGAATTAGCCGTTCGGAACCGGCGTTAAACAGTAGGTTCCGGCCAGTGAGTACAAATATTGAATCGTATACAGCTCTCTGAGTTGAGAGAAGTTTCTTCTTGTTCCTTAATGGAATGTTGCGGGACTTCAGTAAGTTAAACAAGAATACAAAGTTTCTTGAAATTGTAGTATTTTGCCTCGATGACGTAAAACAATGATGATGATCCAGTACAAGCCTATAAAGAAGTTCTAATACGGCAACAATAATATATTATTTTAACTACAGTCTGGTTTTTAACTACTTTTTGGAGTATCAATCACTTTATTCCTTACCAGATGACTTATTTATTGCTTTTGTGCTAAACAGTGTTAGTTATAGCCAGAATCATGATAAATTGTTATCCCTCGACGCATTCTAGTTCATTTATTTTAAAGATCTACTATTTTTGTTAACAAATGACGTTGCTACTGCGATTTTTTATCGTCTTAGTCTTATAACACTGCGTTGTGTTTTTGTAGGAGTCGTTAAAAGAGCAAAGTAGTCAGATGATGCAAAACTCCACATTCCTGGAAATTTCGTTTTAAAATTTTGAAAACAGACTTAGGGGATCAGTTCCACTACCATGTAACTCGTTTCGAAAAAAAACTGATTTTTAATTAAAATGACATGGTGCCATGGTGCGAGTTTCGCGTAAAACGTTGCTCACATTTGACGCAACTTTCGAGTAGTTTTTGTAATTAGTTGGTATCATTGTTCTACAAAATGTCAGATGCTTTAAGTTTATTTATTTTATAGAAGAAAAAAATACATTTCATTGAATAGGGCGATCCATCTAGAGGTATTTTTTACAAAATAAAAAAAATCTAAAATTCAAATCAAGTGGAATCTTTATTGTTTATACGAAAGGACATTTTATACCATTTATTTTTTGAGTATAATTTCCTTCAAATATTGGCAACTGTAATATGGAAATGAGCGTTCGGCGAAAAACAAGAAGATCCGCTGTTTTCGACTAAAATTGTGTTCAGTGATGAGGCCCATTTCTGGCGCAACAGCAACGTCAATAAACAAAATTGCCGCATTTGGGCTGGAGAGGAACCAGAAGAGGTGGAAGAGGTGCCATTATATCCAGAGAAAACCACGGGTTGGTGCGGTTTATGGGCTAATGGAATTATCGGTCCATATTTTTTTAAAAATTATGATGGTCGAAACGTAACTTTCAATAGTCATATCGGACTTTTTACTACCTGAAATTGAAGCCCGCATTCTTGACGACATTTTGATTCAACAGGACGGTGCCACTTGCCATGCAGCTGATCAAACAATAAATCTAGAGAGAGGTAATTTCGAAGAGCAGCTTATTTCACATTTTGGACCGATGAATTGTCCGCCTAGATCGTCTGATATCACACCTTTAGACTTTTTTCTTTTTAGCTACGGAAAGTCCAAAGTCTATGCTGACAAACCAGCAAACAGCTATGGTTCAGGTCTTGGAAGCCAATATTATGCGTGTCATTCACGCCATACCGGTCGAAATGCTCGAATGAGCCATCCAAAATTGCACCTTCAGAATGGACACCCTGAGGCGTAGTTGCGGCCGAAATTTGAAGGAAATTATATTCAAAAAATAAATGGCATAAAATTTCCTTAGAATGAAAAAAAAGATTTCACATTTGATTTGAATTTTAGTATTTTTTTTATTTTGAAAAAATTACCGCAAGATGGATCACCCTATATTTTGATTCCTTGAGAGTTTAAATAAACTTGCAGAAAAGCCATTGGAGATCAAATGTACATATTTACGTTTTTTGTTTAGTTGACATGATACACTTATTTTTTGTTGAAGAAAAAATTTCGGATTTTGACAAAGCATTCTGTTACGTGTTGGGTAGCATAAGGACTGAGTTTCCCAATTCAACGAGGTCATCGAGGGGGTTATTGTGAAAATAAGACTGGTATAAGGGAAAAGCTGTCTCATCATAATTTCAATATTTTAAAGAACTCGACACTAAAATTGTCGTTTTCTTGTATTGCTTTTATGACGACCGTCTTCGGTGTTGTAATCATTGTCAGAGCCGATTTTGTTTTTGCTTCTCTTATACCATACACTAGGTGTCGCATATTGAGGAAATTGGTTTTCTTTTCTTCAAGAGAACTAAAATATATTTTTAGATTGGCCTCTATCTGTGCCTAAGCAATGCTGTCGATTTATTCATAATTTGCAGCGGCATTAAACCGATATTCGGGAATAATTAAGCCGAAATCTCGTTTTAATTTAAGGCAACAGTATGGACCAGATGCAATGTCTGTTTATTTTAAAAGATAATTTGATGCAGAGTGCAGAATAACTTGGTATTGGTAGCTCTTTTCATTTTTACCAATACAACGACCCAAAGCTTTTTATTTGCCCACAGGTCACAAAAACTGCAGCGCAATTTCCGCACGTGAAAATTATAGAAAATTTGTGGCATAAAAATAGAAATATAAATCCTTAAACACCATACGAGTATTACTTGCAAGGAGGGCCTTAAGAAAGCATTACTCGAAGAATGGCTCAAACTACACAATCTTTATATCACAAAGTCGGTAGAATCTTTGCCACGCTTAAATTCAGTTAAAAAACAAAAAGGATTTCTAACAAAGTCTTAAATGTAATTTCTTTAATTAAAATATATTTTCACTGTGACATAAAATCCGTTATCTCTTTTTAAAACCATTTTTTTAATGTATGAACTATTAAGTGTGAATGAACTATCAAATATTTTCCAATGCCTTATTTTGTTCGTAATTACCTGAATTTTAGGCAAATAACAGAATTTGAACTACATATTTGCAAGAAAGGATTTCAATAAAATAATAATTCATTTTCACAGTGACTCACTGTACCTACATTTAAAAATTTTTTATAGACAAAATCGATAAATACTGTTTATAAAATAAGTCACGTATAAATAATTGAAAAAGTCTATATCCCCACTCCCCCCTTCCCGAACCAAACAAGCGAAACATGTGCTATTCAATACAAACGTAATACATATTATATACATATTGGCATTTCGTTTTTTTTTAAAGAAAAGACGCAATTCGGAGAAGAAAACATTTCAAAATTCTTAGCCAACGGAATCATATCAGATCATGTCTCTCAATTAGTCGGAGCGTAAAAAACCGTCAATTCAACAGGTTTAGGTTTATAGAAATAGCGTTTATCGAAACGCTGAAAATGCAATAAAATAAATTGTATAGTTTAACAATATAATATGAGATGTTTCATAAGGCACGAGTTTTTCTATAAGAAGTAAAAACTTGAACGAAAACAAAAAGTTGCCGAGAACAACAAATTATAAACCAGCCGGCATTTTTTTCTTTTGTTTACCTCCCCTTATCTTCTAAATAAACATTGTATAAATAAACAAACTTTGTACATACACACATATTTTATTATTTGCTATATTGCAGAAATCTTTGCACATACGTACATATGTATGTATGTTTATAGCTAGCGAATAAAAATATTAAACAAAATATTAGGAAATATATACATACAAGTACATACAGTGAGTCTCAAAAGTATTTTGCCTTCAAGTAGTTTCAAAATTTTAAAAACAAAAGTCCCACTAAAATAATTGTTTAACGAAATATATTTCGTATAGAATAAACTTTATTTAAACGTAAAATTTATGTAAAAAAATGAAAAAAGCTATCTTAACCTACGAGATGGTTTAATGACTTTTAACCCATGACTTATTTTTTATGGTCAAATATGTAAGTATTTTGCTTTCTTAATTTTTATGACTAATGTTTTAATATTTGGATTGTATACAACACCAAACATTGCCACAAAGACCGGACTTGATTCTAATAGAAAAGTTGTGGTTCTTCTTGGAGGAAAATATAAGAGTACACCGTATTTCGTCGTAAGATAAGTTAAAAAGTGCTTTGCAAGAAAAATGGGGCAAAGTATCGGTGGAAACGTACCCAATTTTGGTTATATCAATGCCAAGGCGCTTATAAGTTGTTTAAGCTAACAATGGCGTTCTTACACAATATTGAATTAAAATAAACATACATATACATATATAAACAAAATTAGTTCTAAAAATTGAGAAAGCAAAATACTTATGTGACCTCAAAAAATAATTTTTAGGTTCAAAATCTTTTACATAATCATTACGTTTAAATTAAGTTTAGTCTAACCAAAATACAATATGAATTATTTTTTTGTTTAAAACTAATTTTACTGCGACTTTTGTTTTTAGAAATATGAAATTACTTAATGACAAAATACCTTTGAGACTCACTGTATGTACGTATAAATATGCATGTATGATGCATTATGTATGTGGGTATCAATGACAAACAGGTTAGGCCCAATCGTTCCTTTGTTTAATACAATTTTTAAATGTTTAAATTGTATCTACTTATTTTTATAATAACAAATACATGGGTGCTTGGTATTGACGGAAGCAATTGCTTTGAAATTTTACATTTCCGTACATTTAGACAGTAAATGTCCGCGTATTTAATTCTTACATCATCCCATGAAGACATAAACGAGGAACTTTCCTCGAAACAGTGAGCCGTGCACGATATAATTTGTATGTTCACTGACCGGCCTCTACTTTTTCATACCCGACCAGAACGGCGTAGAGATTGATCTCTTACTTAAAAAGTCGCCGGCATTTACGATTTTAAAAAGTCTAAAAGTCTAAAAAAAACTTTAGATGATCTTGTCCGGTTTTGAACCTGCGCTTACTAGTATAAAAGTCAGGCACACAAAGTATAACACCGCGTCATCCCATATAATTAAACAATGCTCGATATCAATATTTTATAATTTTGGATTTTAATCTGTAACAATTTTTGATACTTATGACTTTTGTTTATGTGTACTTATATTTTCAAACATTTAATGTTGCAAAATAAAAACTTCTCAGCCAGTTAACAAATGGACAAATAAAGTTCGGCCGGGTCGAAGCGTATATACTTATACAGCCATCATGGATTGCAGTCTAATAAGAAATTGTTTCAAGGGTTGGGTACCTCCTCCAGAATAATAATTGTATTGCTGCTTCCTAATTCATGTAATACTAATCTTTGATTTAGAGACTAGAAATCTAGACTAGAAATATATGTATGTAATGGCAGCAAACGTTATACTATATGTCTCTTACAATATTCTTGCTAAATAATAAATGTCCCGTTTGAGAAACTTACAAATGTGATTTTTAAAAAACTAACATTGAAGGCATTTTCAAACAATAACATTATCAAGAAAGCATTATTGAACATTATAGTTTAAAAAAAAAATACTGCCAAATAATGCGACAAATTCGCTAAACGAACGTTGAAGTTATACAATTTGCCTTTTGCTCTCTAAAAAACTGATACTAAAATGAAATAAGGCCTTTAAAAACAATTTTAAAAGTTGTTATGAGTTTCATACCTTATTTTTTATTTTATTTAAATTCTGTGAAAAATTGTGAGATAAATTTTGTTTTGTAATTATTTTTGCAATTTGCAATAGTGTACTTTTGCATCATTGGTTAAGAACTTGGTATTGTTTTAGTTTGTATTAGTTAAATTAAAATTATATATTTATTCTTTTTTTATAAACATGTATTTAATTTATGTTTAACTCATCTGTACTATGTGCATTTTTTTTAGTAAGATTCTCCTTAGTGGAAATTTGGAACCATATATGGCCTAAAGGCTAGGTTATTGTAATGAAAGCAATTAAAAGAAATTAAATGCAGTGGAACCTTGATAAGTGGCTCCTGCATACGTAGGAATGATGTAGTTCAACAATCAACGTCGTTGATTAATTTTTACTATCTCACCCTAAACACTTGTTTCAGTCAGGACAATACATATGTCCCGCTATTTCTCGAGATGCCTTTTTATATACTACGAGGGTTGCTATACATATTTCTGCCTAGGCAACACTAAGTGTTGTCTGGCGCCATCTGACATTTCCATTAGAAAGTTTGAAATTTTTTTGCATAAACGTACTCAAAACATTTTGAAGTACGACAATCATTTGTGTTGTTTACAGTGACTTGAAAAAATCAATTTGGCAAAAAATGGAATTAACTCGTGAACATTTTCGTGCGATCATTTTTCACAGATTTCGACGTGGATTATCACGAAAAGAGTGCATCGATGAACTTGAATCTTTGTATGGCGATAAAGCACCATCCTATAGCACTGTGAAAAACTGGTTAAATGAATTCAATCGTGGCCGACGCTCGCTCAAAGGCGAAAGTTTTGAAAGTCGTCCAAAAACGGCCGTTGTGCCAGAGAACATTGATGCCTGCCTGAACTGATAATGCAATATCGTCATGTGACATACCGTGAGATAGAGGAATCCTTGGGCATTTCTTCCACCAGTATACATTCGTTATTGCATGAACACCTACCTACCTGGCCGTAAAAAAGGTTTGTTCTTGTTGGATCTCGCACAATGTGACAATCGCAAAGAAATTCCAAAAAATACGATCGCGGTGCTTCAAAAGACTTTAATAAGACCGTCACAGGTGACGAATCATGGATCTATGCGTATGAGCCCGAAACAAAACAGCAATCGACCGTGTGGGTCTTTGACATGGAGCCAAATGCAACGTAAGTTGTTCGTGAAAGAAGCACTTCCAAGCAAATGGTCGCCTGTTTCTTCGGCAAAACTATTCATGTGGCGACTGTTCCGCTAGAGCTACGTAGGACGGTCAATTCTGAGTGGTACACCACAATTTGTTTGCCTGAAGTCTTCGGAGAAATTCGAAAACGAACAAGAGAAGACGAATCATTGTGCACCATGACAATGCCAGCTCTCACACATCGGTTCAAACCAGCGCTTTTTAGAACGGCCAAAACGTAGAATTGATGGGTCATCCGCCTTACAGCCCTGACTTGACACCCAATGATGAATCTTTTTATTCACGCACATCAAGAAAAAAATGCGTGGACAAAAATTTTCGTCACCAATAGATGCAGTTGAAGCGTTCAATAACCATGTTTTGGAGGTGTCTCAATCGGAGTGGAAAAAGTGCTTCGACAATTGGTTTGACAGCATGCAAAAGTGAATAAATCATCCTGGAGAATGCTTTAAAAAGCAATAAAGCCATTTTTGATGATAAATATTCTGATTTTTATTATTAGGCCAGAAATATATATAGCAGCCCTCTTACTGTGAAATTTCCAGTGCAGCGCACTAATCAAATTGTTGAATTCGTTGATTACAATGTTTCAATCAATCAGTTTTTCCAATAAATACAACACCGCAAATGTTAATTTGCAATTGGAAGCAATCATAACAGGGTTGGCTTCTGTTCATTCTATTTTCCTTATAAGGAGGAAAAGGTTGAATTACAGTAGTGATGAATAATTTTCTTCTTCACATATAGTGTATCACTCCGGGATCAAGCCTATAAAGCTTTTCTTGGGGGTGGAGTTGATTAAATTCAAAAATCTTTTGTAGAGCTAGAAATAAAGCCAAGAAAGTTATTAGGAGAATTTAAAGGGAAGCTTATGCCGCTCTTTTTGTAGGTCTTCGAAACAATGGATTGTTTCATCACCAGAGATGTCCAACGTTGACGTAGATGAATTAAACACATTATTTATTAATAACCAACTGACTAGTTAGGCTGATAGTAGTTTTATTAACCACATTATTAAGGGTAATGGGTTTCCTTTTTATAAGGTCTCCTCAAATGACTTGATACAGGCCTTTATGTCAGTCAAGTCTAACGCCTCTGGTTGTGATGAGATATCTCTTAAATTGCTTAAAGCTGTACTTATATTTCCGTTTATATCAAATCGCCATCTTCATTTAGTCAACACTACGTGTATAATAATGACCTCCTGCTTCCTTAAGGATGGGAAAATAGCTAAAGTGACACCAATTCAAAAGAAGTCAAGTTCGAATTCTCCTGATAACTTAAGACCTATTTCTTTTCTTCCTATCCTGTCAAAAGTTGTGGAAAATATTCTTAAGCGGCAGTTGTTAGGCCATATTGAGAGAGTGGTTTCCGGAACGACAGAAGTACCTCTGCTCTATTAATTGGCCTTACTGACTAAAAAAGGAAGAATACTCATGATCAAAAAATGTGTATGGTTTTGTCTTTGAATTTAGAAAAGCCTTCGATAGGGTAGATTATGGAATTTTGATAAACAAATTATATAAAGATTATGGACTTGGGAAAAGTGCCAGTAGTTTAATGCTATCTTATTTATGTGGTAGAAAGCAGTTTGTTCGTGTCAATGGAGTCTCATCGTCTATTAGGAGTGGGGTCCCTCAGGGATTAGTTCTTGGTCCAATTTTGTTTGTGCTTTTTATTAATGAACTTTTTAAAAGTCTAGGCTATGGTGTTCACCATAATCTTTTGCTGGTTTTGTTCAGCTATTATTTTGCGGAGAAATCCAGTATTTGGTTGTTTTACAAGCCATAATTGATGTCCTCCAACAAGCATAGTATTAATACTTCTAAAACAAAGGCAATACTGTTTTCATCATCATCTTCTATAAACATAGATTTTCAATACAATGGTTCGTCTATACTAAAATTCGTTCAGAGTATTACGTGTTTAGGGGTTAACAAATATTCACGTATTAGTTTCACACTTGGTCAACTATACAACAGCAATTTAGTTTTACCTCGTTGGATGAAAACTGGTTAATGACTTAATTATGCCAAATATGTTGTACTGCCTAGATGTACTGTTTGTAGTATTTTTATTTGAACTATTGAACTTGAATTTAATGCCAATAAACAGAATTAAGGAATATACACTGCCGCTCATCTGAATAGGTTTAGAATTTTTGAAACATTAAATGTTGGATTTCTCAAATTTTTTTCTGTCAATTGCGAGATTATATATGTACACTCAACTGGGAGGAAATATAACGGTAAAAATCAACCGTTATTTTCTTGCATTGTTTTTAGCTTATTCTTCGGTGAATCATACAAATTTTTTGGCTCATCACAATAGGTTCGACACCAAAACCTTTATTTTTTCTTAGTGAGCGGTAGTTGAAATAATATCAGCATAATAATTTGTTGAATTATTATTTTTTGAAGTATTTGGCATAATTTAATTTAAAAATAGGTTGAGGTAAATCATTGACGGACGAAGAAAAGGGCAAAATTAAAGCCTTTAGTGAATGTGGCCTAAATCATCGGTATATCGCAACAAAAATTGAACGAAGCCAAAATGTTGTCAGCAATTATTTACCGAATGAATCAGAATATGGAAAAAATATGAAAGGAGGTACATACAGGTGCTGAAAGGAGAGCCATAATCAGATCTGCTTCTAACTCGCATGATTCTGCTTCAAAAAAAAGGAAAAAACTGTTGTAAATGCTAGCCTGGCTACAATAAAACGTGTTATTCGCAGTGCCAGTCACTTAAAACGACTAAAACTAATGAAAAAGCCACCGCTTAACAGCACTCGCAAGGAAGCACGACTTCACTTTTGTCGTCAGCATATGTATGACCTGGACTAAAGAATGGCAACGTGTAGTCTTTTCTGATGAAAAAAAATAATTTAGATGGTCCGGATGGATGTAACTACTACTTCCATGATTTGCGAAAGGAAGAACATCATTTGACTCGTCATCATAGTTGTGAAGGTGGTGTGATGGTGTGGGGAGCCATTTCCTATTATGGAACTTGTGAGCTGCAGTTTAGGACATCTGAATGCGAATAGCTACAAAGCCGTTATTGAGAAGGCTTTTCCGTACTTCTCTAACATTTTTGGACCCATAACTTGGACTTATCAGTATGATAACGCTCCCATTCACACTGCACGGGTGGATTAGGAGCCAAAATGTGCCATTATTGGAGTGGCCGCCATATTCTCCAGACCTGAATACTATTGAAAACATGTGGGGAATGCTGTCACGAAAAGTATGCGAGTCCGGTTTGAGAATAAGGAGTGCTTAATACGTGGTATAAAAACAGCTCTTCAATATATCCAAAAATAATATGATTCAATTTCAAATTGAATTTATGAAGTAATTTCAAACAAGGGCGGGAGTTCCTATTATTAAATAAGTTCAAAATATTCCTAATTATTATGTTTGTAAGTGAAAATATGAATAAACATTTTATTTTTATGTTTTTATTAATTTTTTGCTTTTAAACCTATTCTGATGACCCCAAAAAATACATCATTTTTCAGCGAGTTACCAAATCTGTGTTTTTTTCGAGTAATTCTAAAATTGAATACAAAACCATTACTGAACCAATTCAGATGAGCGGGAGTGTAATTAACACAAAATGGATTGTTTAAAAAAAATATCATGATAATGCTTCGTTAAGTGGGATAAAAATCAAATTACCTGGATAAGTGGGAAAGCCTATTAGGTCACTTGCGAACCCACTTATCCAGGTTCGACTAGTAACGTATTAAATATTTTAAGTCAAAAATCCAATCTGAAAATGACGAAAGATTAAGATGCTGAAAAAACTACAACGAAACGTCAGATATTAAAATGAAATAATCTTTCAATGCATATGAAATAAAGGACCTAAAAGGCCCGAATAAAATGAATCAACAAATAACCAAATAGTCTGAATACTTTGCTTATCATACATTTCGTTCTGTTAATTTTATAACGATCTGTCCATAAACGCGATATTTTAACCGATTGCATGTTCCTTTCCATGCAAATATCATTGTATAGGCGGTGCCACATAGTTATGTACCCTACACATATAACCAGACCGAATGTAACAAAATGCAACGATTGGAGTTGAAAGTGGTAATATATTACCAAAAGACTCCCAAAAGTTTTACAAATATGATAATTGTGGTTAAGATTGACTCTGTCCTTGTTTGTGGAAATGGTAACCGCTCTACAGATCCATCTTATTTTTAAAACCAACCATTTTAGAACATCAACGCATATTTCATCAAAATCTTAGCCACCTATAATTAACATAGCGACCGAAAGTTTGCTTTTCACATATAGATCATATTAGATTTTTACGACGATTCAAAACGTATTTATAAAGCATATTACCTATGAATGGTATTATGGGGCCACTGAACTGTATTTCAAGGAATAGAAAATGGAATAGTAATATGAATATGAATAGTTAGAGTAACTATGTCACTATATTCTTCATCCTATGATGGAGGGTATTAAATACCACAAGGTTTACCCTTAAAATCTTTTCTGTGATGTTAATTTTGCTACAAAAGTTTTGTGAGTTAATGTTAAAAATCACGAACGCATGTAAATTTGTATAATTTTGTAATAATTTCATCATAATTGCATATAGTTTTTTCAAGACTGAGAACACTTGTTTTTTCTTAATTTTCCAAAAAAAAAAAATATTTCATTTTAGGATATCTATTTTATTAATTTTTCTATTCATATGCTAGATTTTGTTATTAACCGTGTTCTAATGGAAACTCGCTTAGGAGATTGGTAGCGCGATAACTCTACACAATTGTCCCCTAGATGTGTAATTTATTTGAAATTGGCTTCAAAGTATTGTTCTCAGTTTGTTGAAAAAAATAATGTTTGGCGAATTTGTTTGTCCTTATTCCAAATGAACATGTACGTGTGGCCGCAAAATTATGTGGCTTATGTCTGAAAACACTACGTAAAATTTACTTGCAGGTAATTACTTGCCAGTAATGTAAAATAGGGGGTTTCATTTTATTATTATTAAGGCTGGGGCTCACCAAATCTTTTTATACTCTCCACCATAGGATAGGAGTGTACATAGGTTTGTCATTCCGTTTGTAACACATCGAAATACTTATCTGCGACCATATAAAGTATTTACATATAAAGGGTGGTTAAATTTTAAGGGCCGATGCAGATTTGTCGCGCAAAAGAGCCATTGTGTTGTTAGCTATGTGGCAAGTGGCGCGGTCCTGTTGACACCACATATCGTCCACATCCATTTCTTTCAATTCGGCCATAAAAAGTTACGGTAGCGAACACCATTCACAGTAACTGCCTCATTTTGGAAAAAATACGACTCGATGATGCCGCCAGCCCATAAACCGCACCAAACAGCCACTCTTTGTGGGTGCATTGTTTTTTCGCCAATCACTGTTGGATTATCATTGAGGTGAAAATGTGCGTCATCACTGAAGATGATTTTCTTCGACAATTGATTTTCATTTTCATAATAAGCCTTTAACGCCTTGCTCGCTTGTGTATCTTTTCATGGTTCAAAGTTAGAGTCTAAAATTGAGAAATATCAAATGGAATGCAGAAAAAACTTGACGTTTAGGTGTGGTTCACATTCAACATCGGCCTTTATTATTTAACCACCCTTTATTATTGCTCCTCATAAAATTCTAAGACGTCTGGCCACACCCGTCTGTTTAAAGCACGATTTAGTGCAAATAAAAAGAGCTAGAGTTTTCAAACTTGCCAGATATAGTATGTCTTTTGTCGACGTTGGACTGGTATTGAAAAAGGACCAATTTGGCCAAAAAGGAAAAAAATCCCCTTTGAGGAATCAAATTTTTAATTTTGTTGATTTTTTTATAAAGTGGTGTGCACAGATTTGTTAACCTTCTAATAGATAGACTTGGTCATTAAAACCTGGACCCCAAAAACCGTCACCTAACGTTTGGGTACATATGGGTATGCAGATATGTACCTATATTCTAATTTGGGCCAAGTTTGGATTCGGACCTTATAGTCCCAAGGGTTCCAAAAATCTGTCTCCTTGAACTATGTACATATAAGTCTTAAAAAACAATCAAATTTCGTCTCGATTAAGAATATCATATTCATTTTACGATTCAAAGAAATTTCAGGCCTTGACCCATGCGGGTAATGCCTCTAGGGGCCAAGGAGCCCAAAAATCGGCCTTTGTACATAAGGGTTTCTAAAAAACAATAAAATTTCGTCACGAATCAGAATATAACATTATTTAACGATTCGAAGACATACGATTATACTGAATTAGAAGCGGTCCCCTAATGTTCGGGCGCATATGGGTATCTAGAAACAGTGAATTTTTTTAACAAATGAACCTATATTTAAAATGAGTTCCAACTGCAACTCGGACCGGCCCATATCGGTCTTCTTGAACTTTGGATCTATGGGTATTAAAAAAAAATTAAAATATCGTCACAAATCGGAATATAACATTTATTTTACAATTCGAAGAAATTTGAAACCTTTGAGGGGTTCCATGGTGTGAGTGGCCCAAAAATCTGTCTTCTTGAACTATGCCCCATGAGACCACAAAATAATAAGAGTTTGCAACGAATCAGAATATTAAGTTATTTTACGATAAGAAAAAAATTTAAGACCTTGACCAATGGGGATAAGGTCCTAAGGATGCCGAGAAATTGGTCCCTTATAAAATGGGCATATGTGTATTTAAAAACTGCAGAATTTTATGATGAATCTAAATATAAAAATATATAAATTGGAGGCGTTGACCAATAGACGTGGTCCATGGGCCCTTAAACGATCTCCTAATGTGTGGAGTTTTAAAAACAGTGAAATTTCTAACAAATCCAAATATGTACCTATATTTAAAATTTTTCCAATTTGCAATTCGGACCGTCCCAAGGGGTGGCCTTCTTAAACAGTGGACATATGATTATTAAAAAACATTAAAATAACGCCACGGATCAAAATATCCTATTAATTTTACAACTCGATTTATTTACTGTCATTGGTCCCACGGGAGCCGAAAAACTGGTCTTTTCGAATATGGACAGAAACAGTGGAATTTCCTCAAGAATCTGAACATGATATAAATTTTACTATTCGGCTGAGTTAGAGACCTATGGGCGTGGTCTGTATGCTACAGGGCCCTAAAACCGCCCTACAGCCCCATTGAGATTTGGGCCAACTTTGCACTCGGACGCGGAATAACATTAATTCTACTATTCATTTCATTTCATTATTTGACTATTTTTGTGGTCAAATTTCCTTAGAGTGCGAAAATGAGGCTCTTTAAGCGTCGACATGTGGTTACTCAAAAGCAGTAGAATTTTTAATTTAATATCCTTATATCTAAAGAATTGTCCACTCGTTTTTCTGACTGCGTCTTTTTAAACTTTTAAAAAAAAATATTAAATATGTTTCTTCATGTGCAACAGGTTTAAAAATCGGAATTGACCTGCGAAATTGGATAGTGCTCTAATAATTAACTTGTCGTTGACATTTCGTTGGAAGTTCCCAACTTCTTCAGGGATGCATTTATAATGCATTTTATAATCTACAATTTCACATTTAACTTTCACATTTAACAAAAAATTCAATTAAAAACGTAAAATAACAAAATTAAATATCACAGTAGTACTTTTCTTCTTAAAGCTTGTATTTTGGTTTAATTTTTTTTAAAAATTTCTTCATTTACTATATTTTAATTTTAATTATTTTCCTTAAAAATAAAAACAAAACAAAAATTATGCAACAGGGAATAAATACGAAATATACTTACTTACAATTTAAGTGTGTTCGTTTACTTGCAAATTTGTACAAATTTGTGCAAATTTTTACTGGGTCGTGTTCGTTTACACAAAAAGTCTAGTAATGAGAGCCAGAGAGAGAAAATTTTGACAGTTCGATGTTAGAGAGTTTGCAAATTTTGTGGGAGAAATTTTAGGCAACCAAAATTTGCAAAATAAAACAGATGTTTGAAATCAGCTGTTTTATGTAAACAAATAAAAGTAAAAATAAATTTATTTTATTTAATATATATGTTAATCACTAAAATTAGAACGAAATTTTGGTCATTTTTTATTACAAATCTTAACACTTTAAAATTCAAAATAAAATTAAATGTAATGCAAACAGTAAACAAAATCAGCTATTTCATTTCAAATTTTTACTGGAAGCTGTTCGTTTACTATTCTTGCAATTTTTAATAAAAAAGGTAAAATTGGCCTTAAGCTCTCAAAATTAGAAACTTGCAGATTTTTACTGGGAAAGTAAACGAACACACTTATTACCATATCAAGAAAGTTGTTACATTAAATGTAAAACATAAAAAAAGTGAAAATCTTAATCCTGGAGTAACTTACTACCTTGCGGAATTTTGACCTGTTCTACATTTTGGATAGAGTTAAGACACTTTCTGCTTCAAATATGACCCAACATTTTCTATGGGGTTACGGTACGGACTTTAGGCAGGTGTATTTGACACATTTCGCAGTTAAAAACAAGGCAAATAGTGACATTATGTTTCGTATGTTCGGGATCATTGTTTTGATAAAATAAAAACAGCGGTTTTTTGCGTTAAAATAGCCAAAATTGTTCGGACTAGTTATCAAATGGCCTTAAATGTAATGCAAACAGTAAACAAAATCAGCAATTTCATTTCAACTTTTTATTGGAAGCTGTTCGTTTACTTTTCTTGCAAATTTTACTAGAGGGAGAGTAAACGAACACACTTATTACTATATCAAGAACGCTGTTACATTAAATGTAAAACATAAAAAAGTGAAAATCTTAATCCTGGAGTAACTTACTACCTTGCGGAATTTTGACCTGTTCTGCAATTTGGATAGAGTTTGGACACTGCTTCAAATATGCCCCAACATTTTCTATGGGGTTACGGTACGGACTTTAGGCAGGTGTATTTGACACATTTCGCAGTTAAAAACAAGGCAAATAGTGACATTATGTTTCGTATGTTCGGGATCATTGTTTTGATAAAAACAAAAACAGCGGTTTTTTGCGTTAAAATAGCCAAAATTGTTCGGACTAGTTATCAAACGGCCCAGAAGAATATTTGAGTTAAAAGATTTAAGTTAATAAAGAGGTTATATCCATACTTTTTTGACATTTATGTTTACGAGATGGGGAAATATCAATATTTAAATCAACTCAACAGTTCAAAGAATTTTTTCAAGTTTTTAATGCAGAAATGGGGCGATGTATTGATTTAATGTTTTCCGTTTATTATTTTATTCCCATTTAATATTTTTTTGTATAATATTGACGGAAGCCCCATCTCAGGCACATGACCCTAAATTCGCCGCAAGCGCACACAAATGTTTTCCGTAGACGACAGGTTTTGGACACATCAGGATTTTGACTCGATTTTTTGTTACGAATTCCTGGTTTTTGGTTAAAAGAATATTTAAAATAAGAATTTTTTGTTTCACCAAAACACTTGACATACAACATACCTTAAATAGTTCATTACATTATACCATACAAATACCATCTGGTCACCCTAACTACACATGTTTATCATGAGTCATCTGTTTTAATGTTAGTTGCAACTTGGCAACTCTTTAAACAACAAATCAAGAAAAAGTAACTTTCTTGTGTCTGCTGCAAATTAATTTGTTGTTTGTTGTTTGTTGCTTAAAACAAAGTAGGACATTTTAACAAATAAAAATGTTTTCTGTCAGTACTTCAGACTTTATAAAGATAAATGTAACGAATTCTAAGACGGATCATGTCGCGTTCGATATAAAATTTGCCAAGTCAATAACAGTTGCTGAACTAAAACAAAAACTCCAAATCATTACTGGCGGAAATGCCGGAACTATGAAGGTGGCTTTGTATAAAGGTGAGGAACTTATGACATCACTAAACGATGATTCCATGCTGTTGGGAGCCCTGCCTATAGAATCTAATATGAGATTTCATGTCGTCGACGATTTCTTGTATGACCTCCAAGATGAGCATGTGGAAAAGTTCGAACTGCCCGAGGATCAGTATGAACAAAGGGATAATACAGTGAGAAGTTTTCTAAAGAGGAATCGCATGGGCAAATACAATGAAGATGACCAGAAGAGGGAAGAAGCCAAACGCTTAGAAAAGGAGGAGCTGGAAAGGCAAAAGGCCGAATTGTGTACAATAGGAGCGCGCTGTCAGGTTACAGTGAAGGGGTGCCCCACCCGACGTGGTACGGTAATGTACAATGGGCCTTTGGAGGGCAAATCGGGAAACTTTATAGGCGTCAAATACGACGAGCCACTGGGGAAAAATGATGGATCTGTCCAGGGTAAACGGTATTTTACCTGTCCTCCGAATTATGGGGGATTTGTTTCATCTCTAACCGTTGAAGTGGGCGATTTCCCCGAAGAAGACTTTAGTTTGGAAGATGAAATCTAAATGCCTCGAAGATGGCTTGACATTGGCATAACGTATTTGCTAAAGGATCGATTAATAAATTATTAACACAATAATTGTAGTAACTCACGCCATTAAATTAAGACTGCAGTGGAATTTGATGCATTTTTCTTTTGTTATCAAACCGCAATTCCATTCCGAATGGCTTCTTTTCCTTTTATTTTGGTTTAGCTGATAAGTTATCACTGTTTTATTAACAATTTATTTTTTTAACAAGCAAAACAAAAAAAGACTCAAATAAAGTCACTTATAAGAATGCGCTGAAAAAAAGCACAAAAACATTTGAATTTCACAATTTTGTGGTTTTATTTCGTAACAAACAAAAAAGTTTAAACAAATGCCATTTGAAATGACAAGGTTTTTTGCAGATCAGTGAGGAATTTAGGTGCACGCTTATATGCAAGAACAGGCCGCCGTAGTGTGCACGACTATCATATATGTGAACCCAGGATCATATACTGGTAAGAACATTTATAATTTTGAATGGCGGGGTTTCCACATCGTAAAAGCCGGCGCCTTGAGGACGAAGAGATTTATCACTAAGTCGTATGAGAGTTTTTCTATAAAATGTGTTGGTCATTCGAAGCTGGTGTCAAAAATTAGGCCCTGGTCATATAAGAATTATGCCGTGCACAGCGAGGTGTTGCGAGGCCTGTTAATGTTCCCAGGATGTTTTGGTGGTGGGATATCTGGTCTCCCGTAATCCATGTGCCATCAATATTTTTGCTGAGATAGCCGCTGCGTTTTGATAAAAATATTATTCGGGCTTATGTTAAGTATAACTTCCATTACCCTAGTATATATCTACTGATACCCAGACAGCAGGTTCGCTGCTCCTTATCGAGTTTTTTAACGCTGTACTTTTTAGTCATAAAAGTCCACCGACTATTGCTGCATATGTAATAATTGGCTTGAATACGCTTGTAGAGACAGTGTGTCATCTTAGGCCTAAGTTCCAATTTACATCCGATTGATTTTCTGCACATTGACTAGCATCTATGCGCTATCTCCGATCTGTTATAATGTGGTCTTTCCATAATAGACTCTGGTCAAGAATAACCGCAAGGTATTTTACTTTATCAGTCAGCTTGATGACTTCCTTCAACGCGGCGTTTTTCGAACGTTGGAATCTTCCTTGTGAAGAGGCGTCTCGGTTTCGTCTGGGTTTACGTTCAAGCCCCTAGGTTTAGCCCACTTAAGCGACAGGTCTATTACATCAGTGAATTGCGACATCGTCTGCATAGTAGACGGGTTTAAATCCTTCATCGGTTAAGACCGTTAGTAGACTGGTTATAGTGGTGATCCAAAGGAGTGGCGAAAGAATGCCACGCTGTGGAGTTCCCTGAGAAACATTGTCTGTAATATTTATACCGTTCCATCTTTTCCTTAGCATGTGACTAAACTGTAAGCAGACGGTCTATGCCAAACTGGTCTAAGGATTGATTGAGGACGTTGGTATGTATAGGGTGATCCATCTAGCGATATTTTTTCAGAACAAAAAAATATAAAAATTCAAAACAAAAAAATTCAAAAAGTGTGGAATCTTTATTGTTAACTTGAAAGGACATTTTATGGCATTTATTTTTTGAAAATAATTTCGTTCAAATGTTGGCAACTGTATTATGGAATTGAGCGTTCGGTGAGAAACGGGAAAATTCGCTGTTTTCGACCAAAATTTTGTTCAGCCGTCAATAAACAAATTTGCCGAATTTGGGCTGAAGAGCAACAAGAAGAGGTTTAAGGTGTACCATTATAGCCAGAGAAAACCACGGTTTGGTGCGGTTTATACGTTGGTGGAATCATGGGTGCACATTTTTTCAAAAATGATGATGGCCGGAACGCTACCGTGTATGGTGCTCGCTATCGCGCCGTGATATTGATCTTTATGCTACCTGAAATTGAAGCCCGTAATCTTGACGACACTTGGTTTCAACAGGACGGTGCCACTTGCCATACAGCTGCTCAAACAATGGATCTATTGAGAGGTCATTTCGAAAAGCAGCTAATTTTACGTTTTGGACAAGTGAGTTTGCCGCCTAGATCGAGGATATCACACCTTTAAATATTTTTCTTTGGGGTTACGTAAAGTCCAAAGTCAAACAAGCTACGATTCAGGATTCGAGCTATACTGGTCGAAATGCTCGAACGAGTCAACCACAATTGGACCCACAGAATGGAAACCCTCAGGCGTAGTTGTGGCCAATATTTAAAGGAAATTATATTCAAAAAATAAATGCCATAAAATATCCTTTCAAATAACCAATAAAGATTCCACACTTGATTTGAATTTCTATAAAGTATTTTTTTTGTTCTGAAAAAATACCTCTAGATGGATCACCCTTTACATTATTAAAAGTAGCCTATTTAGCCATCCTTTGAAGTCATTGGTAGTCACCCAACCCCGTTGAAGTATTTGTTAATACATTTACGATTCTAAATTTAAATTTGGGAAAAATGTGCTAACACAAACTGAGTCGTGAAAAATACTTTCTATATATGCATGTATATTGGCATGTTGAAAAGAATGAATAGTTTCTCCGATGCATGCAATTTTCTAGACAATATTTTTTATTTTTTTAAATATATTACTTTTATTGAATATTGCCATCTGACAAACAGCGCACAAACAAATACAATGTATATTCTCGTTAAACCATTCTTGTTTCATGGAGGAAAAAGATTAGTTGGAAATCTGTTCTGCTCACAAAAATTCCATTGCAATAGCATACTTTTCGTTCTAGTAGTTGCATATCTAGAGCAGGGTTACAATTAAGATTTTTTGGTAAGCAGGACACTTGTGCCAAAAAAGGACATTTGGGACATTTACAAAGAGACTTTAGAACCTTCGGAGGACACATTTTCAAAATAAAAAGTGGCAGTAATTGGAGATAGTACAAATTTTATTATGATCGCTAATTCAATATAATTTTGTTTAAAAAGGGCTTGGCCTATTTACATACATATATTGTGCATATGGATAAAAGAGAAACAAGAAAATGAGACTTTTTTTAATAGCGGTGCAATTTTACTTACTGCAATATCTCTTCAACCGATTGAAATTTTATTTTTCTGTCTTCGGTACAATTGTAGCTATAGACGAGGAGAAAAGTGGCGTACAACAAACTAACTCGAAAAACTGTTTCTAGTGCTTCAAGAGTGCTAACATGACAACTTTTATAGTTTTTTCTAATATTTTTGTCCCATAGCTGCCAAACTGGGAAATTCAGCGAAGTGGTCTTTAGAAAAACTATTCCATATTATATACATAATTCATAATCCGTTAGAACCTTATAATACGAGAAAATGTTTTTACACATTTCCCCATTTCTATTTGTACACATTGTTATAAACTTAAATATCGAATTTTCGATTCGGCTGGAAAATGGCAAACATTTTCTAGTATAATAACTATCTAAATAATTATGAATTATAATACAAGGAACATAAGTAGCAAAGGGTCATATTATTCCTTTGTGGTCAAAAAGGAGGACATGTCCTCCGAAAGGAGAACGAATGGTAAACCTGATCATAGGTCGCAATATTTGATTCATGGTACTAAATAAAAAAGTAGCATTTCTTTTAATGATGTGCCGAAAAATGTTTCTTCGAAATTCAAAAGTAAACAGATGTTTTTAATGATAAATAAATATAACTTTATTATACTTTTTTTCAAAAAATACAGGTAACTTATATTACTCAGACATAGACTTTTGACATTTGAGGTGGAAAAAAGTGTAAAAAAACGCATTTTTATTTTGACAAGAGGCTTAAACTACACCTATTACAAGTAATTAGCTCTACAATTGTGCTAATATGGCCGATCTTGCGACTTACAACTTTTCATTTTCAAGAAAATTGCAAATACCGAGTCGTTCGCTTGTTAAAAACAGAAAGGGCTTTCGTGGCCAACGCTGATATCAGAGAAACCCGATAGAATACTCCAATGTGACTTCCTCAAAAATGATATAATTTTTTCCAAAAAATGATTTTTACTTTTTTTAATTTTAAGAGTCCCGTGCGACAGACATTTTTTTCCATTACACAGTGCAATATTTTGGGCCCTCGCCTCGGGCATTAGATGGCGGCTAAATGTACATACCAAAACTTGATTTTTGGCATAATACGTTTTGCCAATTTTGCTCAAGTTTTTGAGGAATCTATTCGTACATTTTTGGTTTAAAGTGGATTTTTAATACTTTTTTTGATACTTTAAGACGGCTTTATCTCGGCAAGCCGAACGGAATATTGCTATAATGTCTTAAGCAAAGTTGTAACTATTAAATGGAAGAAATGTCCCACATAAATGATCCATTTGTTTTGGTCAAAAACATTAGATTTAAATCTAGTAAAGTAACAACTCTCGCACGGACACCAAATAAGCACCTCTATAGAACTTTTGATTCTAAGGAGAAAATGTAAAATAAAATAATCGGCGGTCTCCCGTAGTTTCCGAGATATGGGCCTCGAAAGTCCAGACGTATAATTCAGATATTTAGCCATATCTATGAAACGTTTCCTTTGGGCAGAAATAGTCCCCACTTTTGGAATTAAACCCACGTCCCTTAAAATATTTATTGTTCCTGCAGGGATGGCCCCAATATCTTTATTGCTGCCCCAATATCTTATATCTGTGAAACGTTTCCTTTGGGCAGAAATAGTCCCCACTTTTGGAATTAAACCCACGTCCCTTAAAATATTTATTGTTCCTGCAGGGATGGCCCCAATATCTTTATTGCTGAACAATTTTTGCAATTCCCAACTGCCCAACTTTTAGAGGGCGGTTCAGTTACTTCATCATTAGAACCAGAGCATGGTACTGTGTGTCCTTCATATCTATCGTATTTCGGGTCTTCAGTGTGTTCGCCTTCGTATTCGCCTATTTAACTTGACCACCAACACACTTCTGCTAGCAATGCACTCAATTTTTCATAAATTTGTTAATGCATTTTTAAAATGTTTTTTTTTACTGTAACTTATTGTCTCGTCACGAAAAACACGCTTGATTCTATAAAATAAATCGAAAAACATTTGTTTGAAATAAAGTAAAAAATACAACATTAAGCCAAGTTTTTGACTATGAAAAAAATGTGAAAATATGGACATTTTTGAGAATTAGAAGCAGAAGATTAATTTTTTCGGATAAGTTTGTTCTGCCTTTTTTTCAATAGCTACAACTTTGCATATGGCAATATAGCAACATTTCTTTCGGTTTGCCGTCTCTAAGTATCAAAAAAGTGCCTAAAGTCCACTTGAACCAAAAAACATGTTTTATGACTAAAATCAAGTCGTGGGATGTACTTTCAGCCGCCATTAACAAAACTTTTGATCGACAAGGTGAGTTGCAGACAGTTATGATATTTCTGTTGTTTTTGTTGATCTTTTTAAGAAATTATATACCTTAGTTTATTATAAAGTTCAAAATTAAAGCGAATTTAATGCACTAGGACCCATTATTTTGTAGCCATGCCACTATTGCTGCCCCTTTACACAAATACTCTTTTGAGCGACATTTTGAAATTTGTTATACTTTTTACAACTCAAGAAGTGTGTAAGGCTTTGAAAAAATACACGTTTTCTTATTTTTAAGATTTAGGGTTTGCCCGTGTAAAAATATTACGAATTTTGGATACTCGTAGTAGTGTGTCTGGACATCTATATCAACTTCGCTTTGTGCATCCACTCAAACTTCGCCCTTACTTTTGTTTGGTGGTCCAAACATGATGAATTTTGGCGAAAGTAAGTTTTTTGGACTAAGCAATGACGCTATAGAAATTGAAGAAAACTGGTTTAGTTTTTTATACAGCTCTTACACATGTGTTAGACCAATTTTATGTCCTTAGCTCTAGAACCCACATTACATCCAATCCAAAGAAACTAAGGCACAGATCCTTAGATTCTATCAGTAACTATATTAGAAGAAAACGCATCATATTGATATACGTTTTTATATAACCCTCCGATTTTAGATACAACCTCACTTAACCACCAATATTAGCTCCGATCAAATTTGGTATAGTATATTACAAGACAAATAGTCCCCTTACAAATGCTCTGGCAGTCCAAAAAACGGTTTCCAATATAAACGAACATATGGATATTAAATAACAACAAAATGTCTCAGGAAGTTAAACATAAAACAATTTTCTAATTTTAGTATGAATATGTATTTTACCTCTTATTTCAAGGATCTGTGCTCTTATTTATCTAACATTTTTGGTTCCTTTTTATTAAAAAATTTTTATTTGTGCCACTTTTTTAAATTTCTCAACCCGGTAACTCTGCTAGGGACAAGTTATGTGTGCTCTAATCTTTACTAAAACAGGGTAATTTTTGTGGACGCTACCAGAAGAAGCGTGGCTTGGAATCCAATTATTTGGCACTAAGTCAACCATATAACTAAGTTTGGATGTGGAAAAGCTAAACGAATACAATTTTAAGTCACCAAGTTTGCCTTTTAACTCGATTCTTTAGTATTGATTTTTAGTCAGATCGTGTAAAAAGAATTGTAGATATTACAAGAATATTAAATTTGGCAATATCGCCCATTTTTAATTCCATAAACAGTTTTGAAGAAAAATATTACGACATCATAATTTAAAAACAATTGGTAACTGTTTTCAAAGTTACCGTGGGAACCACCGATAGCAGGTGGTCGGAGCGATAGCTCAAATGGCTTCAAATTGTATGAAACGAATCAAAACAAAAAGGGTCTAAAATTCTATTTCGATGTGATGAATAGTTATTTATGTAAATGATAACACTGGTCAACACTAAATTTGCGGCAGAAGGTTTGATAGTCAACTTTAGTTGATTTGGGAATGCTGATCACGAATAGGGGATCTAGTTTAGGAGATATTGACATTAACCGTTTTTTCTGGTTTTTTAAATAAAAAGGACCCCTTTATTTGTAAATCCATATTCAGAAACACATTTAGTATACAATCTTTAACAACTCAGTCAATTTCAATCGTTTGTTAGCCTGTTGGAACAATTTAGGCAACTCAAAATAATTTTTTTTAAGAAAAATTCGGTAGAATTTCCCCTATATCTTTATCAATTGTTATTCGAAATAAAAACGCTACATATCGTTAAAAAGGTCAATTTCTTCTCTAAGTTTTTGAAAAACAGTTCACATATAAAGCATATAGGATTCCGTTTATTCAAAAAACAACGAAAATAGCGGTTTATGTGAATCGGATTCGCTAATTTTTTTCAAATTTTGTTGCCCAGTGTAATTTTTCAATTTTCGCATAGTCGTAAAGTTTTTTATGCATTCCTTATTGACTTGTTGTACCTCCAGAAAGGGTTTTAGAATCAAAGTAAATGCAAAATTTCTTTTTTTAAAGAATTTTTGCCAAAAAAATGAGCATTAAAATATCATAATGAGAAAAAATACTCTTACGCGATTTTTCATTCGGATATTTGAATATGTACAAATGTGCTATAAATAAAAGTAACATTTGTTTACATTTTCCTCTATGAGAATAATATATAACAACGTTATTCAAGACTTTTATTTGTTTCGTCTCGGTTGACCTTTCGGTGGGTGTGTCGATATACAACAGGTTTAAAGTCAGAACGGACCATATGTACGAGTATAAAGTTTCTCAGTAGCTGGATTTCTACCTCGAAAAGTCTCTAATTCATATAAACATTTTCTATAGCATCAATAACACGTTCTTTGTATAACGTAAACAGCTCACTGATTTGACACAAGTTTCCACTCTGTTCGAGGTGTTTAAGGAAACACGCAGCACATGCGTTGTACGTTGTAACTATTACAAACCAGTTCTTTTCCGGGCAGCCTTTTAATATTTAGTTGAATTTCCGCAAAATTTTCATTTCTATAAAGTATATATATTTTACTTTTATTTTAAATGTATTCTTCCTTTTCGATTAATGAATCAAATTTTCTTAAAAGGTCATTTGAGTCATTTTTAGATTCCCGATAGTTTATAGCTAGACGAGGTCATCGTAACAACAAAAATACATTGTGTGTACACTAGACTGGGTCATTGGCAATGGTTAGAAATCAATACAGTCAACTTGCGGAAATGTGAACTAATTATTATTATGAGGGCGTTTACGTTTGCGATATCGTTCACGTTTTCGAATCCTAAAATTTTGAAGCAAGATAATGCTGTTTTATTGCTGAAATAAACTTCTATTAAAAAGTTCAATACCCATTATCTTAAAAACAAATATTAGCTTGAATAATAAAAGATCATACATGAAAAATTAATTTTGTACAAAGATAAACTTAAAATCGTTGCCCATAATAGTAGAAATAACAACAATATGGTGTTCATGTTTCTGGATCGTTCATGTTTTTAATTGTTCACGTTGTGTATAAATATTTAGAAGATTTATGGCTAGAGCCAAAGAGGAACAAATTTTATAATGAGGTTATATCTGGGGTTCATGCGCACGAGATGGGATTGATGACTACTTTAACAGACTGAAGCTGATAGCAAAAATGCAGCGAATACATCCTGCAACATATTTCAGTAGTTTTTAAAGTATTATTTATTTTTACTTATTGTGACGATTGAACTTTTTACGGAATAAACGCCACGGAAGAAAGAGCCCTTTGGCTAGAGATAATCAATTTCATTCAAACGGAATATAACAGTTGAGGCCAGTCACACTGACTATTTTTAAATTTCTTTAGTGTGAAAACCAATGAAATATTATGGAAAATGTCAAAAAAAAACTCCATTGTAGATGCATTTTCAAAATATAGGTACAGAAACTCTAAAGATTCTTTTTCTAACGCTGGGTCTTTTTAACATCCAACAAAATAGTTTAATATACGGAAACACTAGAGGGTGCTTCACTGCGTTTTCCTCACTTCCGGAAGTCAGAAAACATGTGAAGATGAAATAAGTTATAACAGTATTTGGAAAACGGTAAATCGCCTACCTAAAATTCAATGTTTTAACGGGTTCAAAGTTTAATATTTTGAATATATATTTTTTAATAGCACACACATCCAGGTAACCAGTCAGCTGCAGCCCAAAACCTTTTAATACAAAATAAACTTTTGTAATATGTTCCGTGTTGTCAACGCAGAAGAGGGGATGCAAAAATAAACTAAAAATTATGTGACAAAAACTCCTTAAACGTGAAAGATTTTTTCAGTTTGATAAACTTACTGACGATAAAAAAAAACAATGCATGAATAGCTCAATAATGTCTTTTATTGTTTTGTTAAACTATTATGTTTATCTCTTTTAATTTGTTAAAGACGTTAGTCGAAATAAATTTATATACAGGGTGATTCATTCACTACTGGAAAAATTTCACCAGCATATTTTTTGGCTCTTTTTATTAAAAACAAAGCAAATAAATAAATGTTCCAAAAAAACACAAACAAATTTTAAAATTATTTTTTTATTTGTTTGGTCTTTAAACCACCACAAATCAGCCAATAGCTCAAAAAGCTATTGCTTATGCTTTTGTAACATTTTTAGCTAGTCTGTGCTCTTTATCTATAGCTTGTCATGTTTAAAAGCAGTAGCTTTCTTTATTTACAACCCATGCTAATGTACATATTTAGTTCAGCGACGCAAATCTGGTGTATTTATACATACATACATACTAAAGGCACACCGCAAAATAAAACAAAGAAAGCCAACAACAAAAAGTGCACAATTATAAATACAAGAGTGTGAACATTGGGGTGCTTTCTTTTCACCTTATTTTTCTAGAATTCTATACGGAACAATTTTATTTAAGACTTAAGCATTTCGAAATGGGCCATATATTCCAATAGTACTTACAAAACATGGTACAATAAACAAGTTATAGTCACTAGCCCAACAACAACAAAAATAGTTCGCTAAATTGTCAGTCACTTAAAAGAGAATGCCTGAAATACATTTTTGTGTACGTTTGATGATAATTGTGAATGATGGATAAAGAGTTTTTCCTTTAAAAACTTTAACAAACTGGATTGTCAATTTTGGCAATATAAGTTACTAAGAGAAAAAATAAGTGTGTTCGTTTTCTTTCCCAGTAAAAATTTGCAAGTTTGTACTTTTGAGAGTGTAAGGGCAATTTCCCTCTATTTATTAAAATTTGCAAGAAAAGTGAACGAGCAGTAAAAAAATTTCCAGTAAAAATTTGCAATGAAACAGCTGATTTTGTTTACTGTTTGCATTACATTTCATTTTAAAGTGTTAAGATTTGTAATAAAAAAATGAGCAAAAGAAAACTTTTTTTCTTTCTAATTTCAGTGATTAACATAAACATTAAATTAAATAAACTGTTGTAAATTTATTTTTACTTTTATTTGTTTACATAAAACAGCTGATTCCAAACATCTTGCAAATTTGGGTTGGCTAAAATTTCTCCAACCAAAATATGCGAACTCACTAACATCGAACTGTCAACATTTTCTCTCTCTGGCTTTCATTTACTGGACTTTTTGTGTAAACGAACACGATCTAGTAAAAATTTGCAAGTAAACGAACACACTTAATGTAAAATCAGCTGTTAGCATAACTTTACCTTCTTCATTGTACCATGTTACAAAACATACACACATACATTTTTGTACGTTTGGACACTTATTTCAATTGTTTTTAGACTACCGGAAGTTGGTGTGCCCGAACCTTCAAGGGTACCTTGAACCCCTATACTGCCGCCCTAAGAAAAAAAGCCTTAAGCGCCAAAATTCCAAAATTGAGATAAGCGCTAATTCGGAACAGTGAATGAATTACTGATTATTGTGTAAAACATAAAAGACCCATTTTCACCTGATATGACTGAAAAATGTTAAGTAGAATTGTCACACCTACCACTGCTAGCGTGTTTTGTATTCAAAAAAGCTAAATATCTCAAAACTACTAAAATGGAGATGTGGCTTTCTTTCTTAGGAGGACAGAATACTTGTTGGACAAATATCTACATATAGGCGATTTCGACATCATTTTTGGCATTCGATTTTTTTAGAGAATTTAATATTTAATTCAGGTAGATGTCTTAGTTCTAAGAAAGACTAGTCATTTTTAAATGGTACACATCAAAATTTTAATTTTTAACGGAATCATGCAACAATTTAAAAATATGACCTCGAGGGTAATGACTCATTAAACAGAGAAAAGACGATGACAAAAAAATATATAGTATTTTTTTCATTAAAATCGACAAATTCACTTTAATTCAGTTCTTTTGTAAAAATCATAAAAGAAAAAAATGTGTTAATCGTCATTCCCCTGTGAAAAATTTTGGCAGGGGAATGATGAATTTCTACAAAACCCCCTGAAATGATTATTTAAGTACTTACCCTTACAAAATTGACTTGAGCTGGAAGTTTATACTTGCAATTAACACAAAAAACACTTGCAAAACTATAAAAAGTATTAATTATCTTATTAAAAACCAACACAGGGGAATGACCAACTTAAGTGTGAACGTTCGTAACTAGTGACAAAACACGACTTACTTAATTTTAATAAGACTGTTGAACAAGTAATGTTCAATCATATTTGAGTTGCTTGAAATCAGGATTGGTTTGGAATTTGAATTTTATCGAATATTTGATTTTACAGGGAAATACTGTGACAGAAAATAAACATCCATAAAAATAAAAATTGAATAAAAAATTATAATCGTTAATATCAACAAAATTAATTGAATATTATTTTTTACTATGGACTGGTTTTATTAAATAAATAATTAATATTTTTGTAAAAAATTGAGAAAATTTCAATTGAAAGTAGTGCTAGGGACAACCATGGTAATGATATTTGAACACTTTGGATATTTTTTGAAGAACAAATATTTTTTTTAAAAAACAATTTTAAAGACTTTAAAGGTCCTATAAAGATTTATTGTATAGGAAATAATAATAAAGTATTAAATATTTTATTTGTCTCGCTTGAAACAACCAAGGACAGCAAATTGGCCCATAATCTCAGAATCAACCATATGTCTATTTTCCTACTAACACTGTGCCGATCAACACACATTTGCACAGAAAATATAATTTTAATAATAAGTAAAAATAAAAAAAACTATGACGTATATGGTCATTTACACGATCGTGACCGGGACACTCGTACACTTTAAGTAAAGATAGAAGTATGATATTTAAAATGAAATTGTAAAAACAAAACAATTTTTTAATCTCTTTATTGAGCCTCAAACAAAATTTTCGCTCGGGATTTTTACATTTATCTCTATACGGAACGTTTTTCAGAAGTGCATAAAGAATAAGCTAGATTTTCAAATAAACTTTTTTATTAAAACCCTCAAAAATTAATTTAAAGCATTTTTTTTTTGAAATGTCAAATATACCTTGAGCAAACAATTATCAGAACATTAACTTTCGTTGCAGGCAGCGAAAAAAGTCTACATGTATTTCTTATGGAAGTCAACATTTCGTTTTGGGTGAATACTAGGCTTAATTGTATTTTAGTAGCACTATTTTTGAGTGTGATTGTATATAATTGTATAACATAAACGTTAAGATAAACCTGAGATTCACGGGACAGAAAATGGAAGATATTTCTGTCAAAATGTGAAAAATTTTAAAACTTAGCGAATTTGGTCGCAAAATTTGGGAGTACATCTTTTTTTCACTATAATGGACTAATGAAGCTATCTTTATTAAATCATTTTTTTAAAACGGCTTCTTTAACTAGTTTTCAAAAAACATTTTGCAAATTTCGCGTAAAATGTTTTCATGTTTTATTGAATATGAAAAACATGACAGAAGTTGATTGATATTGTAAAGGAATAGGAAATTTTCAGCTGTATGTAAAAAAAATCGGGTTTTAGCGTTACCTGAAATTTTATTTATTTTTTCATTAATTGCAATATAGATAAGAAAACAAAGATCAATATTACATTCATTATAGTGCAGTAATACCATTATTAATTTTTAAAAGACATTTTTTAGGGACTTTTGATTTTTTCGACGCGGCTGAGACCTTCTGGTGGAAGTGCTCATATGGTGACTTGATTTTACGCCTAAAAATAACTTTTGAAACTGAATCAACTGAACTGAAGCTCGTTGTAGTTTTCCAACATCTCGGAAAGAATTTTGTTGAATATTAGATCTTTCGTGATTTTCACATTTATAATTTGATTAAATATATATTTTAAACGGTTGAGTCCAAACGAAATTCATTCTTAAAATGTAAAATTTGCACTACACCTGGAATAAATTTGAACTCTTTATCTTAAATATTCTGATTTTTATTAACGCAGGGTGTCCGTCGGGAAGGTAACTACCTAGTTTATAATTTTTGATTAAATGAAAGAGAAAGGATCTTATAAGTATATTGATAAATGTTTTATTTAATGTGGAGGCCAATCCACATCACCATTTCTTGAAATAACTTGTTGTGGAAAGAGGGGTCGCAGTAATTCCATTGTAATCCAGACTGTATGCGATGTGGCATCGTCTTGTTGATACCACATGTTAATCAAGCCCAAAGCATGAGTTCTGGCGTTAAAAAGTTTTTAATCATATCACGATATCGCTCCCCATTGACAGTTACCGTTACGCCGTTTTCATTTTCATAGAAGTGAGGTCCAATGATTCCTCCTGAACAAATTGCACAACAGACTGTAACTTTTAATGAATGCTAAGGTGGATGAAGAATAATTTTTAGGTTTTCCATTGCCCAGAACCGACTATTCTGTATATTCACATATCCATTCAAATGAAAATGTGCCTCGTCACCCAATATGATGTTTTCATGAAAATCGGGGTTGTCATGGGCGAGCTGTAACATCATATTGGCATATGTAGGGCGGCGTAAATGTTCTTGTGGGAGAAGCTCTTGTGTCAACTGAATCTTAAATGGAAACAAATGCAAATCCTTGTGCAACAAATTGTGGCCAAAGTTGTTCTTTGAAGACCAAGCTCCTTGTTCACGTTACTTTCTCATCGTCACAGTAATCGATGATTGATTTGATAAAATGTTATAACGATTAAACCACGTTGGTTTATCGAATATTTTTCCATAATAAATTTGCTACGTCTCTACTTTACAACTGCCAAATATGAACTGTCAAGACTAATGTTTACCAAAATGGCGGCAAAACAAAGTAGTATACCGTCCCGGCGGACACCCTGTATATAAAATTGTTATGTCTTAATGTCATATTTATTTATAAATATTTTTATAACAAATAAAATTATAATGAACAAAGTTTGAAGGCATTAGCAGCACAGGCTATCAGTACTAGCATCATGCATAATCGGGAACCTCAAACGGAATTTTCTCTTAGGAGTTTTATATTAATCTATATACAGAAAGTGCCTGCAGAGCAGTGTAGAAATCAGCAGCCGTTATACATTTTTAAATAAGTTTAGTCATATTCACTTAAATACTCTCGAAAATGTCTTCGCATCTTTCGTAATTTTTTTTTCAAAAATAAAAAATTCCTTGACCAAACAAGTATCAGAACAATAAAATTCGTTACAGGTGGCGAAAAAAATCTACACTGCTAGTGATAATTATCACTGCTGAGTACCTACCACCAAACAAAAGTTGCTAAACGGAATTTACCAAAGGTAAATTTAATTTGCTTTACTTCATGAATTCTTAAATTTCGTTTTAGGTGAATACTAGGATTATGGAAGCAATATTCGTTTCAGATGAATACCTTAAGGTTGTGCTGGTTCTCATTTGAACCAGTTTCTGGTGTAAACTTTCTTTGCCTTGCTCTTACCGGGCTGTCGCGTATATATGGATTCTGGTTCATAGTACCTACCATAGCACAATAAAGAAGGTAGAATTATGGAGTCAACTGATTTTTTTTTTTTCGTAGAATTTTAAACTGTAAATTTTGAACAAGGTAATTCTTAAAGTTTGTAAGGCTTAATTTCTGTATCAAATAATACACACAATAATTGTCAAGCATTCACAAAAATGATTTTTTTGTCATTTTTTTTTAAGTGACTTTGACAGTTTAGCGAACTTTTTATTTGTTGTTTGGCTAGTGACTATTGCTCTTTATTGTACCATGGAACCTACTAATCAACCGTCTTTTATGGCCAACTCAATTAAAATTGTATAACAATTTGTTCTTAACATGTCCATTGTACCAATATCATACATATGTTCAAAATATCGTCATATCGCTAATAAGTCATATCATATATGGTCTTTCTTAATTAAGATTTTATTGGGCTGCGCCATGCTCCCTTCTCCAATCACTTAAAAGAGAACTTCCCCCTATAATAATAATGACTTTTCCAGAGGTAAATACTTTATAGGGTTCTAGATCCAACCACCAAGGTGTTAACAATTATTATGTACAAACATGATACACACCCCTATCCTATGGTGAAGGATGTAGAAAACTACATGTAACGCGTGATCCATTTCGAGGTTCCCTACTTTTTTTCAAGAAAAGAAAACACAGAAAATTCAAATTGAATGGGGAATGTTTATTATCAGTTTGACGCGGCTACATCTCTGATGGTCCATCCGTTGAGTCCAATTTTCGATGACCCGTTCAAGCATTTCGACTGGTACCTGGCGAATGACACGCGTGATGTTTTGCGCCAAGACCTGAATCGAAGCGGTGTTGTCCGCAATAACTTTAGACTTTACATATCCCCACAGGAAAATGTCTAAAGGTGTGATATCACTCGATCTAAACCTGTCCAAAACGTGAAATTACCTGCTTTTCGAAATAACCTCTCAATAGATCCATTGTTTGAGCAGCTGTATGACAAGTGGCACCGTCCTGTTGAAACCAAGTGTCGTCAAGATTACGGGCTTCAATTTCAGGTAGCATAAAGATCGATATCATGGAGCGATAGCGAGCACCATTCACGGTTACGTTCCAGCCATCATCATTTTTGATAAAAAAAATGCACCGATGATTTCCCCAGCTTATAAACCGCACCAAATCGTTATTTTTTCTGGGTATAATGGCACCTCTTGAACCTTTTCTTGTTGCTCTTCAGTCCAAATGCGGCAACTTTGTTTATTGACTATGCCGTTGAACCAAAACTGAACAAAATTTCGGTCGAAAACAGCGGATCTTCCCGTTTCTCACCGAACGCTCATTTCCATAATACAGTTGGCAACATTTGAAGGTAATTACTTTCAAAAAATAAATGCCATAAAATGTCCTTTCAAATTACCAATAATGATTCCACACTTGATTTGAATTTTTATATTTTTTTTGTTCTGAAAAAATACCTCTAGATGGATCATCCTATCATGGTAGTTTTGCAGTATTCAACAACGAATGGCGTAAACAACACAAAGTAAGAATAGCAACAAAACAAGTCCTCCATTTCATTTTGCGCGAACAATGCACTTAACACTGGAAAAAAACAACAATGTCTAGCAAAAGTGCAATAACTTAACTGTATAACAAGAGATATTAAATGTAAAGGCCAAGTTATAGATACAAACGTATGTATGTATGTATGTACCCGTATATGTATGCATGTACATACAAACCTAAACTTGGAAATGCAGTCAAAGCAAATACTGACAATATCGTCAACAGAAATGTCAAAATGGAATAACAGCCAAAATGAGCAATTGAATAGTTTTTTTTAAGGCAATTACGATAAATTTATTCATTCTACTTTATAATACCTCAAAGTGTAGAGTTCTATACGAGTATTCAAAAATAATAGTTTTATTAAAAAAGTACAACATCGCCTTTCAATATTAAAAATAGTGTTCTAATAATTAAATTACAAATATAATTTTTCTCTAAAACATTTGAGAAATCGGTATTTATATTCTATACTCTTTGGAAGATCACATTTATCGTTTGGTCAATTTAGTTTCAGCCACGATGATAAAAATTAAAAAACCGGCATATCGTTTTTTTCAAAACCGCGAATTGAGAAAACCGACTGTTTATTTTATTAAAGTAAAAAAACAGCATTAACTAACATTTCGGTTTTAGCCTTTTGCTAAGAATGGAAAATATTTGCAGAAATATTAAAGTAAATGTGACCTTGAACAGGCTCTAAACTTACTTATAAGAAAAAAAATAGGTTCATATTTGAATTTGTGTGAAAATTGCATTGTTTTTGGTACCCATATGTCTATGTTACAATGGGTCAGATTTTCGGACATAGAATCCGTCACCATAATGTAGCCAAATTGCAAAAATCATTTTATTTTTAGCTTTGTGGAAAACTTTAAACGACATTTTATACCCTATGTCCAGGTATATGGAAAGATATTTTGTGGTCCTCAGACAATTTGACAAATTAGTACAAGACTGGATGCTTCTAAATAGCAATATACCATACCAAATTTGGTTGAAATCTGAATTATTATGGATGTTCTAGATCTGTTGTATGTTATATCAGGAGAGATCATTGTACTGTGGCAAAATCAAAATATGGACCAGTATGACCCATTTTTATCTGAGCTGATTACAGATCGATTGTAATGAACTGTGTTAACCAAAAAACCGGACGCTTAGGACACTTATAAGAATGCTTGAAGCGTTCCTCTTACAACTCCTCTTACAAAGTTGAATTTATTTTTCACATTTATAGTAAGATAGGTGGTGATTTCTGCAAAATGTTGTTCAAAATTAGCACTTTAAAGGCTATCGTAGAGTGGCGTATAGGAAGTGCCAAATATTATACAAAATATGACGTTTTTATTTTCGTGGGCAATTGTGTGAAGAAAACTTGAAGAGTAAGGTTTACAACAGTAGTTCTCATTCGCTTGGGGAGAGCCTGGCCTTATAGAGTTTGGTTTTACTTTCAACAATTGCAGCAAAGCTTTCTCAAGAGGGTTGTCACGGACCCGAAATCATGATAAAAGCAGTGTGCAACCACGAAAATCAATGCCACTTTGCCATTTTGTTAAAAACTTGTCTTCTATTTAAATATAGAAGCAAGAGGTCTTGAGCCGGTTAATCCCTATTCAATGTACAAAATATGTACATTGTTGCGAGTCAATACTACGTTCTGAAATGTTTTTTTTTAATGTGCAAGAAAAAGTTGTGAAGCAATACATCCAAAATTGTACGAATTAAAACCGAACCTGCAGCGGTGTTAGCCGAACCATATTACTTTTTGTGTCTGTGGACCGAACCCTGTTAGAAGAAAAATATCAAATCGAAATTGTTTTGTGAAAATTTTGCGAATTTGACACCATTATAAAATCCAATACAAATAAAGCAACGTTGGTTAAACAACTGTAAAATCTTAAAAATGTTGTTAAGCCATTTTGCATTTTAGATGCCGATATAAGCAACGCAGAAGAAAATCCCTGATAACGAATTGCGAGTTAAAGGAAGAGACATCCAGACGAAGTTTTCTTTTTGTTTCATTTTTTGTATAATTAACTGCATATTTATTTGTATTTATTATAAGCATAATTATAAAAATAAAAACCTATGAAATAAAAGTTATTTGTTATCGAAAAAATAAGATTTAATAGCAAAACTCTTTGGATTTGATAAATTATTGAAATAAAATTATTATAAATCACAAGAGCTCTGCAAAAAAAAAAGAATTAAAGTGTATTAAAATTATTAATAGTAACAATAAGAGCAATTATATGCCTAAAATCTATGAAAAAAGTTACAAGAAATGGAGAATGATTTTTTTTAGTTGGCAAAAATTAAAAAGTGGTTACAATTTAAAGCGTTGCACTGCTTAGCAGTGCTACACTCTAAATGTAACCAGGATTGTTTTTTTTTGGTTTTCTTACACGAATAGGAAACTATAAATTTTTTTTCAGTTTTTTTTAAACGATATTCCGCTTCTCTATTAACGTTACAAACGTTAGCTTAAATTCGATTTCTCTTAAGTGTTGATGTTTGTTGCTATTACACTCCTTCCTGGACTTTCTTTTCCTTTTTTCCGTGTTTAACGTATTTTACTTCAATCTTATCTTTTCTTTGTGTCGCAGAGCAGAGCTGATGTGTTTTTTTGTATTTCTTCCGTCTTCGTTTCAATTCTTGCCAGCAGTTGTAACGAGTTTCTTATTGTTGTTGGTATTCATATATTTGGTTAAAAGTTTTCTGGAATGTCCGCTGGGATCGAAATGGTTGGTGTTTTCAGTGGCCTCTTTCTTGGAACGATTTTTGCCGCTATGACCCGAGAAAACGTACTTATCCTGGTCATAGTTGTAATGATCGTATTGGTCGAAATAGGCTTCAGACATGTTGCTGATGTTGGTAGTGTTTAATCGACAGCGATTAATTATAACTTTTGTGTTGGCAGTTTTTTTTTGTTAACTGTGTCTTCTTTTTCGTTTTCCTCCTTACTTATTTATAAAGAAGAAAAATATGTAGTTTTTTTCTTGTTGTTTTTGATAACTTTGAACGCAGACTTCCGACAAGTCCTTTTATGCACAGTGTTTAAACTCAATTAAACTTGCCCGTTGTACCGCCGGGGCCTTTATATATACCCCTGCAGACTGCCAAAATGGGAGAGAGAGAGAAAGGTCGACTAGCAATACTCTGTTAAGGCTGTGCAAGTCAATCTCTTTGCCTTACTCTCAGCCTCTCGCTGTTTCTGTTTAATTATCTCTGTGTGTGCTTGCTGTATTCATGGTTTCTTTAACACTAAAGATAACCTGTTGCTAAATCCTGAACCACGTTTTGGGGGTATCAAAGTGATAAATGTCAATACCTTTTGTGATAATAGAAAATGTTTACATCAATACAGACATATCATCTACACACATGTATATGCATATGATTAGACAATCCGGCTTTAGGTGTATTCTAGGTAGACAAACTTCGCAAAAAACAGTTAATGAAAATTCAACATAATCGCCAATGTTATGGCAATCTCAAAACGCAAGAAATTTGCAATTACAACTTCAAATCGGAGAGTAGGTGTGATGGAGTTCACAATCGCCAAAGATCTAGCGACTTGAAATCGCAAGCACAAACTGGTATTTTGTACTCAAACGAAGCGACAAAGATGAACCACATGATGCAAAAATAAAATTTAATATGTTCATTTTCATTTCTTATAAAAACTCTATCTATTTACAAACAATATTTATACAATATTTAAGTTTAAAAGTTTTATTAACAATTTTTCTAACATGACTCCTCATGCTGGCTATATAACACAACACATAATTGGACTTCCTTGTTTCTTCTTTTTTGGTTGTACAGAGTGGCGCAAAACTACCTTTGTGGTTTGAATATTTAATAACTTTTTTTTATTTATTGGTTAATTATTATTATTTTTGATATATAGTAAAATTATATCTCGCAAGTGGTGGCCATTTTCGGCTGCTGACATTCGTGCTCTTTTCGCGATAGCCCCAGTTGTGCCGAACGTCTTCTTGTTGATGTTTCTTGACTGTCCTGCACACTATGCACAACACGTTGGATATTTTCGTCCGTGTGAACCGTACGTGGTCTTCCGGTGTCTTACTGTACCATGTTATCGAAAATTTCCAACCAAGCGGTTTTTTTGGTTCTGAACGTCCAGTACGCACATTACAAAAAGCGACGATAAGCACGCTGCGTCAAAACAATTGTCTTGATTTTTAAAATAAAATTCAACAATTGCTGATCGCTGTTCTGTTGTGTATTTTTCCATTTCAAATTCCCCAATTTGGCTTTACAATATTCTGAATAAAAATCATAAATAAATTTAAAAAGTTATTAAACATTCAAACCACAACGATATTTTTGCGCCACCCTGTATTTGTAAAAACTTTTGAATACAAATGGGATAAAATCGAATGGTAAGTAAAACGCACGAACTCCCACACATGGCTAAATAAGTCGTACGATATTAAAATCGCAAGTGATACACTGCTCGGAAATGTTGGTCTGAGGTCCATGAATAAAAGGAAATGCCCTCACGAGACGAAGCATGTGTTAATGTATGTATGTATATGTATTTCGGACCGAATTATTGGGGTGAGGAGAAATTTTCGTAGTACGGAAAGCCAACGCTACCTATGCCCCCCTTAAAATACAGAAACAGGTTACAAAAATCAAGAGGTTCAGAGTTTAAGTTTAACTTTCTTACGACTGAATAGTCGTAAAATTCTAAGATGATCAAGTCATTTTCGTCTGTCTGGCTGTGACAAGAAACTACAGGACGCACTATTGCAGCTAGTTTGCTGAAATTTTTGGAAACATGTGTTGAGAAACAGTTGGTACTAAAATGGGCCAGCTCGGTCAAGAGTTAAAAATTTTCCCCTTACAAGGACTGAATCAATCTCTGTCAAAATCAATATCTCTCAACTTTAATAAACAATACCTTATGAACAATTAGAGTTATGGCGGTGATATTTGGCGCATATGATGTCATGGATCTAAACACATCCAGGAAGAAAAGTGGGATGTTTCAGCTTAAAAAAATCGCATTCATTGCCAAAGTTTGGTTTTTCATCGGAAATATACAGTGAACCAAAAAAGTTTACGTACACCCAACATTTAGAAAAGGAAACGCATCAAAAACATTCTTTATGGAAAAACAAAGTTTTTAAGCTTACAAATATTGTTTGTACATATATAAATGAAATATTGTTTGTAATAAAGGAACATAAAATCAGACTCTTCATAAAAACTTAACTTCAAGCGTATGATAAAACAACATAAAAACATAAAAATATAGTTAATTCACGTCAAAAAAGTTTACGTACACTAAATAAAAATTATTTGGAAAATTATAAAAATGTAAATCATAACTAATATTTAGTAGGTCCTCCACGCGCATCAATAACAGCTTGTAGACGTCGCCACATACTTCTTACTAATCTTTTAGTATCCTTTTCTGAAAATTTTTGCCATTCGATTGACAACGCATTTTTTAGGGAATCCTTTGAAGAAATTTTATGTTTTCGAATCCTTTTGTCCAACAAATCCCAGATATGCTCTATGGGATTAAGGTCTGGGGATTGCGGGGGTGTATGTAGTTTGCAATTGTATAAAAGCCATTCTTTGGCCAAATACGAAGTGTGCTTAGGGTTATTATCTTGCTGGAGAAGAAAACTTGTTTCTTCCAAGCCCAATTGCACAACATTTGGCTTGAGATTACTGCGTAAAATGTTTAAGTACCATTGTACTTTTTATAAATACAAGTTTTCCAGGTCCAGCAGTCGCCATACATCCCAGACCATAACGTTATCGCCACCGTGTTTGACGGTTGGAATTATATTTTTTAATTGCATTTCTTCATTAGGTTTTCTCCATATTTTGTTGGCGCCATCCGGTCCAAAAATGTTATATTTTGACTCGTCACTAAAAACGACGCTGTCCCAAAAGCAATCTGGCGTGTCCAAATGCTCCATAGCAAAATCCAACCTCTTCCTTTTGTTAACTTCTGATATCAAGGGCTTTTTACGAGGTATTCGGGCATTATAGCCAGCTCTGTGGAGTACATTTGCAAAAGCTCCTCTTGTATTTTAGGTGCCGATTTTTTGGAGTCAGCTTTAATTGCGTTTACAATTTGGCGTTCCTCCCGCTGTGAAAGCTTTTTTGGGCGGACGGATCGTGATTTTTTGTGCAAACTTCCATTGTTTACATAGGTATTCACGATGGTTTGTACACTGGAATGTGATTTTCCAATTATTTTTCCGATTTCGTGAAATGATTTGTTTTCTAAAAATAATTTTAAATCCCACTTTTCGTAATTCTATTGGTATTTTACAGTCTCGACCCATTACGTCTAATTTGTAGTGATACACGACAGAGAACTAACAGCGAAATGACTTCATGCAATGTGTTACTTCATACTTCAAAACAAATGTGCGATCAAATACCGTTATAGTTCCAAAAACAATAATTTAGAGAACTTGGAGAGTTCTGTACGTAAACTTTTTTGGCTACGTTCAGCGCTCTCTCGGACATTTATAATGAATATCTCGCTCTCCGCAAACATAACGGAAATATAAAAAGAAAGATTCTGACAACAATGTTGTATGTAACGACAAAGGACGCAAAACTATTTTTTTATTAATAAAAATGGGATAATCTTGAGGGTAATTAAGAAAATACGGAGCGTACGTAAACTTTTTTGTTCATTGTAAATGTATACATAGTTAGAAAAATCGAGTGAACCCATTCCAATTGTGAAAAGCTAAATTTACTTACTGCGCACTAAATTCATTTATTTATTTCTTTAAAACCGTTTACATAATTTTAAACCCAATTTTACAAATCTGGGATTTAACTACTATAAGCTCTTTATTTTTACTACATATAGGGGAATTTTGCATTCTCGCTTAAGTAAGCGAATAGAATACTACTGTTCCGATAATTCGTGGACTGTATTTTTATTGAAATGAAACACTGGTTATTAATTCTGCAATGAAAGTTTGTCTTTTTATTACGGTCGCACTTTTCTTGTCTTGTTGCAATTCAGAACTGTTTTTTGTAGTTGTACTTATCTATTGAACATAGAAAATCTAGATATTTACATGGTTGTAAAATTGTAGCTTTGACCAATTCGACAAGTTGCAAAATGAAAGAAAATGCAGTTAAAATGGAATTCAAATACGGTTAAAATAATGTAAAGAAATTAAATGGAATGTGAAATATACTTAAATTAAAGTTGAAATACTGACGTAAACAAATACCAAAAGTAGCTTGAAAATTAACAGGCGAACATTTTTAAATTCTTTTTACAAACACGTGGATAATAACACGTATGTATGTAGTATTAATCACTCACAATTTCCATTTTTGTAGAATCTACTGAACCCATTGCGGGGTTTCTAGTGTTAATCGCACACTTAATTCTTCTTTTTAAAAATTAATGCGCATTTTCTGATATTCGTTTTTCTCAATATTCTATGATGACTCGCTCTCTCTTGGACTTTCTTATTTTTTATTCTTGTTTGAAAACACTTGCGTACATGTGTATGTTTCTCAAAAATCGAAACAAAATAAAAAAGCAACACGTAATATTATTTCTCATTAGTGTATTATTTAATAAATAAATGCAATGTCCATGTGTACCATATATTAATGGTATATCAAGAGCAGTATATAGTATGCACGTATTTATGTTACATACATATATGTATGTATACAGACATGTGATGCATTTCACGTTTCTCTTTCTTTTCTCTCAACTATGTTAGATTTCTCTATTTTTTTCTCTCATTTTTTTTTTGTTTACTTTCTATGCTGCTTTATGCTTCTACTCATGTAGTGGAATATTTTATTGAGCATTGTCTTTTTTATCTTCTATCTGCAGAACATTTTCACAAATTAGGCCTTCTCTCTCCATGTTGACCCACATGAAGCTCTATTTGTTATCTTGTTAGTGTTTTTTTTGCTTATGTTTTTGTTTATAAATTGATTGGTATTACGAAATACCTACTTTCATGTTGTTGTTTCATAATATTGTGCACATAAAACTGCAAATTTCTATTAGGTGTATGTATGTAGATGTGTATATACGAAGATAAGACGGCGATAGAAGTAGTTTCCTCAGAAATTGTTAGTGTGACTCATTGTGTTTTTTTTTGTTTTCGTCTACTTAAACCGGTTGATTTTGTTTGCCGAAAATAAACAACAACAAAAAACAGAGTTTAAACAAATAGCTGAACAAACGTGCGTTTTTTTCTCTCTGGAGAACATTCAACGTTTTTTCATTCATAATGCGAGTGTGGTTGACTATTTGTTTTGTTTTAAGAATTTTGTGGAAAATTCTAGTACCCTTAGATTAATAATTAATTATATACTAACCGGTAAGTGATGGAAACCGTTCAATTTTAATCAGATTCGATTTAGTACTTAAATTATGAATAAATCGTGATATATCGTATTTTATTTGATTGATTTTAAGTTCTTATGCTAAATCAAAGAACTGCAAAAAAAGTTTTCGGGTTTCGCTCCATAATTAAATAAATCGCTTGAAATCTAAAATCGAGGGCAAATCGATTTCGATCGATTTCCATCACATACCGGCAAATCCCGCACAATAGGTAATTTTTTTAAAAAGAGCCTACTACATTTATACTAAGAATGTTCGGAAAGTAGGTTAAGCGAATATTAAAATATCTGTGGTTGATTTTGATTGTATTATGGTCCACTTTTCTGCCCTTGGTTGTTTTAAGCGGGAAAAATAAAATGTGTTGTACATTATTATTTACTATACAATAAATCTATAAAGGACCTTTAAAGTCTTTAAAATTGTTTTTTAAAAATTTATTTGTTCTTCAAAAAATTTCCTACCAAAGTGTTCAAATAAAATTACCCTGGTTGTCCCTAACACTACTTTCAATAGAAATTTTGAAATGAAACCAGTCCATAGTAATAAATAATATTCAATTAATTTTGTTGCTATTAATCATTTTAATTTTTTATTCAATTTATATTTTTATGGATGTTTATTTTCTGTCCCTGAAAATACACAGTATTCCCCTGTAAAATCTAATATTCGTAAAAATTCAAATTTCCAAACCAATCTTGATTTCAAGCAACATTACATGAAGTGGGTGCACATCTAATAGTTTTTTCGTCAACAGTCTTATTAAAATTAAGTAAGTCGTGTTTTGTCACTCGTTACAAACGTTCACACTTAAGTTGGTCATTTCCCGTTTTTTTTTTAAATTGTTTTTTTTTTTTATTTTTAAATTGTTGCATGATTCCGTTAAAAATTAAAATTTTTATGTATACCTTTTAAAAATGACTAGTCATTCTTAAAACTAAGACATCTACCTGAATTAAATATTAAATTCTGCAAAAAAATCGAATGCCAAAAATAATGTCGAAATTGGCCAATAATCTCAGAATCACCCATGTATAAATAAGTACATAATTGTTGCAAAAGCGAATACTGATATAACATTTTTGCGAATATACCAAATTTGGTTTATGCGAATGTAAATGCAGAAGCGAATAAATATTTTTTTGTTTTGAAGATTATTTTATATGAAATAATAGAAATTAACATCATTTTCCTGGTAAATTAGAAAAATCAATTGTTTGCAGGTTGCCAGACTCATTTTAATATAAAAAGGTGAATAAGTACAGGCCTTAAGGGAAAACAATCATTTTTGAAATTCAATTCAGAATTTAGTTCTTAGGTAACTGTATTCTTAACTAAATATTTTTTTTGCGAATATGTATTCCTAAATTGTTTTTTTTTTGCGAATTCAAAGCGATTGTTTAAAATGAAGCAAATATTCGTTACAACCCTAATTTTTTTACACCAACCGAAGGATGGTGTGTCTAAATTTATCATTAAGTTTGCAACACCAGAAATATTGATTGGAGACCCTATTAACTACATACTCGTATACCTGTTATGGGCCGTCATATAATTCTATGACCATAAAAAGCGGTCAAACAAATTAACCTAGGATCCGGAAAGTTTGCATGATGATGGCTTGTCATCAGCAGTTTTAACAAAATCGGACCAGAGGTGTAATGTTACCCTAATTGACTGAAGGTACATGGAAAATAAAAAATTTTTTTAGTATTTGATCAACTAGTCATAATTTGTTTGAAACAATAACGTTAAAAATTTTGACTATTTTGGCTTATGTTGCCTAAACAACAGGGATGCGAACCGAACCAACCCGGTTTTGAAACGAACCATACTGTTTTTTGAACCGAATCGTTAACCAAACCACTGTTAGATAAAACATGTCAAACCAAACCAAAAACGCAAAAATAAAAAAAACTATGGTTTAGTTTGCAAAAGAAAAAATCGATAAATTGAAAGTCTTTTTTTGTATAAATACGCATCAAGGTACATTTTACGTAATAATTTATAAATGTACCTAACTTTTTTAGTTTTTATGTAAAAATATATTGTATCAAAAAATATATTTGTAACTATGATTTTTGAACCAATTTTATACTTATACTATTGAACCGAACTACAGGATGGAGCGCGGTAATTTGCTTATTTGGGAATGAAATAAAAAAATTATGAACCATAGAATAATTTATTTTAAATTTTAATTGTATTGAACAGTAAGGGAATTTTTAAATTACATGATTTAAATAGTATATCTGGCAAATGTCGACCATCGCTATACACACACTGCTGCATGCGTTTTCTAAGGTTTTCATGAACTCTGACAAGCATGTCGACTGGTTTCTGCCAATTTCAGCCTCAATATTGTTAATTTGGTCTTCCAAGGTGTTGGGACGGTTGATTTGCACCTTCGACTTCAGGTAACCCCAAAGGAAAAAATCTCATGGGGCTAAGCCTGGTGAGCGTGCCGGCCATTTCACATCACCCCTCAAAGAGATAAGATAAGGAAACATTTGCCTTAAACAATTCATGGTAACCCTCGCTGTGAGTGTAGTGGTACCATTCAGTTGGAACCATGTATCCACTAATTGCATTGCCTCAAAAGCCGGCTGAAAACAAGTTTGGAAATGCGAAGAGCAAGTGATTGCTTTCGAGCAGATTGCAGTACTGCTGCCCTAACTCTCTAGATGTTTTGTGATGTTGTAATCCTTCTCTCAGGTCCACTTCGTACACATGACACATTCCCTGCTGTTCACAATGAAGATACCCTATTTACAATTGATTGCCGTGCAGAAACACGTCCGCATGGGGGAACAGTGAATCGTTAACGAAAAGCACGCTGCACTGCAATGATCGAGTGCGCATTTGAAAAATTTGCTTCAACACAAAATTACCTCTCCTCACGTGTCCAATGAATAATTGCAACTGAAAGGCAGACGAATACAAATCTCCCGTCAGCCACTATAAGCCATGCACACTCTCTTCAATCAACAGTGTCGCCACAGCCTGCAGTGCAAAGAAGCAAATTACCGCTCACCACCCTGTAGAAACACGTCCCATGAGTACCTGAAACCTGTTTTAAAAACCAAACCAATGGACTCAGCCTGCTCTGAACTACAGAACCAATTCAACTTGAATTATGAAGTAGTATGCATTTTTGCCAAATTAAGGTTTATGCACTACAATTCTAAAAATTGAATTACTCTGAAGTTTTGACAGATATAAGGGTCGGAAAAGGCCTACTTAAAGAGCGAAGGAATTTTACCGATATTGACCACAATTTTGCATTTTTGAACTCTACGCCATAGTATATGTAAGTTTGCCATTTCGTTTGTAACACCTCAAAATACTTATCTGCGACCATATAGAGTATACATATTATTGATCGTCATAATATTCTATTTAGCCTTGTCCGTCTGTTGAAAGCACGCTTCAGTCCAAACGAAAGAGCTAGAGTCTTCAAACTTACCTTATATGTATATGTCATAAAGTCTTCGATCAGTTGGTATTGAAAATTTCCCAAATTAGACTAAAAGGAAACGACGTTGAGGTACTAAAAAGTACTGATCAGATTTTAATAAACATTTTAATCCGCTTTTTTTAAAAGTGGTAGATATTTGGGGCCCAAATACCGCTTTCCTATGTTCGGGCCATATGGGTATTCAAAACTGATAGAATTCCCGGTATTCGGTATTTACAAAACTGATATTCCAGGTTCACGGGTTTTTGTTTCATGTTTAAATAAAAATATTCAAATCGATTCTTTAGGTAAGAAAGCATTTTATTGCGCCCATTTACCTTAAAAAACGGCAACAAAAATTAAATGGAATCTATACATTTCAATATTAACATAAGAAAACATTGCACTTATTCAAAAAAAAAACATAACAAAATCAAAACATTTAAAGAGTGTTATTAACTCAATTGACTACCTGACCTTATCCAGTTAAGGGTCATAGAATGAAAGTCGCTTAAAGACGATGTTAAAAGTACGGAGTTCCTAAAGTAATCTCTCAAGGCTGAACCATAAAATAATTGAAGCGCTCAAGATGCTTATTTTCGGCTCAATTCTATATCCAAGGACATTAATGAGTTAACGAATCATTGCTTTAAAAAACTTCTGAACAGTTTTACTCGTAGAGCATCTAGATTTTAATCAAATAATGTTGATCGTACTTTATTTCCAATACATGCAGCGGAAGGAAGCCTCTCGCAATTAAGTTTTGTGGGTATAATGGTTAACAAATAGCTGTATGCTGTATCCTCGTACAGTTCTCTTTTAATATCAATGATAGTGTTCACTGACTTCTATAACGTCGAGTATTTTTTTTCTACTGTGAAGTGTTTTATTTATTTAAAGAGACTGTTTGTATGTTTCTTTTTATTCGGAGCAACTCTCCAATCCAGCCAAGAGTGGAACTAAGCAGAAGCTTAACCACCACTTTTAGTTGTATGATCCATATCGCTTTCTACTTATATAATTAAAGTTAATTTATTTTTTTTTTTTAATTTGTCATTAGGTAATATGTCAAACTTGGGCGATTAAATTTAGGTTATTAGCGTTTTATTGTTGCTGTAAGTGTAAAAAAGTTGCCTAATTCGTTGATTTTTTTTAAAAATCAAAATATAACATTTTTAAATGTATCACATTTAATTTTTAACCATGGTGGTGTTTTCGGTTAAGCTTCGATAAATAAGACTAGATAGCAAAAAGTTAAATCATTTCTGAAGAAAAAAATGCCAATTTAAATCAGTCTATTGAAACGTACTGCTAAAATTGATTTCTAAAAAAATAAAAAAATAATTTTAGAAAAATTATTTGTTGTAGTCGTTTCAGTACACTAAAATGGTTATAAACAAAGAATTTGCCTGCATTTTTAATTTTGAAGAGTCTAGTTTTTCTGGAGTTTTCTTTAGACACGAACAAAATTGGCACATTTGTTAACAACTGACTTAATTATTGCGATTTTGCTATCGAGTCTTAGTTATCGAGGCTTAATCTAAAACACTATATTAAAAACTACGAGATTTCCCGGGGTTTATTAGACAAAATCCCGTATTAGGGGTTTTGCACTCCCGAAAATCTCAAGATTTCCCGATGGAGATCTCTAATATTCAGACGACCCGAGACAATCGACAATGCACTGAAAATTGGGTTGACCTGAGGAGGTAATGCCGAGCCAGTTGTGGTATTGTGTTGTGAATGATATTATGTTCCATTATTAAATGACAAAGTTCAACCTTTCCAATAAAACCAGAAATTTGAAAAAATAATCAGTACTTTTAATTCACAGCCTATTCAAATTTTAAATGTTAATTCGCCCACCCTATACAATGGAAGTATGGGTTCTCCAAAACAATGAACTATACGAATCTAAACAGGACAACGGTCCGTAGGCCTGAAAAATGTTATTCTGTCAAACATGGATCCACAACTAACAACCATATTACCCAATTCTGTCAGTGCCATCCTACAACGCAATCCATGGGGGAGAATATAAAAGCTTCGGTCCTTTTTTCCAATTTTAGCTCTCGTTAATACAAGTACAACAACAATTTTTTTCGGCGGAGACCAATATTTCCTAGTTACGAGTCATCGATTCTTGGCAATAAATATTGCTTTATCTTTCTCAGTTCTTATCGGATCAGGACTAAATGGGTGCCATTGAAGAGCTTAATAGAGCCGATTGTTTAGCGGTTTTGTAAATCATTTTTTTTATTATGTTCAAAATTAAGCAATATAGGACAACAAACGAAATAGAAAAGTTAAGAGTTTAATGATGAACATCTCAATCAACTAAAGGTAAATGCAACACACAATACCTGAAATGGAAGCTTTCCAGTGACACCCATTTCGTGCTGATCCAATAAAAACTGAGAAAATATAGCCGTGTTTATTGCAAACTTTGGGCCCGCTTAAAAAAACGTTCGTGTGGTGAAATCATTTGTCGTGAGTCTGCCATGGTACAATGTACAAGGTGTAGTTACTAGCTCATGGAACAAACAGATGACTTAAAATTCTATCTCATAGTAATGATTTCAAAAAGTCTATAAAGTTAGTTAATTTAAAATTCTTTACAAACTTCCACAGTAATTATAGTTAAAGGAATCACAGTGAAAAGATGGCTTCGAACAACTTAGTAAAATATAGGCTTAAAAATAGTTCAATTTTTAAACTTGCAACAACAACTCTTTAATCCACCACACTTTGGATTCCAACGAAATTTGTATATTGGCTGCTGGACGCTAGTTTGCCTATATGAATGGTTCTTAACTTCCTAGGATCTTCATTACAAATACCCAAATTTGGAGCCTATGGTTATGGACACTAGGGTACATTCAAATAAATCTATACGTTCTGATTCACAGTAATATTAGCTTTACTGCCTATATTTACTATTGCTCGGTTGTTTTTAATAAGGCCAGTTTTTTGAGACTATACGATCGAGTCCAGTTTGTAAGTATTAAGCGCGGTCCATAAATTATGGAGTTATGTTAGGCAAATACTCAAAAGAATTCAGTGATATCATTAGTAAGAGATACTTTTTTCACATGGGTCGATTAACAATCCAACTTATAGCTTAATATAAGCTTTTATCATGCAAAATTTAAGGATATTAACTTATTTCGTTAGACCGCTGTCAAGCTTTTTACAGACATATAGACGGCACTTGGCTAGATCGTCTTATAGTTTGACAAAGATCAATCTTTAATTTATTATATATTCTTCGATCATTTTTAAAGGTGTGTAAACAGAATGACTAACTCGGTATATACTGCTTCCTATGGCGGAGGTTATACATTTAGAACGATCAAATCAATGAGGAAAATGTAATCCAGACAGAAAATGGTTAAAATGTTTTAGTTTCATATATTACCACATGAAAGGAGCTAAAGGTTACCACTAGGCTATGGTTGACGTCGTTAATTATTTGTGCATATAACTGTGTCTTTTGGTTTCACGTGGTTCCCTCTACATGCAAGTTTCTCCAATTTCTTAGGTATGGGAACGAAAAAATCGTTTTTTTTATCTAATTTTATCAATTCAGACGGTGTTTTTAAATCACTATTTTGTACGATATCGTCATATCGGCACATATAGATTTCAAAAATGATCAAATTGATAACACAATATTTGTTAAATTACTTCTTTATCTCTGTTATATTTATCACAACCGGGCTGACTTTTGGTATAAGAGGTTTTAGTTTTCTTTCTCTCACCACCTTCGGGTATCTTTTGCGGACTTTCCTTTTCTCCTTTTTCTCGGCCATTTTATTCAGTTCCCCTTCCGCGCTATTTTGACATTCTTCGTCCAATATTAATGGTAAACGGTATTCATCCAAATCGGTTTTCGATTCAAAAGCATTGTCTACTATTTCCGGCAGTTCCAATTGTACCGCCTTTTCCGTATGAACTCTCTGAACATGTTCTTTTAGTTTATCGGATCGATGACTGCTAAATGAACACAGCTGGCATTTAAACTTATTGATGTTGTCCAACGAATGTTTCATGGCATGTCGCTTGAGATTTTTCGATAGACTAAACTTACAACCGCATATTTCACATACAAAGGGCTGCTCCTGTTTGTGGGTTTCAATGTGTAGCTTGAGATTTTCCTTGCGATTTGCCTGATGATGGCAACCGGGATAGGTGCATTTAAAGAATTCGCCCGTGTGACGCAGTTTATGCGATTTTAAAGCTTTCAAATGAGTGGTGCTGTAACCGCAAACATCACAAAGCATAAGTTTCTCGCTATTATGCACTTGGAGATGTGTGTTTAGACCTTGCTTCCATTTGAAACCCTTGCCGCAGTGAGGACAAAGATGCGGCGTTTCTTTGGAATGTTTGGGATGATGTAGGATTAAAGCAGCTCGAGTCATAAAGCGTATGCCACATTCCAAGCAGAAAAATGGTTTCCTAACGTCGCAATCATGCCGTTTTAGATGGACATCATATTCCCGCCAACTCAAGAAGCCAATTTCGCAAAGGGAACAACAGAGGTGCGATGGCTCGCAGTTACGCATATGATGTATCATCTCCTGAACGCGATAACACTTGAAATCACATGCCAAACAATAATTGATTTTGCTATTCGAGGATGAAGATCGAGGATTTCGTAGCTAGATGATAAATAACAAATCTAGTAAATGGTGTTCATTATATTATATTCTCGAACAAATACTCGTACCTTGAAATATGTTTTCTTTTCATCAAAAATATTTTCTGTTTTTGTGTTCTTAGCCGGGCTCTTGCCCTCCTTATCTAATATGCAAGGGTCCGCCAGCGGCACCTCGTCTTTTGATTTTTCCTCACCGGGCTCAATTACTCTTCCATTTTTGATCTCTATAATCTCCTGTGTCTCTTCGGGTATTTGGAAAACCTTCATCAATTCTCCCACTACAAGAATTTTGGCCAAATGTTTAAAGTGCTGCTCATGCTCCTTTATAATCGTCACCATATCCTCGTAGAAGAAGTCTCCAATTGTCTGCAAGCATTCTGCGCAATTGAAATTTTTTATTTGCACCTTTAGTGGGTTATGCATAGAGAATTGTAACGTCTTTTGTTGAAAGTGTGGTCCACCAATGAAACGACTTTGGGCGGCCACAACGCAAAAGTGGCCATAAATAGAGTCACCACTTTCAAGTTCCAGAATTAAATCACAAAACTGACCCTGGCGACGCTGGTCATTAAGGTAATTGGTTACTTTGGAATGTAAAGGCTGATGAAGAGTGGGAGCAACAACAGGAGGTTGCACGGGTTTTAGCATTGTTTTTTGTTTACAAAATCTTTTCACGATATTGCTTCGTTATCTCAATCTCTCCAGTGAGCCGAAGTTTTAGTAGAGCTATAGAACGAGTCCTTCCAAGATGCAGAAAAGACCCTTTTCCATTAAAATTCGCGCTTCAAAGCTTGTCAAGTATTTCAGAAAATATATTATACAAGTATAACTAATACTTTAAAGGTGCGACAGTAAAAAATGTTATGCATGATGATGTTGGTGTTGCGTTAGAAAAACAATGGTCCGAAAAATTAGGCGGTGGCTGAAATACAAAACAAATTTCGGTTAATTAATATATCTTCAGAATGCTGCAGGAAACACGAAAATCCTAATGTATTATGCGTCTGACGACCACAGGATCGTGAATCGAAAAAAGTAATTCTCCCACCCACAGCGACAATATGGCTTTTTAATTCAAAATATGTAGCAGCCTACGAGCCCAAATATGTGTTTGAGACACGGACATGCTTGGAGCCTGCTGGACCTATTTTAGTGAATAGTGGGGTGATCTTTCTAAAATTACGGCTACAGTGATCAATTGCAGACGGCTTTAACTTCCTAATTACCTAGAGTACGCCTGTCCATATTTGAGTTTTAAGCCCGACCGAAGTTTGGCCACTCTTGAAGATGTTTTAATTAAGAAAAAAATTATCCCTGAGCCGCCAGCCCAAACATTCATTTAGATTTGCGTGCTTCGTGAATTTTTCTGAAGGAGTTGGCATATTTGGATTTTTTCCTCTATGGGTGTCGCCCTAACCTTTGCCGCAAACATTTGCCAAACAATGATTGACTACTCACTTTCTGCAAAAGTCTGTCTACTTTCCTAAAATTGAATGTTTTTACTTTTTTCCTCCGTTTATTTATGTTTGCTTAACAAAAACAGCTGAGCTTTGTTGTTTAGCCAAAATGAATCATTCACAATACTCTTTTCTTTTTTCTTGCTACATTTTCCCTAAGAGTTTGAAGCCGAATTGGAACAAATTTGCGGCGCGACGCTGCATATCGATATATGTGACGCGCAAAATAGAAAGGGACCTAAGGGTAAAAACTAGTTCTGTTCAGGAGAGCCATTTTAAAGATTTAAATACGTGTATCTTTGGTGTACCATCACTTTCATATAACGCGCATATCTCTGTGAGGGAACACTTTTGGGCCGTGGGATCGGTCTCATTCGATGCTCAGATGTTGTCCACAACAGAAAAAATGAAAATTGGTTGTTTTACCCCTTAGGTGCCTTTCTCTATGCGCTGTCACATATCCGTATATAGCGGTTGAAACCAAATCCACAAAGCCGCCGTTAACAATTTTAGTTTTATTAACATATGTACTAAAAATATAAATGGTCCACTCACATTTTTGTTTGTGAACAGAAAGAGACAGTTTTTTTAATTAGCAATCATAACTTATTTATTAAACAGGAGCAAGAGTAGGATATACAATGACTTGACAAAATTAAGGATGACGATCTGTTCTGATGCTAAGCAAGTTACCAACTTGTACATAAAGAATAATTACAATGCAAGACTTTATGAGATTAGTCGTGATTAATAACATAGAAAAGAGTTGCCAACATCTTCGTAAAAACGACACTACAAGTAATAAAAGAAATTTTAAACCATTTTATTACTCGTGGTGTTTTATAGGCTGTTTCCGAAACAGTTTCTAAACGGCTGTTTTAATAGGGATGTGCAATTTGCGGTGTTGCCATTAATAGGTATGAGTGGGTTTCGATTGCAAAAATAGTCGAATTTATAGTAAACGCGACTTATCGAAAAACGCGTCCAATATGAGCGCGACTTTTTCCCATACCTAACTGCCTATGTTTTTTGTATAGGCTTTAATGCGCGTTCATTGATTTTTGGACGCGGACGCGACCGTAGTGGAAACAGCCTATTAGTTTAAGCCTCGAAAAAAAAGACTGCAACAGTTGTCATTTGATAACAAAATGTGCTAATTGTGATTTTGTCTTTAGAATAACTAATGTTGTAGTCGATTCTTATGTCCATGTATTCTGGCAGCCGTTTTTGAGGGACCAAACCATTTGCATGGGGCTATAACAAGAATTCGGCCTGTGTGGTCCAATTTGGTGTAAGATTGGTGGTTTGCCCATCGTCTTATACTATACTAAATTAGATCGAAATCGGAAATAAGATAAATCGGTAGGGAACTTTGTACTAGGGTTGTAATAAATTGCGATCCAAACATGTATGAGGAAGCTTTATCTAAATCTAAACCATCTTTCTTTAATTTCAAGAAGAAAGTTTGTTTACTTTCCCAGTAAAAATTTGCAAGTTTCTACTATTGAGAGAGTAAGGCCAATTTTATCCTCTTTATTAGAAAAGTAAACGAACAGTTTCCAGCAGAAATTTGCAATGAAACAGCTGATTTTGTTTACTGTTTGTATTACATTTCATTTTATTTTGAATTTTAAAGTGTTAAGATTTGTAATTAAAAAATGACAGCTGATTTCAAACATCTATCTTGCAAATTTTGGTTGGCTAAAATTTCTCCAACCAAAATTTGCAAACTCTCTAACATCGAACTGTCAAAATTTTCTCGCTCTGGCTCTCATTTACTGGACTTTTTGTGTAAACGAACACGATCCAGTAAATATTTGCAAAATATGCAAGTAATCGAACACACTTAAAGACAACACAAAGTTCCAATACTCAGCTGCAATAAGCTGAACTAAAAAGAAGTGCGTTACTGTGATATTAGTTGTTGTTGTTGTAGCGGCAACTTTGTGCCGGGGTGACAGCCCTTGGCCGAAGAAATGCTCTTCGGGTCAATCCGGTCCATAGAACCGGCTGTCGTGGGATTGTCTGTGATATTAGTGTTAAGTTTTGCTGTGATTTTTACATTTATTTATATTTTTTATTATTAAATTGTTTCGTGATGTCCATTTTTTTATTAGTACTAAGAAATTATGACGAATGAAATGTAAAACTAATTGTAAGAAAACTAACAAAACACAATTTTCTGTGTTATGTTAGTATATAAATAACACAACACTTTTTGTCGACAGGATTTTCAAAAAAATTAGTTTTATTTAATTCATGAAGGAAGACTGGCCCAGTCAAAAACGACATAAACAAATAAACGAAATACCCATTTGGTCAAAGAAAAAGAGTTGTAGTTTCCTAACCAAAACACAAACATATAAGGTTCAAATGTCACCTATATCCGGTATGAGAAATTAATCGATCGAAATCGTTTTGCTCTCTTTTTATGATTTCAAATGCATTTTTTTAGTAAATATGAAGCGAAAAGCTCAACAATTTTTATAACGTACATATTGATTTATTGCTTACTAAATAAAATCAATTAAATTAAAATCAATATATCAATCTAGTCAAAATTTTCTTAAATTATATTTAAATCGATCGGTTTCCACCACTTACCTTCATTTTCTTACCTTAACCTTCATTTTCTTTATTTTACGTTTATTTCTATATTTTCAACCATATTGATCCACTTATTATGTTTCGAAGAAGATCACATTGAATCCTCAGGTTCACTGTGTGGACGTTAATTTCTGCATAACCCTTCCTTATCTTACCATGTTTTAATGGCAATTGAATGAAGCTAAAAAATAAACTAAGTAGTGCCCGACTACTTAGTAGGGACATAAATAAATAACATTGATCACACCCATTTCAATAGTATAACTGAACATACCCCGTTAATGTCATATGGGCTTTGAAGGCTAACCTCAATAGCGTTAGTCTGTAACGGGATATTAAAATGTTTCAACTTTCATCATGGTGTGGTCAGATAATGAGAACCGTATCGCTGTTATAGCGATTTTCAAGTGTGAAATGAAAAAAGCAATATTTTCAAAACGCTCCGGCCACTAGGGATTAGCCGCATGTTCGTCTGCCGATGCATAAAATTGTTTGAGGAGACTGGAGATGTAAAAGACCGCCACCGGTCGGGCCGCCCACGCTTTGTTAAATCAAGAATTCACAGAAATCCGCTCCGAAAACAGAAAATCATGGCCCGTGAAATGTTTATCACGCAAAAGTCCATGAGTCGAATCATTAAAAAAGACTTGGGACTTGGGGCTTTCAAACCACGTACCGGACATTTATTGACTGCAGCTTTAAAAAAATAGGATTGAAAAATGCAAACGTCTTTTGGTGGAGCACGCTGATAACTTGTACACAAAAATTTGAGTCTGTGCGCGGTCATCTAAGCAAGCATTTGAACTGATCCCAAGGGTGGAAAAGGGTCATCACCCAGCTTCAGTCATGGGGGGTGTCTCTTACGATGGGGTCACTGACCTGCATTTCTGCGAACAAGGAGTCAAAACATCGGCCAAAGTTTACCAAGAAACCGTTTTGGAAGATGTTGTGAAGCCTCTTAACAATTCACTGCTCCAAAACCAGCCATGGACTTTCCAGCAGGATTCTGCTCCGGCCCAAGGCTAAAACGTCCCAGGCCTGGCTTCGAAACAATTTGCCAGCGTTCATTTCCTCTGAAGAATGACCCTCAGGCAGTACAGATTTGAACACATTGGATTACAAATTGTGGACGGTTTTAGAGGACAAGATTTGTCACAAAAGATACCCCAACATTGGATCTCTTAAGACTGCTTTGGTTCGAGCTGTGGCCAATTTTCCAATGGACGAGGCTCGTGTAGCTATTGGCGATTGACCGTGCTACTTAAAGGCAAAAGGCGGACATTTCGAATAAGTAGATCCTTTTTGGATAAAATATACATCAATAAATATATTAAAAAGTATTTGGTCCAAAAACATTCAGTACTTTTTATTTTACAGCATAAAACGTGTGTAACTGTATTTATGTCCCTACTAAGTATTTGCATTAACCGCAATTGTAATTTTAATTGTAAATATAATCTTCAAGCTAAATGTTTAATTACTTCTCTCAGCGTTGTCCCAGAAAATTAAAGTTAGTCGTAATTGTTTGTAAACTAGTCGTTATTTTTGGTAAGACACACTTAATTTCAAGTATCCGTCCGCCAACCAGATCTCACTAAAATGTTCAAAAATAGGGAAATCTTAAACTTGTTTTATTTTTCAAATTATTTACTTCAAGCATAGCCAGTATTGAAGTGCCCAATTTAAAATGTGATTTTTCTTTTATTCCAATCTAATGCCGTCTCCACAATTGTGGTTCCGCGATAAAAGTCCACCGCAATTATATTTGCATTTGCACCCAAATCAACTCCATAAAGCTGGGAAACACGCCAATTAACCCGATCGGCCATCTTTCGCAGCCCTCCATATTTGTTGACTATAACATCCCAGGCTTTAGGTGTAAGTTCAGCCATATCGGCCACTGGTCGACTTGAAAGCCGTCTTAAAGAAAAAAGAGATAAATAAACGTTTAAAGTGTTCAGAGTAACGATGAGGTTTCATTACAATCTAAGCCAGTGTTTAAAAATTCAGCTTTCAAAAAAAAGTTTGACAATAAAATGTTTATTGACACATGCTTACTTTGTAATGTAAACATAGTAAAAAATATGTAGGTCAAAACTTACGATATATCGTTGTCGTTATTCGAACGTAAGAAACTTTCCAAATCCGACCATTTTTGGACATTTCCCCATCTTTGCTCTACTGAGCCAAACAGGAGATGGGGATACTGCTGAACAACTTCTAGCTTATCGTAAGCTAATATAACATTTTGTTTTCGTGACCAGATGTCATTCAAAGTAGCGCGCCATGTTGCCGAGGGATGTACAACTACATCTCCAAAGTTTTCCTTGAGAAAATTTGCCAACTTGTGATGAACCGTTAAATTTTTACCAAAACCTGAAAAGCAATTTTTAAAATATGAAAATTTATTTTAGAATTGATTTGAAATCGCCATGTAATCATATTAAATTAAATGTTTGTACATTCCTAATGTCAACAATACATCTTGAAAAGGTAACCCAAAACGAACCGATTTTATAATACACAGTAGTACATAGTACTTATACTATATATTTAACTATTTATATATTTTTTAACGAGCCCTCTTTATGTCCTATATTACACAGTAGTACAGGTTACCATATATTTTACCATTTACATTATACCCAGAAACTCAAAATCACTATCTTATTTCGTTGAACGATGTCCAAACTGACCATCTATCGTTATAATCCATGTAGGGGTCAAAAATATGAACCGAAACTTGGTAATTCATTAAGGTTTGAGTAAAGGATGACCCCCGTTGAAATTGGACTATGCTTCGATATTAAATATCTATTGTTCTAAAGGAATTTAATGACAAAGAAGTCAGGAGGCTGTCGGAAACTTCAGCCTCCACGAAAACACTTCCGGAAATACAATAAAGTTGCTGTTGTTGTAGCGACACATAGTGCCGGGGTGATGGCCCCTCTGGTGCATAGAACCGGCTGTCGGGGAATTGATTGATTTAGACGCAGCTCGTAATGTGGTAATAAACAGCACCAGATTTAACCGCTTAAACATCAACAAGGCTGCTTGATTGTCTCCAGAAGGTAAAACGCGAAGTCAAATTGATCATGTTGTGGTAGACGGAAGGCACGCTTCCAGTGTATTAGATGGTCGATCGATCCGAGGTGCAAAGATAGATTCGGCTCATTATCTAGTAGCCGGAGACCTGCCTCTACGCAGCGAAAGCCGTACATTACAAAGCAAAGAGCTTGACGCCACGAAGCTGTGTACACCACAGACAGACAATGAGTTCTCCACCTACCTATTGCAATTGCAGGATATGTCCCACCCATTGTCGGCAGCAACCAAAGAAAAAGTAGGATACCAAACTTCGCTCCCTTAAAGCCCAAAAGTACAAAAAAGCTACAGAAGCAAAGAAGGCTGCCCATAACACAGATGGTTAGAATAGTGGAGAAGTGTCTGTTTCGACAAAAGAAACGAGAAATGAATTACGTGAATCGGAGGATATTGACATGTGCAGGAGAAGAAACGCAGCTCTATCAAAAACTCAAACTTTGGACAAAGGGTCCAATTAAAGGTTTGAACTCCTGTCGAGATTTAAATAAAGCGATAGGCAATTTTTGTAGTGCGATTTCTTCATCTAAAGGTTCAAACTAACATAACGCAACGCTGCTTATCAGATGGTTAGAATAGAGAAGTGCAAATTCCGACAAAAGGAATTGCGGGAATCTGCGAATATTGACGTGCAGGAGCAAATGGAGCCTCTTCAAGAAGTCAAACATTGGACTGAGGATCCAATTAAAGTTTTGAACTCCTGTAAATGGAAATAAATGGAAATCTGGCAAAATCAAGTAATTTTTTCAGTGCGATTTCTTCATCTTAAGGGGTCAAACTACCTTTTACCGTTTCTGACAGAACGGAGTGGGATTTAGGAGAACCACTTCAAGGTATCTCAGTCTATACGGAAGGGTCAAGTTCATCAACAGATTAACCTGTCGAATGGCAAAGATAATAACTTCTATATGGATAGTCAGGCAGCTTAAAAGGCTGTGTAGTCCTGATCAAATTCAAACTGGTTAAGAGTTGCAAAATACCACTAAGCACCTTTACACCTTTGTCCGGCCAAGTCCACTCAGCTGACCCCCAGGTCTCTGTGGACGCATCCAGTTCAAATGGCGCGTTTCCTCCACCTGGATATCGAAGCAGATCCCCCATAGGCGAACAAGACTACAAAATAAATATATTGTTGTTACAACAACACCAAATCGGACTGTTAGGAAACAAGGAGGCAGATGAACTGGCTCGTCCATGGATGCTAAAAATGCTGACAATTCTGTAAAATCGCCTATAAGAGCCCTAAGCAGGCTGATAGAAACATGGATACATACCAAGGTTAACCTTCAATGGACCAAGACCGACAAATGTATGATTGCTAAGGCTCTTTGGCCCAAACTAGACAATAACAGAACGAAACCCTGCCTGTAAATAACAAAAGTAATGTCGGAGTGATTGTGGTTACCCTGACGGGATATGGTATTGTTAGAGAGATGACTAGAAAATGGCAGGTGGGAGTGGACCAATAATGTCGACTATATGAGGATGAGATTAAGACTGTACAGCACCTTTTGTGTCGATAACCGTCACTCTTTACTTTCATGAAGAATTGGAACATGGTAGATCTGCTGAGCTTTATAAACGGTTTGTCGTGGCTCAAAGGGAGCTAATTGCAAAACGTATATCGTAACTTTTATTATAGGTAAAGGACAATTACAATTATACCTCTCTATGTCAACGCAGAGTTTTACCGCGTGCCAACGTTTTCAAAGTTAGTCACCGGTATAAGGTTTTCTTACTTACCCCCACCTAATAATTTCTGGAAGAGCCCCGAGAAAAGAAAATTGACACATACCATCTCTTAGTCGATTATAAAGCCGCCGACTTTCGTATCCCCGCAAAACTAGTACGTCTATACAAAATAACATTTGACAAAGGATCTGCTGTTAAAATAGGGATGTACTTCTCCCATTCAATACGAAGAGATCCCCTAGGCAAGATGACAATCTGTCGTAAAACATGTTCAATAATAATTGGGAAAAACAAAGAACGCCACAGCGTTGAACATAGGGTATATAATAATACCATCTTAGAGCAGGCTCCTCGCGTACGTAGATGACCTAGTAGTCGGCAAGGAGAGAAGAAGTCGACAGAGATAGACTAAGTGGTAAAAGAGGACAAACAATGCAGAAGGTTGCATTTACTTAAACAAAGTCGAGGCAACATCCGCAGAACAGGGACAACATCCTCAGGCAGTTGCAATTTCGAGGTGTCCGACAAGTTCGCCTATTTTGGATCTAGCATAAACAAAAAAATGACGCCTGGAAATATAACGAAGAATCATACAAGCTAACAGGTGCTATTTTGGACTATATAAACAACTTAACAATTAAGCCCTCTGCCGACGAACCAAAACAGGCTCCTCGCGTACGTAGATGACCTAGTAGTCGGCAAGGAGAGAAGAAGTCGACAAAGCTAGGCTAAGTGGTGAAAGAGGACAACACAATGCAGAAGGTTGCATTTACTTAAACAAAGTCTAGGCAACATCTGCGGGACAGGGACAACATCCTCAGTCAGTTGCAATTTCGAGGTGTCCAACGAGTTCGTATATTTTGCATCTACCATAAACAAAAAAAAATTACGTCAGCCTGGAAATATAACGAAGAATCATACAAGCTAACCGGTGCTATTTTGGACTATATAAACAACTTGACAATTAAGCCCCCGCCCGACGAACCAAAACAATACCCTACAACACGCTCACACTGCCCGTTCGTTTAGTGGCGCTGTAACTTGGGTAATCGGCGAGTAAAGTTCTTAGAAAAACGTATGGACCCTATTGCTGTAACGGCTGATGTAGTTGGTCGAATCAAACTAAATCGATTTTTTGTGCATTGCGCTGGTGAATGGCAAGTAAAAGAGCGGAGGAGGGGAAGTGGTAGTAATGTTAAAAAACTTTTCTTGAATTTCTAGATGTCGTAATAAGTGGAAAATATATGCATATATATATAGTGGAAACGAATTCGATCTGTAGTGTATAGTGCGGCCAATCGAAAACAAACTGGTGTGAATTGCTGGAAAGCTGCGTATTTTGGCCTAAATTGCTACGACGATGCTCGAGCATTTCGAGATCAGTGCATCGCTCGTCTTTGAACACAGTAGCTAAAGGGATGATCTTTCGGATCTTGTAACTTGTATACATTTTAAAAAATCAGAGGGTGAAAAGCGGTACACCTGCGGTCAGCCTAGTAAGTTTGTTGGATGATAACTCATATTCATCAACTCGTATAGTGCGTTCTCTCAAAGAAAACTCGATATTAATCGAGCAAAGGTACATATTTTCGATACCAAAGCGATCAGCTTTGATATAAGTGCAACATGCTCCACTCTGTCAAAGGCCATGTGGAGATCCAGAGCCACGACCTTACTTTCACCAAACTGGTGGATAGACCGACTGTATCGCTTCGTTAAGAAAGCCATAAGGTCTCCCGGAGAACGATTTCTACGGAAGCCATACTGTCAATAACTAAGCAGTTCGTTGGACTCCAGATACCTCACAAGATGATGGTTAACCATGCTCTCCTTAACCTTGGAGGACACAGAGTAAATCGTACTTGGCCAACAATTCACTAAATTATTGGTTTTAACTTTTTAAGGAAACGGCTAGACGTTTGCAACCTTTTAATAATATTGGAAGACTCCCGCACGGTAAGCAAGAATAAGATACTTGCGTAATCCGTCCAACCTTCAACATTGCGATAATTTGTCGTAAACCTTGCGGCGAATAGCATTTACATAGGACAAGTGCCGAAAGGCCCGGGGGACTTACTAACATCAAGACTCGTAAAAATCTTTTTACTCAACAAGTTCGAAAAATGTCTGAGATATATAACAAGATACGTTTAAGATCACGGTAATTCGTTTGTTGCTTTCTAGCAAGAAAAAATTTCAGCCAATTAGTTAGATTTATTAACCGGGTCAGTGAGCGCCTGGTACTATCCTTTACTCTTCTTACAAAAGACTAAAAGCTTTTACCTCTGGGAGAATTAATACCTCTTGTATGTAGACTTTGCTCGTGAAGAAACTTTTCACGCCTAAACGTTCTGGCACTCGATGCTCCTTCCTGTGTACGCAGCAGTTCAGCACTGGCGTTTTTGTTGGAATGCCAATTTCTGAAGGCCTCTTTGGATATGACATTGTCTCTGCATGCTGGCTGAAACAAGTTGTGCGGATACGTTGTTAATGACCAATATTTTACTCTGGTAAAACTGGTTCATATTTTTATATATCCCCCACACAAAGGTCCTTTCCGATTTGAGGCCTGTCCTTCTAGCAGTCGCATATAATTTCTGGCCTTGCTAAAATTATGGATAGTACGTTGAAGGAGACGTTTAACATTTTACCCTGGTAATATTGGATCCTAACTGTTTAAGTTTTTGTATAGAATGGCGTAATAGGTTTAGTAGGAGACTCTCTCACTAGAAATATAGATTTAAATGCGGTTTCAAATCGTATTATTTTTTAAGAACGTCCCCAACGCCTCTCATACCCGCCCCTGCTGACCGAGGGGGCCTCATCCCCATTGCCATCAGCAAACACGTAAGTTAAATTATTAAGTTCAGTCGCTCCGAAGTTTTTATACCATCCACCATAGATTGCGTTCCAGATAAGCATTAGCAGTATTAGGAAGTATGTTTGTTGGTGTTGCTCTATGTATAACGTGATCTTATTTCTTAGGACCTATAGACTATTGACCCATACTTGAAGGCATCCAATTTAGCCAAATCGTAAAATTAGTTGCATTCTTACAATTGTTAGTAATTTTTATTTAATGCATATTTAGATAAGTGAGATATGACCACTGTTTTATGGGTAACCATATGTACATGTTTGAAAAGACTTATTCTCGGTGTTAGTTAGTCCCCGGGGCCGGATGGTATCTCGGCACTTGTTCCATTTCAGTGCTCTGCGAAGCTAGCCCGTACATTACGCAACCGTTTTACACAACGTGTGTGGCAATGTGGCTTCCTTAGAAATCACTTAACGGGAGACCTGATCGATTCCTTGTCGGGGTGTTGGGGTCAGTCTATCCGCCAGTTTGGTGTGAGTAAGGTCGTGGCTCTGGATATCTTTAAGACCTTCCATAAAGTATGGCACGGTGCACTCACACCAAAGCTGATCGCTTTTATTGTCGGTAACACCTTTGCATGATTTATATCGATCTTTTTAAGAGATCGCACATTACAAGTTGTTGTAGATTAGTTCTTATCCAGCGAACATAAGCTGGCCGCAGGTGTACCACAATGTCCTTTCTCTCTCTCTCTTTTTCTTATTTTCATTGCCGACCCTTTGGGTCAGACCTTGAATCGAATTTACTCATTTGCGGATGGCAGCAAACTCTGTCATTCATATTCATTCGACCATAGGCCGAGTCTTCAAGATATGAAGACAAAATCCGAGTTATGGATGAGGCACTTGACCGAAATTTACTGGCCATTTCCGATTGCGGTTGAGTGAGCAAAGAAGACTACAGATCCGACAGTGTCGCAAATATCTATCGATAGTATGGATATTCCACAATCAGACACTCTCAACGTTTTTAACATAAAAATAAAGGTTTTCTAAAGCGGCGCAAGAAATAATTTACTCCTTCCGATCTCTTTAATATCTATACAAAAAAATGGAATACAACTCCCATATTTGCCCAGATACTATGAAATCAAGTAGAGCGATATCGCTGATGTGCGAAAATAGGGTATCCAACTGTTGTGACTCCCTTGAGCATCGTTGAAATGTGAGTTGCTGACACTGTTCTATCTTTACTTTCATGGTGTGTGCATCAACATCCGATTTTCGGCAGGGATACACGACTTTTCAGAGATTCACACCTGCTTGTTATCGATTGGCCTGTTGACCGCACTACAGATTTAATTCGTTTTTTGCCAGTAAAGCCCTATGTGGAATCAACTTTCGGCGTATGTAATTTCAACTAGTTACAACATCCAGAAGTTCAAGGCAAGTGTCAATAACCACTACTACCTCTTTACCTATTTACCCCTTCCGTCTTTTATTTTTCACTCACCAACGCAATGCACTGTATGTATATGGAAATCTCCTGAGTCTTGGTCGAGTAATTACGAGAAATTTGTAAAATCGTAGGTTTAGTGTTATATTCGGACTCCGGATTACCCTTATGAAACAATTCATCGGCCAAGGGCACTTACCCCGACACTACAACAACAACGTTGTACAAGCAAGAGCGGATGAAAAGATGTACATAAGTACGTGAAACTAATCGAAAGTTGTATTCTGGCAAAAACGTAACTATGCCTGTATGGGATATGCGTGTCAAACGGATCCAAATGCTTCAGCTAGAAAAACGTTAGGCGACATCTACCACAATAAAATCATTAGTATAGCGAACAGGTGACTGCACACGCAAGATCAAGTGCTTTAAAGATATTTTTTAAATAAAGGCAAAGACCAACAAAAGGTTGTTGTGTACGGTAGCAAATCGAGTCCTGGCAGGCCACGAGCCCTGTTTTTCCACTGTTGATTGAGTTCTGTCGAGCCAGAAATGGGTGTAGAAGTTATACCTTGGAAAATATTTCTTATAAAGTCCAAACCCATCAATAGGTTGTAGTAAACGGTAGTAGGACCATATCGGACCATATTAGGCCAAGTCCCATCAAGCCACAGATGGACTGGCCTCGCATTATGAATAGCAAACGAGATTAGTTAGTTCTTAGAAAAACCCCCGTCATTTTGTAGTCATCTAAAATCTAAATTAAATATTACTATGCCTTTCTACTTATACTTACCGACTGGAAACTCTTTCAATCCAAATATGACGATTTCATTTGTTTCCTCTACGAACTCTTTGACCTGATCGATAATCTCCAGTAGAGGTCTTTGTCTGGTGATGCCATGATTGATAAAGAACATCTCGGGTGTATTGCGATAATAACCGACACGTATGTCCAAGTAACGTATGCCATGCATTAATTGTCCTCGTATATCGTCATCCTGACACAAAGAGTATTTGGTGACCAATGTTTCCTGACGCAATGGATCAAAATTGATGCGATAAGAGCCCGAATCATGAGATCCGGGAATGAAGAGATCTCGAAACCGTAAACTGCCCACAATTGAGCGCATATCATTCATCCATTTGGGGTAGGCACGCAGGCATGTTGTCGCCAATATGGTACCGTTGCCACTAACATAGGTGGCCCAATAACCATAACAGGACGTCTGCACGGTGACATTTTTTGAAAGACCATAGTCGAAAGGAACACCGGTGGTAAACCACAAGGAACTGGCTGTGGGCTTTAAGGCTGCTACAATATTATTGGAGCCATTGTTGGAAATCCAATAATGTATGTCCTTAGCATCATAGGGCGACTCGTTTCTGGGCGTTGTTGTCGAAGAGACCTCGTAATTGAAACCACTACCTTCTTCTTGCGGCATGGATAAGTCATCGTCTTTATTGAATTGCACCATAGGTGTTCTCTCCGTAGGCAGCCATTTTAATTTCTGGAAATTGTACGGTTCTCCTGAGGTCAGCATTATACGATCATCATCTAAGGCGGCTGCATTTATCCATGATATCTCCACAAAACGTTTCTGGGCACTTACAGTCAGCCAGAGACGTAATTTCGAGGGATTCTCCTCTGGTCGCGATGAACCCAAGTCCCAGAAGTCATTGTCATTTACAACGCCTCCAGACATGGCAGTGATGAGTTGCGAAATTAAGATTAAGCCGAAAATTGTAAGCACTTGTTGTTGTCCATAGAATTTGGGAAACATTTTTTTTGTATTTGTTGTCGTTCGTTTTTTGTTTGGTCTCTTACTTTTGAATTTCCTTGTGGTGCAATCTTGCCTTTGTCTGGATAAATTCAGCGCTCTTGATTTAATTCAATTTACTTACAGTATTTTCAAATTTGATTACTTTAAAATCGTTGTCTTTAGTGCCTCCTGCTCGTGAACATCTTGTGCGGGCCGAGTCGTTTGGGGATTTTGTCGTTGTCGTGTTTTTGAACTATACCAAGACGTCGACGAGCACACAAGTCGGTGGCGACTTTATCAGATTCAACCTTAAATTGTTTTTAATTTAAACTGACACCTTCCACTGAAATGGTTCTATTCAGACGAGCCTCTATTTATACACTCTCCAACAGCCAAACAACAACAAAAGGTAAAGCATTCAACAAAGCACTTATCAATGGAACCACTCGTCCATATTTATTTGTACGCACTTTCACATGTACGAGTATGTCTGTATGTACATGGGACAGCGGTCAAGTTTACTACTACTTTGCGTTTTTATTTCAAAACGGGCAACTTGTTGCTCTTCCTGCATGACCAAATAGAACAAAAGTTCCAAAAGTGAGCAGCGAATCATGTTACCAACTTGAAACAAAAATGCTCATGTCAATGAGATATATTGCTGGTGTACGGCGAAAATGGACCAACTCCATTCCGTTACTACTAGAGCAAACAAAATAGCCATCTGCTAAAATAACATTTTTTTTATCAAAAGCAGTGGGTCAAATACTGTCTTCGGCTTTTAAAAACATTCGAAAAATTGAGCTTTCCCATGGGATAACGTTTATTCGACTTAAATGTTATACGGATTTTCTATGGGTTTTTATAACCCTGCTCTACTCCGTGAAACAGGGTATTATAAGTTAGTTCCATGGCAAATATTTTTAACCAACAAAAACATTTGAGCTAGATCCATCTTTAGGGTATTGATTAACTCTGAAGAGCTGATTTGATTTAACAACGTCAGTCCGTCCGGCTGTCTACTGACCATCTTAAGCTTAAATGAAACTACAGGTCGCAATTATGGGCCGATCTGGATAGAACAAGTATTTTTTGCGGAAAAAAAATCGATTTAGATCAATATCGCACTTGTTTAACAGAAGCGGTTTAATTCAAAATTTTCGATCTTCAGTAGAGGTAAAAAACTGATTTTGCTAATGTCAAAGATATAATTTAAAACTTTGTTATGGCATTTTAAAGAATAATGAAATAAAATCTTTTCCAAAATTTAAAATTCCGATTTAAAGAAAACAGAAATAAAACATAGTCCAGGAAGACAGCTTACAGAACGGAAAATTCTGAAACAGAAAAAAGCAAGATTTCTAGAGCAAAAGAGCTAATGGAACTAACAGAAACTAAGGAACTAAAAAAAGTGCTGAAACTAGTTTCCATAATGCGGAACAGCACGACTCTAGCTCCGATCCTTTTTTAATTCAATTATCATTTATGTTCACTTTTTTTCATTTTCAAGTTCCGATGTCATTTTGGTCACAATAAAAATAATGATATCCGTAACGAAAATATTTATTAAACATTTTTTAGAAATAAATGGAACTGTTATTAAACTTGATGTCCAGCAAAAACCCAAACAGCTGAAAGGAACGCAAACAGCTGGATTCTCACAACAAAAGAGATGTTAAAACTGAAATGAACTTTCAGAGCAAAACCCCTAAAACTATAGGGTGATCCATCTAAAGGTATTTTTTCAAAATAAAAAAATACTAAAATTTAAATCAAGTGTGGAATCTTTTTTATTCTTTCGAAGGAAATTTTATGCCATTTATTTTTTGAATATAATTTCCTTCAAATGTTGACCGCAACTGCGCCTTAGGGTGTCCATTCTGATGGTGCAATTTTGGATGACTCATTCGAGCATTTCGACCGGTATGGCGTGAATGACACGCGTAATGTTAGCTTCCAAGACCTAAATCACAGCTGGTTTGTCAGCATAGACTTTGGACTGTCCGTAGCTCCAAAGAAAAAGGTCTAAAGGTGTGATGTCACACGATCTAGGCGGCAAATTCACCGGTCCAAAATGTGAAATTAGCTGCCACTAGATCCATTGTTTGACCAGATGCATGGCAAGTGGTGGCACCGTCCTGTTAGAACCAAATGTCGTCAAGAATACGGGCTTCAATTTCAGGTAGAAAAAAGTCCGATATGACAGAGCAATAGCGAGCACCATTGAAAGTTACGTTTCGACCATCATCGTTTTTGAATAAATATTGACGATGGTTCCACCAACCCATAAACCGCACCAAACCGTGGTTTTCTCTGGGTATAATGGCAACTCTTGAACCTTATATGGTTCCTCTTCAGCCCAAATGCGGCAATATTTTTTATTTACCAGAAATGGGCCTCATCACTGAACACAATTTTAGTCGAAAACAGCGGATCTTCTTGTTTTTCGCCGAACGCTTATTTCCATTTACAGTTGCCAATATTTGAAGGAAATTATGTTCAAAAAATAAATGGCATAAAATGTCCTTTCGTATGAACAATAATGATTCCACACTTGATTTGAATTTAAGTATTTTTTTTTATTTTGAAAAAATACCTCTAGATGGATCACCCAATATTTCCAATAGTTCTACTCAGTGATTAGTTGCAAGGAACTACTGGGTGGGCCATTTAAAATTTGAAATTTGACATACCGATTTCTTTGACTTAGAATGGTAAAATAACATTCATTTTTATTTTCAGTTTTATGTTTGACATTTGCAAAATGGAACGCTATACGCTTGAACAAAATTGGAAAATATTAAAAACTTACTTCCAAAGTAGTAAGTCTTTAACGCAAACTGTAAGAAATTTACGTGAAAATTTTTCGAAAAGAGATCAACCTTCAGTTTAGTTTGTGCGCAATTTGTGAAGCGTGTTCTTGAAAATGGATCGTTATTGGACTAAGCAACCCGAGTACGTTCTCGTGCAGTGCGTTCAAACGAAAACATTGCTGCTGTGACTGAGAATGTCCAAGAGCATCCATCAACTCGTCATCGTTCTCAGGAAGTGACAATTTTTCTAACTTCTTTGAGAAGAATTTTGCATCAAGATCTCGGTATGAGGCTTACAAAGTTCATTTGACTGAAGCCTCATCCGATAATCTGATGCGTTTCCTCTTCGCCCAATGGACTGAAGTTTTTTTGGCAGTAGATGAGGAATTTTACCGAAAACTCGTGTTTTCAGATGAATCTCATTTCTATCGCGGTGGCTATGCCAATAAATAAAATTGCCGCATATGGGGTTCAGAGAATCCACACGTTACTATTGAGATGCCAATGCATCCACAAAGAGTCTTTGTTTGGTGTGGATTTTGGGCTGGCGGCATCATTGGGCCATTTTTCTTCAAAAATGAGCAAGAAGCCGCCGTTACCGTCAACGGGGAGAGTTACCGCGCTGTGCTCAACGAATTTTTGTTTCCAAAAACTCAAGAGAATGACATGGACGTCATTTTGTTTCAATAAGACGGGGCCACATGTCACACAGCCAACGCAACCGATATTTTACGCCATTAAGTTTATGTGCTACGCAAAGAATCCAGAGACAAAAAAAGATGAAATCGAAGTTGCCAGTTAAGAGATTTAACCCGAAACAATCGAAAATGTATTGAAAAATTGGGTTGATCGGATGAGATACTGTCGATCCAGTTGTGGTAGTCAAATGAATGATATTATGTTCCGTTATTAAATGACAAAGTTCAACCTTCCAATAATATTAGAAATTTGAAAAAATTATCAGTACTTCCTTATTTACAGCCGATTCAAATTTAAAATATTTAATGGCACACCCTTTAGTTCCATTAGGAACGACAAAAGAAAAAAGGTAGTCAAATGAATGATATTATGTTCCGTTATTAAATGACAAAGTTCAACCTTTCCAATAATATTAGAAATTTGAAAAAAATAATCAGTACTTAATTATTTACAGCCGATTCAAATTTAAAATATTTAATGGCACACCCTTTAGTTCCATTAGGAACGACAAAAGTCTAGTTGTAGCACAAAAAAAAAATCCAAAAAATTACGTGATTATTTTAATTATTTTTACTTTTTCCTGAATTTTGGATTGTACAATTTGTAACTTCGGGATACTTGTTTTACATGAGTAGTTTACGTTTTCTGAAATTTAGAGGTTTGAAATGAAAAAGCGCCACAGGTAAACCTTAATCAAAACATAGCGCGATTCTACTCCACGTCCTGTTCGCATTCTTGGAACTCTTGTATAATTCTGTATTGTTTTCATAAGACGTAGGAGGTGGTGTCAAGGGCCTTGGGACCTAACAATCCACTATTTTGTAGCCCCCTTAGGCCACGCCCATATTTAATGAATATGTATGCATATTTGGAATTCTTGAGCAATTTCCATTCGCTCAGTACCCACACTTATATGAAAGTGGGCGGGATTGTTTTCGAGGCCTTGAAGGCCCCCTGGTTCCGAGAGCCCTTTTTCCATTAGGACCTTTTTATTAGCCTTTTCGATTGCATATTTCATTTTTTTAAATTTCATCACGCGCCATGAAGGTTAGGAACAGTGAACCTTTTTTTTCTTACGGTACGGTACGTATTTTTCGACTTTCGGCAGTCTAAAAACCATTGATATGTCGACAATCCAAAATCTTTCACTTTTGTACATTTTCCACATAAAGGTATTTCAGTGGTTTTTCAGAAAACCGGAAGTTAAGAAAAAAGCAACGTAAGAAAAAAAACCGAGGCTTAAGCTACACTTAAGATTATATTCTTTGAAATCGCGTTATCAAATCGCGTAAAAATAGAGTTAGGTGTTTTGAAACTGAAATCCGAAAAATTAATCTTTTTTAACGTTTTTATTTTGGTAATTTTTTTCATGCCAATGTGCATTTACCATCCATGCGGAGTGCTAAAGTTGCAGTGTTCCGTAAATATTCAACTTTAATCGCAACGGCTCTGTCATCGGTCCATGTCAAAACTGATGTCGCAGTACAAATTAATCAGACTTAGTTTTCTAAATTTACTGTACATATTCATTCTTTTAACATTTTCAGTTAATTAGTATGTGATTCATTGATAGTATTTGAACTTTTTTGGTTTGTTTAATTTAATGCACTTTTAGAATTGTTTGCTTTGTTTTGTTGTTGTTATTATTTTAACAAAATGTGATTGATGCCCCTTTTGGGGAATGGCGACCGCTGGAATTGCTTTGTCTTTTCTCATATGCAATTTTCTGTTTCCGTCGATAGAATTATCATTATTATTGTTTAATTACATGAATTCTTTTTTTGTTTACAACTATTCGTCTACGAGTATGTGTAAATATTATTTTCATGTAACTTTATTCACGTTTTTTTTGTCATTTTGTTTTTATAACTTTTCCGATTAGGTTTCTTCACACCGTTCCCATTTAAGTCTCACTCTCGACTGAAGGTTTTTGCTCCCACAACAAAGAGCACGCTCGCAAACACCAATACCGAGATCAAAAATCTGTAAGTTGAGCTTTAGTGCCGCGCGGTGATCTGAGCATGCTGCACACGTAAAGGTTTTAAATCTCTACGGCTTGATTAATTACTATTCACAAATATCAATGATCTTTTCGGGGGCTGTTTGATCGTTTCTTTTTCTCTTAATCTCTCTTTTGTTGCTATTTTTCTTAATTTTGATTAAGAGTAAATAGTTGCGGATAACATTCAAAGCCATCATTTATTTTGTTTGTTTTCCCCAATTATTTATGGGAGAAGAACAGCGTGTGATTTTTTGTATTCTTTTGTTCTCTCGCAGTTCTATCAATTATTATCTTGCGCTTCAAAGGAATAAGCGGTGCGCAGAACAGCGGCACACGTTCATTTGTACGGTTTGTTTTATGTAAAAAGAATTCAATTTATAAAGAGCGTTTTAAAAACACGTCCGTCCACTGACAGTTTGTAAAACGAGTGAGATGACATTTTGGTTTCTGAAAAAATTGATATTCCCATTATACGGGTAAGAAAATTTTAAATTGTTTAGCGCGCATTTCAACTAAGAGCCGTTCGGAGTCGGTGGGTATAAGATTTACTTATTTGAGAACAGTTTCTTGTTTTTTCCTGAAAGGAATATAGAGGAAATTATGTATGTATAATCAGAGTCGAAAACAAACAAGTCATTCCTCTTATAGAGCAATTTTTTAAGAGTTTGAGAACTTAAAGTTATCGTACAATTGTTTGATTTTAATCTGGTAGATAATTTCATGGCATTTATTTTTTAAATATTATTTCCGGCATGTTAGGGTGCCTGCGTACACATATTTTGCATCATTTTGTGCAAAATGTCTACGTACTCCAAATCTCTTGCAGCAAGAGAGCCAGAAAGAGATTTTTTTTACATTTGGAAGTTAGATAACTTGCAAAATGTTGCTGGAGAAATTTTTGCTTGCAAGATTTTGCAACAGCTGTTTTATTTACTGTTTGAATGAAATAGTTTTTGTGAAATGAAAATAAAAATTGTAATTTAACAATGGCAGAGGTAAGTAGTTAGAATTGTGTTGATTTTTTAACGTTTATAATAAATTATAATAAATAAAACATTTTACTTCATGCTAGAAACGTGCAAATATACAGTGCGACCGTGATGCAAGTGGATTGGAGATGGCAGAACCGTTTACACACCGATCAGCTGTTTTCTTGCGAGATTTCACTGGTGCTGTTTGCGTACTTTTTGAGATATTTTCAACCGACAGTAAATTGTTCTTACTCTCCCAAAAAGAGATACTGAGTATTTGCTACTGGAAAAGTACGCAGACAGACCTTTTTCCGAGGCTGTCTGTCTGGCTGGAATATTAGCATCCAATGCTCGAAGAGTTGCTGGTTTTTGGCATAAATCAATGACCTAACTTAGCCCCATAAAAAGTTGCCCGGCGGCGTTAAATGGCGCGCACGAGGGGGGGGCAGTGAACTGCACCACATCTTGAAAAGAAGTCACCAAATTAAATTTGCAGAAAACTGATTGTTAAGCACGCTGTACGGCAAGTTCCATCTTATTGGAACCAAATGTCGCTGATGTTTACCTGAATAATTTTTGGATAACGCTCCTCATTCCCTGTAACGGCCGCTTAGGGTTCTATAAGTCGATTTTGACTTATTGTTTAATCGACTTTTGGATATAAACATTATATAAAGTCAATGTCGGTAAGTAGACTGTTTTTCAAAAAGTGTAAAAGTCGACTTTTTCATGTCGACTTTCTCGACTTTTTTATTTTAACTTTATATTTTATTAATTGCACCCAAACAATGCTTATTGTTTAAATTTATTTTGCGCTTTCATATATTTTCGCCGATTGAGAAATACATAAACGTTTTATTTTATATAAGCAAAGTTTAAAAACGTATGCCTATTCTAGATTTATCCAGAGTAAATTATTAAGTCGGTAAGTATACTGGCACTAAAATTATATTCATAAGCACGGAAATCAGAAATACTCGAATAAATATTGATACCCTATGTAGATGTGGCCGAAGAGATTGTGGGTTCCAAGCCCAACGAGAAGGATAACATTGGGGGTTCCTTGACAAGTGTGTAGGCACAATACAATTGAAGCACTATCTGAAGGCACCGCCTGTTTGTCGTAAAACAAAAATTATGCAATACTTACATGTATGGAGAACAATGGAAAGCGAAGACCCATTTATTGCAAATGTAGCAAAAAAACTTTGTCAATCGTTGCCACTTCTGCCACTTTCTCAAAAAAAATTAAATATGATTGTCCATGTATATTAAGCGACTGCTTTAAAAAATAAACTTCGTTTTTAAAAACTTGAATATGAATAATAAACAAACTTCTTGAACTTATGTTTATTTGTTTATAATCACTTCTACTTTTAAAAATAAAAGTTTTTTATGCAAAGAAAATTTGTTTTTTATTCCAAAATATTGCATTTTCTTTTCGCTAAAGAAAAAGACAACTTCAATGGACTTTTTTATACTAAAAGTAGAAAAGTCTAAAACCTGTATATAAACCTGCGGCAGCTCCTGCCTTATTTGCGAACAGATTTATTTTATCGAAGTAAATGTCCACAATTTGAAAGTGTTTTTGTGGCGTTAAACGATTAGAAATGACTTGTCAAACCTTGCTGAAAAGAAATGTCAAATATAAAAGTTTGACATTATCAAAAAAACTTACGTAAGATTGGATGTAATATGTGGTTTCTAGAGCTAAAATAATAAAAAAAAAAACGGATAAACATACATATTTGTGGAAGCAAGATTAAAATCTGAAACGGGTTTCTTAAATTTCAACAGCTTCCGCCCTTGGTGCAAAGAACTTAAATCTTCCAAAAGTTTTGAAGAAGGTGATTAAACATCAATCGATATTTTTAGTAGCTACAAACATTTGCCATAAAACTAACTTATACTCGTACAGGGTGGGCCAAAAGTTACCATGGGGTTAAAAACTTTAATAAATTTTTCATTATTTTTTTCTCAGGTTTTATAATATACAAAATGGAAATTTTTTACACTTCAGCATGTAAAATAATGCACTTAAATGACCCCCGTTTTAAGCTTCGCAATGATAGACTCGTTTAAAAGAATTTTTAATAACATCTTTCAAAATTTGTGGCCGTAGCGTTCTAATTTTTGCAACAATATTGGCCTTGTGTTGAAGGATTGTCTCAGGCTTGTTCACATATACTCGCCCCTTTAAATAACCCCAAAGAAAATAGTCGGGTGCTGACAAATCTGGCGATCGTGCTGGCCAAATAATTTCCGAATTTCTGGAAATTATTCGCTTTCCAAAAATTTGACATAAAAGTGCCATTGTGTCTCGGGCAGTGTGGGCAGTAACTCCGACCTGTTGAAACAACATCTCAGGTCTGTTTTCTAGAGCAGGACGTAAAGAATGTTCTATCGTAAACCGATACCGCTCTCAATTTACGGTTACACCACTTCCATCTTCATTTTTGAATAAGTAAGGCCCAATGATATTTGCACAACATACTGTATAAGTTCTCATAATGAGGTGCAATTGGCGTTGATGAATGACTCTTGGATTTTCAGAACCCCAGAACGGACAGTTAACAAAGCCATTCAAATGAAAATGAGCTTCATCACTCATGCGTTTGCGTTAAATTAATTGATCGCTGATTTAAATAATAAAATTCTATTATTCAGGTTCTTTGTTTAGTTGTAAATCTCTCCAATATTTACTCTCCAAGTGTTATCTATATATATAAAAGAAAGTGTCCGAAGCGATGTAATCCCATAACTCGAGATTGGCCAAACCGATTTTGATGATTTGTACTTTGTTGGAAAGGTATTTTCTCAGCACTGGTTTTTAAAAAAAAAAATAAAAAAAACAATAAAAAAAGAACTTCAAAATATCAAAATTTGAAAATGTCTGATTTTTCAATTTTCTTTTTTCATTAAGTATATAAAAATGATATGTGCTTTGCTACACCGCTTAAAACTTGAAAACGACTAGGGAAAACTGGATACTTCCTTCTGGGGGTTTGTTCATAATCGAAATTTTGGAGTGTGGGCGAAGGAGGCGTAACAAAACTGTTTTTTGAGCTTGAAGGCTGACAATCGGTACAAAATTTTAGGTTACGATAGTCTGTTGATGATTTATGTGTAGTTTGCATGAAACCGGCATTTGATTTATTCATTTATATATTTATTAGGGTGATCCATCTAGAGGACTTTTTCAGAACAAAAAAATTTTAAAAATTCAAATCAAGAGTCTTTATTGGTAATTTAAAAGGACAATGGCATTTATTTTTTGAAAATAATTTCCTTCAAATATTGGCAATTATGGAAATGAGCGTTAGTCGAGAAACGGGAAGATCCTCTGTTTTCGTCCAAAATTTTGTTCAATGATGAGGCCCCTTTCTGGCTCAACGGCGAAGTCCATAAACAAAATTGTCGCATTTGGGCTGAAGAGCAAGAAGAGGTTCAAGAGGTGCCATTATACCCAGAGAAAACCACGGGTTGGTGCGGTTTATAACCTGGTGGAGTTATCGGTGCATATTTTTTCAAAAATGATGATGGCCGGAACGTAACCATGAATAACAATATAATATATCGATTTTTTTGCTATCTGCAATTGAAACCCTTAATCTTGACGACACTTGGTTTCAACAGGACGGCGCCACTTGCCATACAGTTAACTTAACAATGGATCTATTTGGAGGTCATTTCGAAAAGCAGCTAATTTCATGTTTTGGACAGGTGAGTTGGCCGCCTTGATGAGTGATATCACACCTTTAGACATTTTTCTTTGGGGTTACGTAAAGTCCAAAGTCTATGCTGACAAACCAGCTACGATTCAGGTTTTGGAAGCGAACATTACGCGTGTCAATAAATTGAACCCTCAGAATGGAAACCCTGAGGCGTAGTTGTGGCCAACATGTGAAGGAAATTATATTCAAAAAATAAATGCCATAAAATGTCCTTTCAAATTACCAATAAAGATTCTACACTTGATTTGAACTTTTATATTTTTGTTTGTTCTGAACGATCACCCTATAGATGAAATCGTGAATTGGAACGCGAGCGTTCCTACGACACAATAACTTTGCAACAACAAATACAAACAAATATTCCACTGTTGAATAAACAACAAATGAGTGCGTATGATACACTGATAAAGGCTGTCGATGATGGAAATGCTGGACTTTTTTTCCTTGATGCGCCCGGCGGAACAGTGAAAACGTTCCTGCTATCATTGCTGTTAGCAGCAATACGTGCTCAAAGTGGTATTGCTTTAGCATCTACCGGAATTGCTGCAACACTGTTGGAAGGTGGAAAAACCGCACATACAGCACTAAAGCTTCATCTAAACCAGCACATCAACGAAAATCCTATTGGCAACTTTTTTAAGCAATCAGCCATTGCATAAGGGTTGAAAACTTGTAAATTGATAATATGGGATGAGTGCACGACGGCGAACAAACGATCATTAGAAGCACTCGATCGAATATTGAAAGATTTGCGCAACAATAATAATCGCTTTGGTAGCGTGAGGATACTGTTGGCAGGCGACTTCCGACAAACACTTCCCGTGATTCCGAAATGAGATGAATTAAATGCATGCCTGAAGTCATCCTATTTGTGGCGATACGTGAAAACTATTCCATTGAGAACCGCAGAAGTTTTCTTAAAAGAACTGCAGAGAATCGTAAATGGAGAAATTCCAGTAAATACTTCCAGTGGTTTAATATCGATTGCACCTACCATTTGCCAATTTTTTTCAACCAAATATGAACTCATCACTAATGTTTGTCCGAACATCGTAACTACCATTGGTTGAGCGCACGCATCATTTTATTAGCGAAAAATACTGATTTCAATGACTTAAATTGGACGATTTGAAATCAAATTCCGGGAGAATAGCTGTCATACAAATCGATCGATCACATTGAAAACGAAAACGATGTCGTCAAATATTCAGTGGAATTCGTAAACTCTTTAGATTTGCCTGGCGGCTTCATCATTTGTTTCTTAAAGTTGGATCTGTCATCATTATGCTACGAAATCTGCACCAAAACTGTGTAATGAAACTCGCCTGATTGTGATAAAGCTAATGAACAATGTGATAGTGAAAGGGCCGTTCAAAGGAGAAGAATGTCTAATTCCGCGAATTCCCTTGACTTCAACTGATTTGCCATTTCAGTTCAAACGAATTCAGTTCCCACTGAAACTTGCATTTGCGATGACCATAACAAGTCATTTCAAGATTTATGCCGCTGGAAGTGTGCGGCATAAATCTGGAAATGTCATGCTTTTCACAGGGCATGTTTTCGAGTTGGGAAACCGTCCTCACTATTTATTTATGCAGAAATCAAAAAATGAAGTGTATCGTGCAGCCTTAAATTGAATACATTTATTGTTCTATTCTTTTTTTAGATTTCAATAAAATGATCAGAATACCTTATTCTATTATTTCGGTTCCAGTAAAAGTTATTTAAATAAAATTTGTATCCCGTGCAACTGTCATTTGCACGGTGCAACTGCATTTCTTCATCAAAATATGAATCCACCACGACTTTGCAACTGAACCAGACTTTCAGTGAAAATAAAATTTGAAGGCAAAACAACGTTGGCCGGGTCAGCTAGTTGTTTTGCCTTCAAATTTTATTTTCACTGAAAGTCTGGTTCAGTTGCAAAGTCGTGGTGGATTCATATTTTGATGAAGAAATGCAGTTGCACCGTGCAAATGACAGTTGCACGGGATACAAATTTTATTCAAATAACTTTTACTGGAGCCGAAATAATAGAATAAGGTATTCTGATCATTTTATTGAAATCTAAAAAAAGAATAGAACAATAAATGTATTCAATTTAAGGCTGCACGATACACTTCATTTTTTGATTTCTGCATAAATAAATAGTGAGGACGGTTTCCCAACTCGAAAACATGCCCTGTGAAAAGCATGACATTTCCAGATTTATGCCGCACACTTCCAGCGGCATAAATCTTGAAATGACTTGTTATGGTCATCGCAAATGCAAGTTTCAGTGGGAACTGAATTCGTTTGAACTGAAATGGCAAATCAGTTGAAGTCAAGGGAATTCGCGGAATTAGACATTCTTCTCCTTTGAACGGCCCTTTCACTATCACATTGTTCATTAGCTTTATCACAATCAGGCGAGTTTGGTGCAGATTTCGTAGCATAATGATGACAGATCCAACTTTAAGAAACAAATGATGAAGCCGCCAGGCAAATCTAAAGAGTTTACGAATTCCACTGAATATTTGACGACATCGTTTTCGTTTTCAATGTGATCGATCGATTTGTATGAAAGCTATTCTCCCGGAATTTGATTTCAAATCGTCCAATTTAAGTCATTGAAATCAGTATTTTTCGCTAATAAAATGATGCGTGCGCTCAACCAATGGTAGTTACGATGTTCGGACAAACATTAGTGATGAGTTCATATTTGGTTGAAAAAAATTGGCAAATGGTAGGTGCAATCGATATTAAACCACTGGAAGTATTTACTGGAATTTCTCCATTTACGATTCTCTGCAGTTCTATTAAGAAAACTTCTGCGGTTCTCAATGGAATAGTTTTCACGTATCGCCACAAATAGGATGACTTCAGGCATGCATTTAATTCATCTCATTTCGGAATCACGGGAAGTGTTTGTCGGAAGTCGCCTGCCAACAGTATCCTCACGCTACCAAAGCGATTATTATTGTTGCGCAAATCTTTCAATATTCGATCGAGTGCTTCTAATGATCGTTTGTTCGCCGTCGTGCACTCATCCCATATTATCAATTTACAATTTTTCAACCCTTATGCAATGGCTGATTGCTTAAAAAAGTTGCCAATAGGATTTTCGTTGATGTGCTGGTTTAGATGAAGCTTTAGTGCTGTATGTGCGGTTTTTCCACCTTCCAACAGTGTTGCAGCAATTCCGGTAGATGCTAAAGCAATACCACTTTGAGCACGTATTGCTGCTAACAGCAATGATAGCAGGAACGTTTTCACTGTTCCGCCGGGCGCATCAAGGAAAAAAAGTCCAGCATTTCCATCATCGACAGCCTTTATCAGTGTATCATACGCACTCATTTGTTGTTTATTCAACAGTGGAATATTTGTTTGTATTTGTTGTTGCAAAGTTATTGTGTCGTAGGAACGCTCGCGTTCCAATTCACGATTTCATCTATAGGGTGATCGTTCAGAACAAACAAAAATATAAAAGTTCAAATCAAGTGTAGAATCTTTATTGGTAATTTGAAAGGACATTTTATGGCATTTATTTTTTGAATATAATTTCCTTCACATGTTGGCCACAACTACGCCTCAGGGTTTCCATTCTGAGGGTTCAATTTATTGACACGCGTAATGTTCGCTTCCAAAACCTGAATCGTAGCTGGTTTGTCAGCATAGACTTTGGACTTTACGTAACCCCAAAGAAAAATGTCTAAAGGTGTGATATCACTCATCAAGGCGGCCAACTCACCTGTCCAAAACATGAAATTAGCTGCTTTTCGAAATGACCTCCAAATAGATCCATTGTTAAGTTAACTGTATGGCAAGTGGCGCCGTCCTGTTGAAACCAAGTGTCGTCAAGATTAAGGGTTTCAATTGCAGATAGCAAAAAAATCGATATATTATATTGTTATTCATGGTTACGTTCCGGCCATCATCATTTTTGAAAAAATATGCACCGATAACTCCACCAGGTTATAAACCGCACCAACCCGTGGTTTTCTCTGGGTATAATGGCACCTCTTGAACCTCTTCTTGCTCTTCAGCCCAAATGCGACAATTTTGTTTATGGACTTCGCCGTTGAGCCAGAAAGGGGCCTCATCATTGAACAAAATTTTGGACGAAAACAGAGGATCTTCCCGTTTCTCGACTAACGCTCATTTCCATAATTGCCAATATTTGAAGGAAATTATTTTCAAAAAATAAATGCCATTGTCCTTTTAAATTACCAATAAAGACTCTTGATTTGAATTTTTAAAATTTTTTTGTTCTGAAAAAGTCCTCTAGATGGATCACCCTAATAAATATATAAATGAATAAATCAAATGCCGGTTTCATGCAAACTACACATAAATCATCAACAGACTATCGTAACCTAAAATTTTGTACCGATTGTCAGCCTTCAAGCTCAAAAAACAGTTTTGTTACGCCTCCTTCGCCCACACTCCAAAATTTCGATTATGAACAAACCCCCAGAAGGAAGTATCCAGTTTTCCCTAGTCGTTTTCAAGTTTTAAGCGGTGTAGCAAAGCACATATCATTTTTATATACTTAATGAAAAAAGAAAATTGAAAAATCAGACATTTTCAAATTTTGATATTTTGAAGTTCTTTTTTTATTGTTTTTTTATTTTTTTTTTTAAAAACCAGTGCTGAGAAAATACCTTTCCAACAAAGTACAAATCATCAAAATCGGTTTGGCCAATCTCGAGTTATGGGATTACATCGCTTCGGACACTTTCTTTTATATATATAGATAACACTTGGAGAGTAAATATTGGAGAGATTTACAACTAAACAAAGAACCTGAATAATAGAATTTTATTATTTAAATCAGCGATCAATTAATTTAACGCAAACGCATGAGTGATGAAGCTCATTTTCATTTGAATGGCTTTGTTAACTGTCCGTTCTGGGGTTCTGAAAATCCAAGAGTCATTCATCAACGCCAATTGCACCTCATTATGAGAACTTATACAGTATGTTGTGCAAATATCATTGGGCCTTACTTATTCAAAAATGAAGATGGAAGTGGTGTAACCGTAAATTGAGAGCGGTATCGGTTTACGATAGAACATTCTTTACGTCCTGCTCTAGAAAACAGACCTGAGATGTTGTTTCAACAGGTCGGAGTTACTGCCCACACTGCCCGAGACACAATGGCACTTTTATGTCAAATTTTTGGAAAGCGAATAATTTCCAGAAATTCGGAAATTATTTGGCCAGCACGATCGCCAGATTTGTCAGCACCCGACTATTTTCTTTGGGGTTATTTAAAGGGGCGAGTATATGTGAACAAGCCTGAGACAATCCTTCAACACAAGGCCAATATTGTTGCAAAAATTAGAACGCTACGGCCACAAATTTTGAAAGATGTTATTAAAAATTCTTTTAAACGAGTCTATCATTGCGAAGCTTAAAACGGGGGTCATTTAAGTGCATTATTTTACATGCTGAAGTGTAAAAAATTTCCATTTTGTATATTATAAAACCTGAGAAAAAAATAATGAAAAATTTATTAAAGTTTTTAACCCCATGGTAACTTTTGGCCCACCCTGTACGAGTATAAGTTAGTTTTATGGCAAATGTTTGTAGCTACTAAAAATATCGATTGATGTTTAATCACCTTCTTCAAAACTTTTGGAAGATTTAAGTTCTTTGCACCAAGGGCGGAAGCTGTTGAAATTTAAGAAACCCGTTTCAGATTTTAATCTTGCTTCCACAAATATGTATGTTTATCCGTTTTTTTTTTATTATTTTAGCTCTAGAAACCACATATTACATCCAATCTTACGTAAGTTTTTTTGATAATGTCAAACTTTTATATTTGACATTTCTTTTCAGCAAGGTTTGACAAGTCATTTTGAATCGTTTAACGCCACAAAAACACTTTCAAATTGTGGACATTTACTTCGATAAAATAAATCTGTTCGCAAATAAGGCAGGAGCTGCCGCAGGTTTATATACAGGTTTTAGACTTTTCTACTTTTAGTATAAAAAAGTCCATTGAAGTTGTCTTTTTCTTTAGCGAAAAGAAAATGCAATATTTTGGAATAAAAAACAAATTTTCTTTGCATAAAAAACTTTTATTTTTAAAAGTAGAAGTGATTATAAACAAATAAACATAAGTTCAAGAAGTTTGTTTATTATTCATATTCAAGTTTTTAAAAACGAAGTTTATTTTTTAAAGCAGTCGCTTAATATACATGGACAATCATATTTAATTTTTTTTGAGAAAGTGGCAGAAGTGGCAACGATTGACAAAGTTTTTTTGCTACATTTGCAATAAATGGGTCTTCGCTTTCCATTGTTCTCCATACATGTAAGTATTGCATAATTTTTGTTTTACGACAAACAGGCGGTGCCTTCAGATAGTGCTTCAATTGTATTGTGCCTACACACTTGTCAAGGAACCCCCAATGTTATCCTTCTCGTTGGGCTTGGAACCCACAATCTCTTCGGCCACATCTACATAGGGTATCAATATTTATTCGAGTATTTCTGATTTCCGTGCTTATGAATATAATTTTAGTGCCAGTATACTTACCGACTTACTAATTTACTCTGGATAAATCTAGAATAGGCATACGTTTTTAAACTTTGCTTATATAAAATAAAACTTTTATGTATTTCTCAATCGGCGAAAATATATGAAAGCGCAAAATAAATTTAAACAATAAGCATTGTTTGGGTGCAATTAATAAAATATAAAGTTAAAATAAAAAAGTCGAGAAAGTCGACATGAAAAAGTCGACTTTTACACTTTTTGAAAAACAGTCTACTTACCGACATTGACTTTATATAATGTTTATATCCAAAAGTCGATTAAACAATAAGTCTAAATCGACTTATAGAACCCTAAGCGGCCGTTACAGGGAATGAGGAGCGTTATCCAAAAATTATTCAGGTAAACATCAGCGACATTTGGTTCCAATAAGATGGAACTTGCCGTACAGCGTGCTTAACAATCAGTTTTCTGCAAATTTAATTTGGTGACTTCTTTTCAAGATGTGGTGCAGTTCAAGGGAATTCGCGGAATTAGACATTCTTCTCCTTTGAACGGCCCTTTCACTATCACATTGTTCATTAGCTTTATCACAATCAGGCGAGTTTGGTGCAGATTTCGTAGCATAATGATGACAGATCCAACTTTAAGAAACAAATGATGAAGCCGCCAGGCAAATCTAAAGAGTTTACGAATTCCACTGAATATTTGACGACATCGTTTTCGTTTTCAATGTGATCGATCGATTTGTATGAAAGCTATTCTCCCGGAATTTGATTTCAAATCGTCCAATTTAAGTCATTGAAATCAGTATTTTTCGCTAATAAAATGATGCGTGCGCTCAACCAATGGTAGTTACGATGTTCGGACAAACATTAGTGATGAGTTCATATTTGGTTGAAAAAAATTGGCAAATGGTAGGTGCAATCGATATTAAACCACTGGAAGTATTTACTGGAATTTCTCCATTTACGATTCTCTGCAGTTCTTTTAAGAAAACTTCTGCGGTTCTCAATGGAATAGTTTTCACGTATCGCCACAAATAGGATGACTTCAGGCATGCATTTAATTCATCTCATTTCGGAATCACGGGAAGTGTTTGTCGGAAGTCGCCTGCCAACAGTATCCTCACGCTACCAAAGCGATTATTATTGTTGCGCAAATCTTTCAATATTCGATCGAGTGCTTCTAATGATCGTTTGTTCGCCGTCGTGCACTCATCCCATATTATCAATTTACAATTTTTCAACCCTTATGCAATGGCTGATTGCTTAAAAAAGTTGCCAATAGGATTTTCGTTGATGTGCTGGTTTAGATGAAGCTTTAGTGCTGTATGTGCGGTTTTTCCACCTTCCAACAGTGTTGCAGCAATTCCGGTAGATGCTAAAGCAATACCACTTTGAGCACGTATTGCTGCTAACAGCAATGATAGCAGGAACGTTTTCACTGTTCCGCCGGGCGCATCAAGGAAAAAAAGTCCAGCATTTCCATCATCGACAGCCTTTATCAGTGTATCATACGCACTCATTTGTTGTTTATTCAACAGTGGAATATTTGTTTGTATTTGTTGTTGCAAAGTTATTGTGTCGTAGGAACGCTCGCGTTCCAATTCACGATTTCATCTATAGGGTGATCGTTCAGAACAAACAAAAATATAAAAGTTCAAATCAAGTGTAGAATCTTTATTGGTAATTTGAAAGGACATTTTATGGCATTTATTTTTTGAATATAATTTCCTTCACATGTTGGCCACAACTACGCCTCAGGGTTTCCATTCTGAGGGTTCAATTTATTGACACGCGTAATGTTCGCTTCCAAAACCTGAATCGTAGCTGGTTTGTCAGCATAGACTTTGGACTTTACGTAACCCCAAAGAAAAATGTCTAAAGGTGTGATATCACTCATCAAGGCGGCCAACTCACCTGTCCAAAACATGAAATTAGCTGCTTTTCGAAATGACCTCCAAATAGATCCATTGTTAAGTTAACTGTATGGCAAGTGGCGCCGTCCTGTTGAAACCAAGTGTCGTCAAGATTAAGGGTTTCAATTGCAGATAGCAAAAAAATCGATATATTATATTGTTATTCATGGTTACGTTCCGGCCATCATCATTTTTGAAAAAATATGCACCGATAACTCCACCAGGTTATAAACCGCACCAACCCGTGGTTTTCTCTGGGTATAATGGCACCTCTTGAACCTCTTCTTGCTCTTCAGCCCAAATGCGACAATTTTGTTTATGGACTTCGCCGTTGAGCCAGAAAGGGGCCTCATCATTGAACAAAATTTTGGACGAAAACAGAGGATCTTCCCGTTTCTCGACTAACGCTCATTTCCATAATTGCCAATATTTGAAGGAAATTATTTTCAAAAAATAAATGCCATTGTCCTTTTAAATTACCAATAAAGACTCTTGATTTGAATTTTTAAAATTTTTTTGTTCTGAAAAAGTCCTCTAGATGGATCACCCTAATAAATATATAAATGAATAAATCAAATGCCGGTTTCATGCAAACTACACATAAATCATCAACAGACTATCGTAACCTAAAATTTTGTACCGATTGTCAGCCTTCAAGCTCAAAAAACAGTTTTGTTACGCCTCCTTCGCCCACACTCCAAAATTTCGATTATGAACAAACCCCCAGAAGGAAGTATCCAGTTTTCCCTAGTCGTTTTCAAGTTTTAAGCGGTGTAGCAAAGCACATATCATTTTTATATACTTAATGAAAAAAGAAAATTGAAAAATCAGACATTTTCAAATTTTGATATTTTGAAGTTCTTTTTTTATTGTTTTTTTATTTTTTTTTTTAAAAACCAGTGCTGAGAAAATACCTTTCCAACAAAGTACAAATCATCAAAATCGGTTTGGCCAATCTCGAGTTATGGGATTACATCGCTTCGGACACTTTCTTTTATATATATAGATAACACTTGGAGAGTAAATATTGGAGAGATTTACAACTAAACAAAGAACCTGAATAATAGAATTTTATTATTTAAATCAGCGATCAATTAATTTAACGCAAACGCATGAGTGATGAAGCTCATTTTCATTTGAATGGCTTTGTTAACTGTCCGTTCTGGGGTTCTGAAAATCCAAGAGTCATTCATCAACGCCAATTGCACCTCATTATGAGAACTTATACAGTATGTTGTGCAAATATCATTGGGCCTTACTTATTCAAAAATGAAGATGGAAGTGGTGTAACCGTAAATTGAGAGCGGTATCGGTTTACGATAGAACATTCTTTACGTCCTGCTCTAGAAAACAGACCTGAGATGTTGTTTCAACAGGTCGGAGTTACTGCCCACACTGCCCGAGACACAATGGCACTTTTATGTCAAATTTTTGGAAAGCGAATAATTTCCAGAAATTCGGAAATTATTTGGCCAGCACGATCGCCAGATTTGTCAGCACCCGACTATTTTCTTTGGGGTTATTTAAAGGGGCGAGTATATGTGAACAAGCCTGAGACAATCCTTCAACACAAGGCCAATATTGTTGCAAAAATTAGAACGCTACGGCCACAAATTTTGAAAGATGTTATTAAAAATTCTTTTAAACGAGTCTATCATTGCGAAGCTTAAAACGGGGGTCATTTAAGTGCATTATTTTACATGCTGAAGTGTAAAAAATTTCCATTTTGTATATTATAAAACCTGAGAAAAAAATAATGAAAAATTTATTAAAGTTTTTAACCCCATGGTAACTTTTGGCCCACCCTGTACGAGTATAAGTTAGTTTTATGGCAAATGTTTGTAGCTACTAAAAATATCGATTGATGTTTAATCACCTTCTTCAAAACTTTTGGAAGATTTAAGTTCTTTGCACCAAGGGCGGAAGCTGTTGAAATTTAAGAAACCCGTTTCAGATTTTAATCTTGCTTCCACAAATATGTATGTTTATCCGTTTTTTTTTATTATTTTAGCTCTAGAAACCACATATTACATCCAATCTTACGTAAGTTTTTTTGATAATGTCAAACTTTTATATTTGACATTTCTTTTCAGCAAGGTTTGACAAGTCATTTTGAATCGTTTAACGCCACAAAAACACTTTCAAATTGTGGACATTTACTTCGATAAAATAAATCTGTTCGCAAATAAGGCAGGAGCTGCCGCAGGTTTATATACAGGTTTTAGACTTTTCTACTTTTAGTATAAAAAAGTCCATTGAAGTTGTCTTTTTCTTTAGCGAAAAGAAAATGCAATATTTTGGAATAAAAAACAAATTTTCTTTGCATAAAAAACTTTTATTTTTAAAAGTAGAAGTGATTATAAACAAATAAACATAAGTTCAAGAAGTTTGTTTATTATTCATATTCAAGTTTTTAAAAACGAAGTTTATTTTTTAAAGCAGTCGCTTAATATACATGGACAATCATATTTAATTTTTTTTGAGAAAGTGGCAGAAGTGGCAACGATTGACAAAGTTTTTTTGCTACATTTGCAATAAATGGGTCTTCGCTTTCCATTGTTCTCCATACATGTAAGTATTGCATAATTTTTGTTTTACGACAAACAGGCGGTGCCTTCAGATAGTGCTTCAATTGTATTGTGCCTACACACTTGTCAAGGAACCCCCAATGTTATCCTTCTCGTTGGGCTTGGAACCCACAATCTCTTCGGCCACATCTACATAGGGTATCAATATTTATTCGAGTATTTCTGATTTCCGTGCTTATGAATATAATTTTAGTGCCAGTATACTTACCGACTTACTAATTTACTCTGGATAAATCTAGAATAGGCATACGTTTTTAAACTTTGCTTATATAAAATAAAACTTTTATGTATTTCTCAATCGGCGAAAATATATGAAAGCGCAAAATAAATTTAAACAATAAGCATTGTTTGGGTGCAATTAATAAAATATAAAGTTAAAATAAAAAAGTCGAGAAAGTCGACATGAAAAAGTCGACTTTTACACTTTTTGAAAAACAGTCTACTTACCGACATTGACTTTATATAATGTTTATATCCAAAAGTCGATTAAACAATAAGTCTAAATCGACTTATAGAACCCTAAGCGGCCGTTACAGGGAATGAGGAGCGTTATCCAAAAATTATTCAGGTAAACATCAGCGACATTTGGTTCCAATAAGATGGAACTTGCCGTACAGCGTGCTTAACAATCAGTTTTCTGCAAATTTAATTTGGTGACTTCTTTTCAAGATGTGGTGCAGTTCAAGGGAATTCGCGGAATTAGACATTCTTCTCCTTTGAACGGCCCTTTCACTATCACATTGTTCATTAGCTTTATCACAATCAGGCGAGTTTGGTGCAGATTTCGTAGCATAATGATGACAGATCCAACTTTAAGAAACAAATGATGAAGCCGCCAGGCAAATCTAAAGAGTTTACGAATTCCACTGAATATTTGACGACATCGTTTTCGTTTTCAATGTGATCGATCGATTTGTATGAAAGCTATTCTCCCGGAATTTGATTTCAAATCGTCCAATTTAAGTCATTGAAATCAGTATTTTTCGCTAATAAAATGATGCGTGCGCTCAACCAATGGTAGTTACGATGTTCGGACAAACATTAGTGATGAGTTCATATTTGGTTGAAAAAAATTGGCAAATGGTAGGTGCAATCGATATTAAACCACTGGAAGTATTTACTGGAATTTCTCCATTTACGATTCTCTGCAGTTCTTTTAAGAAAACTTCTGCGGTTCTCAATGGAATAGTTTTCACGTATCGCCACAAATAGGATGACTTCAGGCATGCATTTAATTCATCTCATTTCGGAATCACGGGAAGTGTTTGTCGGAAGTCGCCTGCCAACAGTATCCTCACGCTACCAAAGCGATTATTATTGTTGCGCAAATCTTTCAATATTCGATCGAGTGCTTCTAATGATCGTTTGTTCGCCGTCGTGCACTCATCCCATATTATCAATTTACAATTTTTCAACCCTTATGCAATGGCTGATTGCTTAAAAAAGTTGCCAATAGGATTTTCGTTGATGTGCTGGTTTAGATGAAGCTTTAGTGCTGTATGTGCGGTTTTTCCACCTTCCAACAGTGTTGCAGCAATTCCGGTAGATGCTAAAGCAATACCACTTTGAGCACGTATTGCTGCTAACAGCAATGATAGCAGGAACGTTTTCACTGTTCCGCCGGGCGCATCAAGGAAAAAAAGTCCAGCATTTCCATCATCGACAGCCTTTATCAGTGTATCATACGCACTCATTTGTTGTTTATTCAACAGTGGAATATTTGTTTGTATTTGTTGTTGCAAAGTTATTGTGTCGTAGGAACGCTCGCGTTCCAATTCACGATTTCATCTATAGGGTGATCGTTCAGAACAAACAAAAATATAAAAGTTCAAATCAAGTGTAGAATCTTTATTGGTAATTTGAAAGGACATTTTATGGCATTTATTTTTTGAATATAATTTCCTTCACATGTTGGCCACAACTACGCCTCAGGGTTTCCATTCTGAGGGTTCAATTTATTGACACGCGTAATGTTCGCTTCCAAAACCTGAATCGTAGCTGGTTTGTCAGCATAGACTTTGGACTTTACGTAACCCCAAAGAAAAATGTCTAAAGGTGTGATATCACTCATCAAGGCGGCCAACTCACCTGTCCAAAACATGAAATTAGCTGCTTTTCGAAATGACCTCCAAATAGATCCATTGTTAAGTTAACTGTATGGCAAGTGGCGCCGTCCTGTTGAAACCAAGTGTCGTCAAGATTAAGGGTTTCAATTGCAGATAGCAAAAAAATCGATATATTATATTGTTATTCATGGTTACGTTCCGGCCATCATCATTTTTGAAAAAATATGCACCGATAACTCCACCAGGTTATAAACCGCACCAACCCGTGGTTTTCTCTGGGTATAATGGCACCTCTTGAACCTCTTCTTGCTCTTCAGCCCAAATGCGACAATTTTGTTTATGGACTTCGCCGTTGAGCCAGAAAGGGGCCTCATCATTGAACAAAGTTTTGGACGAAAACAGAGGATCTTCCCGTTTCTCGACTAACGCTCATTTCCATAATTGCCAATATTTGAAGGAAATTATTTTCAAAAAATAAATGCCATTGTCCTTTTAAATTACCAATAAAGACTCTTGATTTGAATTTTTAAAATTTTTTTGTTCTGAAAAAGTCCTCTAGATGGATCACCCTAATAAATATATAAATGAAATGTGTTTTGTTACTAAACCATCATACCAAATATTTTTCAAATGCCGGTTTCATGCAAACTACACATAAATCATCAACAGACTATCGTAACCTAAAATTTTGTACCGATTGTCAGCCTTCAAGCTCAAAAAACAGTTTTGTTACGCCTCCTCCGCCCACACTCCAAAATTTCGATTATGAACAAACCCCCAGAAGGAAGTATCCAGTTTTCCCCAGTCGTTTTCAAGTTTTAAGCGGTGTAGCAAAGCACATATCATTTTTATATACTTAATGAAAAAAGAAAATTGAAAAATCAGACATTTTCAAATTTTGATATTTTGAAGTTCTTTTTTTATTGTTTTTTTATTATTTTTTTTTAAAAACCAGTGCTGAGAAAATACCTTTCCAACAAGTACAAATCATCAAAATCGGTTTGGCCAATCTCGAGTTATGGGATTACATCGCTTCGGACACTTTCTTTTATATATATAGTAAAAAATAAAAAAAATATATAAACGAAGAAGATATTAAATTTTTAAACACCATGGTAACTTTTGGCCCAGTTTTTGAAATTGGGACAAGGCAGCATTAATTTCGAAAGACAAATTTTAAAAGCTACGTGGAAAATTCCCTTAATACTGACAGTACGATTTTATGCGGTTTTTAAAAACTGTCCACACAAAAATTTCAGTCTTGGCATGAGCTATGACAATGCGTAACTTTGAGTTTCACAGATTGTGAAAAGAACACATTTTGTTTAAAAATCATTTGTTTTTAATTGGTGTTTTTATTTATGTATGTGTGTCTGCGAGGCGTCGATTCATTAATGGGCTACACGCTAAGCAGTCCATCGACCTAATCGGAACACAAATGATACTGAGCGTAATCAGCGTTTGGAGAAAAATCGCGTGAAATTTTTTCAACCGCGATCCATTATGGCTCCAAAACAAAGAATACATCCGAGTTCGACTCGCTCTGTTGGAGCTCGGGCAACAATTTCATATGAGCAACTGGCAATCAGATACGTTCCAGCGGTTGATTACGCTGCAGAGGAATGTCTACTTTAGAACGATGATTACTGTTAGTCTACAGTAATTAAAAACTTCGAATTCAAACGACTAACTATACTGTTTGGATGGAAACGTCACGTTGCCACAATTGGTACAGCCACCAGAGCATTATTGGTATCATTACTTTCTGGACGATGTCCTCGCTTCAAGCATTTCATTAAGAATATTCAGAATTAAAACTGTGCCTTCCGAATAACGACATTTGGAGCAAATATTGTCGAAGCACGGGGTTTTCACCCAATTTTTAAAGTTTCAACGATATGAATTAATGTCTACCTCCGAGGATAATTGTTCGCTTTATAAAATTTGCAGATTCATAGGCGAATTCAACATCATGCAGAAGCATTGTTGCCACTAGTGAATCAGATTTGATTCCTTGAAAATTTTGATGATTTTGATTGATAGTGATCAGAACCGACAAAAGACCAGGAGCTGAACATGAAAGACACTAATGTTTGCAAAATAATAAATTGTAATTTGTATTTATTGACGAAATAAATTGCTGGACGGCGTTATCGATTGTTGTAGGGCCCGATATGACCGGGATGGGTTGGTTTGAAATAGAGGGGGACTCGTACCCTAAGCTAGTACACGGCTTGTTGTGATGGTTTGTCTGTTTTCTATGGTTAAAGACGTTGTTGTTGTTGCGGCAACTGTGTGCCGGGGTGACAGCCCTTGGCAGAAGAATTGCTGCTTCGGGTCAATCCGGTCCATAGAACCGGCTGTCGTGGGATTGTCTGTCTACGCAGTTTTTGATCCACCTTTAACACACCCTTACGTACGTTTGTCACAATGACATAAATATGCTTAGCCGCCATTTCGTAAAAGCTGTTCATTGGCAGGGAAAGTGCTTCATTGTTTCGATATTCTTCCAAACAATAAAGGAATTTATGTGTTTTTATTGGTTATTTGTTCTTTCATCAGGTTTACTCCCCAGGTTTTTTTACATAGCGTGAGCGACCTGGCCTAGTATTTTATTTTAGCTCTTATTGCTTAAAAAGGAATTAAACTATCAGTAGATAGTCTGTTTAGCTGACCTTTTCCTTAAAATCCTACGACAGCCGGTTCTGTGGACCGGATTACCCGAAGAGCGATTCTTCGGCCAAGTGCTATCACCCCGGCACATAGTTGCCGCTACAACAACAATAAACCGAGCATCCAAGGTTACACCGACGGCTTAAAAATAGAAAACAAAACTGACGCTGGATTCTTGATAGAGAATCTTTTTATCGAAAAATATTTCCAAATGACAGACAACAATTTGGTATTCCAAGTGTACTCAACTCAAATACGGTAATGGAAATATATTCACAAACAGCCAATCAGCAATCAAGGCACTATCCTCAACGACAGTCCTGTCATGCACGCTTCAGTAGTGTAAACAAGAAATAGCAAATTTAGACGAATCCTAAGAATAATGTGAATCTGGACTTTCTAACATTGGCGGCAACGAAAGAGCCAAGGACTTTGCAGAGAAAGGGTCAAGTAAACTGACATTTGACATGAAAATTCTCGTTTTGAAGCATTAAAAACTGAAACAAGTATTGAGCCAAAGTCGCTCACAAACCGCCATGGAACGGTAAAGCGCAGTCATCGAAGGCGCTGGGTCCAGACGGAATTTCCATGCTGATGTTGAAGCACTTGGATACACCGGGAGTAGAGTTCTTGACCAACTTGTCTTTAGCCACTACTGCAAGGCAAAGACGCAAACAATGGCGAATCGTACAGGCTGATCTCCTTGCTTTCGCCAGTATCAATGACGCTAAAAGCACTGCTCCTCCCCAGCCTGATCTAACAACTTCCATTTGCTGACCATCAGCATGGGTTCCGCAAGCAGCACAGCACAATAACAGGTTTATACGCCATCACCACACATATCAGTCGCGCCCTTAACCAGAACCACCCCAACGACAGGACGGTCCTCGTGGCTCCTGACCTTACCATGACCTTCGACTGGGCCAATCATGTTGCTCTCTTCAAGGACTTCGCAGAAACGTCTTTTCTTCCTAGTTTAAAACGTTGGGTCGTAAACGCATTCGAAGCCTCGTAGAATTGAACAGGGAGTCCCCCTGGCAGGAGTGATATCTCCAGCACTATTTAACCTCTACCAGACGGCGTTATCATTGTATCGACAGCTGATGACTGCACAATTCTAGCGTCAGAATCTCATGTAGATGACATGCGAGACTTGCGGAGCCGACAAAGAAACCTTGTTGACCTCTTACAAAGCAATAGGTCGGTTTGTAGCGAACAACGCCGCGCCGGTATGGTCGACGAACGTGAGTACGACGCAGTGGAAGAAAATTCAGACTTTTCAAAATGCCGCTCTCAAAACATCAACAGGGTGTTTTCCTATATCTTCTGATTGCCATCTACATGAGGAGACAAAGGTTCTTACCGTGCGCAGGCACAATTTCTTGTTGTATCTGCTTGGGTGTCTTCAAAGTAGTCATCCCAAACCGCCATCTCATGGACAGGAAGCTTTCGCACAGGCTAATCAGGTATGACCTTCTTGATCTAGAAAGAGAGGTTCGGCAATACAAGAACGAACTTTTAGATCATTGAAACTATCAGGCACGTGTGAACGACATTCACCCTGATGAATTCGCAGCTGCAGTATCCACAGATTTTTCTGGCTCAGCTGAGTTCTGGATTGTGGAGCCGCCTGAATTCGTATTAGGTACGAATTGATGGCAACGTCCCGGACGTCTGTTCCGCTTTCCACCAGGGACCACATGACGTGCTGCACCACTACAATTGCCCGGTCATGCCCACACAGCTGACCCTTTAGACTTTTTGGACGCATCCAGTCCAAATGTCGCGTTCCTTCACCTGGATACTATATATGTAAAGGGTGGTTAAATTTTAAGGGCCGATTTTGAATGTGAGCCACACTAAACGTCAAATTTTTTTCTGCATTTCATTTGATATTTCTCAATTTCAGACTAACCCAATTTGAACCATGGAAACATACATTATTTCCTAGCAAGCAACGCGTTAAAATTATTCAGGCTTATTATGAAAATTGGAGTTCAAATTCAATCAATTTTCGAAGAAAATCATCTTCAGTGATGAGGCACATTTTCACCTCAGTAGATTCGATAATAAGCAGAATTGCCGCATTTAGGCGAATGGTAATTCAAGAGTGATAGTCGAAAAAACAATGCACCAACAAAAATTGACTGTTTGATGCAGTTTATGGGCTGGCGGCAGTTACGGTGAATGGTGTTCGCTATCGTGATGATAACGATTTTTTTATGGCCCGAATTGGAAGATGTGGACAATATGTGGTTTCAACAGGACGGTGCCAATTGTCACACAGCTAACGCAGCAATTGCTCTTTTGCGCGACAAATTCAATGGCCGTGTTATCTAACGTCGAGGCGATGTTAGTTGGCCGCCAAGATCATGTTATTTGACACCGTTGGACTTCTTTCTTTGGGGTTATTTGAAAAAAGACGTGTACGTCGATAAGCCAGCAACAATTCAAGAGCTAAAGGATGAGATAATTCGACACATTAACGGCATAGAACCTCAATTATGTCTTAGCGTCATCGAAAATTTGGACCATCGGATGGAGGATTGCCGCCGATGTCGCGGCGGCCATTTGGCCGATATTTCGTTCATAATAAAAAGAAATGTCAATAATTTCCTAAATAATTTGTGTTTTTTCAAAATCAACATCGGCCCTTAAACATTAAGCACCCTTTATATTGTTGTAACAGAAACAAGAAGCGGCGGTAGCATCTCCAAAATGCTTTGGGGTCACAGAAAAAGAAAAATCAAAAACTCTATTACAATTTTAAAATGAAAACTGAAATAAACAATATGATGAGTCTCTCAACGGTCACTTACCAAAAGCGCACATTATTTCCGCGTTGTAAAAGTTTGATCTAATATCTAATATCTACCAGGAGGATATTGAAACGATAGAGCACTTTCTTTGCCAATGCCAGCTTTAGCGACATCGGGCCTACAAATTCTTTCGGCAAGTGTAGGAAGCCTTCACTGAATAAAGGGGATGAGATGGAGAAGGGTCAATAGTTAGAATATAAATGGATATAAAGTACTAACAATGAATGAACCCTATGTACCACCTATTACTGACGGTGCCAGTTGTATTTAGGTAGTTGCTATGTCATTGTCTTGTCAAGCACTTCCTTACCGCTTCTATCCTCCATTTAAAGAGGGACGTCACAAACAACCCACATTTCTAACGAACACTAGCGAACTAGTCGCATGTTTGTATCTTTGATTGTTTTTAAATTGTTTCTCGACTTATTTGGTTTATCTTGCTTTTTATGTAGTAAACAAATATCAGCTGTTATGAAGGATTACCTCTTTACCTGTTATTAAGTACTGGAATAAAAAAAGTTCCCTATTTGATCCTTAATGAAATATTGGTAATGGTAAAACCGTAAAAGATAAGTCGTTATTAACAAAACACAGCAATTTTGTTCGTATCTTAAGAAAAGGTGGTAAAAGTGCAGTTTATGGGGGCGTGAAATGAAAAAAATAAACCACACCCCCACTATGGCTTGGGTATTTTGGGAGTAAAAATGAACCAGGGTCAAGGGGGCCTTGAAAATGATTTTTTATTTTGAATTTTCTCTTGCTAAACGGATTTTAGAAAGTGAGTAGCTCCACGAAATTGAACAGATTACTTAACCCACGTCCGATTTGCATGCTTGCAATTCTTGTATTATTCTGTATTATTTAATTATGCGGTTTTTGGTGCCCTATGGTCTCCAAAATCCAATATGATGGCCCCTTATGGCCACGCCCATTTACTTTGTTTTGTATTTTTGACATACTTCAGCTATTTCCTTTCGATTTAGTACACACACTTACATGAAAGTGGGCGCCCTTTTTTTAATATTTTTTCAAAAAAAAGCTTGCACCATTCTAAGCCCCATAAACTGTCCTTCAGCCGGAAAACCCTTTTATATATTCGTGTTATATACAACAACAGTTTGAAAAAGTTCACTTACATAAATAATTAAAACATAAATTTATCAGATCCATTATTTCGAACGGACAAAAAGTAGGGTAATTTAAAACACAAGATGAAATTCAAAAACTATATTTAAAACTTTGGCTTAAGAGCTAATATTTAGTTGTATAAGTATATCCCATATTTCGTAAAATAGTGCATCTTTTTAGCATTTGGTCCACTAAATACCGCCAAATCATTTTCAGAGTAGAATAAATAAGTACTGAATGTTTCCCCAAAATTCGTCCTTATTCCTTGATTTAATTGGTCCAATTATTTCTATGACTATTTTTAAAAATATTCTATAGGATTTAGTTTTACATTCACGTTGTTATCCTGATTTTTTTACAAGACCTGTCGTTGTCCACACTTCATGCCTTAAAAATCACTTCTAAGCCATGATATATGTAACTCCTTTCCTGATAACCGGCGTTATTTGTGTTGCGGATATAAAGTTATTTATTTTTAGGCCGTCTGACGCACGTGTTTTTATCACTAATAATTAAATATATTTTAGATTTTAGAAATTTATAAAATATTAGACTCTCGGAAATTTTTTCAACTTATCCCAATAATTGAATTTCCATAACACGCGTAGTGGATAGCCAAAATGCTGATTCAGCGCAGTCGACACACATATAGTATAAGCATTTCGCGTTTTTTTATCGTCGGCGTTTGCAAACTGAAAAAAAAACATACTCCATCCTTTGGTTGAGGGTACAAAAATCAACAAATGAAAGTATCACACTTTGTTTGTAGAGTGTATGTCAATCCGCCACTTTATGTCAAATGTCTATTCTCTTCAAAAAGCTACATAAATAGCAAATGGCAACCCTATTAAGATGAGGCAAAATAAAAAGTTTCAATTCCATCAAGAGGTTTTATCCCCTCTATTTCGAGGTTCATTTGTTGTTTTATTTTCGTTCAATGATTTGATGTCTAATATTGATGAAACCCCTTTTTTCATGCAAATGATCTGGAATTTGCCGATCTTTCGTAGTTTGATTTTTTTTGAAGCAAAAGCTTTAAATAAATAAGATATAACATGTTTTTTTTGTGTTTAGTTGACACAAATTTCATACTCACACAACTTACAAATGCACGACAACTGTGGTGTTACAGCGTAGAGATTCAAGCTAAAAAAGGTCTCATAGCAAATTCGAGCCTTGCGATCAATGAATGGGAAAAAATGTATAAAACGAAATATGTTAAATCAATCATCGCTTCATTTGTGCATTTAAAACGGTTTAATTAATGTCTTCGAACTATCTGTTTAATTTGATTAAAGTATTTATTTTTCTCCTCTCTCGTACACAAGAACCTTCAAAAACCTCACCTTCGAACTATCTGTTTAATATGTCTTCGAACTATCTGTTTAATTTGATTAAAATATTTATTTTTCTCCTCTCTCGTACATACGAACCTTCAAAAACCTCACCTTTAGAAACTATTTAAGACCCGGGCACCTGGAGCTTTTTTTTTGTTACGCTGCGTTCTTCTGAACTTTCGGTTGTCTAAAAACCACTAAAATATATGTTGAAAATTTTAAAAAAGTCATTAACTTATTTGTGACGTTTGGAGGTTTATTTAATTTTTTTTTGACTGCCGGAAGTTGAAAAATAGACTGAATAAGAAAAAAAGCTTCAGTGTGTAAGGGAGCCAACCTGAAAGCTGATTGCAATTCTTAAAACTGTGTCCATTCAAATTATTACAAATCGGCGTCGGGATGGCAGAGAGGGCGCTGAGCCGAGCTGAAAGCTGATTGAATGGAAGAAAATGGTTTAAAGCGTTTTTTCGTGCTGATTGGTGCTGATATTTAATTGTATAAGTATGTGTAAACATTTAAGTTGTTTGTAATTTGTAAACGATTCTTCACGTTTTGATACTGTTGAAATAATTCTTTCTGTTTTGTATGACAAATGTTTCGAATATTGAACAAAATTATTTAAATTTGATCAATCATATTTATAATTAACTGATTATTTATAGTTCAGATTAATCAGAAATTTCCATAATTAGATTGATTAATTAATCGCATTATTGATTAACCCAAATTTAGGTCCCTTTCTCTATGCGCTGTCACATATAATAACATTCATAAATAAAAAAGTATAAAAAACACAACAAAAACAGTGCCGATTTTATCATTCACTCTGCCATCCCCAAATTTCATATAAAGGTCCATTTAGTCTTGACGGTTGACGGTAGTTAATTAGCTATTTCAGTTGGGGTTTGCATTTTGCATGGTTTAGAGAGAGATAACTACAGTTTGACGACGGTAGACTTCTGCAGGTTGCAGAATCAACCGTCCACCGTCAAGACTAATTGGACCTTAAGCATGAAATATGTAAGTTCGGCTCGGCTTAGAGCGCGCACTCTGCCATCACCCTAAGAAAATTTAGACTTTTTGTTAGAATGTTCAAAAGATTGCGAGCGGTAACATACAATAAGAGGGGATAGTACTACTTGTGTAAACTAATACTCTTCGCTGTATACTTGTGTGTGTAAACAAAATAAAACTTTGTTGAAAGCAAAAGCAAAACTTATCGCTATCGACAATGTCCAAAGAACAACAAGTGTAGCCCCTATTAGTTTAAATTCCGATGGCATGTCAATATCGTCCGAAAAACAGCACAAGATGATGCCTTTGAGAGGTGTAAAAGTATTAGAATTTGCTGGCCTGGCACCGGCTCCGTTCTGTGGTAAAATATTAGCGGACTTTGGCGCAAAGGTCACTGTAATAGACCGTGTAAGAAAAACTCGTATTTACTAGTTTTATTAAGAAATAAAAAATTACTACTTTTGCTTCTAAAGGTACTGGACAATTCATTCAATTGCATGAACCGAGGTAAAGGGGTGTTGGCCATTAATCTCAAAAAGCCGGAGGGTCAGAATTTAGCTCGAAAATTGGCCAAAACTCAAGATGTGATCTTGGAGCCTTTTCGTCCAGGTGTTATGGAGAAGATGAACTTGGGCCCTGACATATTGTGCAAAGACAATGATCGCTTAATTTATGCACGTCTTACAGGTTTTGGACAGCAAGGCCGACTGGCCCCTCGTGCGGGTCACGATATAAATTACGCTGCCATATCGGGTGTACTCTCCATGTTGGGTCGTAAGAGCGAAAAACCTCTCCCACCTATAAATGTGCTCGCCGACTTTGCCGGCGGTGGTCTAATGTGTGCTTTAGGTATATGCTTGGCTCTCTTGGAACGCCACAATTCGGGTCGTGGGCAAATTGTCGACTCAGCTATGGTGGATGGTGCTGCCTATGTAGCCAGTTGGCTGTTCATGTCCCGAAATGTACCCGCTTTATGGGAAGGTGGTGAACGTGGCGCCAATACACTCGATGGTGGTGCCTACTTTTATGATACCTACGAAACAAAAGATGGCAAATATATGTCGGTGGGCGCGCTGGAACCTCAATTTTTCGAAGCGTTTAAAAATAATTTGGGACTACCGGAACTTTCACAAGTTGTCACAGAAGACTCGGAGAATGAGGCAGCGAAATCGTTGGTAACAAAAACGTTTCTACAAAAGACACAAGCCGAATGGACAGCCATATTCGAAGATTTAGACGCCTGTGTTTATCCCGTTCTCGATTGGCAGGAAGTAATGCAACATGATCACAACCAAAGTCGACAGGCATTTGAAAACTACGACAATGGCAACATACTGGCGCCAAAGCCTGCTCCACGTTTAAGTAGAACTCCGGGAATATTATCCAAACGTTCAAGCAGTTCGACGGAAGCTGTAGAAGAAGCTTTAGATTTAGTGAGGGACTTAGATTTAAGCAGTGAAGAGTTGAAGCAACTCGTCAATGATAATGTTTTGATATTACCCACCCAAGCGAAATTGTAATCCGTTTGATATGGAAAACATGATGGTGTGTTTTTTAATAGTGATAAGATTAGTGGCAAGATTTCATTCAATAACAAAATACTTGTTTACATTTACCAGTATAACTTAGAAGAATATATGGAGATAAGGCTATTTTTTATGTTTGTATTAATTGTTTCATGGATAGTGTACTAAGTTTGTCATTCGTTGGCAACACCACGAAATATTGATCAGAGGCCCTATGAGGTATATATTATTTTTCGTCGTTAAATTCCGAGACTATTTAGCCATGTTCGCCCGTCTGTGTGTCTGTTAAAAGCGCGATAGCGATCAAACGAATTAACCTAGGATCCTGAAGTTTTGCATGATGATGGCTTATGGTCATAGCCTTTAGTTCCCTTTAAGGAACTAAAGGTACCTCGGTAAAGGTATAACTTTTTTAAGAATTTCCTAATTGTGGCCGGATAATTGTTAAAACGGGTGCGGGTAGTTGGGAATCATTTAATACCTCAAGAAAGGTCATAGTTTCTGGACGATTTGGCTCATGTGGACCAAAAAAAAGGCCCGCATAGTCAAGGCGGGCCATTAATATCTAATATGGACATAAAGATACTCCAGTTAAAGCAAATTTTGCCACAAATCCATACGAGTATATGTGACAGTGCATAGAGAAAGGGACCTAAGGGTAAAAAATCAATTTTCATTTTTTTCTTTTTTTAAGTGGACAAAATCTGAGCATCGAATGAGACCGATCCCATGTCCCAAAAGTGTTCCCTCCCAGAGATATGCGCGTTTTATGAAAGTGAAGCCGACGATTGTAAGCGCAAATAGAAAGGGACCTAATCTTTAAAATGGCTCTCCTGAACAAAACTTTTCATTAACTTTTCACTTTTTTTTGATGTGGACAACATCTGAGCATCGAATGAGACCGATCCCATGGCCCAAAAGTGTTCCCTCCCAGAGATATGCGCGTTTTATGAAAGTGAAGTCGACGATTCTAAGCGCAAATAGAAAGGGATGGCTCTCCTAAACAAAACTGGTTTTTAACCTTAGATCCCTTTCTATTTTGCGGGTGAAATGCTGAAACTAGGCCGCGCTCTACCTGGACGACTCGAAGACCAAAAGTACCAGTCTATTAAAATGCTTAAATTGGAGAAAAAATGAATGAAAAATAATTTTAAGAAATCGCTCGATTTGCATTTGTTTTCCTCGAATTGAAGAATTTTACCAAAATACGTTTCCAAGTAATCAATAGTAATGTCCCAAATACCAACACACAGGTAGAAGTTTTAATCAAGAAAAATGGTTCCTTTATCCATAGAACGCTTCTAATATGACTTCTCAGGTGCACTATTTTTTGTGGGTTGTCTATATTGTTTCCCCTTGTTAAAACAACTTTACCCCAATAACGGCGACACTGATAAGAAGGCGATAAAATCAACTGTTATCAGACTGATGCTACAGCTATCTGCGATAAGCTAAAATGTAGGAACAGGGTCCTCAAGTCACTAGCCGGCAGTACTTGGGGAGCTGACAAAGAAATCTTGTTGACCTCTTACAAGGCGGTCTGTAAAAATATACGCAACGTGAGTATGACGCTGTGAAAAAAAATTACGACCTGTCATACCTTATCAGCTTTGTGGAGATGGTGGCTGGGATGAAAAGACACCAAGCAGATACTTCTTACATTCGTCTTCTCATCCCAGCCACCATCTCCGCAAAGCTGATAAGGCATGACATTCGTGATCTGAAGCGAGGGAGGTCCAGCAATACAACAGAAAACCTTTAGATCATCGAATCTACCAGACAGATCTGAACGACAATCACGCTAATCAAGTCGCAGCGTCATTATCTAGCTATATCGTGAATATAGTGCTGGGCGAACATTCCCTGGAGAATTCACCAAAGAAGAAAACAAAACCGGCCGAGCCTACTCAGCTGAACCCCAGGTTTCTTTATACGCATCCAGATCAAAAAGACTAAAAAAACTTGCAATACTATATATATTGTTGTTATGACAACAATAACAGAAGGCTTTAAATTCCAGAGTCTCTAAATTCCAGAGTCTCTTGGGCATGTCCATAGCCGAAAGATTAGTGATGAAACTACTGTTTCTGAGTAATCATATGTCGGTGTTTGAATGGACCTCGTTTTCGGAGCTCCAAGGAGCTTTGATCAAGGCTTAAATATAGTTCCATCATAAAATTAATATTGTTTTCGCATTTATGACAATATTTTCTTTAATACATATTTTGATTTCTGAAAAAATATCACTGTTTCTGGATACTCATATCTCCCGAACATTATGGGTAGGTGTCAGGGCTCATAGACCACCCTTGTAGGTCAAGACCTCAAAACCAACCACCTATTAATTAAACGACCCTATTTTTATTTCAAATTACAAAACGTGTGGAAAAAAATTAACATTTCAGGATCCATTTACCTAAGCTCGACGTGGCCACCTTTGCCATGAATATAGCCTTAAAACGGCTTTCAAATGGATTGCATGCTGCACGAATATAATCATGCGGTACAATGGCTTTCATCAAAGCATCCATACTCGCATATTTTTGTGTGCTCAACTAGCACTCCCACATGTTCCTAATGGAATAGTTTATCATGTTTAGAAAATGTTTTTTAGCCACTCATGGTCCACAGGAGCTTTATGAGACGGGGTCGAGCCTTTTTGGAACGTCAATGGTCTACGATCGACATATTTGCGGGCAGCTTCCAAAACTTGAAAGCAGCTTCCAAAACATTTTCCCGAAAATAAGTCGCATTGACTGACACCAGGTGCGATGAAAACGTTTGGACAACCAACGTTCATCGGTGGTGGAGATGAGATGGAAAATTACTTCGGGTGGCCGTTCGTATGCACAAATTTTCAGCCAATAGGAGCATTTTTTCATCAGAGGACACAACGTTTGGAAATTCGCCACGTTTGTGTAAGCGTTTTTTGCTATGGTGTAAGATCGTTGTCCTTCTGAAGCTTGTAAGGCTTTACCTTAAGTTTAAGTTTTTTGGCCGTTTGATTGCGACTACGAAGTTGAATTTTTTGAATCGAGCCTTAACTTTCCTAAGCATTTTATTTGATATTGTGTTTTTTTGCGTCCACCACTATAGCGTTTGGCATGCTGCCTGTGACGATTAATAACGATTATGGTCCGATGTACAAACATTTTATTCACTTTAAGATAACATAGCTGACGAACAATAGCTGGTTAAGATCAAATATAACGCAATTTCAATCATTTTTGTCCGATAAAACTAAGTCGCAAATGCTTGTGAAAGCTTATACACAATATAAGAAGCTGTCATTTGTACGAATTTGACATAGCTGGCATTATCAGTTTTCCAGTTGCCCCAACGGAAAATTGATATTACTTCATTCGCCTAGCCCCGTTCATTACAAAAACTTTCATTTCTACGCCTGACTATTCAGGTTCCCGACCAAAAATCAAAAAACCTAATGCACAAAGAAAGGCTAAGGAAGTACGGGTCCCGTGAGTAACAATGAAAAAGAAATTACGTGGGTAACATCGATTCCAAAAGTTGCAGCAAGAGGCTTAATAAAGCAGCACCAGTTTTAATAAAAATACATTATCATTCGAGTGAGAAACTACTAAGAGATCTAAAGTCGGGCATGGCTGGTTTTTGGATCCCTTAAGATGGACAGTAAATTTACCTAGATTTTCTCCAATTTCAGCCGTGTTAGTCCTTGGCTTAAGGAAGTTGTAATAATAATAAGGAGGATGTAATATGTTGCTGCTAGAGCTAAAAACATAAAATCGGATGAAAATATATGTGGATGCTATATCTACATCGGAACCGATTTCCTTTCCATAACTTCAGTGCTTGGTCCAAAAAACGAACTTTTTCCAAATTTCATCAAGATTGGAAGCAATATGTGGCTGCTTGAACTAAAAACATAAAATTGGGTGAACATAAATATGGGTGGGCCGATTTCAAAAGTCGGGACATCAGAATTCGTTTTAGCGATATGGTACGGTTCATTAGGCAAAGTTTTTTTGTTTTGATCCCTATGATACGATTCTAGGGAGCGATTTTTTGCCTACCTACAAATCGACCCGCACCAATGTATTGTATGACACCTTGAAAGGTAAAAAAAATATTTTTTTATTACCTACTAAAAACCTAAAAATAATAAAAGTTGAGAAAAGGTAAAAAATTTAAATTTAAGAGTGGAACTTTTTTCCTCATGCCAAAAGCTATCGAAAAAATGATTGCTAATTGATTGTTAAGTCGACCCACCAAATTTCCTCAAGATTGGATGCAATATGTGGCTGATTGAACTAAAAACAAAATCGGATGAACATAAATAAGGGTGGGCCGATTTCAAAAGTCGGGACATTACAATACGTTTTAGCGGTATGGTCCGGTTCCTCGGGCAAAGTTTTTTATTTTAATCCCTAGAATACGATTTTCCTTGTCAACAATTTCTTTGAGCGATTTTTTGCCTACCTACAAATCGACCCGCACTATAATGTAAGTATGACACCTTGGAAAGGTAAAAAAAAATATATTTTTTATTACCTACTAAAAAACCTAAAAATAATAAAAGTTGAGAAAAGGTAAAAAAAATTTAAATTTAAGAGTGGAACTTTTTTCCTCTTGCCAAAAGCTATCGAAAAATTGGTGCCACAATATTGATTGCTAAGTCGACCCACCCTAACATACATACTATATGTATTTAAACCGGATGAACATATACTATGATGAATCTATATCTAAATCTGAAACGATTTTCTTAAATTTTAGTACGTCCTTCCTTGGTGCCTAATTGGATGTACTTAAAATACATGGTTTCTAGAGCTAAAAACGTAAAAATTAGATGGACGGACAGACACCGTTACATTGATTTTCGATTAACTAAAAACTTTTGCCATGAAAAAAATTTAGTAACCTGTTCTAGAGAATTGTGCAGGGTATAAAAAAGATCCAACTTCAATAGATCTCCAGTCCTTTGGAATAAAGACCTCAGAACTCCCCGCGGAACGGTAACGACCTTAATTATATAGTGGAACAAAATCAAATCGATATTTTAAAAATTTGTCTAATGTAGCACCCGAGAAACATTTGAAATACAACATTTTGAATTCCTACAACATTTTTTGGTCACATGAGCCGAAAAGTCCTGCATCTATGCTATTTTCTTAAAGGTATTAAGTGCGTCCCAACTATCAATCCCTATTACAACCAATGTTCGTCCACAAAAAAACTATGATTTGTTAAACAAATACTCAAAAATGTAAATATTTCCGAGGAACCTTTATGGGTCGATTATGGATGGCAAACAAACTCCAGTTGAGTTGTCAACTGGCACGCAACTGAAATAAAAATAAGTATTATGTATGGCAACTTTTGTCAGTTGCCGTCGATAATAATGTTTCGACACTTCGGCAACTTGAAATTTTGTAAACAAAAAACAATTCAACTCAAAAAAGTAAATTTCAACAATAAAAATTTTATTTTTAATGATTGGCTCAGTGGAACTTTTTTTTGATGAAGAAGAAGATGCCCAGGACGTGGCATCTATTAGGAGGAATTTAAGAGATAGCTCCAATCCCTTAGAATTGCCATCTGTACTGTGAGTAGATGTTTCTATCTTGAAAATTTTTCAATAATCAATTGCTCGTCTTAGCTTTAGGGCGTATTTCAGGCTTCCAAAAGATGCCGTTGTCTATTTAGTGGAAGAATTAAAAAATTGCTTTAAAAATGCTACCGGTCGACAGCAATACCTCCACTCTTAAAAGTGTAAGCTGCTTTGAGGTTTTTGCGGAGGGAAGTTTTCAGAAGTCCCATGGCAATGACTTCAACCTCGGCATGGCTCAACCCACATTGTCCGGGGTTTTGAGCGAAGTTGTCCAACTAATGGAGCAAAAGCTATGTAAAATTTGGATTGTTTCCAACCACCATGAAGCCTACAAACACCAGAAAAAAATATGTTATATTGAATATATGAATAATTAAAAATAAATTTAAATTACCTCTTAATTTCACTTTTTATTTCTTTAAAAATGCACCCCAATTTGAAAAATTACACGGCAACCAGAAATAAATGGTTGCCGAAAAATCCCCTTTTTAGCAACTGAAATTGACAACTGTCGGTCGTAGTTGCCATCCGTAAAGCAAATTTGGCAACTGGCAACGCCACTAAACTTTGGTTGCAATCCATAATCGACCCATTAGTTTCTTAAGGGGGATTTTTCAGAATCATTGGTTAAATCGTTTAACTGCGTAGTGCTTTAAAATGAAACGGATGGACTTGCCTCAATGGCATTTTGTAACATTAAAAGATCTTTGGCCGCGTTGAGATTTCCACACGATTCGATCTTGTGCGCGTCTCTTCCGGTGGCTTATAACACTGTTCCAATGCCGTTACAGCAAAGGGTTCAATATATATATATATACATATATATATATACACACACACATATATATATATATATATATATATATATATATATATATATATATATATATATATATATATATATATATATATATATATATATATATATATATATATATATATATATATATATATATATATATATATATATATATATATATATATATATATATATATATATATATATATATATATATATATATATATATATATATATATATATATATATATATATATATATATATATATATATATATATATATATATATATTATAAAAACTTTCTCTCATACATTCTCAACATCGCTCTATCCGTTTACGCGTTCAGATCCAAATAAGAGCAAGTTGTATCCGTCACAACGGTGCAGGCTGCAGATGGCATTTAGCTTAGTTTCTTGGATCGCAGCGACCATGATGTTTCTCCGACTTATAAATTGTATTACCTAGGTGATTTTGTTGCGTAGGCCATTGCAATTAAGGGAGGCAACAGCAATCTGTGGTGTAAGATGCTGTTGCGAGGGAGACTGCGTGGAAGTCTCATAGTTGAATGATGACGAAAATATAGACGGCGATGATGACAACAAATCCAGAGACCCACTGGTGTCTCCCACGACAGCCGATTCTATTGAACCGAAGAGCAATTCTTCGGCCAAGGGCTGTCACAGCGGCACGAAGTTGCCGCTACAACAACTAACTTCGTTCATACAGCACAAGACAACAAAGTCCGCTTCGTTATACTGACTGATGTGGTTCAAACTGCTCCTGAAGTGCACCCACTCCATGCTACAATTACACCTTACAGACGTAGCACGTGGGTGTATACGGTACAGACAAACCGATCCGGCACGGGCCAGTAATATTCGGAGCAGGTATTCCGGGAAGTGTGCTCCCACGACGAAAAAATGGACGAACAAAAAATATTGTTGTGGTGCCTGCCCCTGGCACCACCGGTACATATAACCGGCAGTTGCAGGATTTTCTCCACATAGTCAGTACACTTAACGTATCCCCACCAGATTTCAATTTCTATCTCTGCCGGAGTTCATTATATTCTGCCCTTTTCATGTTATAGTCATCGTTTTTGAGTCAACGTCCCCTCATGTCGATGTCACATCAACATAAATTTGCTGTTTATCGCAATCGTAAGGAAACAAAACCCACAACTCTAACACTTGCATCTGGTGGTTCGTAAGTTTTAGTCTTTTAAACAAGAAATTCTTTAATTTAACTGAAAATCTTGCACAGTGGTGTTATGGATGTGTGCAGTAAGCCCAGGTACAACCACGGAAAATAACATCTAACAACGTTTCAGAATCGGGTTTCCACCTCGTAAATGCCCTCGGACTTCACGAGTAGGAGATGTATCTCTAAGTTAGGTAAAAACTTATCTATATGAAATACATTAGCCGTTCGGAGCTGGCTTTAAACAGAAGGTGGTCCCGGTCAGTGAGTAAAATAACTGAATCGTGCACAGCCCACTGATTTGAGAGAAGTTTCTCCTTGTTCCTTAAGGGGATGTTGTGGGACCTCAGTAGTAAATCTGGCACATGTGCTAAAAATAAAACAACGTAAATCAAGCACCTTCTACAGGGTGGGCGATTTAACATTTTAAATTTGAATCGGCTGTAAAATAAGTACTGATAATTTTTATCCGATTAACCCAATTTTTAGTACATTTTCGATTGTTTCGGGTTTAATATCTTCAATGCCAATTTTGATTCCATGTTTCAAATCTTCAATTGTCTCTGGGTGCTTTGCGTAGCATATATCCTTAATAATCCAAAGGTTTCAACTTACAGCTTCGAGGCGTCCAATTGACATCACAATTTCGGCATATTATTCGATTTTCAAAAACAATGTGTATAATATCGATGGTTGTGTTGGCTGTGTGACTTGTTGAAACCAAATATCATAAATTGAGCATGGCGCGGTAACGCTCACCATTGACCGTAACGGTGGCTCCTTGCTTATTTTCATAAAAAACGGACCAATGATGCCGTCAGCCCAAAATCCTTGTTGGTTCGTTGCGTAAGCATGGGCTTCTCAATAGTCACGTGTGGGTTCTTTGAACCCCATATGCGGCAATTTTGCTTATTGAAGCCACCGCGATGAAAATTAGCTTCATATGATAACACGATCATTCGGAAAAATTCTTAATCTCCTGCCAAACAATCTTCAGCCCCATTGTCGAAGCGAAAAGCCATCGGATGGTAATGAGGCTTCAGTTCTGGGACCAATTAAACTTTGTAAGCCTTCATACCGAGGTCTTACTACAAAATTCTTCTCAAAGAAGTGCTAGAAATGTTCACTTCCGGAGAACGACGACGAGTTGATGGATGCTTTAGGACATTCTCAGCCACAGCAGCTCTGGACGAGAACGTACTCGGGTTGGTTTGTCCTATAACGATCCATTTTTATGAAGTCGCTTTACAAAATGACACACAAACTCTTCTCGAAAATTTCTTACAGTATGCGTTAGAGTCTCACTACTTTGGAAGTAAGTTTTTAATATTTCCCAATTTTGTTCGAGCGTATAGCGTCCCATTATGCAAATGTCAAACAAAAACCTGAAATTAAAATTAATGTTATCCAACATTTCAAAGTCAAATTGACCGGTAGTTTAAATGTAAAATTTTTAATGGACCACCCTTTTTAATACCAAATATAAGTATGTGACAGTCGTTATCAATAATTGCCCACAACGCCTTCTGGAATATCAAATTACAATAGACAACGCAAGACGACAGCGGGAATAGGGCTGATTGTAGCGGTGAATGTTTCGTAGCGGACTTTTGCTGTTTTTACCGAGGTTCATTAAATCAGTGTCATTCTACAAACACGTACGAGGACTGCTATATATATTTCTGACCTAATAATGCAAATGCGAATATTTATCATCAAAAATGGTTTTAGTTTTTCAAAGTATTCTCCAGCATGATTTATACACTTTTGCATGCGCTCAAACCAATTGTCGAAGCACTTTTTCCACTCCGATTGAGACACCTCCAAAACAAGGTTTCTGAACGCTTCAACAGCATCTTCTAGCGACGAAAATCGTTGACCACGCATTTTTTCTTGATGTGCTGGAATATAAAGAAGTCATTGGGTGCCAAGTCAGGGCTGTACGGCGGATGACCCATCAATCCGACGTTTTGGCCGGTCAAAAAGGCGCTGGTTTCAGTCGATGTGTGAGAGCTCGCATTGTCATGGTGCTCATTGATTCGTCTTATCTTGTTCGTTTTTCAAATTTCTCCGAAGACTTCAGGCAAACAAATTGTGGTGTACCACTTGACCGTCCTACGTTGCTCAAGCGGAACAGTCGCCACATGACCAGTTTTGCCGAAGAAACAGGCGACCATTTGCTTCGAAATCCTTCTGCCACGAACAACTTTCGTTGGATTTGGCTCGTCTTCGAAGACCCACACGGTCGATTGCTGGTTTGTTTCGGGCTCATACGCATATTTCCATGATTCGTCACCTGTGACGATCTTACAAGTCTTTTGAAGCACCGCGATCGTATTTTTTCACAATTCCTTTGCACCAATCGACACGAGCCTTTTTTTGAGCGATTGTCAAATTGTGCGGGATCCAACGAGAACAAACCTTTTATACGGCCAGGTGTTCATGCAATATCTAATGTATGCTGTATGGAAGAAATGCCGAAGGATGCCTCTAGCTCACGGTTTGTCACAGACGATCTTGTTCTCTGGCACGGCTGATTTTGAACGACCTTCCGTCTTTGAGCGATCGTCGGCTACGATTAAATTCATTAAACCAGTTTTTCACTGGTTTGATGGTCGTACGTCAAAACGTTCTGAGTACGTTTATGCTAAAAAATGTCAAACTTTTCAATGGAAATGTCAGATGGCCCCAGGCGACACTTAGTGTTGCCTAGGCCAGAAATATATATAGCTACCATCGTATTGGTATGGTTCAATAATGTATGGAACAAAATATCGGTCAAATGGCCGCCGCGACCTCGGCCATCCGAAGCTCCAAATTTTCGATGACGCTGAGGCAGGATTGAGGTTCTTTGCCGAATTATTTCATCCTTTAGCTCTTGAATTTTCTTTCAAATAACCCCAAAGAAAGAAGTCCAACGGTGTCAAATAACATGATCTTGGCGGCCAACTAACATCGCCTCGACGTTAGTTAACACGGCCATTGAATTTGCCGCCCAAAAGAGCCATTCACCCTTATTCTGATTGTCGTCGTCAAGACAAAACAACGACATCTTGCGACGACTGTTGATACTTGGTATTCGCGTAGTCGTTTTTCGATAACTATTGACACAACTCGGTATTCTCTAAATGATATTGACGTTGTTATTGAATTGATACGACTCTGTTTTTGTCGTCGCAGTTTTTGGTAACGACTAAGAAGTTTGCTGTTAAAATAAAAAAAACCAAAAGCAAAAGTAAAAGTGCAAATATGAAAATTACAAATAATGAACAGTTCCAAAAACTTGTTGAAGAGTTGGAGAAAAATCCATCCTTAGCAAAAGGTTTCAAAAGAGGAACAGTGCCAACAAATTTTAACCAGCAATGGGAGAACATTGCAAGTGTTTTGAATGCTTCCGGACCACCGAGTAGAGATGGTGATGGCTGGCAGAAGGTTACTAACTTATATCCCTGGTTTTTTGTAGATTAATAAAATTAAATATTTTTGTTAAGGTTTGGAGAGACTTAAAGTTAAAAGTCAAAAGGAAAATGGTTGAAAACAAATCGGAGATGAGAGCAACAGGTGGCGGTGTAAATAAATATATTACACTGATCCCGTTAGAAGAAGCTGTTGCAAACCTGCTGCAGTTTCAAAAACAGATAAATCCTGAAGGATCAGCTCATGGTGTTGCAGCAAGTTATGAGGAACTTGTCACTGAAGTGCTCGGTGTTGACGCAGTCATAGAGATGGAAACAACTGTTCACTCTGAAGAAATTCTACTGGAACAGGAGGAGCCTTCAACATCAAGGAACGGGAGCAGTTCAAGAGCCACTCCATCCGGGTCAAAGTCCACAAATATACTACCCTTAAGAGCTGTTGGATACACAATTTGACCTGGCTCCAATTTCCATCTCAGGAGCAATTTCCTCCAACACATAATTAAACGCATTTTTGTTTAAACGAAAGTATTTCTGAAATCTTGAATGAAAGAAAACTTTGTGATTGCCAATGGAAATTAATTAAACCTTAAACTTACTTGTTGTCTGGTAGTTTCATGACATCAGACCTATATCGCAGTGTCTTTCTCTGTAAAATAAGTTTCTTTTTATTTTCTTCATCACTTGAATCAGAGTTTGAATCAGAAACAAAAAACATTTTTCAACAATTGGATGAATAGATACAAAATCTGATGCAAAAATGTTAGGTATGTGATTTTTTTATTGAAGTTATCGATAAACAGTCAACGTCAAGACAATAATGATACGGAATACCAAAAATGCGTTGATGTGATATTATATTGAAACGAAGTGATATTGATATTAAATTGACGACGACGTTGACGACGACAATCAGAATAAGGGTGATTGTTTCGTTAGCTGTGTGGCAAGTGGTACCGTCCTGTGGAAACCACTATCATATCCACATCCATATCTACCAATTCGGGCCATAAGAAGTTCTTTATCATTTCACGATAGCGAATACCATTCACCGTAACTGCCTGACCGGCCTCGTTTTGGAAAAAATACGGCCCGATGATGCCGCCAGCCCATAAACCGCCCCAAACAGTCACTCTTTGTGAGTGCATTGTTTTCTCGACAATCACTATTGGGTTATCATTCGCCCAAATGCGGAAATTCAGATTGTTGACAAATCTACTGAGGTGAAAATGTGCCTCATCACCGAAGATGATTTTCTTCGAAAATTGATTATCCAAGCCTGAATGACTTAAACGCATTGCTCGCTTGTGTATATTTCAATAGTTTAAATTGAATAGTCTGAAATTGAGATATATTAAATAAAATGCAGAAAAAAACGACGTTAAGGTGTGGTTCACATTCAACATCGGCCCTTAAAATTTAACCACCCTTTGCTTATATAAAAATAGTAAATATTTCAATAAAAAAAAACACAACACAGTTTTTTTGTTTGCGTCGAAAGAAAAAATGAATCTTTATTTGTTCACACACATAAAATTGTTTATAACGTACAAACTATCAGTCATACAAATTACAATATATGTTATTTTTTCAAAAATCTTATTTATGTAAATTACAAAATAAAAACAGAGTTTTGTTTTTGACAAATCATAAAATGGATTGTGTTTACTATAGTTTTTTTTTTAAATAAAGGGATAGAATGATTGATTTCAAGATTACATATTCAATTAATGGTTTGTAAAGAAAGTTTGATAGAGATATAAATGTGGTCTTGGAACAAAACATAGGATTTCGGTAAAATAACTTGGATGGAGGCACATAATCGCAATAAACACGCAGTCAGTCAGTCATACATACAAACAATTTAATAATAATTAATCTATGAAGGAGTAGAAAAACAAACACACGCACACTCATACTACAAATATCACAATGAAACACGCGCGAATTTTATTTTTGCATTCGAATAGTTTTCGTAATTTTGAAACGGAAAATGTTTTGAGTTTAACAGCCATGAAACGGATTCTCGTTTTTATAAGTGAAATAAACATGTAATTTGATCCGTTTGCTGGCTATGTTGCGTCCTTAAAGAGACCACTAAAGCCGTTTTCAGAAAACGGCTTCGTCCTTTAGGATGGTTTTCTACTATTAGTCCTTAAATGTTTATTTTCTTCGGGTTTTCGTTGCTATGGTTTTTTTTTTGGAGAGTTCAGTCCTTTGTCGCTGAGTAAAGTCATAATGTTTGGATTTTACAATTTGTTGTTGTTTTGGTCCGTATAAATGGGATTGTTGGCTTTAAGTCTTTTAAATGTTGCTTGAAGTTTTCAGTTTTCTTCATAAGTAGCTGATGTTTATTGTTTTGAATGTTTATGTTGTTGTCTTTAAAACGCATACATACTACTACATACTAACTCATTTACACATTATTATCACACTATCATACAGTCCACTAGGATACTTATAAAGATTCATACATACTAATATAATTAGATTACAACTAGATTACACACAATCATTCGAATTTACAAATTCATAACTAGCATATTTATACAACATACATCACATAATTTATATTACACACACAAAATGGAATGATGAGCACCCGCACTTATAATAAATGATATCATTTTGCATGTTTTTTTGTTAAACATTTATACTTAATTACACACTACACGTTTTGGTTTTGGTATTGTTCTCAGAATGGATCCACATTCAGACACGAGTTTTAAGAATAAAGAAAAATCTAATTAAGCTTCATTTATTCACACAATCTCTCACATTCGATTTGTTTCGTTTCTTTTGGTTTTTGGATTTTTTATGGTTTTCAGAGTATTAGGTACGGTACACATCCTTTTCATACATGATTGAGTTTTGTTGCGATTTGTATTCTGTTTATTTCAATGTAAATGAAACCAATCATCATCATCATCATACATCAAAACGGGGATTTGTTCATTCACTCTATATTTCAGCATCATTTTATCACGATCACATCATCATAAACTCAGTCACACTTTAGGAAAAAAAATGGTAATTTTTTTCATTAAATACCTGAAAATGTAAATTGAGAACATTTGTTTAAATCGTATAAAAAAAATATCCAAACATTGATTTATTTAATAAGTCTGTAGTTAGTAGTCAACTTACTATATCGTACAAAATTTGGTAGTTTTTTGATTTAAAGAATTTAATTATATTTCAATTTATTAAGCAAACAAATTCCACACAGGTCTAAACGCTCATAGGTTTGAAATATTTAACAAATTACCTAAATGGTGGACAAAATAAAATGCAGTATAAGAACTAAAGAATAAGCCTTAGCAAGCCCGGGGGGTCAAGTGTCTCCATGCCAACGCTTTTGTCTACTTTTTTGGTTGACGTTGTCAACGAAGCGTCTACATTTTCTTCTTGATTTGTTAATTATATAAGTATTATATGTTTTGTTGTAGTACAATTAAAGGTTTATAAATAGAAAAGTGAATTTATACGTTTTCTAAAAGACTGTGATGTACACAAAGTGTATATTTTTTTGAAAGTAATCTAATTATTTTTTTCACTAATAAAACATAATTTTTATAAAATAAATGGACTCGTGTCAACGTATGTCCCTTCTTTTATTTCTAGCGTAAAAATCTAGTAAAATAATCCATAACTGTTGACTACAATTATTAAAATTGACTTCTAAATTTCTGGTCCAATGACTCCGTATTATTGTAGTCGGATAGTTCGCACATAGTCAATAGTGTGAAGAGTTTCAAAAGTGTTGATAACAACTACTAAAATGTACTTATATGTAAAATATAATCACTAGTTCCAATGTCTCCAAGCGGTTCCATAAGAACCATTTAATCAGTAGTTCCAAGAGTAATAGTGGATTCTCAATGTTAAATTTCTACAGCAAAAAGCTTTGGCTGAGGTATAATTAATTGGTCAGTAGTACTAGTGACAAAGTCAATAGACAATCAGTACATTTTTACTATAGACAGTGCCAACAGGGAAACTTTGAAGATCTGTTTTTTCAAACTCATATAGGCTGTGTTTAATTGGCAACTCGGCCGTGTTTGTTGGGTCGTTAATGCAATAATTCCTCACCATTGTACAAAAAAATGACTTTGTTTAGAGAAAACTATTGGTGCCTTGATTTCAATATTTAAAGTTTTGGGAAAAAGAGTAATCAAGAATAACCTTTAGCGAGCTAGCTAATTGCAATTCATGAATATTTTTTTTTTTACAAATTAAACATTTTCAAATCAAATGGTCGCTTAATAACTGAACTTGCTATAGTTGCAGTTGGAACCTAGTTGTTCTAAGGTGGGGCATCAAATTCTGTCAAATCTAAATCATATTTAAAATTGCATTGATTTTTAATACCCCCTTACGACCACATTAAAATGACCAATTTTTCTGCCTTAAGGTTTAGGTATGAAACCCAATCTTATGGCATATTTGTAGACGTGGGGGGAATAAAAATGCTTGTTCATATATACTTTTACAATCTACGTTGAGCTCGATTTTTTTGATCGAAAGTAAAAGGTTACTTGTGGAGTGGTTGGACCTTGAATCGAAAGGAACTTTATAAGGGTCCATATAAGAGCGTGGACCGATACGATCTAATCATACTACCAGGGCTGTCATAGAAACCATGTCGGTTTTGCTAATTGTCGTTTTTGCAAACCAATGTTGGTTTCATTTGGTGTCATGAAACCAAGTTGGTTTTGTCCATTTCGAATGTAAATAAAACCAATGTTCGAATCAGCTGTACCGATAACATTGGGTTTTCATGACACCAAAGCATTTTTTCTTGTCATTTTAAAAACCAATAGTGACAAAATTGGTTTCTATGACAGTCCCGTACGATTGATTATAATCTGCCATAATGTTCTAAGCTGAATTATAGCTTGTGGAAAGGAAAGGAAGGTCCTGAAGTCGGAAAGGAGCTTTCTATGGGTGTTACAAGGAAACATGGACTAAAGACACAATTGCACCGGGCTTAATTTCCATATGCACTATACTAAAAAAATGTACGCAAGTGCGGAAGTAAATTATGGATTGTGGAATGGAAGGACCTTAAATCCGAAGGGACCCTTGCAAGGAGGCAAAAGCAAAACTTGTTCCTATATATGGCACAATTTCACCCATGAGAAATTTGAGCACGATGGTGTTAAATAAGTGACTTTTAGTGCGACAGGACCTTAATTCGGACCGATGGGGTACAGTTTCATCAGTTGGTAATATTCTTTGCTCGGAACCGGATATAATGGCACAGATCACGGTTGTCGAACTAGGGCGAGAGAAGTTTTCGAAGAAATAACTACAAATATGTAGCAGTTTCTTACTTTTGAAAATAACGTTGGGCCAATTTCAATAGTCATTTTTAAACGCACGGTTGTCGAACTAGGACGAGTGAAGTTTTTTTTTTGTCAATTTTCGACTAAATAAAGACGTATATGTGGCTTCTCGAGCAGCAGTTTCTAACATTTGAAAATAACTTTGTTTTATATCAACCAATGGACCAATTTCACTAGTCATTTTAATACGCCCTTAAGCCAAAACTGGTAGAAATAGATTCATCTTTGTGCTTAGCACTTTTACTACAACTATAGATGGACATACGGACGGACAGGCTACCCTCAATATAATAAGGGAGTTTCCGTTTAGGATTAGAAAATATCCAACTGCGAAAATGTTAAATTTAACAACTTTGTGACTTTTTTTTAATTAAAGGCTTTAAACATTTTGTTTCAAATGAATACTGAAGACTAACATTACAGTTATTAAATAAATCGTTAATAGCATATATGTATTATATTTAATATGTATATAAATATTTGCATTGAATAATAATAATATCAGGGAAACTTACATTCATGCTCTTATGCTGCTTCACATAATTGTTAATCCAGTTTTTGGCAGCAAAATATTTTTCTTTCGACGTTTTTGAGGAGGAAGTTTTTTCTGTTTTACAAGTAGCTTATCTAGACTGTAAATAGAAGTTTTAGAGACATCCATACTGTTTTTTTATATTCATCATCACACTAGACTTAATCGCATACAAAGCTCACACATACGCACACTCTCTCACTCACTACTTAAGATAGAATCGTAACATCACTTTTTAAACAAATTCGGCTAAAGGATTAGATAAGAAATTTTAAATTCAGATTATAAGATTTGTTAATTTTTTTTTCAATTCTATAGATTTAATACAAAATTTAAGCTCACATTAAAAAAAGTATTCGCGCTTAAAGTAGACAATTTCATACTTGTTGATTGTCGATTATTTAAATCGCACTAGGTTGATAATCGGAATTATATGCCTCATATTAACATAACCTTAATAAAGTTTTTTTTTGTGACGCCTAATTTCATTTTCTATCGGAAGAGAAAATTCATGTGCATTTTGTAATGTGCAATTTGGTTGTATTAGGGCCATAAACTAGCGCACTTTTAGACTATCTTGTGTTTATATCTTGGAGAAATTCTTATTGAAATTATGTTTGGAATAAAAGTAGGATTACCTTTTTATAAAAAAAAGTAATCTTGGTTAACTTTGGAAAAGAAATAAAAAGTTTAAATATTATTCGTTTGTATCTTAAATAGACTGCAAATCAAACTTTATTGATTTTCACCACCCACTAGTATCTCATGTTATGTAGATATGTTTAAGCGCTGGGTTATATCCGTATTCTTCATCTTATCACTATCACATCTTAGCCACGACATTGAAATTGTCCTCAGTTGGAGCCAAACATTGGACATAACGTCGAAATTACTTTGCTCCAATTGGAGCGAACGCTTTCATATATCATGGGCACGCCTTAGAATAAACGACTCAATAGAGAATAAGGCGTTAAAATAGAACTTCCCAAAGACAAATCGACAATATAACATTATAAAGAACATAATTTGAAAGGCGTGTAGCAGTTGTCTTTCGTCCAGCAATTTAGCAAAGTTTTTGAAGCCGGTAGTCCTTCAACGGTTCATAAACAGATGCTTTGCCAGAATTATTTTTCCAAATGTTCACCAATTCATCAAACGAAGGAAAGAAATGCGAAACCATGGAGTTTCCCCGGCAAATTGCTATCTTATTTGACCACTGGCACTCTAAAAAACAATCGGCTAAATGTTTTGGTTTTTGAAATCAGTTCTGGACCCTTTGCCAGTATTACATTTAATGAAATCACACCGTTTGCTAGTGCTTGAAAATCCATATATGGTGCTGGGCCAACGATCAATTGAATATTATAGGCGTTATAGCCGCCGCACTGAAACCTACCATTGTTTAAAAAGTGATGTGTAAAAAAATACGCACATACATAATTGCAATATGTATGTTTGTATTTAATTAATATATTTTTTTTTTAATTTATGTGTAAAAGATCTTAAACGGTCATTTTGTTTAGCATTTAGTTTTTTGTAATTTATCATAATTGATTTTTTTCTCTTTGTGGTAGTTATTATTTTCATTATTAGCAGTATTCAAAGTGTTCGTTTAAAGTCGCGTGAGTTCGTACATGTTGTTTGTGTAAGTATGTATGTATATAATGAATAGTGATTTTTTTGCTTAAAAAATAAAAATTGAAAATTGTTATTGATTTCTTAATCGTTTTTTTCTTTGGAAACTGCAAAGAATATTGCCCCTGATTATAATTATCGTCGTCGATATTAACTATTACTAGTCTTCTTGAGCAAACAACAGTCGTAATCGGGGGAATAACTTTGGATTTGAATGAACTATTTCCCTTTCTTTTTTGTTCGTGGATGTTTGTATATACGGTTTATATTGTGAAAAGTTTTTGTCTTTCTATACATATAATTATTTTCGCTTATTCTCTTGGTAGCCAAGTACTGTCGTAATGTGACTATGTTTGTTGGGTATTAAGTGAAAACTTTGGCCAAACTATTTTTTAAAAGTACTGTTGTTGAAGTGAACCATTCAAAACATATTTCGCTATGTGATTGAAACCGATCGGTTTATATCGATTTCAATGTGGTTCATTCTTCTTGATGTAATGCATTTTAATTGATTGATTTTTATCGTTATATTCACCACATAATGAGTTGGAAGTTTAAAATCGACAGCAAAACGATTTCAATCGATTTGCATCACAAGCCGGATTATAATGATAATTGGGACAATTCAGAATAATGGAATACTGTCAAAAACAATAGAATTTGTAAGTTTGAACGTCAAAATATAGAACTTGTCCCAATGTGACTATGTTTGTAGCATATTAAGTGAAGACTTGGGCCGACCTAATATTTTAAAGTTATTTTGTTAAAGTGTAGAATCCTTAATTGTTAAAAAATTAAATCGCATACAATACTTATTCCCATATGTGATGGAAACCGATCGGTTTAAATCAAGTTCAATGTGGTTCTTATATTTTCAATAAACTTTGATATATTGGATTTTAATTGATTGACTATTCACTTCATAGTCGAAAATGCGTGGAAAGCCCAAAATCGACAGCAATACGACTTCGATCGATTTGCATCACAAGCCGGATTAAAATGGTAATTTGGACAATTCAAAATAAAAAAAAATACTGTCAAAAACAATAGAACTAGTAAGTTATTTAAACGGTCTGTCGTGGCTCAAGGCCGGTAAAAAGAATAATCTTTTACGGAAAAAGGTCAATCACAACGAATCCGGTAGACTCTGTTATATCTCCTTATCCTATCGGATCACTTTTTTTATATTCCCATGATTGGTGTCAAAACTGTCGATGGAAATGTAATATCAGGCCCTTCATTGACTCGAAAATGTTGTTTTCGATATGTATCCAATAACATTAAAATTTTTAGAAATCAGCGATTCAAAAACTCAACATTAAAATTATCGGCCGCTTAATTTAATCCACTACTTGTAATAACATAACTGAAAATTTTCAAGCTTTCATTAAGATGTACAAGCTCCGATGTACAAGCTCCTATAAAACAATTCGGAAGAGGACAAACTTTATTTATATCTAATGTAGAAACACATTCTGAGATTGCAGACATCCTTGACTTGCTTTTCAATAAGTTGGATAGGCAGTTTAAATTTGTTAAATTTAAGAACATAGAGCTAATCATAGTTGTCAAAAGTTACTTAAGTGAGGTATAGTTTTCAAGTTCTAGCCAAATATTCTCAAATAGAGCGAAAATTGAAAATTTTCAAAATTATTTAGTTGCAGGATTTTACTTTGGCACTTTTTTGGTGACACATATATTAAAATGGAGAACTAGGAGGGGTTGGGGAAAGGATTACCCTTACCTCTCTCTCCTACAAACTGAGAGTTGCGGCAAGTAAAGTTGCCTAGTGTGAATTGGGTTTAACATTGTTCTGTAAACAAATAAAATGTTATATAAAAACAAAAGATGTCATACAACTCTATTTTCTTCCATATTCAGGGTTGTCAATGAAACCATATCGGTTTTTTTTTGCAAACCAATGTTGGTTTCATTTGGTGTCATGTAACCAAGTTGGTTTTGTCCATTTCGAATGTAAATAAGACCAATGTTCGAATCAGCTGTTGCTGATAAAACCGATAACATTGGTTTTAATGACACCAAAGCATTTTTTCTTATCGTTTTCAAAACCAATAGTGACAATATTGGTTTCTATGACAGCCCTGGTTGGCTAGTTTTACAAAAACTCCCGAGTTTATGAAAGTGGAGATTGTTGATTGCCACCATTTTTTTCAAAGATCGCTTATAACTTTCCAACGGATTTTTACCAACATATTGGCGGACTTCCTAAACGTATGTTGCTTTGTAGGGGTGTTCGTAAATACAACACTGAAAATGTTTACAATGCATTTTGTTCTCTTTTGCAACAACACTGCTGTTGTTAATACGCAAGGAAAAGCAACAAAGGCATCCAAATAAAAGAAGATCCAAAGCGAATGCAACACGTAACACAATGGCGACGCAGGAATACGAGTATAAGTAAGCATTTTTTTCTTTCTTATTTGTTGATATGAATGATACAATAATGCATTGCATGCAACGTGTTAAAAAGGAACAACACAATGTATCATCTTTTTAATACTGCTTTGATACATTGTAAATATACGTTTAGGAAGTCAGCCATTCTTGTATAAGACAATTTGCACTGTATAAAATATTCTTTAAGGAAAATGGCTTTCTTTTTCTACTCGAGATATTTACTCCATCATGAATGGTAGAGGAATTCATTGTTCTCTAGCAACTATATTCTCTATATAGGCCAAGAATCTAAAAGTGATTAAAAGTAAAATTTCTATTTCGAGGCAATAGGGCAAAATGACCCAGGAAATTCTCACAATTTACGATTTTACAATGATGAGGGAAATATGTAAGTTCTGGAGTGAAATTTGATCACATTGAAGGTAATTTAAAAAATTAATCAGCACCTTCTTTATGCTTCAGTTTTTTTTAAAGTTAGTTATTCACATTTGACGTTCCAGTTAACAATAATCTTTTCGTACCATATTTTTTTTAGATAGAGATACATATTAAAACATTGCAAAAGAAATATACACAAATTTTGGAATGTCATCTTCTGTAAAGAAATATTTCACTTGGATGATTTGTTCCTTAGATGGATAAGCATTATCTTAAGGAATTGATTGTTGACCTGGCAGAGGACGACTAGAATAAAAAATATAGACGTTGATTACTACTTTTGTGGGAGGTAAAAAGGTGTCTAAAGTTGGTACATCCACTGGATGGCCCACCGAGTGTTCATTGTGATTGTTCTTTGTCTAAGATAAATTACACTACAAGTTCTGCATGAAGCAGCCCATTAAGTCATGGCCAGCCGTTAGTAAAACTCAGCAAATTTACATGAAACTTATGGACAATTTTAAAACTTTCATTGACGGTTAAGAAATATTTGACTTGAGTGATTTGTTCTAGACTAAGATAAGTGTCATCTAGCGAAATTATTGTACCTGAGAGAGGGCGGCTGCTTTGTTAACAAGAAAAATAAACATGTTGACTATTACATTCTAGGGAGTTTTGAAATTAAAAAAGAGTAAATGTAATGTTTAGTTTTCAAACTGTTAACGTTTAAGAAATAGTTGGCTTGAGTGGTTTGTTTTCGACCAAGATAAGCGTCATATCTTAGGGAATTTTTGGCCGGAGTAGACCGGCTGTTTCTTTGACGGACAAAAGAAATCTATTGTAGTTTTTAATTGCATTTGATTTGTATGAAGTTGTATGTATGTTTGTAGTATATATAGTAGTTTTTTTTTGTTCACATTTCATAGTGTAGTTGTTTGGGAGCGGTTTTTTTGTTTTAGTTTTCTTTTGCGTTTATAATAAACATGTGTTTCTCCCTTAAAGTGTAAAAAAATTGTATAAATTCCGTATTTGTTTCTTTAGTTTTTTGCTTTGTTTTTGTTGTTGTTTCATTAATATAATTAATCTATAATTCTAAATTTGTACGAGGCATTAAGTCGTCAGTTGTTGTTTTGTTTAAGTCATTTATTCGTTTTTTTGGTTGTAAAGTCTAGTTTAGAGTATCTAGTACGTAGTATGTATGTATGTATAGGTTGTCTTGGTTGTTTGACTAATAAATTATGTAAAAATAAAAACAATTTGTATGTTGTTCTTGTTGGTGTTATATGTCGTGTTTGTTGCTAAAGTTTTACTTGCATATCTCATCTTTTTGTTTTGTTTAATTTTTAATTTGTTGTTTTTTCTCAGTTTGGCGAATTTCAAATCCGTTTAAAATCCTTTATTGTATTTGTTGTTTTGAGCTAGTTTTATGTTTGTTTTGTTTTTATATGTTGTTGTATACTCTTATTATCTAAATATTTTCATTTTTGTTTTTAAATTAACTTACATTTAATATCACACAAGCACGCACGCGCGCAATAATAAGTCTTCAATCATAAATTATTTGAAATCATATTTGAACATAACTCAAACCAATCAAAAGTTATATTAACAAAAAAAATCAAACAGACACACCCATTCACACTTTAACTAAAAAAACTAAGGTGTAGAGAAAAAATTGTAAAAAAATCAAGGCAGATAATTAAATAAAAAAAAAATATTACACTCAAACCAAAAAAAGGTTTTGGTTTAAATTACAGCAAAAGATTTCCTTAAAAAAGGAAAGGTTTTTTTTTGCCATAAACCTTTAAATATTATATAAACAAATTTAATGTATGTATTTTCTTTTAAACATAAGTCAATCATACAATGGATAGATTTCAAATTCACATTCACTCAAGTAGGGTTTTAAAGTACGAAATTTTCATTGAATTTTCATGTTAACGATTGGTGAAGTTTAAATTTATTTTTTTAATTTAAATGTTTTAAAAAAAATATCTAAAAAAAAGTTTAAGTAACAAGAAGATATTTATATATATTATCAAGGAATTATTATTTTTTTTTTGATTCATCAAATAATTTTATATTAAAAAGCACAGAATTGCAAATTTTGTTCCTGCGCAGGATAATGTGTTTCTTTTTCTACTCGAGATGGAGTTTGTAATTTTTTAAATATTTTTTTTTAATTTAAATGTTTTAAAAGAATATCTAATAAAAAAGTTTAAGTAACAAGATGATAATTGTCAAACATCGTGAAGTTACGAGTATATAAACCGATTCTTAAGGAATTATTAATTTTTTTTGATTCATCAAATATTTTTATATTTAAAAAAAAGCACAGAATTGCAAATGGTTCCTGCGCAGGAAAATATGTTTTTTTTTCTACTCGAGATATTCACACCTATAATGAATAAAAGGGGATATCATTACTAACGAAAATAAACACCCCATGAACAATATTCTTTAATCGACATTGAAAGTAAGATCAAAATTTCCGAGAACAAATGACAAATAATGCGAGAAAATGCAAATAAATTTTGATTCATTCGGGGTTCGTATTAAAAAAAATCGCCCATGTAATGACAATTGGATTTCAAACGCCATTAGTAATTATGACTTCAATTCGTTTGAAAGTTTTTTTTATTCCTCATTCGTATAAATAATTAAAAATCATATTCATTGGATTTTGTGCTAAGTCTATTACAATTTATATGCCAATTTGACAGCCGAAATGTGATGAAAATGAAACCCTAAGGATTTCTTTCGTATATGCTAAAGCTTAAATAGGCAAAAAAAACATTTTCGATTAACAGCTTGAAATATCGAAACGCAGGTAAATCATTTGACCTTTCATAAAAAATCGCACGTGATTTGTAAGTCTTACAGTGTTATCCAGGGCTGTCATAGAAACCATGTCGGTTTTGCTAATTGTCGTTTTTGCAAACAAATGTTTTTTTTTCATTTGGTGTCATGAAACCAAGTTGGTTTTGTCCATTTCGAATGTAAATAAGACCAATGTACGAATCAGCAGTTGCTGATAAAACCGTTAACATTGGTTTTCATGTCACTAAAGCATATTTTCTTGTCGTTTTCAAAACCAATAGTGACAAGATTGGTTTCTATGACAGCCCTGAATATAAAAAGAAAATGTTACCAGTATCGCAAACTTATAAAAAAAAATTCGAATCGATTTAAACGCTCGAGCAGAATACAAATCTCAAGGGAATTTGTTACGTATTTATGTCTCCAGATAATGCATTTTGTTTCGAAAGCTGAGTTTTCTTTCGTACTTTAAAAGAAACTTCACGACTCGGCTAAGAGTTTCGCCGTGTATTAAATTTTCCAAATTTGCGGTTAATTTGGGTTTATAAATTGTTTATTGAACTTGAAAAAAAACATTTTAAAAACCTATCGAAAAACAAGAATTCATTACATAGAAAGTTGAATTTTGGTGAAGGAGAATTTAATGGTTTTAAAATATTTAACTGGAATTAAAAGTCGAAATTCGTGCTAGAAACCCTACCCACTCACACATATAACTAACGCAGGCACAATTGAAATCAGTTGCACACATTTCTCAGGCAAACTTAATACTATCACAATCATAAAATTTACACACTGCACTCATTTAAAGCACGCACAACATTTGCACACACTCATCATCACATGGACGCAAAACAGCACACTTTTGTGCGTCCATGCGCGCAGACGCAGCATTCAAAATTTGTATACATTCACGCAATGTGAAAAAATATGCTCTTACAGACTAATGATTTCGTTTTTTTTGTTAATTTGATAATTTCAGGTTATTTTCCTAAAGATTTTACGCTAATTTTCTGTTTTTTTTCGGGAGGGGAAGGGTGCTAAACTTTGGATTCAATTCCAGATGATAGATAATTCAAGAAGGTATTAGAAAAATACAGATTGTATTTGAAAAGGAACAAAAAGATTCTACTCTAATTAAGAGTGTATATATATAGAGATAAATAGTGCAATTTTAATATGATCAAACTAAAGATTTTGAAAAGGTAGGTATTTTTCCTTTATGTTGAATAAACCTGGTTGCTATCGTATTTTTTGTATTTTTTTTCTTGAAAATTTACCTTTTTTGTAATGAAAATGTGTATTTTTTTTAATTATTTTTCTTATTTTCTCTATACTTTATAATTATTTCCTATTCAAAGTTTATGATGTTCCCATAGAAAAAAAAACGATTATTTGAAGAGAAGGGAAACAAAGATAATAAAAAAACGAATCTTATTTTAAAACCATGTGGCATTAAAATGTAAGAGTAATGAAATACCATAAGAATTTAATGAGATAAACTATTTTACAAGTAAACTAAAAACAGAAACATGATGTATTTGTTGTGTTGTTGTATTAGTGTATACATAAAGTATTATTATTGTTTTGTTCTTCCAATCTTTGTTTTTTCTTGTTATAATAAATGAGGTGATGGTAATTATTAAAAAAAAATAAGAAAGAAAATGAAAATATCAACAAAAACCTAATAAAAATCAAAATTAAATTGAAAAGGGTGTAAATCTTCATTTTTTAAAAGAAAAAAAAATAAATATTTATAGGGTGGCAAAAGAAAAAGAACATAGACTGAAAATAATTACAACTATTATAAGGAAAAACAATGGGGGTTCTTATTTATATCAATTTTTTATATCAAAGGGGAACGATAACGTAGTCAAAAAAGAAAATCTTTATCAAAATCAAAAATGATCAGGTGCTTTAAGAATAACGATTTGAAGAATTTTGTTTGTTTTTTGCATCTTTGTTGAGAAATTTGTTTCAAATTGTAATATTTTTTGTTATACATATACATACATAAATAAAAAGATAATGCACCTTGTGTATAAGATTTTAATTGTTGTTGTTGATTTACCTTAATTGCGAGAAATAATTTAATATATGTGAGGGGCGGGGGAAGGGGACAATTTGCTGCAATGAAAAAAAGAAGAAAAAAATGGGATACTCTATAAAAACTAAGTAAGAGAAAATCAGGTTTTAAAGTTAATAAAATATAAATTTATTAAACATGGATTGTGACCGGCTCGAGGCCTCTGCATACAAATTTGAACAAAAGCCATGTTTTTTTTTTACAAAATGGCAAAGTGACATGTATTTTCGTGGCTGCACCACTGACCAAAACAAAAGACCGAAATAAACAAACGCTTAACATCAACTTGTTGAAACTAGAAATCAACAATGGACGAAAAAAGCTCATGTTTTGATGTAAATAATGGCCCAATGATACCAACAGACAAAAAGGACACATGGTCAGAATATTTAATACGTACATTTTTGGCTTGAAAAGTCTAAAAAACTATTCTACAATCATATACGTATGCTGCCAGCTATCAGTTTTTTAGTGGGTTGAAAAAATTAAAATGGCAAAACAATTTTTGGGCTTTACTAAAATTCTTGCTGAACTACAACGAATTGAACGATTTATATTAAATTTGTTTCATATAATATAGAACACTAGGATCTATTTTATGTAAAGAAATTATTTTTTTTTTATTATAAACTTTTAATTTTATATTTTTTTTAAATTTAAATTTTTTTCTTAATCTTCATAGTCGCTGATTGTTTTTAAAGTTTTAACAAATTTTTGTCTAACAAATCCAAAACAGCATCCATTTTTGGGACTTCTATAATTGTTAATGTTATAGCCAAAACTCTGGCGTTAATCGGTAACGGAAGCACCTTGAAATGATAACTTGGACCTGAAAACAACTGAGGCTAGAAGACTTGTACCGTTGTCAAAGAGACGAGGTAATCCACTGGGTGAATTATAGAGGTTCCATTTTGATTGTTCTTTGTCAGTGATAAACTAAGTTCGTAGAAAAAACGAAAATTTTCCTAATAATTTTGAAATGATTTTAATTTTTTTTTGAAACTAGCGGTGTTTTGGGCAATTTTACAGCCAATGGAACAACAGACGTATTTAATTTATAAACTAAATAAACACGCCTAATACCCCACTAAGGTATTAACTTATGATGTTATCTTAAACATAAAAACGTTTTTTATTTCTTAGAACTATTTCGGATAAGCGTATCAAACACCGTTTCTTATCAAACATTTTAATATTATGGAAACAAATGTATCTAAAAAAAATAAAGTTTAGCTGGCATAGACGACCTTTACTGAATCCTTTAATTTAAAAAGTGAAAGCTAAGTCTTTCCTAGATATTTTAATATTTTAAGATAAAAAATATTAAAATATCTAGGAAAGAAAATATTAAGTCTGCTAAATCAAAATCACCAACTCTCTGAAAAAGGCATTGCTCATTTCGCTTAGGAAATAACGTTGTCTACTTTTTAATGGCATAAAGGATGCTGATCGAAATATTGAAAGCTCTTGCACTATTTTGAATTTAATTTGTGATCAATTAAATAACTTACCATTTGTTGTGAAATGAAAATTTGTATAATAATAAAGAGGGTGAAACTCCTTAAAATACGAATTTCACTTCAATTTACTGGGCTATTGTCTGATGATCGCGCAATTTCTTAATCTCTTTGGCCGCCCAGTTACACAGGGACTTGGTGCGAGATGCCTTTGAACGTTTGCCTTCGGCCAAGAATTGTGTTATTGTAGTATCATCGACCAAAGACAGCAAACGTGGCCCAAATGCGGAGCAGAGATCACCCAGAAAACCAGCAGCACTGGCCACCATTGAATCGGAATTATCACCTTCGACGGCAATACGTTTGATGAACATAATAATATGACCGAGATGTGGTTCCAAATGGAAGACATCAGGGTGGGGATTTTTTTCGACCCCCTTAAGACCTTGTATAATGCCAGTGTAGGCTTCCAAAACACTTTCATGCAATTCATTTTGATATTCAACCATATCGAAACAGTTTGGATCAACCTAAAAAAAACGTAATTGTTATCTTAATTTATTCACAGAAAGGGGACCGGCGCATGCACACAACGGTCAGAAGTATTTAATTACCTCAAGTTGTGAAGCGGCCCGCAGCATTTCCAAGACCAAATTCAAATATTTAACAAACTCCGCTCCAATACTCAGAGCCATATCGCCAAAGGCTGACAATATTTGAGGCTTAACGCTGCGATGCAACGTGGGTTCTGATAAGTTGGCCAACAGGAGTGTCATTATCTCGTCGCAGTAGGGTATAATAAGTTGTTTGAGTGCCCGGCAAATGTCGCCAGTTAATCCGACGGCAGCACAGCATACCTGGTACTCCTGATGGTTCTTTAGACCCATATACAGGAAGGGCTTGAAAGCATCCATATATTTAACAAACTTCAAACCCAACAATTCGACCAAAGTTGATACGGCCAAAAATGCATCTTCTTGAACACCGCCCGACTTGCCGGAACTCGAACTGAACATAGTCAGCAAGGCGGTCATAATAGCGTCCGAAATCTGTGGTGCATCGTCTTCGCGCACTTTGCGCAACACACTTTGCAGTGTGGCACAGAGCAGCGATTGTAGATCATTGAATTGATGACGATCATTGTGGCTGGAAATGTGAGTTTCCATTTGTAAAACTTGGTTGAGACGTTCCAGGATGACAATGGTGGTGCGTTGCACAACCAAATAACAATCCAGTGGGGAATTCTTAATCATATCCATGAGAGCCTCATAAGCGGCAGCACGTAAATTGCCCTGGTTGCCATCTTGGCGATCGGTTGTTTCCAGCAACTGAGTGATAATGTATTCGAAATAGGGTGTGAGACAGTAGGTTTCGGGTGTTACACCCTCACTTGCCTCAGCAGCCTCGTAGGCGGCATCTGAAAGACCAATAAAGGCCCAACAAACGTTGGCTGCCACACGAGGTTCCGCTTTGAGACTTTGAATGAAACATTCCAGCAATGGTTGCAAGTAGGTTTTGTTGATTGCAGCTTCCGGAATGATCTAATGTAGAAGAAGGAAATATAAAGAATATAATCCATTGAGAAATATCGAAATCCATTGACTCTACTTACATCACAAATGCGGCCAAAGGTCCAGGCGGTGGTATCGCGAACATTTACACTTTGGTCATACATCAAGCGTATAAGCGTTGGCATAGCCTGTTCCACCAAGGATTTCAGAGTATTTGCTTCAATACCACTCAGAATAGAACCGAATGCCATGACAGCAGCGTCACGGAAACGCCAATCGGCCGATTCGATGTTATCTTTGATAAATGGAAATACATGTGGTACGATCTCATCCTCACAACATGTTGCCAGCAACATAAGACATACAGATGCTGCCTTGGCCGGGCTCCAGGTGTCTTCATCTTCACATTCTTCCTGCTTCGTTAGCTTCTCTACCAGTACGGGCACCAAAAACTTCAGAGCACCTCGAGCATAATGCTTTGAAACACGTGTTGGGGCACGACCAGCATCATTAGCCTCTTGGTTTTCAATGGCCAAATCGATTTCTTCATCGCTTACATTAGACCAGAACTCGATGCCCTGCAAAGCAATCTGGTCGTTTTCAGATTTCATGGCCTCCAAAGTTATGGGGAATAATGCTTGACCCATATAGGGCTCCATATACTGGTAGTAAAGTGTCATGATCTTAACTAAACACTGTAGAGCAGCGACGCACACTTGGGTATCGGGTGACTGAGTGGCGACACACACCACCTCCATTATATAGTTACGCTCGACGTCTTTCTCGAAGTTGGCCTTGGTGAACTCCAACGAATTCAACAATGCCGTAGTGGCTGCCAGACGCACGTGGTTACTGGGCTCTTGCTTACGCATACCGTGTATAATGGCAGTAAGAATTTGATTCGACTGATTTTCCAAAACACCATAACGAATATCTTGACATATGTAACCAATTGCCTCTAATGCTGACTCACGGTCCATTTCACTGGAGCCTTCGGTAACAACTTTGTTGACCAAGGTCTGTATGAGAATTCCCCAGCGATTGATGGGTAATTCCGTGACGGCGACATAAGCAACACATTGCGCAGCACAAGAGGGACGAGTATTTTCTGTGCCCAAGGCATCGAGAATCTACAAAGAAAATGTAATCATCAACATCGCATATTAGGCATTAAGTGATCAAATGAATTATAAATTAAATAATATATATTACATACGTTCTTCTTAATGTACTCCTTTATTTCATCGGGAAATTGATGCCACCTCTGTTGATACTGCAAATTTATGGTCTCATCCTTACTGGTCAAATGATTTTTCAATTGCAGACCAGCTGCCATACGAGCCACAGCGCTATTGGTAACGGTGACCAGTATATCGGAGAGAGCCTTGAGAAATTCTGGTAAATTACTTTCGGCTGCCTGTTCCAGGTAGTTTTTTGCCGAAAGCAATTCATTTTTGTCTGTAAAATCAATTAAATTTCGTTTTAATATTAAAAGTTTTATACGCATTTAAGTCATGTATTCTTGTAATCAAAGGACTGTTCTCAAATGTAAATCTCCTTCAAAACCCTTTGACATGAATACAAAAGAAAATCTATGGAATATTTAAAAAATAAAAGTATACGAGGGGTGCTATTTAAGTTTCAGGAATAGCAATAAAAAACAGTCATTTATCATTGGAAATGGTTGTTTTTAATATTCTCTTTTTCATACTCAAACCAATTTTCGAAGCACTTATTCCACTTATCCCAGTCATTGGTTGCCACATCTTGGCTGTACAGCAGATGACCCATCAATTCGAAATCTTGAGTGCTCAAATGACCTTTAGTTTTAGCTGATGTGTGAGAGCTCGCATTGTGCTGCAAACTGATAGAGGTGTACCACTTAGAATTGACGGTCCTACGTCCCACTAAAGACACTGTGTCTACACGCTGATTATACCAAAAAATGCTGTTTATGCCTTTTGTTTCGGGCTCCTATGCATAGATGCAAAATTCGTCAGCTATAGCACTGTTATTTACTGCTTTTGTGGTTGTATTCTCTCAACATTTCATTGCTCCTATCAACGCGGAGCACACATCTTTTTCACCGTCAAATGAACATGCAACACGAGGGTTTATATATATTTCTGGTCTGGGCAGCACTGTGTTGCCTGCCATCCGACATTTTCATTAGAAAGTTTGACATTTTTTTAGCATAAGCGTAGTACTCAACGTTTTGACATCATTTGTGATTTTACAGTTTGACTTGAAAAAATCAATTTGGCGAAAAAATGGAATTAACTCGTGAACATTTTCGTGCAATCATTTTTCACAACTTAACGTCGAACAGCAATGACTTCGCACCAAATTTTTTATTCCCGCACATCAAGAAAAACATGTGTGGTCAACGATTTTCGTCGCCAAAAGATGCTGTAGAAGCGTTCGAAAACCATGCTTTAGAGGTGTCTCAATCGGAGGGGAAAAAGTGCTTCGACAATTGGTTTGAGCACATAAAAAAGTGTATAAATCATGCTGGAGAATACTTTGAAAAACAATAAAACCATTTTTGATGATAAACATTTGCATTTTTATTATTAGGCCAGAAATATATAGCAGCCCTCGTATCTTATTGATGCTTGTCATACTAATGGCGAAGCACGCCTCAATCTCACGGGGTGTCACATGTTGCCCATGCTTATTCAATTCACGCACAGCATGTATGATTTCCGACAAAACGGCAAAGTTAGACGAGCTTCACGAAATTCATCCAGGAGCGCACGGCACCCGAAACTGAAATCTTGGAACCACCGATTTACAGTTGTTTTTTATGGTGCTCCATCACAAAAAGTCGTAGCAAGTTGATTGACACTTCTTTTCTGTAATCCACGCCGAAAATAATAATATGGCCACCACTCGTGCAGAATTCGCAATTGGTTCCAAGGGCAGGATTATGCCTAGCGCTGTGCTTCTTGCTTTAATCGCTCCCGTCAAGCAAGTCTTTAAACTTTCTCTAATGTTTTCCATAACTTCGCCCTACTAACAGACTATGCAACCATACCTAAAAACATATGTATGTACATATATACGAGGGCGACCGCAAAACTAACTGGCCAGGCACATTTTCCGTTTTACTAGCAACTTTTCTTGTTTTTTGAAAGCAATTTTTTATAAGCCATCTGTCAAAATTTCCGAAATATTTAATGATTATTTTCTTTTTTACAGGTGATTGAAGTAAACAAGTTTTATAATTTTTGAAAAATGGAAAATAAAGAGTTTCGTGCGGTAATTAAACACTTTTATATGAAAGGTTACACGCCACAATTAATCAAAGATAAATTGGATTCTGTTCATGGTGATAATGAAAACATTAGAAAAATTGTTAATGAAGTGACTAAAGATAGACGAATAAAGCTCAGAGAACTTGCTGATATTGTTAAAATACACGAAAAACAAGTTTGGAGTATTTTACATGATGAACTCCACATGAAAAAGCTATCCGCAAGATATGTGCCGCGTTTGTTGACTTTGCCCCAAAAATTCAACGGACCAATTCCGAGGAGCTTTTAGCGATTTATCAGCGTAATCCAATAGAGTTCTTGCGCCGATTCATAACTGTTGATGAAACATGGATCCATCACTACATCCCAGAATGCAAAGAACAGTAAAAACTATGGATAGAAGCTAGTAAAAGTGGTCCCAGAAGGCGAAAACTGTTAAGTCAGCAGGAAAAGTAATGGCCACAGTATTTTGGGGTGCAAGGGGTATAATGTTTATTGATTATCTTGAGAAAGGAAAAACTATAAATAGTGAATATTATTGTGCATTATTGGATCGGTTTAGTGAAGAAATCAAGATAAAACGACCGCATTTAGAATAAAAAAAGCTCTTTTTCATCAAGATAATGCTCCTTCACACACTACAATTTTAAGTCAACAAAAACTGGCCGAATTACGATTTGAAATTGCTCAACATCAACCATATAGTCCAGATTTAGCTCCTTCTGAATATTTCTTGTTTCCAAATTTAAAAAAATTTCAAATTTAAAATTATTGCTGAAACTGATAAGATTTTTCAAGGTCTTGAAAAATCTTATTTTTCGGATGGAATTAAAAAACTTGAAAAACGTTTGATGAATTGTATTGAGTTGGAAGGAGATTATGTTGAAAAAAAAATAATAATAATTCCAAAAAAACGGTTCTTTTAATGTTAGGCCAGTTACTTTTGCAGTCGCCCTCGTACATATATTTGGTTTGAGGCCCCAATACCCTCCTACTGAATTTTTGCAAGCATAAAACATTTTAAACCCGTTAAAAGTTTCCTGAGTGTTTCTCTTCCAGTTCAAATTGTGATCCAGTACCACACAGAGGTATTAATTAGTCCACTGTTAAGAGAAACAAATCTACACTGGCTAATACGGGTTTCTAAAGTTATCTATGAGCAAAACTAGTTCGGTCTACCAGGGAATGACTTCCAGTCCCGAGCTTTTTGCAACCTCAGAAAAATTTCAAGGACCAGATAATTTTAATAAATATTTTTTATTGAGTAAAATAGTTACACAAAAACAAAATTGGATTTATTTTCCGCCACCTTGTATAAGTTAGGTTAGAATGACGACTTTAAACAGTGCCAAGCTTGAGTTTTTACACGCGGTACCACCGATAGACGACTGTCACGTGGTCCATTATGATTGTCCTTACTATGTTGTAAATTACTTTCAAGACACAGCACAAACATTGCAGATGCATTTTGCAAAAGGGAAACTTTTCATGACATTCAAGCAGTATACCAACACTGTTTTTTCCGAAACATCTAAACAACAGCTGTTTCGCTGTCTCAATCTCATCCTCACACAATTCCTAACTTTCTGCCTAGCATTTGAGTGCCATTAGAACTATAATGGGTATCCCAACCTCAGCAAAATATGCCATAGAGACCTAACTCCCGCAGCAAATTCAATAAAATTATTAACATTCGAAAAGCAATGGCAAATTTAATAAAACTCATTTTATTTGAGTATCATATTGTAAAATATAATGGACTTTTAATCTTAAGGCGCCGCTATAATTTTCTTTTGTTGTCCTGAATCACTTATGTATCTATTCTATGTATTTTATGTTAAGTTTGTTCCAAACTAAATTCAAGAAATGTCAGTTATTTTAAAAATCTCCATTTGTTTACCACAAAAGGCCTTTCATACCGCAATTATCCCATTTTCCACGTACACATCAAATACAACCATGAGAACCGAAACAAATCCCTCTACACACAAGCATGTGCATAAAAGAGAAGAAACGACGAAAATAAACAACTACAACAACTGTGATGCCTTGGCGGTCGCGTTGTTGTTAAATAACGCGCTTGCCTTCTACTTTTGTTTCATCCACACTTTTTGAGTCCAGTGTGTGCAAAAAAAAACCACCAACTCGTACAACAATAAAAACTTACAACATACCGAGAGGAAATAAGAAAAAGGGAACTGCTGCACCTATACACAAGCAAAGACGCAGCTAATTATCTCTATACAAGCGCCAAAATGATGATGAACTAAAAATGCCACCAGAACTTACCAGGAGAGACGGTCTTTTCCAAGACCTGTATCAGCTGCAGAGTAATTTGTTGTGTATTCATCATGTTGTTTTGCAATAGAAATCCAATGGTGAAATTAATATAAACGTTTTTCTTATCGGTTGCTGTGTGTTATAAACCTATAAACGATAAAAAAAAGTCGTATTAATTGAATGCTAAAGTATACTGCACTATGCCTGCTTACCTCGTTTTTGCTTGGATTTATTATTAACTGATTGATGTTTATCCTTTTGTTCACTCGATAGAAAATAAAATGCTGAGTTTCTTCGTCTTGTGGTGTTATTTGTTCGCTTGCCCGTCAATGATTGATTTTTTTGTCTTGCTTCACTCTACACACTCAAGTGTCTGTGGCTCTTGCTTTTCGTTGCTTATTCGCTTTCTGTTGTTGCTATGATCTTTTTATGAGATGTATGTGATGGCAAATGTTCTCACAATTTTACTTTTTTATTCTTTGAATCCACCTTGTATCGCTTGTAATATATTTTTAATTTGTGCAATTTTCGATTTCTTTTTGGTTGAGGAAAAGAGCACAAGAAATTTACTTTTTATTTCTATGTTCTATGTTAAACTGTATTAAATGACTATATTTTAACAATATCAGATTTTTAACAAGCAGACCGGCTACGAATTTGCTTCCACATGGAAGTTTGCGAAAAAACGAATGACTAACTATTCGGGTTTAACGACTTTTTTGCGCTTTTCGTATCAATAGATAGAGTTGCCGGACTTCTGCTAGTCTCCCACAAATAAATTTCTACAAAACCTGAGCTGCTTTCAAGTGTAGTAAAATCGGCATTATAGCCAATTCAGAGGTTTTCAAAGAAAATTCAGCGCTTTTCATAAACCCATCGCGCGATGTCAATGTTGAATACTAACTAGTCTCAAGTATTTACCTTAAACGAAATTTTCGCTAGGAGTTTTACATTTATCTCTACACGGAAACATAGCCGTGTAGACTAGTGTTGAAAGCAACAGCAGTTACTTCCAAATGAATTATATATATCATATTCACATAAATACCAACGAAAATGTATTTACGACTTTAATTTTTTTTTTGCAAATGTCAACAGTTCCTTGACTAAAAATGTATCACAACATTAATTTTCGTTGCAGTTGCGTCACTGTAACCGTTGCTAATTCCGCCAACACTTCGTTTTAGCTGCATGTCCCCATTTACGCGAGACAACTTTACTTGTCGCAACTCTCAGTTTGTTGGATAGAGTTACCACTCTAATGAATAAAGGAATGAAAATTCCTTTCAATTTCTATAGTGGTTTTCGTAGTATGAAGTTGGCCGCAGATTATTTTAGTATTTTTTGACTAAAAAACCAGAACGAATATTTTACAGAATGTCAGAAAAGGCAATAAGGAAACAAAAATTGCCGAACTGAATTGCCTTGTGTAAACATAAGAGGGAAGTTCAAAAGGGAATCTTAAAAATTGACGCAAGTATAGTTGCCTCGTGTAAAAGGGAACCATACCACCAGACAAAAAATTTACCTTATTTTACTACATGTATATCTTATGAGAAGATTTACATATTTTTTGTTGTTCTATTGGCAGCTAGCTTAGGAGGTCGCTAACGCGATAACTTCCTGCCATTGTAAAGAAATTAAAAATAGATTTGTTTACAGAAAACTATTGACAATTTGGGTTAAGCCCCGTTTATTTTTAATAATTAAATTTTTGGGAGTTTAAGCGAGCTCGGTTATTACATGCTTATAGTATTTCTTAAATAACTTATTTTTACAAATAACAAATTTTTAAATCGAACGGTTTATGATGCATAAAGCCATTAAGTTCTTATGATACATTAAGACATATAGTTCTTGTATACAATTTTAAAAAAATTCTCTTAAAGTTTTTAAGTTATCACCTAAGCGACCACCTACCCCTTTAATAAGAGAGTATTAAAAGAACACGCCTATTACATTTTTGCAATGTAACTTGAAAAATAGGTTATACATTTATAACCTGCATTTCTTTTGGAATATGCCCATATAGCTTTCTTTTAAGCCATTAAATGTCCATATAGCTCTCCAAGAACCAGAGATATTAAAAATAATTTTCTAATTGAAGCTTTATCTGTGTGGCCGGCCTTCGGCCGGGCTTAAAGCAGTTTAGCTATGGACAGGCGATATCTAGAAACTCGAAACTATAAAGCATGCTGCTATTGAAAACATACCATAAGGTATAAAATTTACTAATATTTTCCACAAAAATTAACATAAGGCGAAATATGAGAAAAATGTACGTCATAGTGAAAATAAATCATATTTCATATTTTTATTTTTTTGCTGGACATTCTTGCTGACGAATACTAATAAAAGTCGATTTGAAATAGATTAGACAAAGTTTTTGGTATATTTCGGGCTCTATTTTCCCACTACTTCAAAAGTCCATTTATAAATGGGTGATTCTGAGATTATGGGCCAATTTCGACATCATTTTTGGCATTCGATTTTTTTTGCAGAATTTAATATTTAATTCAGGTAGATGTCTTCGTTCTAAGAAAGACTAGTCCTTTTTAAAAGGTTCACATCAAAATTTTAATTTTTAACGGAATCATGTAACAATTTAAAAATATGACCTCCAGGGTGATGACTAGAACAGAAAAATCAGAAGACAATAAAATATATAGTATTTTTTCTTTAAAATCAACAAATTCATTTTAATTTAGTTCTTTTGTAAAAAATAATAAAAGAAAAATATCTGTTAATCGTTATTCCCATTTGAAAAATTTTGGCAGGGGAATGATGAATTTCTACAAAACTCCCTGAAATGTTTATTTAAGTACTTACCCTTACAATTATAAAAAGTATTAATTATCTTTTTAACAAACAATACAGGGGAATGACCAACTTATGTGTGAACGTTCGTAACGAGTAACAAAATACGACTTACTTAATTTTAATAAGACTTTTGGCGAAAAAACTATTAGATGTGCTGCACCCACTTCAAGTAATGTTCAATCATATTTGAGTTGCTTGAAATCATGATTGGTTTGGAATTTGAATTTGAGCGAATATTAGATTTTACAGGGGAACACTGTGTATTTTCAGGGACAGAAAATAAACATCCATAAAAATATAAATTGAATAAAAAATTATAATCTTTAATAGCAACAAAATTAATTGAATATTATTTTTTACTATCGACTGTTTTTATTAAATAAATAATTAATATTTTTGTAAAAAATTGAGAAAATTTAAATTGAAAGTAGTGCTAGGGAAAACCAGGGTAATGATACTTGAACACTCTGGTAGGAAATTTTTTGAAGAACAAAATTTTTTTTTAAAAAACAATTTTAAAGACTTTAAAGGTCTTATAAAGATTTATTGTATATTTTATTTTTCCCGCTTGAAACAACCAAGGACAATAAAGTGGCCCATAATCTCAGAATTAATCTTATCAGGAATCTTTATTCTGTCGTTACAACATAAAATATGTGAATAAATTTAGAAGATTTTTCATAACGTGGGTCTTTATTAGGCAAGTCAATTTTGACTCTCCATGAATAACAATTACTCCTCCGAATTGACCATTTAAGTGTAAATATAGAAGAAGTGGTATATGTAATGGTAGTTTTAAATACTTCTTGCTACGTGCCGATTTATGTAAACTCAATCACTCTATCCTATGGTGGAGCGTAAAAAACCAGGCAGTACCAGTTCAAAACCACTATGTATAATCGTGATTAAATATGTTTTATTTGATTTGAAATAGAATTGGACTCGAATGAAATCTTACAAAACAACAATAAAATTAGAATACAAAAATTAAGTTCTTCAAAAGAAAGACGACTATAACAATTAAGACATTTTATTAAATTTACAAAACAGTTACATATTTACATACGCGAACGAATTTGGCAAAACTTTAAGCAAAATCCTTTGCACTTTCCAATTTCTTTGCACTTTCTAATTTCTTCATTTCGCGCTCGTATGCATGAATGCGGTATTTGTCGGACGCTTCGATGGGTTTCGGTGGCGTTGCAGGTTTTTCCAAGATTTGCGTGTAAATTAAACATGCAGCTATACCACCCAAAATTGGACCGGCCCAAAATACCCAGTGAGAATTCCAATTGTTTGTAGCATAAGCAGTTCCAAAAGTACGTGCCGGATTCATGCTAGCACCTGTGTATCGAATGGTGCCCAAATGGCCGAGTGTAACTGACATACCAATTGCTAACGGGGCCAGAAAACGGGAGTCGGGCTTATTGGCATCACAGGCTCCAAAAACGGTAAGCACCAAGACTAAACCGAGAAAGAACTCTATGCCCAAACCTTGTAGTTCCGAAATGTTAACCGCCAAACTTGTGTGGCCTAAGCCGTTGTGATAGGCCTCATCGAGAAGTGCTTTCACGAAAGTTGTGCCAGCAGCTGCACCCAAACACTGAGCGACGATATAAAACACAGCTCGAATGAAACTCACCCGACCTGCCAGCAACATGGCAATGGTTACGGCAGGATTCACATGACCTCCACTAAGATGACCTACAATGGTTATGGCCATAAATACGCCGAGGCCAAACGACAATGCCTTAAATGTTCCATCTTCAGGTTGTGTGCAGGCGCCACAAGCAAAGAAATTTAAAATTAAATTCCCCAGAAATTCGCCTATCAACGATTTCCAAAAGCGGTGTTCTTTGGATTGCAATTCTTCGAAGCCGATGGAATATTTCGGTGCGGAGGTGGACATGTTTTCTGCGCTTTTTCTTTGGACACCACGAACAAACGAGTACTACACGCAAGTAATTTACAAAAACAATAAACCGTTAACGGTAAACAATTTGGAATGCTTAGAGTTGCCACAGTTTCCAAGTGTACTAAGTACTTTGGAAAGTCTCCAATCAAAAGAATCTACTACCTAATTGTACAATTCTGTTGTGGAAACTAGAGTTGAAGCCCACACAACTAAAATGCCGCCGCGTCGCATCTGTTTATTAAAGGCACGGCCTGTGGTACTCGTACAATAAACGAGGTATAGTCACTAGCCCAACAAGAAATGAACATTTCGATGTATTGTCAATTGAAAAACGCCAAAAATAAATTTTTATGAATGGTTGGTGATTATTGTAAATGTTTGATACAGAAATTTAGCTTCACAAACTTCAACGAGAAAAATTTTTAAATCAGCTGACCTACCTTCTTTATTGTACAACCAATATAATTTTGAGTTTGATGCCTTAAGGCCCATTTAATCTCGACGGTAGATTCTGCAACCTGCAGAAGTCTACCGTCGTCATCCGTCAAACTGTAGTTATCTCCCTCTAACACATGCAAAATGCAACCCTCAACTGAAATAGCTGATTGCCTACCGTCAAGACTAAATGGACCTTAAAGGTCTAATTAGTCTTGACGGTTGATTCTGCAACCTGCAGAAGTCTACCGTCGTCAACCGTCAAACTGTTGTTATCTCCCTCTAACACATGCTAAATGCAACCCTCAACTGAAATAGCTGATTGCCTAACGTCAAAAGTCAAGACTAAATGGACCTTAAGTGAAACTATCAGCGGCGCAGTTGTTTTCGATCGGCGACACGTGATAAATTTGGGTTTGAAGCTGATATTTTTGATTCGGTAGCGGTGGTTGTTTTCGGCATATATTGAAGGCCGTGGAAAAATACGTCTGCGGCTACGCGTCATCAATATAGATATATGTATTAATGTAAAATTGAACAGCAATTATGTAAGTGTTGTACGGCAATCGCATACACATATGAATAAAACTCTGCGGATTTCAGTTTTATCGGATTTCTGCTGTTAATTTCTATAAAAATTTAATAGATTTCGGGACGAATATTGACCATTATTATTCTAAAATCGGCGGCTAAGCTGAAGCCTAGTATTCACCTAAAAAAATGTTTAACTTAGGAGTTTGAATTTATTTCTACAAAGAAAAATTGTAATGTAGAAGAAGAAGCCGTTATTAATTTTTAAATAAATTATTTTAATCATATTCATTAAAATATCCTTCAAATTTAGTTCACAACATTTGCTTTTGTTGCAAATGTCGATAATTCCTTGCCCAAACAATTATCAGATTATTCATTTTAGTTAAAGGTAGCGAAAAAAAAGTCTAGAAGGCTTGTGATAAACATCCCTGTAACAGTTGCAATACTCGTATCCGCTACCATTTCGTTTCAGCTGAGCACTATCAAAAGAAAATAGGAATTTACCAGAGGTAAACTTCGTTTGCTTTGCTGCATGTATTTCTAATGGGACCGAAAACTTTAAAGCGGTGTTTCCATTATTTATATATGTAGTACAATGTGAATCAAAATTAATTTTCCAATTTTGTTTTTTAAAAAACTCTTACTTAAGCCTAGTATTCACCTAAAACTAAATTATCGATCCCATAAGAAATACATGAAGCAAAGTTGAAGAAATTTACCAATGGTAAATTCCGTTAAGGTATTTTCGTTAAGAAGTATACAGATGAAACGAAAAGGTGGTTTTTGAAATTTACAAAAAAATAAATTAACAAATGTTGTGAAGTCATTTTCTAGGGTATTTAAATAAATATTATTAAAATCATTTTTTTTTTGAAAAAGAATAACGGCTGCTTCCTCTACACTGCTCTACACTACAATTCTTCCGTGTTTAAATAAATGAAAAACTCCTAAGGGAGAATTTCGTTTTAGGTGAATACTAGGTTTTAAGTGGAAATTATGACTTTCGTCAAGTAGTTCTGTCAGTGCTTTTTCACATTTACTTCCGTTTCATCGTATTTTCCATGACTTTCCGCAAAATTTCCGGTATATTCTGTTCGTTCGTGTCAAATATTTCCCTAGGGTTTGGAAATGTCTGGTGATTGTTAGCAAAAACCCACCACTTCATGTAGCCCCTTGTCTAGTCATACCAAATCGCCAAAACGGGTGCAGATGGCTTGACAGTAGTCAACACGGGACTGAAGCTCAGCATAAATTATCTTATGGTTGTAAAAACTTCCTATTTTAGATTGAAAAAACTTTGAGCCAAAGTTCAATCCGCCGCCGGATGCACAACTTTAAAAATACTTATATATCATGCTACCGCCGTCTATTAAAAACACCTGCGACACCGATCCCACGACAGCGAATGCCTATAAATATAATTTATAAATCTGTAAAAAATGTGTGGTGAAGCCACAAATAGTTAATAGAAGATTGCAAAATCGCGACAGTTATTGGAGTGCAAAAAAATATAAATTGTATTCACTAAATATAATAAACAGCGAAAAAATTGATTTATTCCATTTAGCCATTTCAGTAATAAGCTTGATAGAGCTATCGAGGTTAAGTATTAAAGCGGCCACAATTTTTCAACTTAAAAAATCATGTACCTTACATGAATAGAAAGAGTACATTTCAATACAATAGCTAAAAAAATAGTCGTCTTTTGCGGCTTGTTTACTAACTTAAGTTCCGCAACATCTCACTAAGGGAAACATCCTATTAAGAAATATTATAAGTGTAGTGAAGTCATTTTCAGTTGTCAATTTCCGTACAAATTGAAGTCGATTTTGTCACGAAATCCGGTGAATGTTGATTTCATATTTCTATGTAATTGAGACATTAAAGTAATTTTGTCCAAAAATCTTTTACAATTTATATAGAAAATGTACACGATAAAGCTAAGTATTCGCTTAAAACGAAATTATCGCTCCCATAAGAAATATATGAAGCAAAGCAAACGAAATTTACCATTGGTAAATTCCGTTTAGCTACTTTCGTATGGTGGTACTCAGCTGAAACGAAAAGGTGGCGGAATTTGCAACTGTTACAGGGATGATTACAATATATTATAAGTGTAGACTTTTTTCACCATCTGCAAACGAAAATTAATGTTCTGACAATTGCCTGGTAAAGGATTTTTTTTAATTATCAAAAAAAAAATAAGTAAGCAAATGTTGTAAAGTCGTTTTTGAGGGCATTTAAATGAATATGATTAAAATCATTATTTTGAAAATTAATAAAGGCTGCTTCCTCAACACTGCTCTACACTACAATTCTTTCGTGTAGAGATAAATTCAAAACTCCTAAGCGGAAATTTCGTTTTAGGTGAATACTAGGCTTAAAACTGTTATAATACATTGTTGTTGGCTTGTGCAAATGTCGGATTGATATCAAGAATTTGTAAAAAACACTACTATTATATTGCATCGATACTATATTATACTCGTACGCAAATTAGCAACCATGCTAACATTGTTATATTTCGGGAACAATGTTGCCAATGCACAACTTAAATAGCTTTTACATGGATTGCGTAGTTTTAAAAACAGCAGTTAAGATTTGACCACTATTTGAAACATAATCTAATGAGCTCTCTGTTAAATTATAATATGGAATTTTTGTAAGAATTAAGTAATTATACGGCATTCCCATATGCGAACGATAACCAGCGGGATTTGTTCTCATCGAATTTCGGCTGTCAATTTCCATAAAAACTGCAAAAGATTATAATATGAAATCCGATGAATTTATATTGCAGTTTGTTCGGGTTTGTTTCTTTGTATGTTAAATATATATATAAAAATTTTTACAACATCCAATTTAAACAGAAAATCTGTACATACCTTTAATAACTGTACAAACCTTTAATTATGGCATTTATTTTTGCAAATAATTACCTTCAAATGTTGGCAACTGTATTATGGAAATGAGCGTCCGCGAGAAACGGGAAGATCCGCTGTTTCGACCAAAATGTTGTTCAGTGATGAGGTCCATTTCTGGCTCAACGGCAAAGTCAATAAACAAAATTGTCGCATTTGGGCTGAAGAGTAACAAGAAATTTGACCCTCAGAACACATTTGAAGGAAATTATTTTCAAAAAATAAATGAAATAAAATATCCTTTCAAATTACACATAAGTTTTATTGCTAGTAATTAGTTTTATTGCTAGTTTATTAGTAAAATAGAAAAAGTTTAAAAATTCGTTCTCAATAAAAAAATTAAAAAGTACGGGAGTAAAACAAGTAGTAAAATAGAAAACTACAAAAACACATTTTCGAAAAGGCATACAAATGAAAATAAAATAATACGATTAATAAAATTTAAAACAAATAAAAATGGCAAAAGTTGAGCGGGCCGATTATGTAATATGTACTCTACACCAATTTTATTTTCAGAGTCTTCGTGCATTCGTTCGGAAATCGGCCAGACTTAATAAGTTACTTCGACAGCGGGTGGGGCCAATATGGTCAGACTTTAGCAAATTGTTCTATATGCACGAATTGAAATTCAGACTCTTCGGATTTCGTATCGAAATCTTTATCAATTTGTATGAAGCCGAAATCTGATAAAATTTAGATCCGTTGGATTTTGCTCGCATACACGAATGTTGCACTATCGGATGAAAGTAATGAAATTCGGTAGTTTTTATTTCATTTCTTTATTGGCATGTAATTCGAAGCACATTGGAGGCATTTTAAAGCTAAATTAAAATAACATGTTAAATAGAACATCATAAATTACTAGAAATATTGCTGTATAAAATAAAATATATAAATAAAATAAAAAAAATTGATGAATAATATATAAGTGATAATCAAGAAACCAATGAAAACAATAAATAAAAACATTACACTGTGCTTGAATGAAAATGTTCCGTTAAATTTGCCATGGAAAACCAATTAAATGTTTTTTAACAGCCTTGCAAAATGTCAACGAAATTAACAGCCGAAATTTGTAAGAAAATTGTCAGCCAAAATGCAATGAAAATAATGTTCGGTTAAAATTAAAATAAAATTCATCTAAACGAAGATATTTTCGATATCACTGAGGGATTTTCAGCGTTTAAGTGATGGCAACTCTATGCTGGTGACGTTTCTGACAAATGTATAGAATAGAAAAAAGTGATTTTCGGACAAGAAAGAAAGAAACGAGAATTTTCCCCAATAAAAACGTATTTTCTAGTTGCAAATATTTAATAACTCTTAATCATATCAATTATTCATAATCCGCCGTGCAGTTGGTATGTTTGTGTGTTTAAATAGTGCAAGAGACACTCAGTTGAAGACAAATTTACTGTTTTTTCTTTCGCTATCACACGTTTTGCGTTTTGTCTACGTAGGCCCGCAAGAATAGAACACAAATAAAGAAGGTGTTGGTACATTTTGCATTTTCGCAATTGATTGGCGCTGTCCATCCATTCAACATATCATCATCAGCACATCGCCGAATAGAAAAAGAAGATAAAAGACAACAAAAGCACTTGAGGGCAAAGTGAACGTCATCCCTAAGATCGGGGAAACGAGTTATCGGCGACAAAACGACGACAATTATTCGTTTGGGATAGTATCAGCGGCTGCAAAATGTTGGTGAGCCAGCAAAAGGGCTGGCGGAAACCTCTTCGCACAATCCAAATGATGCATGCTGAAGCAGGCCTGTGCGTGCTGCTTTTGTTGCAGTTTGTCGGAATTAGCCAGCAATTCTATTTGCCGGGCCTGGCTCCCGTAAACTATTGCATGAAGACGGATGCGTCCAACAATTGTAAGGTGAGTCACGGCAGACCGACCGTCAACCGAGTACCGATTGATTGAAAAGTCGGTGTAGTCTTGTGTGTGTGTGCGTGAGTGTGTAGGAGAGGAGGCGGGTGAGAGGAATGGAATTCGTTTCGGGGGAAAAATAAAGTTTCTGTTTTGGGTTATTTATTAGGTTGACGGTGTTGACAATATTTAGTTTGTTAATATGTATAAATGCTTCAGAAATGGGCTTTGATATGTTTCAATTACTTTTTAAGTTAATTGAATTGTTGTAGACGGCTAGTTTCCATTTTGTTGTATGATAAGAACATCGAGAGGTCGTGCCGTATTTCTACTCCAAGTTGTTTCTTATCTTAACGCCAACTGTAGTTCTTTTTCGTTATGCTTAGAAGTTTTGGTTTGAATTTGATAAGTTCCCCTCTTGCTTTGCCTTGGGTTTGTTTTCAAAGAAAAGATAAAACCTAAATAAATATGTTGTGTGAAGAAATATTTAATATTCCGAGTTGGCAGATTGTAACTGTGAAGAAATCTTTAGGTCATCAAATGTGGTTTTGTTCAACGGATTTTGAATTCCAGTATGCAAGGTTATACCCATGGTTGACCCGGTTAAGAAATTCAACGGTTCATAAAATTGTCTTCGATTTTTTTAGACAGAGATTTTGTATTTGAATTTTTAATTTAATTTTAATATGGTTTAGAAAGAATATTCCATTCCCTCTTATATGATTATCCTTCTATCGGCAATTTCAAAACTGTACACATCATGGGGTGATGATCTGGTGATCATTCCATACGTCCGTTGTTCCCTACAATGGTCAGGGATCAGTCCATGGTCAGGGTTACCAATGAGAAATGTCAGAAGCGGGCACAAAACAGTGAGTTTTTTTTTAAATAAAGTTGCACAATAGGGTCTTTTTTAAATTTATTTTATTCAAACAAAAAATTTAAATCAAGTGAAAAAGTAAGAAAAACAGAAGAAAACAAATCAGTTCCTTGAAAAAAGTGTAAAACACACATCGAAATTAAAAACAATTCAATTTCATATTAACAAAACATCGTGAATTATTTGAAAGAAGAGAAACTAGTGAAACAGCTTAAGTCGGACATGGTCAACTATGTAGGTGATTCATTTACGATTGGACAAATTCCACCAGCGTATTCCTTGGCTCATTTCATGAAAATATGTCCATCTACGACCTTGCCAGAAAATGCGAAAATTTTCGAATTGGTGGTCGGAGGGTACTAGGGTAAAATTGCTAAGTTTTAAACCAATGGTCGGATGTTTTTGTTGGCTTTGTTGGAAGATTAGATTTTTTTGGTACTCATTAGTCCATGTTTTAATGGGCTGGTTTGTTGACTCTAGGGTTTAGCACATTGGGGTTCGTTACCACAAATTTAGGCAAAGAGAAAATTGTAAGTTTATTCTTTGCTTCGTGAGAAAATTTTATTGCTATTTTTTATCCATGTATATTTAAATCTCCAGACCATTTTTATGCGGTCTGTTAGTCCATCGTAATATACTATACCAATTTTGATCGAAATTAATATTGTTTTTCTTGAGCTGTTGTATCTTAAATCGGGAGGGGATATATAAAAACCCCTCCCTTCGATATAAGCCATTTATATCAGAGCTCATTACTGATCGATCCTTATAATGGGTGTCAAGTTTCCTCAAGATTAAAAATTAAACGTATGCAGATTCTGAACATATGTGCGGGCGCTATCTCTAAATCTGAAACTTTTATCTTCAATACAAAAAGCGTTCGTCCTTGGTTCAAAACATACTTTTGCCAAATTTCATTAAGATTGAATCATAAACTCGATGTGTGAGTGCCTGCAGAGAGTGAATTGGCAGCGGCAGCGCGGCTGTTTGCAGCTCGGCCCTGCAACCTGTGTGCGTCCGCTAGAATTTAATACGAGTACACAAAATTGGCATGGCTTAAAAAGGGTTAAATTTCCACTTTAGTCGCACAACGTTAACGCTGTCCATGGTGTTACATGATTAATTAAATTGGAATTATGTATCGGTATATGAGGCGGAGACTATTCATCTGAGTATAGTTAAAGTCTGAAGATGTCTTTTGATATCTGACGCTAGCTAATTTGGGTTAAGTTTTAGTCGAATTTGATACTATAGATTCTATTTCCTCTTCAACGCGGTGTAATTTTATGTTTCGATATTTCAGTCTTATGCTGTTCCCCACAGCTGGATTTCGTATATCCAAATTGGTTTTAGGATACTCCTGTAGAGGGATTTATTTATTTGTTGAAGTTTATATCGATCGTTTTCCTTTCAGTTTCGATATGTTTCTTTCCATGTAAGACGTTGGAGGTATTTTCCACGATATTTTTCATAATTTTGTTGATGTAACTTTATGTTGTTACTTTGGTAGCATCATTACGAATACTGGTATGTATCTCGAGCAATGACTGGCATCCATCATTTCTGTGGATGTCAGCTATCATGCCTGCAATTCATGGAACACTTCTTCTTAAGATGTACACACTCTGCAGGTGTTTGTTAACCGCTGCCTGCGAATAATTCTAAGAATATGCTGGCCAACAACACAGACCAAAATCTCAAACGAGTTGTTAGGAAGCAGAACAAACCAAATGTTGTGTCGTAAGTGGAGGTTCATCAGCCACATGCTACGTGAACACCCCGGCAATATAGATATAATCGCTATCGACTGGACGCCACAGGGCAGGGCTCGAAGAAGTAGGCAACCTTCGCATACATGGAGACACCATCTTGAACTGGAAATATCGCGTAGCGTCTTAAGCTGGAGAGTTAAAACACACTTCTAGTCGAATAGAACCAAATGGAATAATTTCGTCGTGATCCTTTGTTCCTACTAGGAACCACAGGAAATTATATTATATTTATAAGTATATGTAATTTAAATGTTGGCATCTCTTTAAACTCGATTTAGTGAAATCCGTCTGCCTGTCCATCGTCTATTTAAGTTCAGGTCGTAATTTTTAAGCGATTACGATTAAACTTTAACCCACAGGGTTAGGCTTCTAAAGTATGTTGTCATCTAACACCTAGTGTTCCCTTGTGCTTCGACCAGATGTAAAAAAGAGTTTATTTGTAATCTTTCTAAAATTTAGTTCGAAGAACCAATATTCACTTGTTGGAATTAGTAGTTTTGTATGACCATATGGGACGTTTATTAGTTTCTTATGATAATATCATACACTCGAGCTCAAACTTTGGCAAAAATTCAGTTTATGGGGCGACACATGAAAGGAAAAAATAGGTATTTTGGGAAAAATAATGAACCATTTTTGACCGGATTGACCCAAAGAGCAATTCTTTGGTCAAGGACTGTCACCCCGGTACACACTTGCCGCTACAACAACAACAACCAGGGCGCTCGGGTCCAGAGTGTCTTCGTCCTTAAAACGTCCACCTGTGAAAAGGCCAGGCTTAATGACTTTCAGCTAAGGTAAGGCGTAATGAAGAGCCTCGGGATTTTAAAGCCTTCTGCTGATGAGCACTGGCAACACAATTAAGGAAAATTCCTTAATTCTTTTATTTAGAAGATTTTGATATATACCATACTTTGTTTTCGTTGCAAATAATAGGCGTGTTCTATTGGCACTCGCTTATTAAACAAGTAAGTGGTCGCTAAGGCGACAGCTTCAAAACTTTACGAGAATTTTATTAAAATTCTTTGTATACAAGCTTGACTTTTTGCATCATAAACCGTTTAATTAAAATATGTGTAATTTGTAGAAACAAAGTTATTCTAGAAATAAAATAAGCTCGCTTAAACTCGGTAAAAGTTATTCATGAATAACTTTCCTAATAAAAATTTTAATTATTTCAAACAAACGGGTTTTAACGCAAATTGTCTGTAGTTTTATTAAAAAATCCTTTTTATATTTTTGTATAGTGCTGTAAAGTTATAGCGTTAACGACCTTCTAAGCGAGTTACCATTAGAACACGGCCAATATAAACCCTCCTACTCTGTGGAATGAGAGTATAAAAACATTGAGCGGTTATCTCAACGTTAATCTGGCTATTGCTTAGTCATAATTATGCTCCCCAAAAAGTATTTATTTCTTTCGAAGTAAAAAAATTCAACTTCTGCGCTTAATTTTTCAAATTTGCCTTGAACAAGATAAATAACAAAAAATAACCTGCTCGTTTCGAAATCTCACTCAGTCTTGAGTTCACTGATATATTGTAAATTTTGTATTTAAAAACTTGTTCGTTCGTATATTTCATTTCATTTATTGATATTCAAAAAGTTACCGAGCCTTTAGGCGTTATATAGTTATATTCTGATACTTAATTTAACAAATTTCGAAGAAAGATTTAAAATTACAAACTGTGTTTTGTGAGCCAGAACTGGCCCAAATGTTTACTTAATTTTTTATTCAACATTTTTATAATGCTTTTCTATAATTTTTTTTAATATTTTTACAGTCTAATGTTACCCTCTACGTTAATCGCTTAAATACCGAAGAGTCTGTTATACCCTACGAGTACCATCATTTCGATTTCTGCATTGGCAATGAAAACAATTCACCTGTCGAGAACTTGGGCCAAGTCGTTTTTGGTGAACGTATACGTCCCGGTCCATACAAAATCAATTTCCTCGAAGACGTCAAATGTAAGGCGGTAAGTAATTTTTGTCTATTTTATTTGTTATCCTTTAAACAAAACGATTTTCAACTGCAATAGCTTGAAGTTTTTGTTGAATTAACTTAGTTTTGAAATATTTTTTTCCGTTTGAGTCTGGTTCAACTTTGTTAGAAAACTTATGTCCTCAAAGGGTTAGACATTTCTATTAAAGAGCATGTCTTTTGCTAGTTATTATTCTTAAATATTGAGCAAATAAGAATTTTAGAATTTCTCAAGTTGTGTGGAGACAATAAAGAAATGCACAAAAGTCTTAAAATCACTAGCATAAAATCAAGTTCCAATATTAGATTTTAGAGGTGTTTTTAAACAAAGAAAGCAGCTAGCTAGAGCTTTAATCATAATTTCTATGAGGTCTAGAGGGGTTTTAATGCACATAGACATTAAAATATTACTGCATTCTATAGGGTTTTTAAAGGCTCTAATGCGCATACACATCAAATAAGTATTACTGCCGCTATATACACCTGCATAAATTACCTACTGCTTATCAAGTAATTTTAATTTCGAAGCGCTTTGGTATTTTGTGTACTGCCCACAGTTTGTCGTAACAATAACTGCTGGTTTCGCATTACTGTTGTTGTTGAAACGACAATATTTTTTTAAAGTCTTCTCGTCTATGGGGGATCTGCTTCAACATCCAGGTGGAGGAGGTAACGCTCCATTTGAACTGGATGCGTCCACAGAGACGTGGGGTCAGCTGAGTGGGCTTGGCCGCACAATTGAAGAGATGCAGCACGTCATGTAGTCCCTGATGGCAGGCGGGACAGTTGGCCGGAACGTTAGCATCAATTTGTGCCCAGTAAGAGTTGAGGCGGCTACATCATTCAGATCTCAGCTGCGCCAGAACCACGCGCGTCTGCCGATGTAGTACCTTCTCCTCTCTCCTTCTGCCGATGTAGTACCTTCTCCTAGCACTACATTCACACAGTAGCTGGATACTGCTGCTGCGACTTCATCGGCGTGAATGTTCAAACCTGCCTGATAGTTTCGATGATCTAAAGGTTCTCTCTTACACCGCTGGACCTCTCTCTCTAGATCATGAAGATCGTACCTGATCTGCCTGGGCGGAGGCATTTAGTCCAAGAGATGGTGGTTAGGATGACTGCTGCGAAAACACCCTAGCAGGTATTGCTTAGACAGCAGGAAATTGTGTCTGTGCACGGTAAGGACCTTCGTCTCCTCATGTAGATGGCCCCCAGAAGACATAAGAAGACACCCTGTTGATGTTCTGAGGGCAGCATTCTGGCAAGTCTGAATTTTTTTCCACTGCGTCGTACTCACGTTCACCGACCATACAGGTGCTGCGTAGTTTGCTACAGACCGACCTATTGCTTTGTAAGAGATCAACAAGGTTTCTTTGTCTGCTCCCCAAGTACTGCCGGTAAGTGACTTGAGGACCTTGTTCCTACTTTTGAGTTTATCGCAGATAGCTGTAGCATGTGCAGAGGATCGACAAATTCTGTCCAATGTGACGGGATGTTGACGTCATCGACTTTCACATTGAGTGACAACCGCACCTCTGCGGTCCATGCAGTAAACAGTGTGGCTGATGATTTGGAGGCGGTTATTTTCATATTCCTCGTATAAAAAGCGTGCAAAGTCAGTGGGGTAACAGTTGACTTTCTCGCATATGTCATCCTCTTTAGGTCTTGGCGCCAGAATTGTGCAATCATCAGCGTACAACACAATTTTAACGCCGTCTGGTAATGGAGGAATTTTAGAGAGTTAGAGGTTAAACAGAGACGGGGATATCACTCCATCCTCGGAAACTCCTTGTTTAACTCTACTGGGCTCGACTTCCTGTCTCTAAATTCTACATATGACTGGCGCCCACACATATAGTTTACGACCCAACGTTTAAAACTGGGCGGAAGGGACGCTTCTTCAATGCCCGCGAACAGAGTGGCATGATTGACCGCATCGAAGGCTTTTGTTAGGTCAAGGGCCGCGAGGACCGTCCTGTCGTTCGCGACTTATACGTGTGATGATGGCGTATAAAGCAGTTGTGCTATGCTGCTTGCGGAACCCATGCTGATGATCAGCACAATGAAAGTGTCCTTCGGATAGCATCTTCAGGAAATCTTAATCTATAACAAATTATAAAACACGTACATTACATTATTATTTCAATTAACAAACAGAAACATAAGAAACTTACAGGAGTAACAATAACCAAACGTCACAACAATTCAACATCTAATATTGTACTAATTTGAATTTCTCTGTTTGTTTACAATATGTCTAAAGCTGTGAGCAATGTTCTCTGTGTCCGTTTTGAAATTCATTCTTTTCTCTTGTGGTGTATTTATGATGTGTAACATTTCTAATGTGAATCTTTTGTTGTAATGTTGTTCCGTCTGTAATATGTCAATGTGTTCGAAGTTTGGTGTGTGTCCGTTTTCTGCACAGTGGGTCGCAAGTGCTGTTTTTTGTGACGTCGTTTTATGTCTGCATCTAATGTCTGATCTGTGGCCTGATATTCTAGTTTTGAGCATGTTTTTGGTCGTACCTACATAAACTTTGTCACATGTGTTGTTGTCGCTACCAGAGCAATGAATTCTATAAATAACATTGGACTTTTCCATTTTGTCAATCTTGGATTTTGTGTTCGAAAATAACTGTCTAAGTGTGTTATTAGTCGTCGGGGCCATTTTATATTTTTCCGTGTCGTATAATCCCGAATATGCAATCCTTTCTGTGATTCTAGGAACGTATGTCATCGATTTGTAAGTCTTTTGCGTTGTTGTCTCCATTGTAATGTATTTTTGTTTGTTGGTTGTGGCGATTAAATTGTAAATGATATTTTCGGGAAATGAGTTCTTTCTTAATATGTCTTTAATTTTGGCTATGTTCTTTTTGTGAAATTGTTTATCACTGGTGTCCAGTACTCTTCTTACAAGGTTCATCGCGGTATTCATTATTAAATTTCTTGGTTGACATGAGTAGTAATTTATTATTCTTCCTGATGCAGTTGGCTTTTGATACCAGTCCAATTTAATTGTATTTCCCTGTCTTACCAGCAGCGTGTCTAAGTATGGTAGACTACCATTCCTCTCAATTTCCACTGTGAATTTAATCTGTCTATGAAATTTGTTTAGTTGGTCCAAGGTTTCCTGTATTGCACTTTCCTTTACTATCCCAAACAGGTCGTCCACGTATTTTGTAAGCATTCTTGGCTTACATTCTAAGTTAGAGAGACATTTTTTCACTAACTTAAAATGTAAGCCAAGAATGCTTACAAAATACGTGGACGACCTGTTTGGGATAGTAAAGGAAAGTGCAATACAGGAAACCTTGGACCAACTAAACAAATTTCATAGACAGATTAAATTCACAGTGGAAATTGAGAGGAATGGTAGTCTACCATACTTAGACACGCTGCTGGTAAGACAGGGAAATACAATTAAATTGGACTGGTATCAAAAGCCAACTGCATCAGGAAGAATAATAAATTACTACTCATGTCAACCAAGAAATTTAATAATGAATACCGCGATGAACCTTGTAAGAAGAGTACTGGACACCAGTGATAAACAATTTCACAAAAAGAACATAGCCAAAATTAAAGACATATTAAGAAAGAACTCATTTCCCGAAAATATCATTTACAATTTAATCGCCACAACCAACAAACAAAAATACATTACAATGGAGACAACAACGCAAAAGACTTACAAATCGATGACATACGTTCCTAGAATCACAGAAAGGATTGCATATTCGGGATTATACGACACGGAAAAATATAAAATGGCCCCGACGACACATAACACACTTAGACAGTTATTTTCGAACACAAAATCCAAGATTGACAAAATGGAAAAGTCCAATGTTATTTATAGAATTCATTGCTCTGGTAGCGACAACAACACATGTGACAAAGTTTATGTAGGTACGACCAAAAACATGCTCAAAACTAGAATATCAGGCCACAGATCAGACATTAGATGCAGACATAAAACGACGTCACAAAAAACAGCACTTGCGACCCACTGTGCAGAAAACGGACACACACCAAACTTCGAACACATTGACATATTACAGACGGAACAACATTACAACAAAAGATTCACATTAGAAATGTTACACATCATAAATACACCACAAGAGAAAAGAATGAATTTCAAAACGGACACAGAGAACATTGCTCACAGCTTTAGACATATTGTAAACAAACAGAGAAATTCAAATTAGTACTATATTAGATGTTGAATTGTTGTGACGTTTGGTTATTGTTACTCCTGTAAGTTTCTTATGTTTCTGTTTGTTAATTGAAATAATAATGTAATGTACGTGTTTTATAATTTGTTATAGATTAAGATTTCCTGAAGATGCTATCCGAAGGATAGCGAAATAAATAAATAAAAAAGAATAAAATACTGACCTCAAGCTTGAAGAAAAATGATAAAGAGTTTTTGAAAAACAGGTCGAATAAACTAACACGAAATTAACAATGAAAGTGTTCGATCAGGCTGGGGAGGAGCAGTGCTTCAAGCGTCTTTGCTACTGGAGAAAGCAAGGAGATCGGCCTGTACAAATCTCCTTTACTTGCGTCTTTGCCTGGCTTTAGTGGCGGAACCACTCTGCCCATTTTCCAGGCATCGGGAACTAAGTGAGTGGCTAGCGACAGGTTGAGCACTTTGTTCATGTACTCTACTCCCTTGGTATCCAAGTTCTTTAACAGCAGCATTGAGATTCCCTCCGGACCCAGCGCCATTGATGACTTTGCGCTGCGGATGACATGGGCAACTTTGCCATCGGTAAATTGTGGTGGTGCCTCTTCGACTCGGAGAGCGCGGATACGACGCAATACTTTCCTTTTCGCCTTATCACTCTGGGTGCTCAATGAAATGCCGGTTAAAATAACACGCGCACCGCTTCGGATCTGTCATTGTTCTATCACTGAACGTGACAGCTTCCCAAATATCCATCCTTCCAGGGTTAGAGAGCGATTTGACCGTTGTCCACAACTTACCAATTCCGGAACTCAGGTTGCACTGCTTTAAGTGGTCTAGCCATTTGTTCCCCTTATATTCGTTGATCAACCTACTGATCTCAGAGTTGAGATCCCTATTTCTAGGGTCAGTAGGGTTGAAGCGACGAATGTCATCGCTCCAACCCGGGATTGCGTGAAGACAATCCCGCGACGGCCGGTTATATGTACCGGATTGACCCGAAACAAACACTCTTCGGCTTGGGGCAGTCACATCAACAATATGTGTTTTTTGTTCGTTTGTCGTAATAATAACTGCTGGTTTCGCATTACTGATAGATTTGACTGAAAGGTTACTCGTATGTTCGAACCCGCTATTGAATAATGAGTCAAGGACCGAAATTGATTTTCACCTTTTCTGTTCAACTTAAAAAACCGACTACTTTTCGTCAACCTTCCTGCTGGCTCCCACCGGCTGTAGCCGACATTTAGTGAGCGTGGCCCGCAGTGGGGGTGGTATTATCTCCCAATTGAGTCGACTTTAAAAGTATGGCACTAACCTCTTTACCTAGTAAACTTTTAAGCTAATCTATGTACTCAATCATCTTTACAACACAAGGCATGTTGATTACTTAGAAGCAGATTTAAAGAAGTTAAAACTTCAAAATTTTCAAAAAATTATTCGATTTAAAAATGGTAATCGTAGTCGTAACAAAAAGTCTCTAATTGACCCAATTAGCATCTCCGTAATATAATCAATGCAGAGACTACAAAGAATTTATTACAAAACAGTAAAACTTAAATACGTTTTAAGTTTGGCATGCTCATAAACGTTTTTCTTGACATTTAACATTAACATTTTTAGCAGCTAAATGCTGGAGCAACATGAAATGACTGTGTCAAAGACAGTGCCAAGCGGGAAAGATTGATTGCCTGATCATTTTTCATGGATTTTTTAAAGTTTAATATTGCGCCTGTATCCCAGTATGGTAAGGGTGCACACAATGTACTGCATAAAAAGGAATTTATTTTTTGTATACCTTATGAAAGTAATGAACTGACTAATCCGAATCTAAGTTTCAGAAATTTCGTTTTTCTTATGTATATTCTTAGTTTATTTGAAAGATTAAACATTCGCGATATTTATAGAATACAACTTTATTCATGTGGCTCTCTCGGCTGGCTTCGCAACAGATATTCTTACTGAGAGCGTGTATTATTAATCAATTCATACGCATAACATCGGCCCTCATGGCAACCCACACAAAAATGCTTGCGGCGTAATATTTCCGCTCCGAGTTGGGCAATTGACGTCGCCGAGACAGCTGATACAAACATTACCGCACAAAAATACGATTGGGACAAGGTCCTCAAGTCACTTGCCAGCAGTACTTGGGGAGACGACAAAGAAACCTTGTTGACCTCTTACAAAGCGATAGGTCGGTCTGTAGCAAACTACGCAGCACCTGTATGGTCGGTGAACGTGACTACGACGCAGTGGAAGAAAACTCAGACTTGCCAGAATGCCGCCCTTAGAACATCAACAGGGTGTCTTCTTATGTCTTCTGAGGACCATCTACATTAGGAGACGAAGGTCCTTACAGTGCGCAGACACAATTTCCTGTTGTCTAAGCAATACCTGCTAGGGTGTTATCGCAGCAGTCATCCTAACCACCATCTCTTGAACAAGATGCCTCCACCCAGGCAGATCAGTTACGATCTTCATGATCTAGAGAGAGAGGTCCAGCGGTATAAGAGAGAACCTTTAGATCATCGAAACTATCAGGCAGGTTTGAACAACATTCACGCCGATGATGTCGCAGCAGCAGTATCCAGCTACCGTGTGAATGTAGTGATAGGGGATCATCCCCCGGAGATTTCAGCTGAGGAGAAGGTACTACCTCGGCAGACGCTCGTGGTTCTGGCGCAGCTGAGACCTGGATGGTGCAGCCGCCTCAATTCTTACTGGGCACGAATTGATGCTAACGTTCCGGACATCTGTCCCGCTTGCCATCAGGGACCACATGATGTACTGCACCTCTTCAATTGTCCGGCCAAGTCCACTCAGCTGACCCCCAGGTCTCTGTGGACGCATCCAGTTCAAATGGCGCGTTTCCTCCACCTAGATATCGATGCAGATCCTCCATCGACGAACAAGGCTTCAAAATAAATATATTGTTACAACAACAACATTTGGGTGTTTGCTTAGTGGCGTGGCGCCCATTCTGCTCAAACCAAAGGAAATGCCTTCAGTCTTCGGCCACTAAAATGGTTTATCATGCCACTGTAAGCGGTAACGGATTTAACAGCAGCATATTCAAAAGAAATTGGGCGAATGATTCCACCGCTCTTAACTGTCTCTCTTAAGATGCATTGGCAACATTTTGCTTGTTAATACAAAGACGACAAAGATTCCGGTCGTAAATCTAAAATCACCAAAAGTGCCTTGGTGTGGTTTTAGACTTGAAACTAACAATACCTATCGCAAGATGTTTGCTACCTGCCGGGGGCTTAAACCGCAAAAAGTGTTATAAATGTACACCGTTCTAATATGCCTAACTTTTACATATGAATCGATTGCTTTAATAGCCGGTTCTATGCACCGGATCGACTCGAAGGAGGAATTCTTCGGCAAAGAGCTGTCACCTCAGCACTATGTGCCTCTACATCAACAACATTAACAAACTCGTTCACAGGACCCAGAGATCAGTCCGAATCGGGGATACGAGGGTAATACGGAACTTCTCTAGTGACGTCCCCAATACGATGCTATTTTTGATTCCAATCGACAGACTCATGTCCATGCTTGTCTCCTAGACAAACTCCATTTGAATTAAGGTTATCGTCAGACAATTTCCTTCCAAGACTTACCTTCGACAGGAGATTCGGGGAAAGATTCCCTACCAGAAGAATGATTTCCTAACCAGAAGTGGAAAGAAAACAGCCTGTTACAGGAATGCGGCGTCGGAGTATCCACTGAGGGCTCCGAACTGGCATGTGAAGCTGGAGCGGGCACATTCTCTGATGCCGTACATCTCAGGCACCATTACTTTGTGCCTAAGGAATCCACCGTTTTTCAGGCAGACATTTCCGCTATTAAGGAATCCTGTTCTTTATTGTCAGCAACAAGTGCAGCCAGGTAGCTTTATTGGCTCTCAAATCCTGTACGACCACATCGTCAGTAGTATTAAGAAGAAATCATCACGTACTATGTAACCCTTATATGGATTCCAGGACATACGAACCTATATAGGAATGAACAGGCGGATGAACAAGCAAGAGCAGGATCATCCTCGGACTAATATCCAGAAGTAGTATCGAAATAACTGCAGTTTAGTGGCTTAACTTCGTTTTTTGAGCGCAGAGAATATTATCCAGACACTAAAATAAAAAAAAAATACCCAGAAGCCCATATTTTCCTGGCACATCTACGTTGTCTTTTGAAAATCCCTTGTGAAAATTCTGCATATATGCCAATATTTCCATTAAACAATAAAAATCATAAAATATAAGTACATTTTTGGCGCCGGATATCTTCGGTGTCGTAGGGGTTAATATGGTGTACACTACTAATATGGTGTTCAAAAGTATCTTAAATTAAAGCTGTAGAGCATAGCTGAAAGACGACAATACAAATGTATGTATACGAGGGTTGCTATGAATATATCAGGCCTAGGCAGACATATCCATTGGAAAGTTTGACATTTTTTGGCACAAGCGTACTCAGAACGTTTTGACGTACGACCAACATTTGTGTTGTTTACCGTGACTTGAAAAAATCAATTTGGCATAAAATGAAATTAACTCGTGAACATTTTCGTGCGATCATTTTTCACAACTTTCGACGTGGATTATCACGACAAGAGTGCATCGATGAACTTAAATCTGTGTATGGCGATGAAGCACCATACTATAGCATTGTGAAAAACTGGTTTAATGAATTCAATCGTGGCCGACGCTCGTTCAAAGACGAAGGTCGTGAAGGTCGTTCAAAAACGGCCGTTGTGCCAGAGAACATTGATGCCGTGCGTGAACTGATAATGCAAGATCGTCATGTGACATACCGTGATATAGAGGCATCCTTTGGCATGTCCTCCACCAGCATACATTCGATATTGCATGAACACCTGGACGTAAAAAAGTTTTGTTCTCGTTGGATCCTGTACAAGTTGACAATCGCTCGTGTCGATTGGTGCTTCAAAAGACGTTCATAAAATCGTCATAGGTGACGAATCATGGATCTTTGCGTATGAGCTCGAAACAAAACAGCAATCGACCCTGTGGGTCTTCGAAGACGAGCCAAATCCAACGAAAGTTGTTCGTGGAAGTAGGACTTCGATGCAAATGGTCGCCTGTTTCTTCGGCAAAACTGGTTATGTGGCGACTGTTCCGCTTGAGCAACGTAGGACGGTCAATTCTGAGTGGTACACCACAATTTGTTTGCCTGAAGTCTTCGGAGAAATTCAAAAAACGAACAAGAGAACACGAATCATTGTGCACCATGACAATGCGAGCTCTCACACATCGGCTGAAACCAGCGCCTTTTTGACCGGACAAAACGTCGAATTGACGGGTACAGCCCTGACTTGGCACCCAATGACTTCTTTTTATTCCCGCACATCAAGAAAAAAATGCGTGGTCAACGATTTTGTTGCCAGAAGCAGCTGTTAAAGCGTTCAAAAACCATGTTTTTAAGGTGTCCCAATCGGAGTGGAAAAAGTGCTTTGACAATTGGTTTGAGCGCATGCAAAAGTGTATAAATTATGCTGGAGAATACTTTGAAAAACTATAAAACCATTTTTGATGATAAATATTCGCATTTTCATTATTAGGCCACAAATATACTTAGTCGGGACATAAATACTGTTACAACATTGAAACACCCTTTTCAATAGCAGAACTGAACATACCCCGTTAATGTCATATGGGTTTTGAAAGCTAACCTCAATAGCGTTAGTCTGTAACGGGGTTTTAAAATTGTTTCAACTTTCATCATGGAATGGCGTGAAGCCTCTTAACAATTCCCTGTTCTAAAACCAGCCATGGACTTTCCAGCAGGATTCTGCGCCGGCCCATAAGGCTAAAACGTCCCAGGCCTGGCTTCGAAACAATTTGCCAGCGTTCATTTCTTCTGAAGAATGGCCCTCAGGCAGTCCAGATTTGAACTTATTGGATTACAAATTGTGGACGGTTTTAGAGGACAAGGTTTGTCACGAAAGATACCCCAATATTGGATCTTTCAAGACTACTTTGGTTCGAGCTGTGGCCATATTTCCAATGGGCGAATTTCGTGCAGCTAAAGGCGTGTGTATTATTGGAATGAAACAACATATTTTAATTTTAAATGCACCTGTTACACTAGTTTACAGCCATTTTAGTCCAGAGTTCTAAATTTTTTTCCAACAAATTGAGGCCTCCTTAACACGAAAATGAATTTTAAAAAATTTTCCTCTGATTAGTTTTCAAGATAGAATTTTTGAAATTTGTTTATGATGTTATTAGATGTCTCAGCTTAAGTTAAGTTAAGTTAAATTTGTTTGAGTCTTTAAATCATTAACACAGTATAGTATATATAATAATAGATGAAAAATTAAAATTATAGTGTATTGTTTTATTAACATAAATGTGAAGAAAATATTACTACGAGGGTTTCTATATACTTAGTAGGGACATACATACTGTTACACACGTATTATGCTGTAAAATAAAAAGTACTGAATGTTTTTGGACCAAATATTTTTGAATATATTTATTGATGTATATTGTATCAAAAAAGAATCTACTTATTCGAAATGTATGCCTTTTGCCTTTACACACGCCTTTAGTCACACTGGCCAATCGCATAATACGTGTGTAACAGTATGTACTACTAAGTATATAGAAACCCTCGTAGTAATATTTTCTTCACATTTATGTTAATAAAACAATACACTATAATTTTAATTTTTCATCTATTATTATATATACTATACTGTGTTAATGATTTAAAGACTCAAACAAATTTAACTTAACTTAAGCTGAGACATCTAATAAAATCATAAACAAATTTCAAAAATTCTATCTTGAAAACTAATCAGAGGAAAATTTTTTAAAATTCATCGTGTTAAGGAGGCCACAATTTGTTGGAAAAAAATTTAGAACTCTGGACTAAAATGGCTGTAAACAGCGTAACAAGTGCATTTAAAATTAAAATATGTTGTTTCATTCCAATAATATTTTTTTATTTATATAGATTAAAATATCCAATTATATTTGAGCTGATTTCGATTTGATATAAATGAAAAATTAGAACTTATAAAGTGTCTAATTTAACATGAATTTTTAATCGATATCGATGAAAGTTCGAAAAATAAAATATCCAAAACTATTTAAGACTATTTCGATTTAATATATTTGTAAATTTAGAACTGATATAGTGTCTAATTTTAATAGATTTTTATTCGATGAAAATCGATCAAAGTTTCGAATAAATTTCGATTCGAAAAGACTTATTTTTGTCGACATCGAATCGAAAATGTATACAATTTTGACTTTATATAGCTCTGCAACAATATCGATTAATTTTCGAGTTTTTGAGAGCCTTTTCGAGTCGATTTTAACACATTTGCTTGCTTTATGGTACTGCATACGGGTCTGTTGTGTGAAGATGACATCTACCGATTTCCTATTTCATTTTTTAAATCTGACATTCGAATTTCTTTTAACATATCGAGCCATAAGCGCTAACCTATCGTAAGTGAAAAAATGCAAATTTTACAGGAGACGGTTTTTATTATTTATTTCAAACAACTTTATTAAAAATGCAAATGTTTTAATGCAAAAATTTAAGATTTCTACCTACTCATATAACTGTATCAAAAAACAAAAAAAAAATCTGAACACATTTGCGATTGCTGCAGCAATTTGATGTGTGACTTACGATAAAATTGCTACACAATAAAATTTAAACAATCATTTACGATAAAATGCAAAAGCTTTTTTTTGATGTTTTACTAACAATTTTGTCATTTTAAAAATACAAAACGATGAGGCTTGTCCTAACGATTATTTTTCAGCAATAAAATTTTTTTTCCAAAAATTTGACTTACGATAGGTTAGCGCTTATGGCTCGATATATCGAATAAAAGGAATTTTATAAAGACCAAAACCAAATTTGTCATCATAACGAATATAGAATTCATATCACCGTAGTACTCAGAACATTGTCTCTACTCTGCCCTTTTACTTTTTTATTTTTTATCGAATCGGAGATACTTACAAAAACCTGAATTTTCATAAATGTGTATTTATGTTCCCATTCGGAGTGAATTGAACTTTTATTTGTTAGATAAACTTTGTCGTTTACGCAAGTGTTCTTTTCGTGTGCGTATACACAAAAGCAAACAAAAGCTGATGTTTATTAAAACAAAAACTGAAATGTTCGTATATGTTCGAATGCGATGAAGGTTCAACAACTTCTTGTGTAAACAAACCGGTAGATAGAGTGATGTTGATATGATTGATAAATTAACATAATAATGACATAATAATACTACCCACATAGAGGTTTATGTTTGAATTCGATCTGATTTCAAGTTAAATATGAGCTATATTGTTTAATTTCGAGCGTAGACTTCTACATGAATGAATGTTTAATACAACGCTTTCAGAATTAGTAAAATTTAATTCGAATTGAACAAGATAAAATGTTAGAACTCTCACAAGAAATTGTATTCTACGAGGGCTGCTATATACATTTCTGGCCTAATAATGAAAATGCGAATATTAGTCAACAAAAATGGTTTTATTGTTTTTCAAAGTGTTCTCCAGCATGATTTATACACTTTTGCAAACGCTCAAACAAATTGTCGAAGCACTTTTTCCACTCCGATTTAGACACCCCCAAAACATGGAGTTTCAACGCTTCAACAGCATCTACCGGCGACAAAAATCGTTGACCACGCATTTTTTTCTTGATGTGCGTGAATAAAAAAAGTTATTGGGTGCCAAGTCAGGGCTGTACGGCAGATGACCCATCAATTTGAGCCGATGTATGAGAGCTCGCATTGTCATGGTGCCTATGATTAGTCTTCTCTTGTTAGTTTTTCGAATTTTCCCCCGAAGACTTCAGGCAAACAAATTGTGGTGTACCACTTAGAATTAACCGTCCTACGTTTCTCAAGCGGAACAGTGGCCACATGACCAGTTTAGCTGAAGAAACTGGCGACCATTTGCTTCGAAGTGCTTATTCCACGAACAACTTTCGTTGGATTTGGTTCGTCTTCGAAGACCCACAGGTCGATTGCTGTTTTGTTTTGGGCTCATACGCATAGATCCATGATCCGTCACCTGTAACGATCTTATAAACGTCTTTTGAAGCACCGCGATCGTATTTTTCAAAATTTCGACACGAGCCCTTTTTTGAGCGATTGTCAAATTGTGTGGGATCCAACGAGAACAAACCTTTTTTACGACCAGGTGTTCATGCATTATCGAATGTATGCTGGTGGAAGAAATGCCCAAGGATGCCTCTATCTCACGGTGTGTCACATAACGATCTTGCATTGTCAGTTCACGCACGACATCAATGTACTCTGGCACAACGGCCGTTTTTGAACGGCCTTCACGACCTTCGTCTTTGAACGAGCGTCGTCCACGATTGAATTCATTAAACCCGTTTTTCACAGTGCTATAGGATGGTGCTTCATCTCCATACAAAGATTTAAGTCCATCGATGCACTCTTGTCGTGATAATCCACGTCGAAAGTAGTCAAAAATTATCGCACGAAAATGTTCACGAGTTAATTCCATTTTTTTGCCAAATTGATTTTTTCAAGTCACTGTAAACACCACAAAGATAGTAATACGTCAAAACGTTCTGAGTACGTTTATGCTAAAAAGGTCAAACTTTCCAATGGAAATGTCAGATGACGCCAGGCAACTCTTAGTGTTGCCTAGTAACCCTCGTATTTCAAGCTCTTAAAAATAAAATGAAAAAAGACCATAAAACTAAAAAGAATTAAAGATTTTATTTCGGATATGTTATTTTGGCAGTGACGGCATGGCATCCACTAAATGGAGACTTTAGATTGCTTAGAGCGATACGTAATTCTTGCAGTGCGATCACTTCATCTGGACGGATTCGTCGGACTACCTATCGATAGGGCTTGACCTAATAAAAATGCCAACTCTGTTATTTTTCTTGTCAGTGCGGTGTGGAATTTAGGGGAACCACTAAAAGGTATTGCAGTCTACACCGATGGGTAATATAAGTAGATGGAAGCAGGGACAGGAGCTGGTTTTACTTGATTTATATATTTATTTTGTTCAAACGCGAACTAGAATATAAAGGATGTTAGAGGATTGTGTAAAGTTAACATTTTTGTAAAATCATAATATTAAAAATCAAATTATAATTAGTTAGAATTAAATAAATTGTATTAATACTAGTAAAATAACAATTGATTTATCGATGTTAAATAGATCTGTTGTTAAAGTTGTCACATTGCTTATGACTTGAAGTCGGCAGATTCCAGATAAGTATACTAAGACAAAAAAATTGTCGTTCTGATGTTAGACCCCTAATTCTCGGATTGATAAGTATCATTCCCCGGTTGGATCGAACGAATATTTGGCGATTAAATAGATACCCAAACTTTTTGCTACTAATGATATTGTGAAGTAGTAAAAGACACTCGATTTTGAGTAAAATATCAAAACATACTCGTAGTTAACAATTTGTTATGATAACTCAGAAATTCATTACGATCTTTCTGTAAAAAATGTATCTTTCATTGTAAGTCACATTTATTTTCAGACTATTATCTGAGTCGCAATTGACAAAAAATTCCAATCTAAAGAGTAGTGTTGGGATTAGATATAATTTTGCTAACAAATGGGAAAAGGAGTAGAAGTTCGGACTGCTCATAAATATCTCAGCATTCCACGTACCTCGCCGACAGTTTTATTAATGCGATTTGTCGATGTAAGTTTTGAGTTAACGGGTAATCTCAAATTTGATAATGTCTCAACACAGTCTGTCAGAGTAATGTCAAGCATAACGTTGTAAGTTGTAGAACCAGTTCTTCTGTTTATAGTAATTAATTGTGTTTTAGAAGGATTAAGGCACAATCCGTTATTATTAGCCCATATGTAACTTAAATCAAAATATTTGATTATGAGAGAAATGCGTGGCTGAATTATAGTTGTAGTGCTTTCTAGGCGGAGATACCAAAGGAGCTTAATTTCTTTGACTGATTAGCCGATCGAAAAACAAATATATTAACTTCTATATAGATAGTCAGACAGCTTTGAAGGCTGTACAGTCAACCCTCGTAAAGTCCGAACTGTGTAAAGAGTTACAATATGTCACTAAGCACCTTTATAAACCGGGCAGTTAGAATCTGTTGTCTTGGCTCATCTAAGGATCCTACAGATGCTGACAACTTTGCAAAAGTCCCTATCTGTGTCCTTAACGGGCTGTTAAAAACATGGATTCAAACCAAGGATAACCCAGCATGGGCTAGGCCTAAACTAAACAAAAAATAGAATGGTTGAAAATAGAAAAACGTATTGTTACGATGCTCGCGGTGTCGAGATATTACTAGAAAATGGCAGGCGGGATTGATTGAATACTGCCGTCTGTGTGAGGATGAGGAGGAGATAAATACCTTTTGTGTAGATGCTGGTCCCCCCAGAATAGACGGCATAGGTACCTGGGGAAGTACTTTCTTGCAGATCTGTAAGAGATCCTCCTGCAAGATATTAAACCTGCTGAGTTTTATAAACGGTTTGTCGTGGCTCAAGGGCAGCTTTCTACAGATCTAATAGCGTAATTTTAATCATAGAAACGCAATTCTGATCAACGTATGAGCTTAAGAGGCATGGTACATTTTTGTAGCTGGAGATTAGAGACATAAACTTGGACGATCATTGGTTTCAGCAGGATGGCGCGCAACGACATACAACCTACGACTCAATCGATATTTTGTGTGGCAAGTTAGTCGTGTTACCAGCCGTTTCGGCTAAGTCAATTGGCCAAGTTGGTAGTGCAAAGGACAGTTATTTATTAACGATTTATGCCCTTAAGGCAAATATCGTGCAAGCCCTTTGCGAGATAAATCCAGAAATTAGCAATTGCGAAGCGATGCGAGACAACCACATACATGAAATTGTGTTTCGCATATACACTCTCAAAATAACTCAATTATGCAATAAACTAACTAAAAAACAAATAAATATTATTTCTACGGTGCACCAGTATGGTCTTCGATGGCGGCATGTCACACTAAAAAACTGCAGATAGCTCAAAATAAACTTTTAAAACTCATATTAAAGCTTCCATGGCATTACTCAACTCGAGGCGTACATACATTAGCTGGCGTAGATCTCGTGGGTGCTAAAATGCTAAAATTTAAAGCAAAATTCAAACTTCGATGTCAACAGTCACAGTACACACATGTCAATGAAATAGTTTCAGTATAATTTTACCTTAGATTTTCCCTTAGTTTTTAGTAGTTTTAATAAAATTGTTTCAAAAAGGTTTTGAAATTTTTGCTTCTATTATCTATTAGCAACATAAATTTGCATATATTAAGAAATAGATTAAAATTACAAAGTAGAAAAGGAATGCAATTCCTAAGCTCTTTAATTCTTAAGTCAAATGTAAACATTGTTATATCAAGAAATAAAATTGAATTGAATTGAAAAAAAAAACAAATATTACGAAAAGGGCGTTCTAATTTTGAAGATATCCCGATTTTATTATGAACGACCCATACAAAAATTAGCATAGTAGTTTGCTAGCCACATTAAAAGAATTTCAGTAGGACCAAAAGGTCACTCTAAAATAAGGGATATCGATTTTTCGCCTTCGGTGACCCCTACATTAATTAACTGGGCAACATTTGGTAAACATGAAAATACTTAAAACTCCCGCTAATAGATCTTTTTTTCTCATTTCATGAAAAAAGTACGAAAAGGATACACCAATGTTCTTAGAAAATAATCTCTATACGATTTCACTTCAGACCTCCCATCACGGAAATTAGCTAAAATAAAGGAATGTGTACAATTTTTTAAACTTATTTCATGGATTTACTTATATAGGGTGATCCATCTAGAGGTATTTTTTCAGAACAAAAAAAATATGAAAATTGAAATCAAGTGTGGAATCTTTATTGGTAATTTGAAAGGACATTTTATGGACATTTTTATGGAAATGAGCGTTTGGCGAGAAACGGGAAGATCCGCTGCTTTCGACCAAAATGTTGTTCAGTGATGAGACCCATTTCTGGCTCAACAGCAAAGTCAATAAACAAAATTGTCGTATTTGGGCTGAAGAGCAACGAGAAGAGGTTCAAGAGGTACCATTACACCCAGAGATAAGCACGGTTTGGTGCGGTTTATAAGCTGGTGGAATCATCGGTGCATTTTTTTTTTCAAAAATGATGATGACCGGAACGTAACCGTGAATGGTGCTCGCTGTCGCGCAATACTAATGAATACTTTGGTGATAAGTTCCTCCTTCGACGATGTGAACTCGCAAAAATTTGCTGGGAACGATGGAAACATCAAAGGAATTTGGCCATTGCCAAGCGCCAGCAGTTGTCTCGAGAATTCAAGAGCCGATGAGTTGTTTTACAACGCGTTCGTAGTCAATATCAACTTCTTGACAAAGACGACGATTTGAGGCATGCGTTAGGTTTATCGTCAGCAGTACATTTCGGGATGACTGGAAGCGTTTGACGAAAATTTTCGGAGAACAATATCATAGGCCCACCAAATTGTCTGGAATCAACTCGTAAATCCTTCATTGTTCGGTCAACTGCCTCTAAAGTTCGTTTATGCGCCATTCATTCCAAATGATGATTTTGCATTCTTACATAAATTTTGCTGTCGCCGAATTCTTGGTCATTGTGCAGGTTGGCTTGTCTACCTTAAGAAGATTCATCGGCAGCTTCAAAGCGGAATGTGCAATTGGACCGAATAACCATTCCGGAACAATTGCACATAAAATTCCATACTCAAAATCAATTTTTACCGTATTTTTTTCCCGAGGGTTTTCCCAAAATTTTCTTTCGTAAAAACTTTCTCCTGGCAATTACGAACAACTGATAAAAAATTTGAGCCAATTGATGAATTACAATACATTTTTCACCCCCTTTTTTATATATGGGTGATTCTGTGATTATGGTCCAATTTCGACATCATTTTTGGCATTCGATTTTTTTTTGCAGAATTTAAAATTTAATTCAGTTAGATGTCTTAGTTTTAGAATGACTAGTCATTTTAGTCACTTCATGTAATGTTCAATCATATTTGAGTTGCTTGAAATCATAATTGGTTTGGAAGTTTGAATTTTAGCGAATATTAGGTTTTACATGCGAATACTGTGTATTTTCAGGGACAGAAAATAAACATCCATAAAAATATAAATTTAATAAAAAATTATAATCATTAATAGCAACAAAATTAATTGAATATTATTTTTTACTATGGACTGGTTTTATTAAATAAAAATTAATATTTTTGTAAAAAATTTCAATTGAAAGTAGTGTTAGGGACACCAGGGTATGATATTTAAACACTTTGGTATGAAATTTTTTGAAGGACAAAAAGTTTTTCAAAAAACAATTTTAAAGACTTTAAAGGTAGATATAATAACAATTTTAAAGACTTTAAAGGTAGATATAATAATTAATTTTGTTTAAGAAATATTAAGGCACAATCCGTTTTTTTTTTAATATATTAATAGAAATTTGCAGTTTTGGGTCATTCTTTAGCTAACCAATTGATCACGTTCTGCATTAAGGCTAAATCATATTAACCAAAATGGTTACATGCTCCGACAGAAAAAAAAGTCCATATTACTAAGAAAGTTCTAAGGGGATTTTATTGTCAAAGTGGATAGGTGAAGCATTGTTGAACTTTTGGAAAAATCTACGATCATAAAAAGAATTTCGAAAACCAAAGAAGATCTTTGGATTCCTACTTATTAATTTCATTTGTAAAACAATAAGAATCCAATTCCAATAAATGGTATTACTAGATCAATATATTTGTTATTATTAATGTCTAAAAATAATTACATTAAAACAGTTTGAAATTGCATTCAGAATAGAAACTGCAATTCAAATCCAAGCTTTACTTCACTTATGACATTTAACAAGTAACAATACACATTACCAAAGTCACTGTATTATTTGTCAAGCTGTTTGTAAATCGCACAGTAGCACCTATGAGCTTAAACTAATATTTGTTTAATTTCAAGACTGGCGTCAATATCATTGTTTATTGCGGATTCGGGATAGACGAACTCGTCAAATACCTAGAAATTGGTACTGCTAATATTAACACAGAGTTGAGGATATTGTTTTGTCAACGGTTTTGCAGATTTAAACGCATACCTCGACTTGTCCTCGTGCACCAACTTCTGGTCTGGGCTGGGTAATTGCCATTCTACGCCGTCCGTGTCTTTATCTACAGACCCTCAGTCTGATTTTTAACTTCTTGATAACATTTGTCTTATCATGGTTATCTCAACCTCTGCATAGCATTACAATTCCATTTATTTTGTTGTTGTTGTAGCGGCAACTATGTGGCGGGGTGACGGCCCTTGGCCGAAGAATTGCTGCTTCGGGTCAATCCGGTCCATTGAACCGGCTGTCGTGGGATTGACAATTGAGGATGAGAACGGCCTATTCCTTCAAACGAAATGATAATCGGAATTGTTTTCAACTGTCAAGAATCAAATTGAAAACAATTCCGATTATCATTTCGTTTGAAGGAATAGGACGTTCTCATCCTTTTTAACTTTCTAATACAGCATTGGGCAGCATTTTTTTATTTTTGAAACTTTATAATCTTTTCGGACCATGAGATCCATTGAAAAGGTTTTCGGTACCCTACTTTTCCTATGGATGCTGTCGACATTGCGTGGGAATAACTGCGTCGGGAATATCTTCGGTAGGAGGCGTGTTTCTTGTTGAAATTTCGCTTCGCGATGTCTATTATTCGGTCAGCTTATCGATTTTTTTTAAATAATTGTGGAACTTTGGAATGAAACCACAATTTGCTTGTCAGGAAGTAAAGTCAAAAAAGCTAATTCGTTATGCCAAGCTACCGACGATTTATTGACGCTCACCAAATAGTGTTTGCGGTTTTGGCGAATATTTAAAATAGTTGCAAACACGCATTGACTTTAAACGTTGATATTCAACTCTATACAAGAATTATTTATTATTTATTAAATTAATATTCAAATTTAATTCCTAAATTTGTTTTGCTTTTGCAGGTCTGCACTAAGAAGTACAATGGTGGTGACTCAGACAGCGATCGACGTATGATGGTCCTCAAAAAGGGCATTAGCTTGAACTATCAACATCATTGGATCGTGGACAATATGCCAGTGACCTGGTGTTATCCATTGGAAAATAACAAGCAGTATTGCAGTACCGGCTTCCCTATGGGATGTTTGGTACGCGGTGATAGTGATGCTGGCTGCTTAATCAACCCCAATTACAATAGACGTGGCTATTATTATCCCTTCAACCATGTCGACTTGAAAATAACCTATCACAGTGGCCTGACCGAAGAATGGGGTGTAGGTTTCCGTGCCAATGGCGGTCGTATTATTTCCGTAAAAGTGACACCGCGATCCATAAATCATGTGGATGAAAAAAATCTTAATTGTGATAATACCGATCCATTGGCCATTAAGGGCAGTGCTTTGTCGCCCGGCGAAAAGTTGTCAGTGATCTACTCGTACAGTGTGGAATTCACACGTAACGATGCCGTCAAATGGTCCTCGAGATGGGATTACATTTTGGAGTCTATGCCTCATACCAACATTCAATGGTTCTCCATTTTGAATTCATTGGTCATTGTACTGTTCCTGTCTGGCATGGTTGCCATGATCATGCTGCGTACTTTGCACAAGGACATTGCCCGTTACAATCAAATGGAAAGTGGCGAAGATGCCCAAGAGGAATTCGGTTGGAAGCTGGTACATGGTGATGTATTTCGCCCGCCCCGCAAGGGCATGTTGCTGTCGGTATTTTTGGGTTCTGGCATTCAAGTATTCTGCATGACTTTGATAACATTGGCCTTTGCCTGCTTGGGTTTCCTGTCGCCGGCAAATCGTGGTGCCCTGATGACATGCTCCATGGTATTGTTTGTGGCTTTGGGTACACCAGCTGGTTATGTGTCGGCTCGAATTTACAAGAGTTTCGGCGGCATCAAGTGGAAGAGTAACGTAATTTTGACATCAATCTTATGTCCAGGGTAAGTGCTGGCATATAAAAGGGTTCTTGCTGATCCTATTATAATTTTAACTCTATTCATTATATAATTTCAGCATTGTGTTCTGTCTGTTCTTTGTCATGAATCTCGTTTTGTGGGGAGAAGGCTCATCTGGTGCTGTGCCCTTTAGCACATTGATTGCTCTGTTGGCTTTATGGTTTGGTGTTTCCGTACCCTTGACTTTCGTTGGCGCTTACTTTGGATTCCGTAAGAGGGTAAGTTGTGCACTAGAAGCATTTAAAACTTTAAATTTTAAATTGTTCCGAATCTAAAACTGATTGAAATTTGGATTTGTTGCTGTAATATTTGCATCTTAATCTTTGAGGTTTAAATTGCAAAAAGAATAGATTAAGAGGACAACGAACGAAGAAGAGCTTTTAAAATGGTTGTATTGAAGCAAAATACACCAAATAGACAAGTTTAAAAAAAAGGCAAAAGAACTGCGAAATATATAAGTTAAAAAGATTAATGCCTCGACAAAAAAGTGCTTTGCATGCTAACTGAAATACCTTTTTTTTCACAGTAAGGAGGAGCATGATACAAATTTAATCTTTATTTTAAATGAACTCATATTGTCATATGAAGAGTGTGCATTAGGGTGGCTCGATTGAGCAATCGATTGGGCGACTGGGAAGATTTATGTATCGCTAATTAAAATCTGATGCAGTTTACCGGAAGTATTCCGGTTAGGTCCTAAAGCGGGTGGTACATTTGTATGGGCGCTATATGAAAACATAAACTAATTAGCCTGATTTGAAAAATGTGTTGATGTATGTGCAAACTAACATCACATACCAATTTCTGAATGAATTGAAATCTGATGAAATTTGTAAATCCATGGTCGGTTAGGCTTTAATACGGATGTTATATCAAAACTTGGAACGATCAGATCAATATATTCGGGGCTGTAATAAAAACCAATTTTGTCACTATTGGTTTTGAAAACGCTAAGAAAAAATGCTTTGGTGTCATGAAAACCAATGTTATCGGTTTTATCAGCAACAGCTGACTCGAACATTGGTTTTATTTACATTCGAAATGGACATAACCAACTGCGTTTCATGACACCAAATGAAACCAACATTGGTTCGCTAAAACGACAATTAGTGAAACCGTCATGGTTTCTATGACAGCCCTGATTGAAAGTTTTGTTTTCCTTTAAAACAAAATGTCACATGTCAGAATGCATTGAAACCTGAAGAAAGTTCCTGGTGCTTTGTTATTTAGTCCCTTAATAGGGCTTCAGTTGTATGTGAGCTATATCAAATCAAGGACTGGCGCGGCATATTTTTGGAAAGGTTTGCCCTATGTGAGAACTAACGTTACGTACCAAATTTTGATTGAAATCTGAAGATATTTGCCACTTATAGGTTGATAAGAATCCAATTCGAGAGGTACTTTGTACGGTGTCGAATTTCGACGATATTTTTCTGTATGTAAACATTGTAGTAATTAGTAAATTGATTTCAATTTAAATTGAAAACTGTTATTGGATTCTAAAATAGATTCTTTGTAATCAATTTCTAATGGTCAAAGTGATCGAAATCTTTATTTAAATTGCGACATTCAAATTTTTGTATACCCTCTACCGAAGGATGTATACTAAATTTGTCATTCCGTTTGCGACAATTCGAAATATTGATTGGAATTTTAAAAATTGATTTTGCCGTTTGCGACATCTCGAATATTGATTGGAACTATTCTCAAAAATTTAAAACCATATTTGTAAAACAGGGTGCTTATAAAAATTCTAATTCAAAACTCAAACACGATGCAAATTTACTAAATATATTGTTTTTATATTATTTTAATACATTTTGAACTTTTCTTCTTTCTTACAGTCATTGGAGCACCCTGTGCGCACAAATCAAATACCCCGTCAAATTCCGGATCAATCGATTTACACTCAACCCGTGCCTGGAATCATTATGGGTGGCGTCCTGCCCTTCGGCTGCATTTTCATACAACTCTTCTTTATACTCTCATCGATTTGGTCCAATCAAATGTACTACATGTTTGGTTTCCTCTTCTTGGTCTTTGTGATTTTGGTCATTACCTGCTCGGAGACTACCATTCTATTGTGCTATTTCCACCTATGTGCGGAGGACTATCACTGGTGGTGGCGATCGTTCCTTACGTCGGGCTTTACGGCCGTCTATCTCTTCATATACTGTTGCCATTATTTCGTGACAAAACTGTCGATAAAGGATGCACCCTCGACCTTCTTATACTTTGGCTATACGGCCATTATGGTGTTCTTGTTTTTCCTGCTGACCGGTTCAATTGGCTTCTTCGCCTGCTTTTGGTTTATACGCAAAATTTACAGTGTGGTCAAAGTAGATTAAACCTAACAAAAACACATTTCAAATGGCTTTATTTTACTACGTATAGCTTCTAAGCTATTTTATAATTTGTGTTGTGATTCCTTGACGAGTCCCACGCCCAACTCGTAGGACGGACCCTTGAGGAGTCTACTCACTTATATTACATGTATATTTAAGTTGTGATTTATTTCTACATAGAATTATCAATCGTAAAGATATGTGTGTTTTTAAAGCAACCGCAAACATACGAAAAGTTATGAAAAAGCAGACTACTACTCACAAGGCCAGTAGTTGCACTAGTTCAGTCAATGTCAACGTCGTCACCACATATCTTTTGACCGAAACGCGCAATAAATTACCATTACAAAGAACTATTTAAAGAGAACATACTTTCCACGTTTTTGAATTGCGATTAAATACACAAGAATAAAAACGAAACCTATACTAAGTCTAAATTTGCAATTACACTTGAAAACGAATGGAAAACAATTAAGAAGTTTTTTGAAAACAAAAGACCTTTGTAGAAACCACATCAAACATCCTCTTTTTTCTATGTGATTTTGTCGTTTGCATCATTTATTTTTTTCGTTTTCCTTTTAGAATAGTTGAAAATCGTATTTTTTTTTCTCCTTCTTTGCTTCTGCAATAATTTCAGATAATAGATAACGTTACGATAACAAATCATGTATGAGAGTAGTTTTGTATTTGACAATTTTAAACAATAAAAAAACTAACAAATGAAACAATGCATTAACACAGAGTAAATATCCCAAATGAAACACAACAAAACTATTTTGCCGCAAAATGTCGGTTGCAGAGATGAATTTGTTTGCCTTCTCTTTCAGTTTAAAATGTGTTCTTTTAGACAACTGCAAATGTTTTGTAGTGAAGATAATGATTTGTGATTGCCAATTTTCCTTTTTGTCTCATTGTAATTTAAAAAAAGAAAAAAAAAAACAAATATAAAACACAAAACAAACAATATTAATGATAATAATTTCATATGGAATAATTAGTTTAAAATATTTAAACTATATTTAATAAATAAAACAAAATGTATAGTCTAAAAAATATTGTCTAAGTTTCATTTTTATTTTCGTTTGAATTGGGTTGCTATTTATATTTCATATTTCAACACTAGGTGTTGCCTGGCGCCATCTGACATTTCCATTGAAAGGTTTGAAACTTTTTAGCATAAACGTACTCAGAACGTTTTGACGTACGACCATCATTTGTGTTGTTTGCAGTGACTAGAAAAAAAACAATTTAGCAAAAAATGGAATAAACTCGTGAACATGTTCTAGCGAAAATTTTTAACAACTTTCGACGTGGATTATCACGACGAAAGTTGCATCGATGAACTTAAATCTTTGTATGGCGATGAAGCACCATCCTATAGGATTGTGAAAAACTGGTTTAGTGAATTCAATCGTGGCCGACGCTCGCTCAAAGACGTTAAGCTCGTCCAAAAACGTCCGTTGTGCCGTTGTGTGAACTGATAATGCAAGATGTGACATACCGTGAGATAGGGGCATCCTTGGGCACTTCTTCCACCAGCATACATTTGATATTGCATGAACACCTGGCCGTAAAAAAGGTTTGTTTGTTCTCGTTGGATCCCGCACAATTTGACAATCGCTCAAAAAAAGGCTCGTGTCGGTTGGTGCAATGAAATTTTGAAAAAATACGATCGCGGTGCTTCAAAAGACGTTTATAAGATCGTCACAGGTGACGAATCGTGGATCTATGCGCATGAGCCCGAAACAAAACAGCAATCGACCGTGTGGGTCTTCGAAGACGAGCCAAATCCAACAAAATTTGTTCGTGGAAGAAGCACTTCGCAGCAAATGGTCGACTATTTCTTCGTCAAAACTGGTCATTTGGCGACTGTTCCGCTTGAGCAACGGAGGACGGCCAATTCTGAGTGGTACACCACAATTTGTTTGCCTAAAGTCTTCGGAGAAATTCGAAAAACGAACAAGAGAAGACGAATCATTGTGCACCATGACAATGCGAGCTCTTACACATCGGCTCAAACCAGCGCCTTTTTGACCGACCGAAACATCGAATTGATGGGTCATCCGCCGTACAGCTCTGACTTGGCACCCAATGACTTCTTTTTATTCCCGCACATCAGGAAAAAAATGCTTGGTCAACGATTTTCGTCGCCAGAAGATACTGTTAAAGGGGTCAAAAACCATGTTTTGGGGGTGTCTCAATCGGAGTGGAAAAAGTGTTTCGTCAATGGGTTTGAGCTCATGCAAGAGTGTATAAGTCATGCTGGAGAATACGTTGAAAAACAATAAAATCATTTTTAATGATAAATATTCGTATTTTCGTTATTAAGCCAATAATATATACTTAAAGTATATAACAGCCCGTATTAAATGGGTTTGTTCATTTATTCAAGCGACTGAGGAAATGTCAGTTGGTGGAGCTATTTACTACTACAGGATGATCAGATAAGAAGGATAGAAATGGGAATTTAAAATCAACAACAACGGTGAGAAGTTTGACTCACACCCGTCTCGGCTTCTTTAGCGGTGATTAAGGCGATTAGGTCGATTTTTGGTGGTTCGGCCCAATATGTGTGATGTTATTCCAACAATAGCATCTCGAATACTGGCCAGGAGCTCTTCCTAAGGATTGGCTTGTTGGCTAGACTAAAGACTTGACATGCTCCCCGGAAATACAAGTATACTTATTAGTAAAAGTCTTCAGTCGTGTAGGACCTACACAATAATATCTGGTGTACAGCAGACTTATGGCTTTTGTAAGGAGTTAAAAAAAGATCTAATTCAAAATTTGACTTCCACACCGCCTAGGTCTTTAATCTGGTGCGACGTTTTTTTTTGTTGAAAACATGGATTGATATAGTCCTATTTTATTTGGGTGGTTTGTTGAGAGGCAGGTCCTAGAACCGAAGCCTATAGATGAGACGCAGGTCCTAAAACCGAAGCCTATGTATGAAATTATTGACCGATATGATCTAATTCTACCAGTATCGGTTATAGAGTTTTCATAACTTAATATACTTTTATATATAAAGGGTGTTTTCTTTAGATGTGTGTTTTTCAAGCTGGCCACACTTTTCGAAGTTGGTCTTTTTGGCAACTGTCACTTGATTTATGCTCAGTTTGGTTTGCTATTTCATAATTAATAGACTTACTCCGGAACAACGTTTGCAAACCGTGGTGAATGGACCCTAAACGAGATGGCCACCGATTAAGATTTTTACATAAAATGTTTTTTTCAGCGATGAAGCTCACTTTTATTTGAACGGTTACGTTAATAACGAAAATTGTCGCATTTGGATTAATGAAAATCTACAAGCCATTGTTGAGACGCCGTGACATCCTCAAAAAGTCACTGTTTGGTGTGCTCTATGGGCAGAGGGAATCATTGGTCCACATTTCTTCAAAAATTAAGCCGGCCATAATGTTACATTCAATGGGGGAACGCTACAAAGCCATTATTAATGAATTTTTCATGCCTGAATTAGAGGATGTTGATGTGGACGACCTGTGGTTCCAACAAGACGTCGCTGACATGCTGCCCCAAATGTTGCACAAAGTTATTAAAAATTGAGCCTTCTCGGCTGGAATTATCCTTGTTAGTTTCTTTTCCTCCCCTCATTAATATGCTTAAATTCAGGGGGTAATCCAATATGAGTTGAGGTTGTGTAAAACATTTTGTCATTTGTGTATATTTTCATACCTGAAAAATGATTCACCTCATATAATATTCACAAATAATTCCTTTCTTTTCTATATTCTATTTAAAAAAATATATATCTCAAAATCAAATCATGTCTTTTTCGATGCAATTTTCTATTCATATAATCAAAGGAGGCGATTCTAGTTCATAGTTTTTATGCTAGACTTTCCTCCTCAATTAGAGATAAAAAATTTTCTTGCATCTTCTTGTATAGAAAATACTAGGATTCTTTGTCAATGAGGTCTTTCATCTTTACTTTTAATACATATTATGGAATGTGGCGCCTTTAATGAAAAAGACGTATTATTCCAGTAATATAACATGTGCTTTAAAACACAAATGCATAATGAAATGCATTTGATTATTTGAAGCAACTTATTTGGCATAGTCTTACAACCCTCAACCATATGTAGTCCAAGCAGCACCTTAAAATTAATTAAAGTACCTTACAGCATGGACTGCGATATGCGTTCAAAATGTCGATGTTCATGTGTCCTGCAGTTCACAATATGACGCACAGTTTGCTGCGTTCTTCATCGACCCATGAGCCGAGTGATCCACCGCTTAGAGTGATAATTTTTGTTTATATTTTATACGGGTCAATTTTGGTTTTATTGAAAGAAATCAAAAATACACCAAAAGATATTGGCATATATCAATTTCTTCAATAATTTTTCATACAAAGTGTGTTGCGAATGTCTTAGTCCTTAAACGCCTTGGCAATTCTCTTCCAATCATGGAAGAAAACGCAAGATGTAGAAGAACAAATTAACTTATATCAAATATAAGTACAACTATAATTGTATTATTTCTTTAGCTTATTTTGATAATATATATAAATACTATCTATAAACTTTGTGTTCTTCATTAACACAGTGACGATGCTACCCATTTTTCATAATTCCCATTTTTATACTTTCATGTTAAAAACAACTCTTTTGAATTGTAGTAGTGGGGTTGCACTTATATTATAAATGTTGAGATCATAATCAATGATCTCAAACATACCCTCGACCCCCCCCCCCCACACGGAATCAAGGGTTTTTTCTGATATTGTTTTTGTCATTAGTTGCAGATATAGAAAACGTGACGTTTTGTCTACCCTATTAATAAAAAATCCAGAATTTTCATATTTATTCATTATACCCTCCACCATACAATGGAGGGTATATTCGTTTTGTCATTCTGTCTGTAACACCTTAATATAATCATCGGAGACCCAACAAAGTATATATATTCTTGATCCTCGTAAAGATCTAGCCATGTTGTCCGTCTGTCCGTCTGTTGAAAACGAGATAGAGCCTGCATGAAGACAGCTAGGCAGCTGAAATTTGGCGCAAACATGTTAACCTAGAATGGTTGGTATTGAAAATGGGCTATATAGCTCTACGGGAAGTTGGTGTTGGAGACCCACAACCGATACTACCTCCTAAAAATTAGTTTTTTATTTGGATATATCCGTCCAGTTTCTTGAGCAAAATCACTGAAATTTTGCAAATAATAATCCCTATATAGGCGCAATCATCTATGTAAAAATGGTTAAGATTGGGCCACCATTCTTGTACCTCCCATACAAACGGCCTTATGGGCCTTGAGAAATAATATGACTATAACTTACCACAAACTTGACCTATCGAAATGAAATTTTACACATCAAGATTTCTATATATAACACACTTAATTCGGTTGAGATCGGAAAAGTCCTACTGGTACCTCCCACACTAACGGTCTCATGGGCCTTGAAAAATAATATGACAATCACCCTTATTCTGATTGTCGTCGTCAAGACAAAACAACGACATCTTGCGACGACTGTTGATACTTGGTATTCGCGTAGTCGTTTTTCGATAACTATTGACAACTATTGACACAACTCGGTATTCTCTAAATGATATTGACGTTGTTATTGAATTGATACGACTCTGTTTTTGTCGTCGCAGTTTTTGGTAACGACTAAGAAGTTTGCTGTTAAAATAAAAAAAACCAAAAGCAAAAGTAAAAGTGCAAATATGAAAATTACAAATAATGAACAGTTCCAAAAACTTGTTGAAGAGTTGGAGAAAAATCCATCCTTAGCAAAAGGTTTCAAAAGAGGAACAGTGCCAACAAATTTTAACCAACAATGGGAGAACATTGCAAGTGTTTTGAATGCTTCCGGACCACCGAGTAGAGATGGTGATGGCTGGCAGAAGGTTACTAACTTATATCCCTGGTTTTTTGTAGATTGATAAAATTAAAAATTTGGAGAGACTTAAAGATCAAAGTCAAAAGGAAAATGGTTGAAAACAAATCGGAGATGAGAGCAACAGGTGGCGGTGTAAATAAATATATTACACTGAGCCCGTTAGAAGAAGCTGTTGCAAACCTGCTGCAGTTTCAAAAACAGATAAATCCTGAAGGATCAGCTCATGGTGTTGCAGCAAGTTATGAGGAACTTGTCACTGAAGTGCTCGGTGTTGACCCAGTTATTGAGATGGAAACAACTGTTCACTCTGAAGAAATTTTACTGGAACAGGAGGAGCCTTCAACATCAAGGAACGGGAGCAGTTCAAGAGCCACTCCATCCGGGTCAAAGTCCACAAATATACTACCCTTAAGAGCTGTTGGATACACAATTTGACCTGGCTCCAATTTCCATCTCAGGAGCAATTTCCTCCAACACATAATTAAACGCATTTTTGTTTAAACGAAAGTATTTCTGAAATCTTGAATGAAAGAAAACTGTGATTGCCAATGGAAATTAATTAAACCTTAAACTTACTTGTTGTACGGTAGTTTTATGACATCAGACCTATATCGCAGTGTCTTTCTCTGTAAAATAAGTTTCTTTTTATTTTCTTCATCACTTGAATCAGAGTTTGAATCAGAAACAAAAAACATTTTTCAACAATTGGATGAATAGATACAAAATCTGATACAAAAATGTTAGGTATGTGATTTTTTTTATTGAAGTTATCGATAAACAGTCAACGTCAAGACAATAATGATACGGAATACCAAAAATGCGTTGATGTGATATTATATTGAAACGAAGTGATATTGATATTAAATTGACGACGACGTTGACGACGACAATCAGAATAAGGGTGAATAACTCACCACACACTTGACCTATCGAGACGAAATTTTCGGCATAAAGATTAATATAAAGATTAATATATACGTAGAACAGACTTTTGCGCTTAATTTGGCTGAGATCGAAAAGGCCCTACTGGTACCTCCCACACAAACGGTCTCATGGGCTTTGAGAAATAATATGACGATAACTCACCACAAGCTTGACTATCGAAATGAAATTTTGCACATAAAGATTTCTATATAGAACACACTTCCACACCAAATTTGGTTTTATTTGGGAATCTGGTGGAGGGTATCCAAAGTTCGGCACAGCCAAACTTAACATTTTTAACTTGTTTTAAATGGTCTAGGGGCCCTAAAAGTCGCTTTCGGTACACATGGATATTTGGGTATCTAATAACAAAATCATTTTCTCACGAAGCCAAAACTAAAAGTATTTCTGCAATTTGTCTTTACTTGGGTGAAGGTTCCTAGGGATATACAATTTTTACTCAAATTCAATTGCGACAATCTTGATAAACTGAGAGTCCGTCCTAGGGGTCAAACGCCCTGTTTTCAATTGGCTTTTCTGCACATCCAGAAGAACTGGGTAAAATATTGTCGGCTAAGCCCGTCTTAAGCTTAATAGTTTTGAATAAACCAAGATTGGCCATCGATAGCGGTCGTTTTCATAGACCCTTGGGGCCAAAAAAACGACCATTATAGTCAAGGCAAACCTATATAATATTTAACTACAAATCCACTTATAGATTTATTTCAAAGATTTAACTCAGATTGTAGTTTGTTCTCATTGGGCTTTGGGGGCCATAAAAATGGTGATTGTATTATTTTTTCATATTTCAATAGCGAATCCATGGATGGCTTGTAAGATTTATTCAGCCCAAACCTAATTTCGTTTTTACTTGGTTTGGCATAGGGTGATTTAATTTCAATGTTTAACAACGTCACTCAACAAATTATCCATATCATATTTCACTATAATTTTATTTGGCTAAAAATGTGGCCCCACCGTACAAACGGTGGGTTAAAACTAACTTAAATGTGTAGGTAAGGCACACAATACTGATAATTGTCTATAAATTGTTCATACAGAGCCAAGTGCCGCTCCTTTAGATCCAATGGGTCAATTGCATGGTACCATCCTGTGTCCTCTGCGTATCCATAACACTCATTTGGCGTACAAGTCGCCTCATGGAGGGACGTGTGGGCCGATTCACATCCAACGGCGTACGTTCATCAATTATCGACTTGGGGCGAGAACGACCAGAGCGCCGATTCGACGATGACGATGCATTCATTTCGAGCTCAACGTCTGAGCCGGCATTTGATGCTAAGACATCTAAGTTTTCATAGGAAGCTGGCTGAGAGAGGGTTTGTCTGAAATGGAAACATGGGTTATAAAATGAGTGGCTATACTCTATTTTAGGGGATATTTACATTTCTGGTTTGCAGGTACAGCAATTGTTTATGGTCCAGTCTTTGCCAAACTCTTCACCCTCCTCTATGGTTTGTGGCAAACGATGATGTAAAGTTTCCGGTAATCGTAGACCGGTAAGGCCGCCCAGCATCGACATGAAGCCCATGATAACCAAAGGTAGTTTCAGATTATCCTTTCCCTAGAAAGTGAATATATTATTTAATATTAGAAGTAAATAATGCCACAATGGAAATCTTACCAGGTATGTCACGAATGGTATAACAATCAAGCCTAGACCGCCCACATAACTGGAGATTCCTATGCCAATGCCACGTACTTGTGTGGGATACAGTTCACCCGCAAAGGGATAAATGATCAGAAAGGAAGCGGACAGCAAAGCCTTAGAGACCAGATACAAAATCAAGGTCTCATCAACAGCATCGTCGGGCAACATGACCGTTATAACACAAGCCACTCCACTAAGAAAGCCATTGGTGATTTAAAAGACAAAAGGTGTAAAGATTAAACCTAGGCACTTACCCCAATATCATGGATAAACTTAAAGGCCATCGCCGTCCCCAGCAGTCCATTAAATACCAACACACCAGGTAACTGGGAATTTCCACCACAGCCGATAGAAAGAAGCTGACATACTGATTGCTGCCCAAAGAAGGTCCATAATAGCTCAGACCCAAGTACACCGTTTCGTTGGCAAACCAGCTCAGGGTAATCAATATAGTTTTTAAGCGCATATTCGGAGTTCTAAGGATTACGGAGAGCTTTAACAGTTTAATGCCGCCATGGTTATTTAAAGCGCCACTTACTTGCACAAGTCCGAAACGCCCACATTGACCCGCTTCTTTTTCTCCTTTAATTTATTGCGTGATATTTGAGCTTCTAGTTTTGACTTAATGGCTGCGGGAAACTCATGACCATTGACCCGTGCCATGTTCTCCAGTATCTTCAATGCCTCCTCCAGCCGTCCTCTCATCAAGAGCCAGCGTGGCGATTCGGGCATTATGAATAAGTAGATGAAGTACAGATAGAACGGCACTGACGTGTAGTAGGATAACTTAACCCAATCTCTTTCGAGGTACGTTACGACGGAGAGTAACATTATGCCGGACGTGTAGAATGTACAGGTCATAACGGTTACAAATGAACGATAGTTCTCGCCCACAAGTTCAAGAGCTGGAAAGTATAAACAAAATTTTGAGAGTTTTACAAATTCATCACTTAATACACAATGTCCGAAGAAGAAGGTCCCGGCATAAAAGGTTTATTAGAAACAAGAACAAATCCAACTAGCAAGACTCGAAGCCCCTGAAAATTGTCCCCAAAGATCATATGCGATTAGAAAATTCACAGAGTACCTTAAGAAATCCTTCGAGAGATGCTTATCACTTCGAGATAGGAAATTATCCCAAAAATGTATGGATGACAGGAGAATTACGAAATTTTGGACGACATGCACAGAATTTCGTCCATAAAGCAGGACGGCAAAATATCCCGGATCATGTACTGGTATTATCACTCAAAACTCAATTAATGATAGAGAGTGATTAGGACTGCAAAACAAAATACCTGGAAAGAATTTTAGGGAAAGGTGGATGGAGTAAAATAAGTCGTCGTAAAGTTCGGCCAGGCCAATGCTTTTATACTCTCCATCATGGATTTCGTTGTATTGCGGCATTCACAGGATTTGGTTATTTGGTCGTTTGTTCATGTTTGATAGACCTACACTCTTGGGTCCCGCAGAATCTTCGTTCTATTTAGCTTTGTTAAAAAACTTTATTGTTTTTGAGAACCCATACGTCTACTTTTCAGGAGGACCGAAAGGGTCATAAGGAACCCGTAGATTAGGGCCTTATATTTAGACAAATCGTTAAATATTTAATTCACTGATTCTGAGTAACAATATGCCGATGTGCAATTGTCCCTTATTTTTGGAACCTTTGACCTATGGGCCAAGACCTCAAGTATAATCGAAATGTGAAAGAAATGTTAGTTTCGGGTTCATAAGGATACGTTTTGTGGTTTTTTAATACCCATATGTCCATAGTTGAAGGTGGCCGATTTTTAAGCCCCTACGGCCATATCGGGCCAGTCCAAGATCCAAATTGGCACAAATCTTAAATATATAAGTAGGCACATATTTGAATTTCAGTGTTTTTGGATATCCATATGTCTCCGAACGTTACGAAATGGTTTTTGGGCCCTAGGATCCATAGACCATGCCCATAGGTCTAGGCCTCCAATTCAGAAGAATCGTAAAATTGATGTCATATTCAGATAATCCAGAAAATGTTACAGTTTGTGATTACCCATATGCCAATGTTATAAAGCACACTTTTTTCGGCACCCTTGGGACCTTAGGCCCATGGGCCAAGACCTTTGATTTCTTTGAATTGAAAAAACAATGAGATATTTCTGGTTTGTGACGAGTTGTCAAGGTGGCCAATTTTTTGGCCAATAGGGCCTATATGGACCGGGCCAAATCTTAAATTTGCCCAAATCTTAATTATCGATTTATATTTAGATTTGTGAGAATATATCACCGTTGCTGGACATATGTCCCCGAACATTAGGGGACGCTTTTTGTGTTCCTGGACCCGTGTACCATGCCCATTGGTCAACGCCTCAAATTCAGCCAAATCGTCAAATCAATATTTAATTCAGATTCTTCAGAAGATACCACTGTTTATGTGTACCAATATATCCATGTAAGAAAGGAACTATTTTTCGGCACTTTAGGGACTTTAGATCTATGGGCCCCAAGGCCCCAAATTCAGTCAAATCGCCGAATAAATTTTATGTTCGTATTCCTAGCGAAATGTTATTGTTTTTTTAATTCCCATATGCACATAGTCAAAGGGACAGTTTTTTTTGGGTCAATTCGAGTCCCCCAATTGAACCAAAACTTAATTATAGGTTTATATTTGTGAGACAATTTTACTTTTTCTGCGTACCCATATGTCCCTGAGTACTAGGGGACATTTGACCAAGCCCCTTTTTTGGGGCGTTAATGCCTCCTCGGCAACAACTTCCAGAAATAACTAATTTTTTTATTTAACTGTTGTACTTAGTAGGGACATAACTACTGTTACAAAATTGAACACACCCATTTCAATAGTAGAACTGAACATACCCCGTTAATGTCAAATCAGTTTTGAAAGCTAACCTCAATAGCGTTAGTCTGTAACGGGATTTTAAAATTGTTTAACATTCATCATGGAGTGGTCAGATAATGAGAACCGTATCGCTGTAATAGCGCTTTTTAAGTGTGAAAAGAAAAAAAGCGATATTTTCAAAACGCTCCGGCCCCTAGGGATTAGCCACATGTTCGTCTACCGATGCATAAAACTGTTTGAGGAGACTGGAGATGTAAAAGAGCGCCACCGGTCTGGCCGCCCATGCTCTGTTCGGACACCGCATGTCATCAAAGCCGTTAAATCAAGAATTCACAGAAATCCGCTCCGAAAACAGAAAATCATGGCCCGTGAGATGAATATCACGCAAAAGTCCATGAGTCGAATCTTTAAAAAAGACTTGGGACTTGGGGCTTTCAAACGACGTACCGGACATTTATTGACTGCAGCTTTAAAGAAATAGGATTGAAAAATGCAAACGTCTTTTGGTGAAGCACGTTGATAACTTTGACAGAAAAGTTTTGTTCACCAATGAAAATTTTTTAACGTATGCGCGGTAAAAATGTATGCGCGGTCATCTAAGGAAGCATCTGAACTGATCCCAAGATTGGAAAAGGGTCATTACCCAGCTTCAGTCATGGTTTGGTGGGGTGTCTCTTACAATTGGGTCACTGACCTGCATTTCTGCGAACAAGGAGTCGGCCAAAGTTTACCAAGAAACCGTTTTGGAAGCCTCTTAACAATTCCCAGTTCCAAAACCAGCCATGGACTTTCCAGCAGGATTCTGCGCCGGCCCATAAGGCTTTTGGCAGCTGTTGTGAAACCTCTTAACAATTCCCTGTTCCAAAACCAGCCATGGACTTTCCAGCAGGATTCTGCGCCGGCCCATATGGCTCAAACGTTCCAGGTCTGGCTTCGAAACAATTTGCCAAAGTTCATTTCCTCTGAAGAATGGCCCTTAGGCAGTCCAGATTTGAACCCATTGGATTACAAATTGTGGACGGTTCTAGAGGACAAGGTATGTCACAAAAGATATCCCAACATTGGATCTCTTAAGACTGCGAGCAGGGGGCATTTAAATTCCATTATTTTTTAAACTAATTTAACTTTATTTAATAAAATCGAGTGGGCCTTACCACGAATAAAAGAAAAATAAATTCCACACACTGAGTTTCTTAATGTAGCAATATTCATCAGCCACCCTGTATCTTGATAGCCTAATGAAACTCGTATCGAAGCTTTTAGAAATCATGTCTGTTTTTTTATTGGATTGTAAAGAAACTAATGTCATATTTAAATTTGTGAGAAAATGTATTGTTTTTGGTAAAATAAGTTGAACTTACATATATGTGAAAGCTATATCCTAATCTGAACCGATTTTTACCAATTTCAACAGCGTCTGTCCTTGCACAAGAAACTAACCTGTGTTAAATTGCATCAAGATGGGATATAATATGTGGCTTTCAGAGCTAAAAACATAAATTCGGATGAACATATGCGGAAACTATATCGAAATTTGAACCGATTTTCTTCAACTTTTATAACGTTCTTCCTTGGTACAAAAAACCAACGTGTGCCAAAATTTATCAAGATTGGATGACATACATATTCTAAAGCTAAAGAAATCGGGAAAACATATGTGTTCCGGAGAAATATATCAATCTGTACCGATTGTCAGGATTGGATGTTAGATGTGGCTTCTAGAGCTAACAACATAAAAATCGGATGAACATTTTTGTGGCATATTTAAATCTAAACCGATTTCCTTCAATTTTGTAAGATTGAATGCAATATTCGTCTCCTAGAACTAAAAACATAAAATCGGACAAACATATGTGTGTGGGAGCTAAATCTAAATTTGAAACGATATTCTTTAATTTTAATAACGCCCTTCCTTGGTCCAAAAACTAACTCGTGTCAAATTTTGTCAAGATTGGATGTAATATGTGGATTTTAGAACTAAGGACATAAAATCGGATAAACATATGTGTAAGGCAGCTATATCTAAAACTAGACCGTTTTTATTTAAATTCTATAACGTCAATATACGTAAAGGTGGGTGGGTCTTCTTTGAATACTTGTGGAAGTGACAAACAGTATAATTCTTTTAAAACCCTGTTCCATGGAGCACGTTATAAATAGCACCAATATACGCATACTTACATATAATAAATGGAATCTGATACACTGCAGGTATAGTGAGACCCACAATAACTCGACTCCCGGCCCAAGTCCAAAAGTCCTTACTTAACGATGTCACTAAGCTACCAATGAGCAAAGTGGCCAAACAGGTGAAATACGAAGTTCGGCGACCGGCGCGGTCGTTCAGCAACCCAAACAAATAGACACCTATGGGGCCGCCAACGTTGAGAGCTGCCAAACCAATGGTGGGGTATATATCCTTGTCGCATACCAGATCGAACTAAAATTGAAAATACTGATTAGTAAATCTAATCTTGTTTTGCATACGGGAATGTTTGTTGGAAGCAGGATAGTATGATGAGAGTTATTCAAAGCTAGATGATGAGTTCACTGGCATTACCTACACATGGAAATGATTGAAATGCTAAGGATTGGGAAGCCGTGGAGTTGGGTGTACAACGCCGGTCAGCCTGCATACATCGATTACTATGGAAGACCACACTTCAGTGGTGTTGTACTCCCAGCCCTGTGCACACTTTTCAACGGGCCACTTGGGATCCGGCTGCAGGTCGCTGATGCTGGCATTTTCCAGCAAGTGGGTCCAGTTGACGGCATAACGGTAACATTTGCTATGCGCCCCAGTATTGTGTTCCTGTAAACAGACATACACTAAGAATTTGACAAGTAAACAAATCGAAATGTAAACAATGCCACAGTGGCTGTCTCTCTTCGGTGCATGCCATGCAACACCAACCAACCCTTTCTTTCACTCTGGCAATGTCAATGTCACACTGACTATGGCTTCCGTGGGACAACTTGGTCTCCGAATGAATCATCTTACCATATCTGGGGGCAATGCCAACGATTTTCTTTGGTCCACCGTTAATATGTTGAGTAACTCTGGTATTTTGCACCAGTAATCTTCGGGCGTATCGGACATAAAGAGCTGATTGAAAGCACAAAAGCCACATGGTATACAAGCTGGCAGGCATATGCCGAAGACCAACAGTTTCTGATATTTGCCAAATTCGCCAATGGAGGGTAGTAGGTCATCCAAATCGAATTGTTCCTGCGAAAAGAGACTGCGTTAAACTTCTGGCAATTTTTTATATTCTGCTGCTAGTGGAAACTTACGTCTTCCGGCTCAGCATCGCCCACGGCCTTTTGTGGAGCAATAGGTTTGTGAACTTCAGACTCATCTTCATAATCGCTGTCATTTTCTATGGGCATTTTATGTGCAGAGTTTGTAGCGCGTGTACGTTTGTGGAGGAAATGTTTAACCAATTTGTACGAAAACTGAAAGAGCACTATTGTCAGACGGAGACCGACGTGTGTCGCTGCATACGGGTGTGAAGAAGAAAGGCTAACGGTGGAAGACCGTCAACTGCAGTCAGCGGTAGATGGGTACATGCTTGCATTCGAGCCTCGATGTTTACATGCATGTATTTTTCGCCCATCGCTTAATGTGACCGACTAAAGACGCTGGTGCTTAGTGGCAGTTGGAACAATTGTCATTCGATGCAGCTTGACAAGTGACAGTAGCGTAAATTTAAATTAGCCAATATTAGTGTACATGGAATGAACTCTACATCTTTGCATACCAATAAAATATTGCCTTGATCTGAACTACAAAAATTCCCTTGGATTTACCAAATGTAAAAAAATCTTGACGGCAATTTGATTTGACGCACTGAAAGATTAACGGCCGTATGCAAAAAAACTTAAAACAGGTTAATAAACCATTATTAGACAAAATCACTGAAAAGTGTATGCAAAAACATAAATTAGCGTTAAAAACCTCTTATAAGCCTCCTATAAGTCTGAAAAAGTTATAGTGCACTTTACCCTACTATAAACCTTTTTTAAGTTGACAGTTTGTCATTTTGACAGAAAATATTGTTTGTTTACGTTGAAATAATTGCAGAAACACAACATTTAATTAATTTAAAATAAAAAAGTAATAAAAGAAAGATAAAATGGAAGCGTTAAATGGAATTATACGAATTGGTAAGTACAGCAAATGTTATTAAGTGAAATTAATTAAATATACATTTGACATTTTCAGATACCTTAGCACGGCTTGCAAACTTAAGTTCCCGAAGGATATACAAAGAAAGAGCCAATCCATTTTCTCTTCCAGATCATCAGTTCAAGCTGAAATATCGGTTTTCAAAATCAAGCGTTAGAAAAATTGTGGAGTTAATTAAGGATGACATCGCTGTGGACAAGAGAGGATGTGGAACTCCCGCTGAACTTCAGGTTTTGATTGCGTTACGTTGCTGGGGTCGTGGAGAGGTATTCATTCATTCATTGTAACTTTTTTGATTAATAAGAAATTTAAACATATTAATAGTATCAAGACGACGCCGCTGACCTCCATGGTCTTACGCAATCATCAGTGTCGAGAATTTGTGCAAGAGTTGCAAGAGGTTTAGCTCGTCACGGTAAAGACAAAATTAAAATGCCAGCATCTCTCGAGGAAGAAGCAAGATTAATGGGAGATTACGAAGTTATTCGGAACTTTCCAGGCGTTATCGGAGCTATTGATGGCACTCACATCAGAATTAAAAAAAACCGGCGGAGAACAGGCACAATGTTATATCAACAGAAAGGGTTATTATTCCCTGAATGTACAGGTAAACTTTTTTCAAAGTAAACATAACCTTTTTTGAAAAATTTATTTTATTATTTTTTGCAGGTAATTTGTGATGCTCAGTTAAAAATACGAGATATTGTGGCAAGGTGAAGGGGTAGTACCCACGACTGTCGCATTTTTAACGAATCCAGAATTAAAGAGCGTTTTGAAAATGGCGAATTTAAAGGACGCTTACTTGGCGACTCGGGATATAAACTCACGCCTTATTTGTATACACCATTACTTCACCCACAGAACGAAAAAGAAGTAAAATATAATGTAGCTCATATAGCTACATGGAATACCGTTGAGAGATGTTTTGGTGTATGGAAACAACGATTCCGATGCTTGCTAATGGGAATGACTGTCCACATTTCGAATGTAAAAACTGTTATTGTTGCAGTAGTGATGTACATAAAATGTAAACACATTCGAAATTCGAATACCATGTACCCATTAAGGCCGATAGGGTATTGAATAGGTAATCTAATTTTCTTTTCGGTTTATTATTTCTGACAGTATCAAATGAAATAGTTATAACTGATAATTATTTACATTAATAACTAATTTTTATTGAAAAAACAACATAAAAACAAATTCATATTTGATTACCACATACCAAAAATCAATTACAATTCGATTACCTATTGACATAAATACATAACTTATACACAGCATTGCCAGGTCAAAACAAAATCATTCTCATAAACCTTCAGCAACTAAAAGACTCTTAACAAACGTTTTTGCATACCATTTCTTAATAAACGTTTATTAGGCTTAAAGTACTTTTTAGCTAAAGTACACTTTAAGTCCACATTAAAGATTTTTTTTGCATAAGACTGTAAAGCTATAACTACACAAAAAAATCCTATATTCAAACAAAAAATTAAGTAGGATTCCTATGAAAAAAACTTCACATTTAAACTAAAATATTCATAGGCTTTTTATCGAAAAATATTTTCGATTGCAAGCGATAAATAAATTCTCATATTTACTTAAAAAAATTGTATGCCATTAATCGAAAATATTAAACCGTCTTATACGAGGGGCGATGAAAAACGTTGACCACGCATTTTTTTCTTGGTGCTAGGGAATAAGAAGAAGTCATTGGGTGCCAAATCAGGGCTGTACGGTGGATGGTCCATCAATTCGACATCTTGAGTGGTCAAATAGCTCATCGTTTCAGCTGATGTGTAAGAGCTCGCATTGTCGTGTTGCAAAACGACAATGCGAGCTCGTACACAAACACTGTTGGCAAACAAATGGCTGAATGTCACTCAGAATTGGCCGTCATACGTTCCACTAAAGGCACTGTGGCAACATGGCCGGTTATACCGAAAAAAACGCAATCATTTGCTTCGATGTACTTCTTTCACGAACAACTTTTGTTGGATTTGACTCGTCCTGAAAGACCCATATAGTCGATTGCTGTTTTGTTTCGGGTTCATATGCATAGATTTATGATTCGTCACCTGTGACTATGTTATACACTGCCCTTGAGCTAACGCAGTTATACTTTTTCAACATCTCTTTGTACTAATTCATATGAGCCTTTTTTGGAGCATTCGTCAAATTATGTGGGATCCAACAAGAACAAATTTTTTCACGGCCAAATGAACTTGCAATATCCTATTGATGCTTGTCATACTAATGCGGTATGTCACATGTCGGTCTTGCTTAATTAGTTCACTCACATCATCGATGGTTTCTGGCAAAGTGATCGAAGGACGTCCTTCACAAAATTTATCCTGGAGCGAACGGCGTCTGAGACTGAACTCTTGGTACCAGCGATAAACAGTTGTTTTTGATAGCGCTTCATCGCCAAAATTTGAAACAAGTTGATTTAAACACTCTTGTCTCGATAACCCACGACGAAAATCGTTAAAAATCATCGCACGAAAATGTTCATTGGATAATGCTATTTTTTTGACTAAGATGCGTTTTTCAACACACTGTAAACAAAACAATTCGCCCTCAAATGTCAAAATGTTCCGAGTGAAGTTATGCTAAAAAATGTCAAAGTTTACAATGGAAGTTCCAGTTTGCATCTGGGAACACAAGTATTACCAGGACTCGAAATATAAATAGCAACCCTCATACCATAAGGTCCGTTTTTGGGTTTCTAACGCCCAGAGGTTTAGAAACATCCGTATAATGTTGGATGTGTGAGATACGTCTCCAATGTCGATCCCAAGTTGAGCCATTCTTTCTTTAGATATAATGAAAAAATGTTTAGCAAATACTTAAAAAGTGTAGCTTTTTCATAGGTTATTTCAGTTACTTATTAATATTTCCCATTTAAGTCCTAGCTCATTTAGTTTGGCCGCTATTTTGCTTTAATCAGGCACTCAGACGGACGGATATCATATGATCGTCTATGAATTGTAATGGTTCTCCGATCGATATATCGCGAAAGGAAACATTTTGAAAACACTTTATTCTATGGCGGAGGCTACACAAAGAGAAAAAGTCAGTTGGAGATTGGTTTACAAATGGAATGACAAACTTTTATATACTCCCATTGTTCAAAGTTGAACATGTTTTAAATTGTGCGTTGGGTAATGTTGCATTCTTAAGTGCAGCCCATAAAATTGTTAACTGTATACATTAGATAATATTTGTATGCTCGCTCATGATCGTACTTTTCCACATGGTGATAATGACCAGTGGTAGGAGCAGCCTGCACACACAAGAAATGTGTCACTTTTCGAGTCATCAGGATGAATACCAGCCTAAGGGATGTACAATGTTATTAAAAATTGTATTGTATATTTTGTATTGAATATTTGGCCTACGCTTTGATTTGTAAACTCTGCAGGAGGTCTTACAAGATGACTTGAAATATTTTCAACATTTGATATAATCACTTTTTGTATAAATAAAATTTAGTATCTTACAAATACTCAAAATGGAATGACGTGTGTTTCACTCACCCATCATATGGTGGAGAGTATCAGGTGTACCATTCCAACAATTTTTAACAAAATAACACAAGCTCAATGGTAAACCAATACTTGCTGAATAAGGACAATTACGTTTTGTTTTCATTTTCTTCAAAGAAAGTCTGAATATTAGGTCAAAATTTGCGATGGAAATTATTATTATTTTTTAACTACAAATTATTTTTGGACTGAACCTCGTTCAGTGCACGAAATAGCATTCGGTTGAACTGATGACACATTTGAAGGTCTTGCAAAAAATTCGGCTGTGACAACAAATTTCGTTTGGTATATTAGCTAGGAGCCGACGTTACTTCAATGACAATTAGACCCCAATAATTGGATAGATGTGTGCCTAAATGGAATAATTGTGTTTTTTCGTGAATTTTCTACAATACGAATATACATTTTTTTCCATATTCATATAAAAAATTTAAAAAAAAATACTTTACAGCTGACCACAATATTAGGAGATCCATGCACTGAAGATTTGGGTGTTCGGTGTTATACTGATGAACTGTTTCATTTATATATTAGTTCTCAGTCGGATCAAGAGAAGGTCTCAGTTACAAATATGGAATTTAAATAAATTGCGTGATATGGTTATGGGAAATAATGTTTGTAAACGTATTTAAATCATTTCATCATTATTTCATCATTATACCGATACTTTATCACTTCCAACGGTAACGAATATCATTCGGCTTCGCTGATAAAAACCTAATTTTTCAAAATATTTTATTTATATTTTTTCAAAATAAAAAAATACAAAAATTTAAATCAAGTGTGGAATCTTTAATGTTTATTCGAAAGGACGTTTTATGCCATTTATTTTTGAATATAATTTCCTTCAAAGTGTGGCCACAAAAACTTCTGAATCGTAGCTGGTTTGTCAGCATAGACTTTGGCCTTTACATAGCCCCAAAGAAAAAAGTCTAAAGGTGTGATATCACACGATATAGGCGGCCAACTCACCGGACCAAAACGGGAAATTAGCTAGTCTTCGAGCAGCTGTATGGTAAGTGGCACTGTCATGTTGAAATCAAATTTCATCAAGATTACTACGGGCTTCAATTTGAGGTAGCAAAAAGTCCGATATCATGGCGCGAGAGCGGGCACCATTCACGGTTACGTTACGGCCATCAAAATATGGACCGATGATTCTACTAGGCCATAAACTGCACCAAACCGAGGTTTTCTCTAGGTATAATGACACCTTTTTGACCTCTTCTGGTTGCTCTTCAGCCTAAATATGTCAACTTTGTTTATTGACGTAGCAGTTGAGCCAGAAATGGCACTCATCCCTGAACAAAATTTTGGCCGAAGCCGATCGCTTATTTCCATAATACACAATTAGAAGACGTTGTTGCGGTGTAAGTATTTCCATGATGAAATGTCAAACAGTACTGAAAACAAATAAAAACTAAAATTTAATTCAACTCACGCGTAATCTGTGAAAAAAAACCCGATTGAAAAAATACCTCTAGATGGATCACCCAAAATTAGTTGTTGCAACGAATCTCTACTCTGTGTGTATACAGACATCGATGAACTCAGAGAAAAATTCGGACTACATCTTTCAGTTGCTGTCACTTAAGTAAAAATAATTGGTAGTCAAAACCGCCATTTTGTATTATAAATATATTTTGCTTAGAAATATTTCCTGGTACTAACAATTGGTTATGACAACAAATAAGTTCTTTCTAATTATAATTATTATCTTCGCATTGCTTACACCATTAAAAATATATTTAAAAAAATTTAACGACACAAATAAATGAAAATGTTTTATTTGTTTTATTGTTGCTTTAAGATAGTGGAAATATCTTTTTCAAAATGCCAACCGTAAAAAATCAAGTGCTTAAATTAGCAATTTCGTATTTATTTAAAAATAATTTCATTTGAATTTATTTGCTTAATTTACCCTTAAGTGCTTAATTGAATATATTTTGTATCTAAGAGTCCATGTTCTGAAAATTCCCGAGCACGAACCAACATTCGGCTATGCTTTTGGAATACTTGGAGTACAATGAATTCGGTTGTAACCACGAATCTGTTCTATGTGTGTGATTATATGTAGACATGTGAATCCCTCTGGTACTGCTAAGTACGCTTTAGATGGATTTACTTTATATAGTACGATTTACATCGTAGAGCTAGCTTCTTTATCGCTTCTCTCCTTACACCTAATCCCCTTATTTATGACCACTATCAAACGATAAATGTAAATCGATTTGTTTAATACATAAAAAATTTCTATATATTGAATTATTAACGCCGATAACAGCATGACTTAACTAACACTAAAGACTACATCGAGGTGTTATCAACTCAATAACCAGCAGCCGGTTTACCAACGCACAGTCTTCCAAATCCGATCTTGTGTTTGCTAATAACGAAACATATAAGCCCAATAAAAAGTTATACGAGGATTACGCGGTACGTCTGAAACAGCATAAAGCACATACGAGTACAGAGAACAGATTCGCTACAACAACGGCTTTTTTTTGCTAACCGAATAATTGTGGTTCCGTGTACTCCAATTATTCCATCAGTACAGCCAATTGTTAGTGCGGAGTTTTCAGTACATGGAACTTTAATTTCTAATAAATATCTTTTTTAAGAAGTTTAAAAAAATATATTTTTCTTCAACATTATAAACCTTTTTTTAATAAGAAAAACGCCTTATTTGAGCAGAAAAATCTCTTTTTTAATTTTCAATTGTTGGGAAAAATGTATTTGCTTTTTAAAGTTTAAGATATTTATTTTAGAAAACAATTTTGAAAAAATAAGTATTTTGTTCTTCAACTTGAATGATAAATATTTTTAAAGATATTTTAAAAATTTTCACTTAAAAAAATATTTATCACAAAATTTCAAAACTTTTTGAACTTTACTGATAAATACTTAAGTTCAAAATAAATTTAAGTAGCCACAACAAGCGATTGTTACCACCAATTATTTTTAATTTATAATTATCAATATTTTTTATTTGGCTCCCTCATCCGATCAGGACATTTCTGATTGTTTCGGGTCGAATCTCTTCAATGGCAACTTCGATTTCATGTTTCAACGCTCCAACTGTCTTTGGAAGCTTTGCGTAACATTTATCCTTAATGGCTCACCACAGAAAATAATCCAAATAATCAAATGAAAGCTCCGAGGCGGCCAATTGACATCACAATTTCGCCTGATTATTCAATTTTCGGAAACAGTGCGTAAAATACTCGAAATTTCCCCCGATTTTACTTTGGAATGGAAGGCTAGAGTCATTCGAGTATGGGTAAGTGATACGTAGCTGCAGGATGGCAGATCAAGCAACCAAGGGGTGACTAGATATTAGGTGATAGGTCACCATGGTTGGGGAGGGTAAACCGAGGCATATCACATCTTCAACAGTGCCCATGGTGAACCAAGGCTGATGAAACCAGTCCACTTTTAGGTATTCGATCCTGTTTTTTTTCCTTCTACTTACAGTTTGTTGAATTTTTGTTTTGTCAACTATACGAGGCACATTACATCTTCAACAGGGCCCATGGTGAACCAGGGCTGATGAAACCAGTCCACATTTAGGTATTCGATCCTGTTTTTTCCTTCTACTTACAGTTTATTGAATTTTTGTTTTTGCCAACAAACAGCTTCCTAACCCTGAACCACAGTCGGAGCTTAAACGCCAGCAACCAGCGCCAGCCAGCACATATCGTACTCCAGAGACAGCGGTACCCTCCATGAGACGCACGACACGTTATTGTTCTACACGCAGAAAAAAGTATGGTTAAGGTGACAATATTCGAAGAGGATAATACTATTGTTGGGTATATGGTTGTGGTACAACAATATTATGATTCTTACAACAATAGTATGATTCAAATACAACCATATTATGATGCTCACCACAATAGTATGATTCAAATACAACCATACTATGATCCTCACAACAATATTATGATTCAAATACAACCATACTATAATCCTCACAACAATAGTATGATTCAAACACAACCATACTATAATATCCAAAACCATAGTATGATCCTCACAACCATAGTATGTTTCACATACAACCAAAGTATGATCCTTACAACCATAGTATGATTCACACGCAACCATGTTATGATGCCTACAACCATAGTATGATCACACATAATTCAATATAATTTATCCCCAATATAATTTATTAGAATTTGTTTTAGTTGTCGACAATAGATTTGAATTATGAAAATTATTCAAAAATACATCGAATTCAAAATAATAGGAGTGATTTATTTTACAGTAGAAAAAATAAGTTTAAATAAACGTAAGCGTTTTTATTAAAAATATTTCAGTAAAAAAAGCCAAAGCAGCTTGTTTAAAAAAATTTAGTTTCGATAAAAAAAGTACTATTATTGCATTAGATCCGTACCAATAACATATGTTCTTATAAGCATATTTAAATGAAGAAAAATTACAATCATACAGTATGATTGCCGTAATCATATTATTGTTAACATAAAACGCAAAACACAATACTTTTGTCACACCAACCATATTTATTGTTGCTATAACCATATTTTCATTTTTGAATTTGGCAATAATACTATTGTTACATTTTAACAATATTAATATTGCAGCAATTATACTATTGTCAAAACTAAACTCAGTTAACAATGCTATGGCTGCGACGAACATACTTTTATTGCGGAGAACATATTATTATTGCCGTGACTATGTAGTAACCATGTTTTTTCTCTGCGTGTACAAGTTGGCTGTTTCTCGAATGGATTGCTTTAGTTCATTCAAAATTGTTGGTTTTGCTTTGTAGACTTCCTGTTTGCAATAACACCACAAGAAAAAGTCAGGTGCAGTAAGGTCAGGCAACCTGGGGAGCCAACGGAATCTTGAGTTTCTGGATATCAGCTTTTTCTTCGCCATTCTGTCATAACAGGCCAGGCTATGTGAGGATTTGCACCAGCCTGCTGAAACCACACAGAGTTAAAAGAAATTGTCATTCGGCGTAATTCTGGATAGAAAAACTCTCTCAACATTCTCAAGTAACGGTCTCCAGTAACCGTAACGGTGTGGCCGTTTTCTTCGAAGAAGTAGGGCCCGACAATGCTGCGTGATGAAACTGCATACCATACTGTGACACGAAGTGGATGCAATTCCGTTTCATGGAGTATCTGTAGGTCGGAAGCACTTCATATTCGACAAATTTGCTTGTTTCTGTTGCCAAATGGGCCTCGTCAGACATTAAAAAACAGTTCAGCATGTTTCCATCTTCTTCAAGCATTTGAAGCATCTTTTGGCAAAATTTCAAGCGAATCGGGAAGTCTGCTGCGTTCAGTTTGTTGGCCATTTAGATTTGATATAGGAATAATCCAAATCTTTATGTACTTTATAATTGACTGCAATGACTATCTTCTTATACCCATTTAAGCAGATAAGCTTCTTGTCGAAAATCTAGGATTGTTTTGTATGGCGGCAGCTATAGCAGTGATTGTTTCCTGCGTCCGAACTGAAGGGTTTCGATGGTAAGGTATTATCTTGACTGTCCCATGCTCGGCAAATTGTTATCAAGTCTCATGATGGTCCATCTGCTCGGAGGATTGCCGCCAAACGTGCGCCTATACTCTCTTTGAACCAAAAGTACAGACCCCAGTGTGTGTTAGCGGTGGACAATCCAAATTCTTATGTCAGTGTTCCAGTAATCCATTTTTGTTAAATCTAAAAATCAATCTGCAAAATAAAGAAAAAAAATTATGCGGATTCATTAATAGAAAACAAGTTTTTTAATATTTTTTGGTAGCGGCTTTCATCAGCCACCCTGTATCAGTAATATATTAAGACTGACCTTACTCAAGCTAAAGGTATTTTTTGTAAAACAGGTTGGTGAAAACTATCTCATAGTCGGCCACCCCCTGTTTCTATAGGTCAATCATCCTTTTTATGGGCGTTACAAACATCACCATGAACTCATAATACCCCTGTACCACAGTGTGGTGAAGGAATAAACAAGGCTTTGCCGTTTGGAACAGGCTTTTAAGAGTTGGATCCGATAGTATTGTATAGCCAACTAATTTGAGATAAGCCGCCGTCTATTTTTAAGTGCGATGTTCAGGGAAATACTAACACATATCCGAGCATGATCACTTCCAGACACTGTGCAAATGGAAAGGCAAAAAATGGTAGCGACGAGACTGCACCAACAAACAGTTCACACACTCTCATAATGCCAATAAAAACCATTGACTTTGAACCAGGTCTAGAAAACAAAAAAAACCGAAATAAAAGTTTACGCTTTTTGTAGTGCAGCTAAGCGATTCTCGAAAGGAGACCCGCAGAAGAAGATGCAGTCATGAAGAAAAAAAAAACAAAGAAAAACGACCCAGGCTAACACCACTGGACACAGCTCGCTCGTTCGTATTGATTAATTTATTACGCGGCGCATTAGGTGACTCCAATGACTGACTTTATGCTTTCAGGGCCAAAAAGTGTTGCAAAAACCTGGCTGGAGATGGCAACTGCTCTACGGCTGCTTGAATGCTTGGCTGCGTGGCAGTAGGCTATTGAGAGCAAATCGAGGTGAGTTCGGCTGGGGTTTATCTGCGAAAGAAGAACGTCTTAACTTTTGCATAAATTGCTGTTAACATGATCGGAACACGGAGTAGAACGGAACAGTGGAGAGTGCAGTGCGGTGCCAATGTTCGGAACTACGTGTAAGCTTAGCTTTTGATGCTGGCAACCAAGTGTCATGTTCATGTCCAAGTGGTTGTTGTTGCTGTTGTCGATATTGTTCTTGTTCTGTTGTTATTTTAATAGCCAATTACTCACTCATTCACTCACTCAGTCAGTCAGTATGTCTGTCTGTCTGTCTGTCTTTTTGGCCAGCTTACACTAGGCCACCATGGACGCTGGTTTTTTTTCGCTTCTCCCTCTTTTTTGTGGTCGATTCTTGGTATGGTCCGGCAGACATTCAATTGAAAATAAATTAATGGGTTCTAGTAGATCATTGTGACACCTGATCATTAAAAAACTATAAAATAATAAATGTTCTAAGCAAAATACTCGTACAGAAATAACAACAAAAACAACAACAATGGGACAATTGTCGTTTCTATTACATGAGAAATCCTTTAAGAGTTAAAACGTCATCAAGGAAGGGTTGGCACTTTGGAGTGATGGACTATCTTTGAAAGATTTGTTGGGTAAGCACTGGAGAAGCACTTGGTGTCGGTGGTAAGGGTAAAGAAGCACTGACATTGCAAGGCTTATGGTGCAATGGTGCGAATGGTGCAAAATCAAATTCTCTGCCAATAGATGTTTCTCAAATGGTCACCCATTTGTCAAATAACAAAGAAGGAAAAAATACTTAAGTCGGGCGTGCACGACTTTGAGCTGCCCTACATTACTCACCTATTCAGAATATAAGTATATCGCGCCTTTGCCTGCAGATGAAGCAAGATTAGACCTAATTTATTACGTCTAGGGCGGCAAGTACATATTTCGTAAAGCAATATGAGAGCACAGACCAGCCCACTTTCACTAGAGATAATAACAGGTTGAACATGCAGTGCATTGCTTATTTGAGAAAGATTAGGGCTATTCAAAAACATGGTCTAATATCTACACAAAGAAAAAATTAGTTGGAAATCGGTCCGAATTACAAAAGTTCGGCTGGATAAACCGATTTTCTGTTGCAACAACCAACATGGTTCGAGATATTATATGATAATTGCTACAACCATATCACGGTATTCACAGCCAATAACACAATTATACAAACCGAATTCAGTTAGCTATTGGTTGCGACAACTGGCGGTTATGGCAAGCAACCATTTGTGATATCAATGTTACTTTGGTACCAATAATTAGTGGTGACAACAGATTAGTTCTTTTGGCTGTTGTAACATAAAATTGTTTTTTCCAACCCTATAATATTTTATCGGTTCTAGTCAAAACATAATTTTTTTTCTTACTTCGAAATCATATTTCGAAATCCCCAAGAAATATATTAAAAAAAAATTGTCGGACATTTTAATTTTCTTGGGTTAGGCGCTTAATGCTTACAAACGATACTGCCATATAAACAAACGAACTATAAATACAGGGTGTCTGCCGGGAAGGTATACTACAGGGTGTCCGTCGGGAAGTTATACTACTTTGTTTGTTTATAATTTTTGATTAAATAAAAGAGAATGGACCTAATATTGATAAATGTTTTATTTAATGTTGACAATGATGTATAGAATACACGCAGAAAAAAAGTATGGTTGGTGTAACAATATTCGAAGAGCATCATACTATTGTTGGTTATATGGTTGTGACACAACAATATTATGATCATCACAACAACAGTATGGTTCACACACAACCATACTATGATCCCCATAACAATATTATGGTCCTCACAACAATAATTTTATTCACACACAACCATACTATGATCCCCACAACCATATTATTATTCACATTCAACCATACTATGATCCCCACAACCATATTATGGTCCTCATTACCATAGTATGTTTAACGTACAACCATAGTATGATCCTCACAACCATAGTATGACTTACACACAATCATACTATGATCCCCAACATTTTTTGTAAAGATTGGGTAAAGTTGTTATTTAACAATAGAGAATTTTATTAAGTAATTTATGTAGCAATAGGAGTGATTTATTAAACAGTAAAAAAAATATTTATTAAAAATATTTTTTAGTTATACTAATTCGTAGTTTGTTTGGAAAAAATTTAATTATTTTTACTATTATTGCGTAAGATTCGCAAATAAAACATTGTCAAAATAAAAAAAGTACAATTTTGCCGGTATGATTGCCGTAATCATGTTATTGTTAACATAAAAGCCACATAAACAATACTTTTGTTCCACCAACCATATTTATATTGTTTCTACAACCATATTTTCATTTTTAAATTTGGCAACAATGCTATTGTTACATTTCAACAATATTAATATTGCCGCAATCATACTATTGTCAAATTGAAATTCAAAAAACAATACTATGGTTGCGACGACCATACTTTTATTGCAAAGAACATACTATTGTTGCCGTGACCATATAGGAACCATATCTTTTCTCTGCGTGTACAATATCAGATAAATGTCCACCTCTGTTAGCCTCGCAAATGCGAGCCCTTTTGAGCACATTTTACATTACATTCAGCACGGCGTCGAATCGAGGCTGATGGATTGTTTTGAACACTTTCTTGAGCAGCAGTAATGTTTTTAACCGATCTTGCAGTACGTTGTGGTCCATGCTTGGGCTTAGCAGCTACAGACCCTCTTTCATCGAAATCATTCACTACACGATAAATAGTGCGTTTTGTTGGCACGCTGTCTCCCAAAAATTTCACCTAACTTTCTCATCGTCACAGTAATCGATGATTGATTTTGATAAAATGTTTAACGATTAATCGAATATTATTCCAAAATAAATTGGCCACGTCTCTACTTCACGACTGCCAAATATGAACTCTCAAGACTAATGTTTACCAAAATGGCGGCAAAACAAAGTAGTATACCTTCCCACGACAGCCGGTTCTATGCACCGGATCGACCTGAAGCAGCAATTCTTCGGCCAAGGGCTGTCACTCCGGTACGGTGTGCCGCTACAACAACAACAGTATACCTTCACAGCGGACAACCTGTATAAAATAGTTTCGAGTATGTAGGAACAGGTTTAACTGTAATTTAGCGACATTACTCATACTTTCACCATAGATACATCCTTATTTCTCAAAACAACATCCAATTTTTTTTGGTGCCGACCCATTTTTTCAGAGATACGGCCACCCAAAGCTTGACAGTAAATATTCTAATATACCTTAAGTAATTCTTTCCGATTGGCATCACTGCAATGCTTATCAAAACATCTATCCAAAGACGATTTTTTTCTAATTACGAGTAATTGACCCATTTCAAGATGAAAAATATTAAAACTTGTCAAAAATTACGTATCAACGACAATCTACAACAACAACCAATACATGCACAAATTGAGTTCCAATAATCATCTTCGTCTGTTACCTATAATTGTTTTCTTCAACCGAAAGTGTCAGTTCCCTCTGCTGAAAACTGCTATCATCCCAATCAACATTCGGTTGTAACGATGGAAAACATGGATAGTACACGAAATCACCAAATTCGGTTGGCAAACAATTTTGATGTGGCTGTTCTCTGTGTGTATAATTAAACCTGGTAAAATTGTTCTCAAATTTCGCATGATATTACCGATTACACAGAGAAAAAATTAGTTGGAAGTCGGTTGGAATTAAAAAAATAAATATTTCGAAGCAAAAGAAGAATTTCGGTTGTAATCACCAAATGTTTTCAATTGTAATGGATATTCGACATACCGCAAGATGATAAATATGATCATCGTTGTGGCAACTTTTCTCAAGTGTACACAAAGAGAAAATATCAGTTGGAAATCGGTTCGAAATACAAAAATTCGGTTGGATAAACATCATTTTGGTTGCCAGCATCAACATTTCATGGTATTTCCAAAAGCAAGTGGACATTTTGTATGATCGGTTGGGCCGAAGCTTTTATACTCTCTATCATGGACCACGTTGTAGTATGGCATTAACAGGATTGGGGTATATCGTGGTTGGTGGGTCCATGCTAAGCAAAACTACATTTTTGGGGCCCTGTGAACCATTGTCCGATGAAATGTTTTTTTGGGAGTCCGTATGTCGGCAAGGACCATTGTATGGAGGCTATATGAAAGCATAAACTGATATGGTCCTCTTTTATCAGGTTTGTTTATAAACTAAAACTTATAAAAGTCCACTAGACTCTACTCAATTTAAGCATCATCGGAAGCAAAACGTGGCTTATGGAGTGGCAGATTATGGACCGATTCAAATCAATTTCACTAAAGTTGGTTAATGGTTGCTTAAAAATACCATACTAAATTTGGTTAGAATCGGTTGTACTATATGGCTTCAATTGCTGCGGGTTTTAAAATCGTACAAGTCATTTTTGATGATTCAAAACATGGCCGCTGTAGACTAATTTCAATGGGATTCGTCCTTGGCATAGTCCTGAATATTCATCAAAGTTTCGTCAAATTGGTTTCATAACTAGTTTTTTTCTTTTTGTTTATACAGGGTGGACAATGGGACTAAGAACTTAAATTACTTTTTTATTTATTAATTGTTTTTTTTAATTTAATTGTTCTCTCATATTATATAATACTCGTTTACAAAATGTAAATTTTTTAACACTAAGTATGAAAAGTAATGTCACTTAATTGACCCCCATTTATAGCTTCGGAATGATGGGCTCGTTTTAGAGCATTTTCCATAACATCCTTTAAAATTTGTGGCTGTAGCTTTCGAATTTCTGCAACAATGTTGGCCTTGAGTTGAAGTATTGCTTTGGGATTGTTCACATAAACTCGCTCCTTCAAATAACCCCAAAGGAAATAGTCGGGTGCTGACAAATCTGGCGATCGCGCTGCCCAAATAATTTCCGATTTTCTGGAAATTATTCGCTCTCCAAAAAGTTGACTTAAAAGTGCCATTGTGTCTGTGGGCAGTGGCTAACAGCGCTTCCATTTTCACTCTCGAAGAAGTAAGGCCCAATGATATTTGTAGATATGATCCCACACCACACTTTACATCTAATGGGGGGCAATTGGCGTCGGTGAATGGCCCTTGGATTTTCAGAAGCCCAGAACCTACAGTTCTGCTTATTAACAAAGCCATACAAATGAAAATGAGCTTCTTCACTCATGCGTTAAAATATTTGACCGCTGATTTAATTAATAAAATTCTATTATTCTGGTTCTTTGTTCAGTTGTGGATTTCCCCATTATTTGTTCTTCAAGTGTATCTAAAATAAATATAATCTGAAATAAAAAAATAAAAATATATAAACGAAAAAGTTATAAAATTTTTAAACCCCATGGTAACTTTTGGCCGACCCTTTATTTATTCGGCCTTTTATTATTATTATGACTTCAACAGTTTTTAATCTGGTTCGAGATCTTTTTCTTTTTTAGAACCAGCGTAAAAAATTGGGGAAATGTATTGCCTTGGTTTTCTTCAGCAGTCTTTGGCAACGATTACTTCGGCAACAACTCAAATGACTTATACGGGAGACTCATTTGAATTAATGAGAATTACCCTTTGCGTATAGTCTTCGAACTGTGCGTAGAGCAATCTTCGAAGCGCAATATCATTTCCACCAATTCCTTTTTCCTCACATTCAAGATTTTTATCATACCAAAACAATATTCCTCAACACTCTTTAATGTGTATTGTAATTTTTGTTTGTTTGAAATCTTAACCATTGTTGTTGTTTCACAGTGATTAGGATTGTACGCGCTCGTATAGCTCGTTGCGATATGTGTGCACCATTTTAATTGTTTCAACTTCAGTTTCAATTTCAATTTTTAAGTGGAGAAAAATATTCAAACCATTTACGGAAGGTGCAAGGTTAAATCTCTTTATTTAGTCATTTTTATTGTTATCTTCTTTTCGCTTATCCACAGCATTAAGCGATCGAACCGCTGCACAATTGCATGCATTTGCGTTGTGCGCCGGCGCGCACACCAGCGTTTACGCTGATTCAATTAAAGTGGAATGGTATGACTAACCCTAAAAAAAGTGACCCCCATTTTTGGATGATTGCGTGTACTTTGAAGGATAAATAGCAAATTGCACTGTGTGTTTCGATCAATGATACAATTTAGAATATTCAAAAACTATTTTTAACACCCTCCATCAAAGGATTGAGGGTATATTAACTTTGTCATTCCGTTTGCAACGCATCGACATACAGGTTGGGGACCCCATAACGTATACTTTACATATATTAAATCGTCGTAAAATTCTAAGATCTAGTCTATGGAAAGCAAACTACAGGTCGCACTATTGAAGTAACGTGGCTGAAATTTTGCAGAAACATGTGTTGATGGACTTTGGTGTTCAAAATAGGCTAGATGGGTCAAGAGATAAAAATGTGTCCATTACAAGGACTGGGTCAACCTCTGGAAATATCAGTAATCTTGAACTTAAAAACACAACATCTTATGAATCGTTATTGATGTGAGGATGATATTTGGAACATTAAAGTTAGCATGGATTAAAAGTTATTCTGGATGAAAAGTGGCTCTCCCTTTAAAAAAAGCACCTATGGCCAATCTAATGGACCAATCGGTCTACATTTTGAACAGAATGCAATCAACGCCTAGGTAGTTATTATAGACTATACTCGTATTATGAACATATTGGACAAGGGGCGTGGCACCGCCCTCTCAACCATGAACTAAAAAATACAATATCTCATGAACTATTAGAAAGACTATGATATTTGGAACATATGATGTTGGCATGGGTTGAAAATCATCTCGGAGGAAAGAGGGTTGTGCCAACCCCCTTTAAAAAATCGCATTTATGGCCCAAGTAATGGACTGATCCTTATAGAAATTTTACGGAATGAAATCAATGATTTGTTTATTATTATAGACTATATAGACTCAAACAACCCTGAACTTTGAAAGGCCATATTTCGTGAACTAATAGGGTAGGCCATTTAAAATTTTAATGGTACTGATAGTGTTTTTGTTTTGTTTACATTTATTCGGTCTCTTATCATTTTAATGACTTCAACAGTTTTTATTCTTGTCCGTGACTTTTTGTTTTTTCTTTCTCATCGATAATCTTTTCTAAACTAAAAATGATGATGTTTTCAAATTTCTAGTTTTTTTAGAAAGGTTGAGCTTTGTCATTTAATAATGGAAGACAATATCATTCATATGACTACAAAAAATAACTCGTTTGTACCTCTTCCGATCAACCCAATATTTCAGTACATTTTTGATTGTTCGGGTCGAATCTCTTCAATGGCAACTTCGATTTCATGTTTTAACTCTTCAATTGTCTCAGGATACTTTGCGTAATTTTTATTCCAAACGGCTCCCCACAGATAATAATCCAAATCAAATCACAGCTCCGAGGCGACCAATTGACATCCCATTTTTGCGTGTTTATTCAATTTTCAAAAACAGAGCGTAAATATCGATGGTTCGTTGAGTGTGTGACATGTGGCCCCGTCCTGTTAAAACCAAATGTCGTCTATGGCATTCTCTTGAACATGCTAACCGATGCTAACCGTTGACGGTAACGGCAGCTCCTTGCTCATTTTCTAACAAATTGGCCCAATGACTCCAGCCCAACCAACAGCAAGTTGTGACTCATTGAGTATGCATTGGCTTCTCAATAGTCACGTGGGGTTCTCTGAATCCCATATGCGGCAATTTTGCTTATTGACAAAGCTACCGGGATGAAAATGAGCTTCATTTGAAAACACGACTTTTTGGTAAAATTCTTCATCTCCTGTCAAATAATCTTCAGCTCATTGGGCTAAGCGGAAACGAATCGGTTTGTATTCCATTACTAAATGAGAAAGTTCAACCTTTGCATTAAAACCCGAAATTTGAAAAAATTATCAGTACTTTTTTACAGCCGATTCAAATTTAAAATGTTAAATCGGGCACCCTATAAAAATCTTTTTCAGACATATAAAACTATTTTATTCGTAGTTACTGGACATTTGTTGAATGTATCCGACAAAAACCATGGGGTTTCAAACCTTTTTATTTATACTCACGAGAACAGATTTGTTGCCACAACCGAATTTTTCGCCAACCGAATGTTGGTGGTTGCACGTTCCATGTGAATTCCAGTGTTACAACCGAATGTTGATTAGGAAGAACGCAAATTTTCAGTAGAGGGAACTGACACTTTCGGTTGAAGAAAACAATTATTGGTAATCCTAACAAATTAAAATGTTTATTAGAACTGAATTTGTACATGTATTGGTTGTTGTTAAAGATTGTTGGTAATAAGTACTTTTTGAAAAAAAAATAATATTTTACCGCCTTGCAATGGGTCAATTGATCAGTTAAATAAATTCCCCATTTGGATAGATGTTTTGAAAAACATTGCAGTGATGCCCCAATAAAAAAATTGGCTGTTGTTTCGAATAAGAGGTTGTACGTATCTATGGTGAAAATTCTGAATAAGACTGAGTAATGTCTATAAATTACAGATAAGCTTGTTTGTATATTCTGGAAAATATTTTTTTTTTAATTTTTTATATGGTAGTATCCTTTGGAAGCAATAACAGTCTAACCCAAGAAACTTGAACTATCTGACCATTTTTTGTTGTTTTTTTAAACCGATAAAATATTAGAGGTTTTATATGTGGATGTTCGAATAACTAATATTATGTTACAATTTGGTCACTATAAAGAACTAATCTGTTGTCACCATCAATTATTGGTACCAAAGTAACATATCCATCACAATTGGTTGGTTGCCATAACCGCCAGTTGTCGCAACAAATAGTGATATGGTTGTAGCAATCATCATTTGATATCTCGAACCATGTTACCATTAATACTAAGGAACGTTGGTTATTGCAACAGAAAGTCAGTTTGTCCAACCGAGTTTTTGTAGTTCGGACCGATTTCCAACTGATTTTTTCTCTGTATGTAGATAAACGTTTTGAAACAATACGTTCAACGGGCATTGTTGTTGTTGTAACAACAATATGTTCTGTTTTGTAGTCCTGTCCGTGTCTAGGAGATCTGCTTCGATATCCAGGTGAATGAAACGCACCATATGAATTGGATGTATCCAAAGGGATCTGGGGGTCAGCTGAGTGGCCTTGGCCGGACAATTAAAGATGTGCAAAACGTGATGTAGTCCGGCCAATGACCGGCCAAACAAACGTCCGGCACGTTAGCAAGAATTTGCTGCGCCATTCAGATTTCAGCTTACCCAGAACTACGCGCGTCCACCGAGGTAGCGTCTTCTCCTCTGGTGAAATACCCGGGGAATGTTTCCCTAGCACTTCATTCACATTATAGCTGGATACTGTTGCTGCGAGTTCATCAGCGGGACTGTCGTTCAGACCTGCCTGATAGATTCGACTACCCAAATGTTCTCTCTTGTACCGCTAGTCCTCTCTCTCTAGATTGTATCTGTTGTGTATCTCTGATTGATTTATCTCTCATGAAGATTGTATCTGCTCTTTCTGGGCGTAGTCATCCTGTCCATGAGATGGTAGTTGGGCTGGCCATTGCGAAGACACCCAAGCAGATACTGCTAAGACAAGAAATTGTGTCTGCGTATGTAAGGACCTTCGTCTGCTCATGTACGTAAATGGTCCTTAAAAAGCATAAAGAGCCACTCTGTTGATTTTCTCAGGGCGGCATTCTGGCAAGTCTGAATTCTCTTCCACTGCGTCGTACTCACGTTCTCCGATCGAAGAGGTCAACAAGGTTTCTCGTCGGTTCCCCAAGTACTGCCGGCTAGTGACTGTAGGACCTTCTTGCTACTTTTAAGCTTAGCGCAGATAGCTGTAACATTTGGTGATCGAAAAAGGCTGTCCAATGTGACCCCAAGAATTTTGGGGTAGTCAAGATGTTGACGTCATCGACTTTCACATTAAGTGAAAACCCCACCTCTGCGGTACATGCAGTAAACAGTGTGGCTGATGATTTGGAGGCGGATATTTTCAAATTCTTCGCAGTTCAAAAGCGTGCTAAATGTATATAGCTTACTTAGATGAAAACAAATTTACAAAGGTCCAAAACAGACTATTTTCGGCGCGTATGCAAACATATTTTGGGTTAGTAAAAAACTTTCAGGTTTTTTCGATAATGGTTTGAAATTATAGATAGAGCGGATTAATAATCGAATTTTCCCGCTTGTCAAATAAAACACGACTTTGTCTTCGAATTATCCTTTGTCCCATTAACTAAAGTTTCCACCAACTCGGAGACAATTTTCTCCACCACTAGACGAGACTTGATGAATAGACGAGACAGAAGGAATAATTCATAATTAATCCATCATAAGGTTTCAAAGAACTAGACAACATACTATGGAGCTCTGTCTGCGATCAACATCGATCCATTTTTCTCATATTATAGAACATGTTTCGTCTCACCGAACTCTGCTCCACTGTACTTCCACCCACCCACATAGCGAGCTATATGAGTATCCAGATCATACGTAACTATCTGAATGGGAATCGAAGCATATGTTTTACATACATTTAGAAAATGCCTAATAAGCTCACTAACATGCTGTGGCTAGCCAACAAGATCTTAATGCTCACAATTATTTGTTTTCTGATTGTTGGCAATCAGTGCACAGCACCAACAGCAACAACAAACGAGTGCTTCCTGCTGTTCTTAATACAGATATCAATGCTCAACAACCACAACAACAACAACAGAGTCATACCAGCAACAGCAGCTAGCAATGCCAACAATGAAAACAATCACAGCCATTATAATTTGTTCAGAAGATATCGTCGGTACAGCAACAACTACAGCGGCAACAAGAGCAGCAGCTACAATTGAATTGTTTATCTGTTCGATATTTTAGCCATAATAGTAGACCTTTATGGCTAACTGAATGTAACTGTGTTTGTGTCTGTGTGTGTGTGTGTGTAAATACTTATTAATAACAATAATCGTAGTAACGGTTTTTTTGTTGTATGTGGAATTTACGATTGTTCCATGATTTGATTATGTTTTTTGTCCCAATCGTTTCTACCTCGTTTAAGGTGCGCTTCAATTTCAGCGGCACAGTGTTGCAATAACCGAAAGTTTTGGATACTTGCAGTGGTGGTAAGGTAGTGAGAAGCAATTACACGGTTGAAAAATTTAAGCAATTCGTATTTTTATACCCTAAACCAGAATTTGGTGCAGTATATTATGTAAGGTACAGGGTTATTTATCTTACGCTGTGTATTTTTTAACTTCTAACGTCTAAAATCCTGGGCTTTTCTATGCCGACCATCAACTTTTTTCATATTTGTACTATACATTATGTATAAGTACTTACATTGGGTTTTAGACTACCGGAAGTTCTAAAGTGCAATAAAACTTCCGGTAGTCTAAGATGGATCACCCTATATTCATAATATAGGGTGATCCATTTAGAGGTATTTTTTCAGAACAAAAAAAAACAAATTAAGTGTGGAATCTTTATTGGTAATTTGAAAAGACATTTTATGGCATTTAATTTTTGAATATAATTTCCTTCAAATGTTGGCCGCAACTACGCTTCAGGGTTTCCATTCTGAGGGTCCACTTTAGGATGACTCGTTCGAGCATTTCGACCGGTATGGCTTTAATGACACGCGTAATGTTGGCTTCCAAAACCTTAATCGTAGCTGGTTTGTAAGCATAGACTTTGGACTTAACGTAACCGCAAAGAAAAATGTCTAAAGGTGTGATATCACTCGATCTAGGCGGCCAACTCACCTGTCCAAGACGTAAAATTAGCTGCTTTTCGAATAGATAAATTCTTCAAGCAGCTGTAAGGCAAGTGGCACCGTCCTGTTGAAACCAAGTGTCGTCAAGATTGCGTGCTTCAATTTCAGGTAGCATAAAGATCGATATCATGGCGCGATAGCGAGCACCATTTACGGTTACGTTCTGGCCATCATCATTTTTGAAAAAAATATGCACCGATGATTCTAACAGCATATGAACCGCACCAAACCGTTGTTTTCTCTGGGTAAAATGCACCTCTTGAACCACTTCTTGGTGCTCTTTAGCCCAAATGCGGCAATTTTGTTAATGACTTTGCCGTTGAGCTAGAAATGGGCCTCATCACTGAACAAAATTTTGGTCTAAAAAACAGCGGATCTTCCCGTTTCTCACCGAACGCTCATTTCCATAATACAGTTGTCAACATTGGTATGTAATTATTTTTAAAAAATAAATGCCATAAAATGTCCTTTCAAATTACCAAAAAAGATTCCATACTTGATTTGAATTTTTATATTTTTTTTGTTCTGAAAAATACCTCCAGATAGATCAACCTATATAATGATAATGTTTCTCAAAAAAATGTATCTTCTACTAGCGCAGCATTTAAAATACGAGTATGTTAATAAATCACCCAGTCAACATGCTACTGCTTAAGCTTAGTATTCACCGTAAACCAACTTTTCGCTTTCTATAAAAAAAACATCTTGGAAAGCAAAAGAAATTTTCGATTTCGGATATGAAGTTCAGGCATTACTTTCGTTACACGCAACTGAAATGAAAAAGCTGCGTAATTTGCAACTGACACAGAGATGTTAAACACAAGCAGTGGAGACTTTTTTCGCGACCTGCTACGGAAGTTAATTTTCCGATAAAATCTAGTATTCACTTTAAACGAAATCTTCGCTTAAGAGTTTTACATTTATTTCTACATAGAAAAATTGCCGTGTAGACCAGTGTGGAAAGTAACAGCCGTTATTTATTTTTAAATAAATTATTTTATTCAAACCTAGTATCAATCGGAATTTTTGCTTTAGAGTTTTACATTTATCCGATATACATTTTCAAATAAGTTATATAAATAATATAATGAATATGATATATGAAATATCCACGAAGATATCTTCACAAGTTCTGTATTTTTTTTGCAAATATCAAAAAATCTTTTTCCAAACAATTATCAGAAAATTTCTCTACCTATTCGTTTTAAGCTGAGTGCCAACAAAGGAAATTCCTAAACGGAAATTTCGTTTGCTATGTTACATGTATTTAGTATGGAAGCCAAAATTTCCTTTGAGCTAAATACTATGATAAATGGAGTTACCTTCCAAGCTGTAGACCGGGGTGAGTGAAGAAAATGCAACATTTTCGCACCTATGCCATGCAACATTTTGACAAACGAAAGCAAAATGGTTTCGAAGGGTTGCACTGTTAAACCTCTACCTTTCTAATCGACACAATTTTAATCAGACGGCGTTGAAATTCTGTCGTACGCTGATGATTGCACAATTCTGGCGTCTGGACCTAAAGTAGATGACATATGCGAGAACATCAACTGTTACCTCGCTGACTTAGCACGCTACTTTACGGCGAGGAATATGGTAATATCCGCCTCCAAATCATAACTCCCCCCGTTTAAGGTCCAATTAGTCTTGACAGTTGACGGTAGGCAATCAGCTGTTTGAGTTGGGGTTGCATTTTGCATGTGTTCGAGAGAGATAACTACAATTCGACGGTTGACGACGGTAGCCTTCTGCAGGTTGCAGAATTAACTGTCAACCGTCAGCCGTCAAGACTAATTGGACCTTTACTGCATGGACCGTAGAGGTGCGGGTGTTACTTAATGTAAAAGTCGATCACGGCAACATCCCGACTGACAACTATCCCAATATCCTTGCGGTCATATTGGACAGCCTTTTTCTATCCTCTGCGCATTCTACAGCTATCCGCGCTAAGCTTAAAAGTAGAAACACAGTCCTGCAGTCACAAGCCGGCAGTACTTGGGGAGTCGACAAAGAAACCTTGTTGACCTCTTATAAAGGGTGGATAAATTTTAAGAGCCGATGTGAACCACACAAAAACGTCAAATTTTTTTCTGCATTTCATTTGATATTTCTCAATTTCAGGCTAACTTAATTTGAGCCATGGAAAGATACACTTATTATGAAAAATCAATTTTCGAAGAAAATCGTCTTCAGTGATGAGGCACATTTTCACCTCAGTTGATTCGTCAATAAGCAGAATTGCCGCATTTGGGCGAATGACAATCCAAGAGTGGTTGTCGAAAAAACAATGCACCCACAAAAAGTGACTGGCGGTTTGTGGGCCGTATTTTTCACAAAATGAGGCCGGTCAGGCAGTTACTGTGAATGCCACACAGCTAACGAAACAATGGCTCTTTAGCGTGACAAATTTAATGGCCATGTTATTTCACGTCGTGGAGATGTTAATTGGCCGCCAAGATCATGTGATTTGACACCGTTGGACTTCTTCTCTTGGGGTTATTTGAAAGAAAAGGTGTACGTCGATAAGCCAGCAACAAGAGCTAAAGGATGAGATAGTTATGCACATTAACGGCATAGAACTTCAATTATGCCTCAGCGTCATCGAAAGTTTGGACCATCGAATGGAGGTGTGGCCGATATTTTATTTCATACATAATTGATTCATACCAATATTATCATAATATAATAAAAAGAAATGACAATAATTTCCTATATAATTTGTGTTTTCTTCAAAATCAACATCGGCCCTTGAAATGTAACCACCCTTTATATAGCGATAGGTCGGTCTGTAGCAAACTACGCAGCGCCGGTGCGGTCGGCGAACGTAAGAAAAAAATTCAGACTTACCAGAATACCTCTCGGAGGACATCAACAGGGTGCCTAGTTATGCCTTCTCAGGACCATCTATAAGTAGTACATGAGGAGACGAAGGTCATTACCGTGGGCTTACACAATTTCATGCTGTCTTATAAGTACCTGCTTAGGTGTCTTCGCAGTAGTCATACCAACCACCATTTCATGATGCCTCCGTACATGCAGAACAAAATCTTCATGATTTTGAGGGAGAGGTTCAGCGGTACAAGAGAAAGATCAACTAAACTATCCGGAAGGTCTGCACGACATTCATGCTGATGAAATCGAAGCGGCAGTATCTAGATATAGCGTGAATGTAGTGGTAGGGAAACATTCCCTAGGGATTTCACCAGAGGAGAAGACGCTACCTTGTCAGACGCGCGTGTTTCTGATTTAGCTGATATCTGGATGGTGCAGCCGCCTCAAATCTGATGCTAACGTTCTGGACGTTCTCTCTCTCTTTAATTGACTGGCCAAGCCCACTTAGCTGACCTCTAGATCTCGTTGTTTCATTCACCTGAATATCGAAGCAAATCCCCTATAGACAAACAAGACTTAAAAAACAAAATATATTGTTGTTCCAACAACAACAAAATGAGTATATCCAAAAAATAAATTATTACCGATTTTCTAAAAAGTTGCTTTTACAAAAAATCTTACTTTAGCCAAATTTCAAGAAGACGGACAGACAGATATTGTTATATGAAATGAAGTGATGCGTTGGTCGATACACTTAGAAGTAGGTTAAGCTATTTTCGAGCTTTAGCTTTTTATGAAAAACCGACTGATGAGTTTTGACATGTAGATTTTCGATTTGGATACTCTACTTCCGACAGAGGTGCGGTATCTTCTGAATTGCTTTGTGGTGTACGGTATCACAGACCGGCCCGGTTTGAGTATTTTATGGTTTACATTCCAGTACCTCTCATACAAATACACCATTCTACCATTTATTTGTATTCGCATAATAACTTTAATCGTGTCAGCTTATTAGGAGTTTTCGCTTATACGAGGCAACCATCGCACCAACTGTACGCAAGTTTGTGCAAAAAGTTCGTAAATGTGGCGTGCTAGACAACACCTGTGGTCGTTGCACGTGTGCACTGAAGAAAATGTGGCGTATTGACTCAGCCATTGATAATACAAGCCCATCCGTGTAGTTTTGGTTTTGAAACACTGTGCTTTGTGGGATTGATTTTGTACGTGTGTAAGAGTGCTTGCGCCTTTATTCCGTTATTTGGTTTCAAGCCATTTGTGAATTTGAAAATTTATGACTTCGACTTATGTGATGCTATTTTAATTAAAATAATTTATGATTTTATTCACTTCGATTGTTGAATTGTTCTCTGGCTACGTACGAGTAGTTGCTTTGCATCTCTCATTGTTTCATTTTGGAATTGAATAATAAAATGTCAATTTCGCACCTGATTTAGTGGATGGACGAACAAAACAAACAAAGGTCGGCTTAGGTGGGATCGAATATTGATTTAAGTCATCGCCTTTTAGTCAAAATTAAACATCACCACCAGTGTTGCCGCTGCAAATTTTTTTTCCGACCACAATATTACCATAAACCGATCAAAATGGACCGAAATCGACTGTTTTTGACCAAACCGTAAAAAAGTCATCGATAAATTTAGAAAAGTGGTGTTTTAGGTTAAGCCTAGACAAATAAGACTGGATGACAAAACCGCAATAGTTATGTCATTTAATAACAAAAAGTTTCAATGCTCCTCTTGTTTAAAGAAACAGACCAGAAGTATTAGTCCTAAAAAAAGGAGTAAAATTAATTTGTTTTAGCCATTTTAGAACTTAACCTGAATATATATCAAGCATAGGGTCTATCCATGCTATGTACTAAAAAGGCGCCAACAAATTATTTTTCTGAAATGATTTTTCCAAAATCGAGACATGCTAAAACAGGACATTTTTGTTAACAAATGACCTAACTAGTGCGGTTTTTCAATTTATTTAATTTTTTTGGTAATTGATTTCCTTGTTTATTAAGTCTTTTTTTATCTTTATAATAAGCGCCAAAATTACCAAAAATCCGACCAAGACCCGAGCAAACTAAAATTTTTTATTTTTTCCGGCCAAACCGACAACACTGATCACCACAGAGAAAGATAATGAGCGAGAGAGAGAGAGAGAGAGAGAGAAAGGGAGTGAGTTTTGTAATAATTACTAGTGTTTCCAAAAACCAGGGGTTTTTAGAAAATCTGCATTTCGGGTTTTTTAAAAACCGTATTTTAATTACAGTCTGTCCGTTTTTTTTAAAGTAAAACACCGGCATTAACCGATATTCCGGATTTAGCCTTTTGCCAAAGAATGGAAAATATTTCCCCAATCAAAACTGAAGTAATTGTCTCTATATCTAGGCTCTAAAAACTAGTAAAATATCTTACGAGTGGCCTGGCCGACTTTATTATATCCTTCAATTCCAGTTGTGCAGAAAAGCCAATTAAAAACAGGGTTTTAAACCCTTTGAATGGGTTCTTAATTTACCCAGACTTAAAAAATAAGGTCATATTACAAAATTGCCAGAAAATTTCATTGTTTTTTGTACCCAGTTGTTATGCCCATGTTTCAATGGACTCAGGGTCCAACACACAAATTTAGTCGAACTGATAATAAAATTTTATTTTGGCTTCGTGAGAATATTGTATGTTACAAGTATTTAAAGCCATAAGATAGAGTGTATGCGCGGTCATCTAAGGAAGCATCTGAACTGATCCGAAGGGTGGAAAAGGGTCATCACCCAGCTTCAGTCATGGTTTGGCGGGGTGTCTCTTACGATGGGGTCACTGACCTGCATTTCTTCGAACAAGGAGTCAAAACATCGGCCAAAGTTTACCAAGAAACCGTTTTGGAAGCTGTTGTGAAGCCTCTTGATAATTCCCTGTTCCAAAACCAGCCATGGACTTTCCAGCAGGATTCTGCGCCGGCCCATAAGGTTAAGACGTCCCAGGCCTGGCTTCGAAACAGTTTGCCAGCATTCATTTCCTCTGAAGAATGGCCCTCAGGTAGTCCAGATTTGAACCCATTGGATTACAAATTGTGGAAGGTTTTAGAGGACAAGGTTTGTCACAAAAGATACCCCAACATTGGATCTCTTAAGACTGCTTTGGTTCGAGCTGTGGCCAATTTTCCAATGGACGAGGTTCGTGCAGCTATTGTCGATTGGTCAGTGCGACTTAAGGCGTGTGTAAAGGCAAAAGGCGGACATTTCGAATAAGTATTTCTTTTTGGATACATCAATAAATATAATAAAAAATATTTGGTCCAAAAACATTCAGTACGTTTTATTTTACAGCATAAAACGTGTGTAACTGTATTTATGTCCCTACTAAGTACTGACCACCCCCGTTTAGTTCCTTGTTGTAACATATTACTCTATGCAATAAAAGTTTTTACTTTCTCTAGGGAGAATGATTCTATAAAAATAAATGCGTAATGTGGTTATAGAAAAACCCCAAAAGGACGACCCCCGTAGGTCCGAGTTATTTTTTAGTTGCCAAGGAATTTTTATTTTGCCACATGAAACTAGTTAAAAGAAGTTTATACTCCTTCGTTTAACCGAATTTTCGTGATAAGATGACTTAAGTGAAATCGTATGGAGTTTATTTTCGTACACCATTTTAACATCCTATCTATGAGATTGGTGTGTCCTTTTCTTCATTTTTTCGTTAAAGTGAAAGTTGTTCAATTAATTTCAGATGATGAGTGCCATTTTTAAATGCTTTTTAAAAATGGTGTTTTTGGGGTTTAAATGTCTTAGTAAATAACTCTATTATCTTTATGATAAATTGCTCCTTTTCGTCCTTTTTTCCACACATTTTTTAAAGTATATATTTTTTATCTCATGTAGCCAAGATTTAACATAATCGGCTTTATCTTAAAATTTTTTGACTTTTTAAAAACAAAATTTAATTTTTTTGACCAATTTTAACAATTCGTTGCATAAAATCGTTCTACTTGTGCACACAAACTTTATAAGATTCGAAAGTAAAAACCAAGTTTCAAAAAAATCTGTTCATAATTCAAGTAGCAATAAATATTTTCAAATCTTTAAATACAAAAAACTAAAGAAATAAATGCCATAAAATGTCCTTTCAAATTACCAATAAAGATTCCACACTTGATTTGAATATTTATATTTTTTTTGTTCGGAAAAAATACCTCTATATGGATCACCCTATAAAAAGAAAACTCTATTATTTTGGTCAGATAACCGCCTACATAAAAGTAAATCATCAGTTGAAACTAAGTATAACAACAACCATTACATGTACAAATTCAGTTCCAATTACACAGTACAACACCCAATCTGGGGGGTGAGAAATTCCAAGTCAGGGTGATGGTACTAGGTCAGTATATTAAAACCCTCAAAGGGTTTTGCGTTCGTATGTGCCAGTTTTTTTTATGACCTTTTACATTTTTTCCTTATCTTGATGTTTTTTCGCTTAGTTGTAAAATGTTGGCAAAAACGTAGTTTGACATAACTCGAGAACGACTAGTTCGATTTTGCTGAAATAAATTGAGAAAAATTAATAATTACATTTTCTTTAATCCATTAATATACTGTTTCTCTACCAAATCAACATTTTTGCAATTAGAAATAAATTTATTAAGAAAATTTTGCCAAAAAAAAAATTTTTTTTTTTTTTTAAAACATATAAATCCCAAACGGAAAAACGTGTAGAGTATATATAACTTTCACGTAAAGTCACATAACCTATAAACAAAATGCGACATAGATCATATAAATCGATTAACGCGTTCTGCTTTTATTTACAATTAAGTGAAGTTACTTAATTGTAAATAAAAGTGAAGTTACTTAATTGTAAATAAAAGCAGAACGCGTTAATCGATTTCTATGATCTATGTCGCATTTTGTTTATAGGTTATGTGACTTTACGTGAAAGTTATAAGACTCTACACGCTTTTCCGTTTGGGATTTATATGTTTAAAAAAAAAAAAAATTTTTTTTTTGGCAAAATTTTCTTCTTAAATTTATTTCTAATTGCAAAACTGTTGATTTGGTAGAGAAACAGTATATTAATGGATTAAAGAAAATGTAATTATTAATTTTTCTTAATTTATTTCAGCAAAATCGAACTAGTCGTTCTCGAGTTATGTCAAACTACGTTTTTGCCAACATTTTACAACTAAGCGAAAAAACATCAAGATAAGGAAAAAATGTAAAAAGTCATAAAAAAAACTGGCACATATGAACGCAAAACCCTTTGAGGGTTTTAATATACTGACCTAGTACCATCACTCTGACTTGGAATTTCTCACCCCCCAGACAATAACCCCAAAAATGTTCCACAGTGTTATTAGCCTAATTAGTTTGGGTAACCGATACTTGGTCTCTTGAACCGATATTGTTCGTTCCCACAACTGGTGATTCTAGGAATATCGCTACGCTTTAAGTTAGGTCAATTATGTTAGTTCAAATACTTGTTACGTATTCTGTAGATGAAATTATAAAATTTTCTTTGATTTTACATTCAACAACAAAAAACCGACAGCAAAAAACCGGGTAAACCGACATGTCGGGTTTTAGCTATTTTTGCAAAACCGACTGTCGGATTTGGACATAAAAACCGGATTGTCGGTTTTCGGTTTTCGACACTCTAATAACCACTTGATTATGCGCTTTTATACACACATTTCGAAAACATTTCCGATCTTTAATTATTCTTAAAAATACAACCTGTTGATAGGTAGTAATTATAGCTTTATTTCTTCCTATGACATCTGATCTTGATTCGAATCGATGTGATTTCATTATTACAAATGTGCTAATTAATTTCAACAAGAAGTTTAGCAATAAATTAACAATTGTTTCTACATCAGAACTCAGTTCTGCCACAATAGATCAACTTTATTTTTTTCTCCAATGTTTGTTTTAATTAATCGAAACAACAACAACGACCAAACACAAGAGCTACACCAGCTACGAGTACTTGTACAACATACAAATAATTTCATGCATATTAAAAGTACGAGTACGTACGTGTATTTAATTGATTTTTGAGGAATCCGTATTGAGCGATCTGACAATTCTATTTTATTCTACTGCTTTAGCTGGAGGTTGACATTGATATCACTTCGGTACAGTTGGCATCACCTGTGCCGGTTATTGATTTTGTGCTTTGCAAACGACGACGACATTTGTTCGAATGCGAATTAATTCGAAATATTTTGTAATCGTTCGACGATAATCTGACAAATGTGTCTACAAATAAGCGTAATTAAAAAATATGTTTGCTGTATATTTTGTTTGAAATGTGTATATTTTTAGAAGTAAAATAATCGTTATGTAATGCACCCTACATGCTGATACAAATTAAAGAAGTATTTTAGAACATTAGGGGTTGGACTCTTCTCGAGTATAAAGTTTACTATTCTATCATAAAATAGGATAGAGTAACGTATGAATATGTGGTAGAAAATTGATAATCTTGAAAGATACCACTTAAGCAAGGCTCTACACTTATTTTTAGTAAAGCAAAAAAAAAAAAAAAAATTAAAATTATTTTTCTTAGGATAAGAATTTTGTGTTTTGGTGATTTTTTTTCATCCTAAATTATTTTGATTGTAAAAGTTCAATCCCGCTCGAAATCTTTACAAAAAGTATTGAATCTAAGTGAAACGAATCAAAATTCTTTTACTGCAACAACACTGGCAAATAATGCCAACTTTTTCCAAAGTAAATGTTATGTACCCCCAACAGTGTTTTTAAAGAAAATAACTTTTGTCGGAAATGAGGCACGGTGGGTGCCTACTTTAAGCGAGATTGTGCAAACTGTTTGTGAGACTGCACGGTGGGCCAGGAGCCTTAGGTCGGTGGCCAAAAGTCCATTTCGGAAATTGGTGAAACAAAACATATGACTTAAATCAGCAGTTATCAAAGTAACTTTTGTGTTGTGTTTCATCGATAGCTCAGTAAATGGTGGTTCAACTAAAAAGAACCAGACGGTGATGTGTTGGCTTTACTTCGCTGACTTACTTTTCCTTCCCTCTAAGACAAACAACAACAAACCTGATTTTATTAGCTTGTGGAGTAATTCCTCTTTCAAAAGTAATAACAACAAATGATCACAACGAACCAAAAAAAAACTCAAAAAAGAACCATGTTAATTGTAAAAAAACACAAAACGTTTCAGAGAATAATCTTAATATTTTTAAAGAAAGATACGAGTTTATGTGACGCGCAAAATAGAAAGGGACCTAAGGGTAAAAATTAGTTTTGTTCAGGAGCGCCATTTTAAAGATTTAAATGCGTGTATCTTTGGTGTACCATCACTTTCATAAAACGTGCATATCTCTGGGAGGGAATCGGTCTCATTCGATGCTCAGATGTTGTCCACATCAAGAAAAAATGAAAATTGATTTGTTTACCCTTAGGTCCCTTTCTCTATGCGCTGTCATATTATGACAATTATGTATGAAACAACATATTGATCAAATGGTTGCCACCACTTCGGAGGCAAACCTTTATCCGATGGTCCATATTTTCAAGACTTTGAGGCATAATGGAGGTTCAATGACGTTAATGTGCAGAATTATCTCATCCTTTAGCTCTTGAATTATTCTTGGCTTATTAACGTACACTTTTTCTTTTAAATATCCTCAAAGGAAGAAGTCCAACGGTGTAAAATCAATCGATCGTGCATATTAAAGACAATCAGTCCAATAATCCTGAATAATGGAGATTAATTCGGGCAAGCTTTTTTATTATATTTATATTTATTTTTTCAATAATGAAATAACAATTTGTAAATGAAACAAAATATTATACATTTAAGTGGAATATATTTTTTTTAGAAAGTGAATTAATAAAAATATTACAAAAAAAATCAATTTTATCTTAAATATTTTGAGATACATGAGTGTAAAGAATTTCTACGATAAAACTAAATGCGGGACTTAAATTATATATTGTATATATATTGAATAAGAGATTTAAGTAGCGTGCTCGGTAACTACAAGAACATATCATATACGAGGGCGGTTCGGAAAGTTCTTAGCCTATCAATGAAAGAGAATAGTTAGTTTCTCAAAAATATTTTTATTTTTCAATATAATCTCCTGAAACTTCAATACACTTAGTCCAACGCTTATCTAGCAATTCTATCCCTTGATTAAAATAGTTTTCCTCAAGGTCTTCAAAATAGTGGTTTACAACTGTAATTGCATCTTCATTTGAGGTAAAACGCTTGCCAGCAAGGATTTTTTTTAGATTTGGGAACAGGTAAAAGTCACTGGGAGCTAAATCAGGAGAATAAGGTGGGTGTAGCATATAATTGCGCGTAGTTAAAAAGACTATATGTGACAGCGCATAGAGAAAGGGAACTAAGGGTACAAAAATCAATTTTCATTTTTTTTCTTTTTTTGATGTGGAAAACATCTGAGCATCAAATGGGACCGATCCCATGCCCCAAAAGTGTTCCCTCCCAGAGATATGCGCGTTTTATGGAAGTGAAGTCGATGATTCTAAGCGCAAATAGAAAGGGACCTAATCTTTAAAATGGCTCTCCTGAACAAAACTGGTTTTTAACCTTAGGTTCCTTTCTATTTTGCGCGTCACATATGTCCTTTTTTATATTCGAGTGCAATTAACGTCTTTGATTTAAAAACTATAAGAAATAATTTAATTTATTTTATGCGCAAGAGTAAAAGAAACAAGTAAAAACTTCGTTCGTTCAATTAGGCCAGGCCGAACATTTTATCCCCTTCACCGTCCTACACTACGAAATCTCCAAAAAAAATATGATTTGTAAAGCAATTACTGAAAAATGTGTACTTTTTACAGAGGTTGGTACCTTTAGTCCCTTAAAGGGAAACTTGTGTACTCCTGTGCCGATTTCGCCCATTTACGAGGGCTGCTATATATATATATATATATATATATATATATATATATATATATATATATATATATATATATATATATATATATATCTGGCCTAATAATGAAAATACGAATATTTATCATCAAAAATGGTTTTATTGTTTTTCAAAGTATTCTCCAGCATGATTTATACACTTTTGCTTGCCCTCAAACCAATTGTCGAAGCACTTTTTTCACTCCTATTGAGACACCTCCAAAACATGGTATTTGAACGCTTCAACAGCATCTTCTGCCGACAAAAATCGTTGACCACGCCTTTTTTTGATGTACGGGAATAAAAAGAAGTCATTGGGTGCCAAGTCAGGGCTGTACGGAGGATGAACCATCAATTTGACGTTTTGGCCGGTCAAAAAGGCGTTGGTTCGAGCCCATGTGTGAGAGCTCGCATTGTCATGTGAACAATGATTCGTCTTCTTTTGTTCGTTTTTCGAATTTCTCTAAAGACTTCAGGCAAACAAACAGTCGCCACATGACCAGTTTTGCCGAAGAAACAGGCGACCATTTGCTTCGAAGTGCTTCTTCCACGAACAACTTTCGTGGAACAACCATTCAATCGGAAATGGGCTTCATTGCTCATTATCAAATTGTGAATGAAATCAGAAAAGTAACGGAATTATTGATATGCCCTCGTACGTATACCCGTATTTTCTATTGTCCGTTTTTTTATCATAAAGTATTTGTATGCCTGCAACGCCCAACCCAAATCAAAGTCAAGTCAGCAATCCCGGCTAAAAAAGAACTAGTCACCTTTCCATAGCGTATATGTAGAATATAGGGTGGCTTATTTAAAATTTGAAAATTTGAATCGGCTGTCTTGAAGTAATGAACACTTTTTTTTTTAAATTTCTGGTTATACTGGAAATGTTGAACGTTGTTATTTAATAATGGAACTCATCCGATGCATTTTCGATTCGCCCCAAGGGGCTGAAGATTATTTGCCAGCAGGTGAAGAATTTCATGGACATGTCGGTAGAATGAAAATGAAAGCTGCATACCACGGAAAGCTCCGACAGGGAAGACCCAGAATTCAGAGGAGAGACCAAGTGGAGCAGGATGGGTGAATTCTTGGTTTAGGAAACTGAAGGAAGCATGCCCTGGATCGAACTGCTAATAAATAAGTTATTGATTGGTACCATTTACAAGAGGTTGCGAAGTTATCCTAAGTAAGTAAATATAGTTTGAACCTGCATTTATTGTGTGATGGTCGTGCACACTCACTACATACTAACCCTTATTAATAGATTTAGGATATTTTAAGGATAATAAACTACGACAGCGGAACTAAATTCAACTGCTGATTTAATATAAACTGTTATAATGTATTGGCAATTCCCAATTCTAAAACAATAGAGTCTCTTCTGCTTGACTTTGTCTTTTTTAAAAGCGAGAGGGAAAGGTCTTTGAGTCAAATCATCTCCTGCGTTAGTCTTTCTTCATGTCTTGGTGTATGAAAGGCTGACCAACTGGAAGGTCTTGCAAAGTTTTTTCATTTCCCGCTGTATTAAATGACGACGCTCAAAAGAGAAAAGCGTAGATCTTTGGCCAATAACAGCTTTAGGATTCGCGATCTTCCAGTTTCAATTTGTTTGTCTTTTTTCCCACTTAAAAAGTGTCCATAAACGAAAATTGCAGAAGCCACAATTCCATGGACACCAAGATGATGACCATTTGCCCGATGTGCACAATTAGAAAAAGCAGAAAAAAGCCATCGTCAGTCAGCTCACTTCAGCGCGCTGACAGTTGAAGGTTACGCGCGTTAGCCGTTAGTGGGGCCATCATTATAATTTGCTGCCTTAAGGTAAAGACAATGACTATGAGCTAGGGGGCCACTAGACGGCGACGACCGATCAATTGATCGATTTTGATCTTCTTTTTTTGGTTGCTGCTGTAACAGATGAACCACTTTTAATGAGCGGTCTTTTCGCTGGTCAGCTACAACAATTGGTTGCCGTTGGTTGCATTGCGAATAATGGCAACACCAGCCAGTGACAACAGTAACCAAACAACATCAGCCAACAGCCATGAATACAAAATGATCTCAATGTTAGTTTTTTTTTTTGTTTTTTCTCGTCTCTAGACCGAAGTTAGCATCATCGGTCGATCGATCGATTGCTCGATTCATTCACTTGTGATGATCTAAATAAATTACATTGTCTGACTTGTGACATTAATACGTACTCGTCGTAGTCACCGCATTTAGTCAATGAATGTTTAAATGTTGTAAATTTTAATTGTTAATGTAAGGATGCGGGCTAAGAAGCACCAGCCAATCGACCATTCAAGAACCAGTTAATGCTATAAAAGTATTAACAAACGATTAACAAAAAAGACCTAAAGTAACAGGTGATTTCAGTTTAAATCAAGCCAAACCAAAAAAAAAACTGAGCCGAGAATCAATTGCAAATGTAAATTTCGTGGAATATCAATTGACAGAATGATTGAGTAGCTGCATTTCAATAGAAAACAAAAACACCACCGCCACTGACTAACATGAAGCAACCGCAAAGAAAATCGAAAGGAATTCCAGATTACGTGTATGCTGACTGCCATCGTCAGTCAGGCACACATAAACTTTAACCTCTACTGCAAGAATACTTCGTGTGCATGGATGGTGTTCATCCATCCATCCAACCATTCATCCCTCAGTCGCATCAGTAAAGTGTCGTCATGGCACAGTGGGTGGCTGAAAATACATGTGAAGCATGAGCAATGATATTCTAAATCAATTAGTCAATTAGTATCTAAGATTTATTCATAAATTTTATGAATAAATCTTAGATACCTCACATCAGCCTCTACTCTACGGCAAGTTTAGCATAAAAAGCAACCTTTTAATTTTTCAAACAAGGAAACACCTTGAAGTGTGCATGCTGGTCCAGGAAGCAAGGTAAACGACTTCACGTAAATGCCTCAAGAGCCAAGAATTAGGTTCACACAGCTGAAATGGTTATTGTTATTAAGTCATAAGATGATAACACGCTATTGAAGACAATCATCGACTACTTTTCTGTCATCAGTATTTAGTTTAAAAGCAGATGATTCACAGTGTTGTAGACATATTACCAGCTCGCTGCGACTTTGATGAAAGTGACGACTCAATTAAGCGTGCCACTATTTTTTCTTCTTCAATGAGACTTGATTATTGCATCCCAAATTCACGTTAAACGTAAAAAATCGAAATTTATTCTTATTTACTTCCTACACGCAGAGAAAAAATATGGTTACTACACGGTCACGGCAATAATAATATGTTCTTTGCAATAAAAGTATGTTCGTCGCAACCATAGTATCGTTTTTTTTTAAATTTAATTTTGTATGATTGCCACAATATTAATATTGTTGAAATATAATACTATTATTGCCAAATTAAAAAATGAAAATATGGTTGTAACAACCATAAAAATATTGTTGGTGCGACAAAAGTATTGTTGCTAAAGATTTACTTTAACAATAATATGATTGCGGCAATCATACCGTATGGTTGAGACTATGAACAAAGCATAACATGTTTTAAAGAGTGTGCTTGTATGTATGTGTGTTTTATTTTTGTATTCCAGTGCATGGTTGTTGTCCATTATAAAAAACAACAACAATCGGAAGCCAGTGTGAGGGATTTTTATTGTGTTTAAGGGCGGTTCGGAAACTTCTTAGCCTAGCACAAAAAGCGGGGTATAAGTGTTTTGGAAACTTCCATCTCTGCTATGAACACTAGAGCGTACCAGGTTACAAGTAAAAAAAAAGTTCGCCGTACACCTTCGAATATGAAGTATTAATGAAAGGTAGTTTCAAAAATTTTTTTTTATTTTTTTATGCCGAACGTAGGGGTCGCGCTTTTACATTTTTCTATATAACTTCTGCATTTATAAACCGATTTTAAAGTGTGATACATCGACTTTTTTGTCTCGACGAGGCCGATTTTTTTGTCTTTAAAAATCATTGAGCTCAAGCACCCCGCGCGAGCTTTAATTTTCTGATATTAGAGTGGTACATTAGGGTAGTAGCAACTGAGATATGATGGGTAAGTACCAGAAGGGGGTGCTTGAGCTCAATGACTTCAAAGACAAAAACGTCGATGTATCACACTTTAAAATCCGTTTATAAATACAGAAGTTATATAGAAAAATGTAAAAGCGCGACCCCTACGTTCGGCATAAAAAAATAAAAGTTTTTTTTTTGAAACTACCTTTCAATAATACTTCATATTCGAAGGTGTACGGCGAACTTTTTTTTTGAGGTACGCCCTAATGAACACATGTTAAATTTTGTTTCGATCTGGCAACTCCTTCATATAGAAACAGGTGTTTACAAAAGACGCATCCGCGAATTTTTTACAATGGAAAAATTAGAAATGAGTAGTGTCATTAAATATTTACATAAAAAAGGTTTATCGGGACAAGAAACTTATAATGATATGGTGAATGTGTTAGGTGAAAGTGCTCCTTCATACGCAACAGTAAAAAAATGGGTTGCTGAATTTAAACGTGGTCGTACAAGCATTGAAGATGAACCACGTAGTGGACGTCCAAAAACAGCAACAACAACAGAAATTGTAGCCAAAGTGCATGATATGGTATTAAATGATCGACGAATAAAAGTGCGTGAAATAGCTAATATCATGGGCATCTCAAATGATCGAGTCCATTTAATTTTGCATGAAGAACTACAGATGAAAAAGCTTTCTGCAAGATGGGTGCCGCACTTGTTAACAGTCGACCAAAAACGCATAAGAATCTCAAGCTTGTTTGGATCGTTTTCAGCGAAACAAAATGGATTTTAAGCGTCGTTTCATAACTGTTGATGAGACATGGATCCTCCACTATACTCCAGAGATAAAACAATAATCCAAACAATGGACTGAAGCTGGAGGAAGTGCCCCAAAGAAGGCAAAAACAATTCAATCGGCTGGTAAGGTTATGGCAACGGTTTTTTGGGACTTCAAAGGTATATTATTGATTGACTATCTGCAAAAGGGTAAAACAATAAATTGAGACTACTATTGCAACCTTTTAGATCAATTAAATGTACAAATTCGAGAAAAACGTCCTGGCTTACAACACAAAAAAATAATTTTTCATCAAGACAACGCACCAGCGCACAAGAGTGTTTTAACAATGGCTAAAATCAACGAATTAAAGTACGAGTTGCTTGACCACCCACCTTATTCTCCTGATTTAGCTCCCAGTGACTTTTACCTGTTCCCAAATCTAAAAAAATTTCTTGCTGGCAAGCGTTTTACCTCAAATGAAGATGCAATTACAGTTGTAAACCACTATTTTGAAGACCTTGAGGAAAACTATTTAAATCAAGGGATAGAATTGCTAGATAAGCGTTGGACTAAGTGTATTGAAGTTTCAGGACATTATATTGAAAAATAAAAATATTTTTGAAAAACTAACTATTCTCTTTCATGATAGGCTAAGAACTTTCCGAACCGGCCTCGTACACATTACTCCCTCTACAACCCCCTCCCCTTCGTGATCACTCTCTTTTCACTCACCAATGGAATGCACTGCATAATACCAAAAAATACGGGTTCCAACAACAATGAAATTTTACACAAACTCAAATAAGACGTTATTTTTAAAATCTGGGGAAATTTAGAGCCTGTTCAAGTCAACATTAACTTTACTTCGAGTTCGGAAAATATTTTACATTCATAGGTACAAGGCTTAAACCGGAATGTTGGTAAATGTCGGGTTTTTATTTAAAAAAAAAACCGAAAGTCGGGTTTTAATACACGGTTTTGAAAAAAACGAACTGTCAGTTTTCTGAAACTGTTTCTTTTTTGGACACTAAGCGCATTCGAAGCTGGGGACCTTTAATTAAGCCTCGTAAAATTAAATAGTCTAGGGCTATGTTTTTACGTAGCTTCCACGTAAAATGACCAACGTTGCTCAAATTCCGGACAAAAGCTAGGAGTTTTTTGAAAAACAGGGGGGGGGGGGGGGGGGGTATAAATAGTCAGATTACATTTCAGACCATGTTTCTAATGAACATTTCATTCACAGAAACCAAAAAGTTATTCAAAAGGCAGTCAAAAGAGTTTTGTTTTAAGCATGGTTGACTGCAGTTTCGGTGAACGCTACTTCACCATCTTCAGACGCAAAGCGAAGAATTTAATGAAATCATGATCAATGGCTACACACTCAAGTGCAGGCAGATTCTAAATGAAAGAGAACCTGCAGGAGAGTATTACACCAAACAAAGTCAACACAATAAAAATCCCTCGCTTTTCTTTCTGATTCGCATAGAGTAGCATCGCTACTTTTTAATGTCTCGCTTGTGTGTGTAATTTTCACGTAAACTTTCACAAAGTCCTTCCCTTAGTCCTTCGACTAAGGAAGGACGACTTTTCTTTCTTGAAATTTTAGTAAATTTATATTATCCAATATAGTAAAATATATTATTAGTCATCGTTATTCAAAAACGTTTTAGCCCCGTCCTGTCTTTTCCACCTTGGATCCTGAAAAATTGCATGATAACGACTTAACTTCATAAGTTGTCTGGGATTGAAAATAGACGAAATCGCCCAGAGTAAATTTTTCAAATTAAAATTTTTGCAAGAAAAAGTCGACTAAACGATAATGGACTTTAAGAACCCTGGTGTGGATTGTGGAAGTTGTCGTCAGATGCTTTTCAAGCTGTAGCATTTTGCCTATTGTGCTAAAATGATCTAGCAAGCATTACCACTGTATTTTGATACTCAGGATGCGGCAAACGATGTGTTTCACGTCAAAACTTCTTCAAAGATTTTACAAAGGATTTTTCTTTCCAAGCCACCCATCTTTATGAAAGCAGCTCCGTTCGACCACCAAATCGACATTGCATTAGCTCCACCTCAACAATGTCGCATTTCTTTCATTGCGATGCTTCTCTTTAGTTATTCATCACATCAGTTTTATAAAATTTTTGTTATTTTTACATTTATGCCTATCCTTATGCCTTCAAATAAGGATGTGAAGTATATTTCAATCTCTATCGTGAATGATCAAATTCTCATTCACTTCCCTATCACCTTCTTAACAACCCACTGTGCCACGTTATCTACAATTAAAAGTGTTTTTGTCTCAAAAACCGCCATTCCAAAAAGTCCACACCATTCCTTGGCAATACCCAGAAAATCCCCCAAAAATAGAAAACAAACATTCTTCAAGCCGACATGCCGCACTGCCATACACGATCGATCGTATTGAACGGGGCTGGGGGACAAATCATTGAGATGCATTCGATAGTTGTTGGTTGCCATGAGAAAAAAAACTTTTGGGGAGAAAAACTGCAGCGTGTCTAATCACGCCTTTGAATTGTTTAAATGCCTTTTTTCTCCGACTGCGACTCCATCTTCATCATTATCGTCATCGTTGCCATCACCACCAGCATTCGCTTTGTGTTTTCTTCTTCTCTCTTCTTTCGGGGTACTTAAAACGTATGCAACGAGGCAAACCTTAAAACACAGAAATACCTGCCAATACCGGTGTACACCTAAATTTCGGGCTTGTAGTAGATGTATGTGAATCCGTTGACGTTTTCTTGGTTTGGCACGGTTCAGCTCAACTCCATTTGGTTCGGTTCGGTCGGATTGTTTCTATTTACACTAAATCAAGCACAGATCATCGCCTCGGAACATTGCCCCGTAATGCCGTTCATCATGCGCATACGCCGACCGAAGAGTATTCCGTCTTAAAGTTAAATCATTAACTAAACAATTGGGGGCCGCAACCACAAACGCCGCCACTTTTATGGTTGGCGTGGAACAATGAAACCAAACCAAAACCGAACCAAATCACAGCGATGCAGGGACGCGAATAACATGCGGATGACGTTTAGTTTTAGAGTCACATGCTTTATAGGAGAATTCGATGCTATTAACAACTTTGCCATAAGAAATTGCCAAAAAAAAATATGTAGAAGAATAAAAAATTATTACCTACTATCACTGCCACAGGCATGTCCAAGCGAAGGTGCAAAAGGACAGTCGGAAAAAAATAAAATTAATTGTTAAGCCTTGCTTGGAAGGATGTCAAATATTTTAATTGTAAAGTGGGTTTCCCAATCAGGGAAGGTCAATGATGACTATCAGTGGTTTTGCGAAGTTTCTGGAATCTGTTATTTAAGATTCGGTCACTGATGCCAAATCATAAGTCAAGCACATCCAGGGGAAACAAATTTGGTGCTCAAATGGTTCTTCTACTTGAACTTAAGGGTGTTTTAGACGTGTGGTTTTCAATCTGGCCAGATTTTTTTCGGAGTTGGTTTTTTTTTGACAGCTGTCACTTGATTAATGCTCACTTTGGTTGGCCATTTCAAAATAAATAGACTTACTCCGGAACAACGTTTGTAAATTGTGGTGAATAGACCCAAAACGATCCTGATTTTTACTAGAAAATGTTGTTCAGCGATGAATTGTCGCATTTGGAGAAATGAAAATCATCAAGCCATTATTGAGACGTGCCTGAATTGGAGGATGTTGATGTGGACTACCATTGCTTCCAACAATACGGCACTACAAACGCAGAGAAAAAACATGGTTACTATCGTATATGGTCGCGGCAACAATAATATGCTCTCTACATTAAAAGCACGTTCGTCGCAACCAACAGTAAGATTGCGACAATATTAATATTGTTGAAAAGTAACAATACTAATATTGCTAAATTTAGAAATGATAATATGGTTATAGCAACAATATAAATATGGTTGGTGCGACAAAAGTATTGTTTTTTGCGTTTTATGTTAACAATAATATGATTACGGAATCATACTGTATGATTGTAATTCTTCTTTATTTGAATATGCTTTTTAGAACAATCTTATTGTTACGGACACTCAGAAAAAAGTATGGTTGTGGTGACAATATTCGAAGAGGATCATACTATTGTTGAGTATATGGTTGCGGCACAACAATATTATGGTCCTCACAACAATAGTATGATTCACACACAACCATACTAAGATTTTTAAAATTAGTTGTAATTAATTTTTTCTCTGCGTGTGCCATACAGCCAACGAAACAATCAATTTATTGAAAGAAACTTTTGATGAGCGCATTAACTAGCGTCGTGGGCCTGTGCCATAGTCTTCAAGATCGTGCGATTTAACACCGCTGAACTATTTTTTGTGGGATTATTTGAAGTCGCTTTTCTATGCAGAAAAGGCCGACACTATTGACGCCTTGGAAAAGAATATTCGGCGCGTAATTGCTGACATACGACCCCAAGTGCTGCAAAAAATGGTCGAAAATCGGGCTCTCGGCTGGACTTGCCCAAAAACATTTTTTAAACATAATGGCAAACCCTTATCTTTATAATAAAGCTAAATTCGTGGCCATAACATTACATTATATGAGTTTTATTTCTTCTTAAAACCCACACGTCTAAAAACACCCTGAGCCGGTATTGAAACCATTTTATACAAAAGTATATAACTTTTTTTTATTTTTAAACGGGCTCTTAAAATGTGAAGTGGGATTTGTGAGTCTAAAAAAAATGTAGAATGCAGCATGTAGAATCTACATAGTAGATGCAATGTGTAATCCAGTTATTGAGTTTTCTGTTACATATTTCTGAAAATTTGTAAGTGTTCCGTATTTTGCATCTTTTTTGGCGGTCCGAAGGGATAACTGGATATTATTCTTTGTAATCTGTAGATTGCGAAATAAAGAATATTGTAAGCATAAAGATAGAGTAAACTCAAACATGCTAATAATCCAGTAACGAATTAGATACTTAAAGCAAATATTAGGCTGGTCATTGCTGTGATCAAGCCAAAAACCGTCACCAAGGTCTTTGGTAAGGTGGTAAGGTGAATAGAAAAAGTCACTGAGAAACCAGCCGAGAAAACCACATAAATTATATTATAATTCATAAATAATGGGCACGTACGAGGGTTGCTATATATATTTCTGGCCTAGGCAGCGCTAAGTGTGACATTTCCATTGAAAAGTTTGACAGTTTTTAGCATAAACGACCATCATTACTAATGTTTACAGTGACTTGAAAAAATGTATTAGGCAAAAAATTGAATTAATTCGTGAACATTTTCGTGCGATCATTTTTCACAACTTTCGAGAGTGCATCAATGAACTTAAATCTTTGTATGGCGATAAAGCACCATTCTATAGCACTGTGAAAAACTGGTTTAATGAATTCAATCGTGGCCGACGCTCGTTCAAAGACAATGTTCGTGAAGGTCTTCCCAAAATGGCCGTTGTGCCAAAAAACATTGATGCCGTGCGTGAACTGATAATGCAAGATCGTCCTGTGACAAACCGTGAGATAGAGGCATCCGTGGGCACTTCTTCCACCAGCATACATTCGATATTGCATGAACACCTGGCCGTAAAAATGGTTTGTTCTCGTTGGATCCCGCACAATTTGACAATAGCTCAAAAAAAGGCTCGTGTCGATTTGTGCAAAGAAATTTTGAAAAAATATGATCGCGATGCTTCAAAATGCATTTATAAGCACGTCACAGGTGACGAATCATAGATCTATACGTATAAACCGAAACAAAACAGCAATTGACCGTGTGGGTCTTCGAAGACGAGCCAAATCCAACGAAAGTTGTTCGTGAAAGAAGCGCTTTGAAGCAAATGGTCGCCTGTTTCTTCGGCAAAACTGGTCATGTGGCGATTGTTCCGCCTGAGTAACGTAGGACGGTCAATTCTGAGTGGTACAACACAATTTGTTTGCCTGAAGTCTTCGGATAAATTTTAAAACGAACAAGAGAAGACGAATCATTGTGCACCATGACAATGCGAGCTCTCACACATCGGCTCAAACCAGCGCCTTTTTGACCAGCCAACACGTCGAATTGATGGATCGTCCGCCGTGCAGCCAATGACTTCTTTTTATTCCCGAACATCAAGAAAATGTGTGATCATCGATTTTCGTCGCCAAAAGATGCTGTTGAAGCGTTCAAAAACCAAGTTTTGGAGGTGTCTCAATCGGAGTGGAAAAAGTGCTTCGACAATCGGTTTGAGCGCATGCAGAATGTGTATTGATCTTAAAGGAGAATATTTGAAAAATAATAAAACCATTTCCAATGATAAATTATTGCGTTTTTATTGCCGGACCCGAAATATAAATAGCAACCCTCATTTGTGTTTTTCGATTTCTCGTAAAAGCTCATTTCGTCCATCTTGTACACTTTATCGTCTATGGGCGCTACGACTATAATAGGCAAGATCTTTTCGGCCAACAGCTGGAACATCGAGGAAGCAAATGAATTTATATACATCGGCTCCGCCAAAAACCCAAAAAAACTATTTCAGCACTGAAATAAAATGAAAGATCTTGTTCCCAAATAGGTCTTATTTTCGGCTCGATAAACAGCTTGAGAAGAATGCCCACTCTCGTATGACGAAAATACCCTATACCCTTCTTCGCGCTATCAAAAAGTATTGAGAATTTCCATAAAAAATCCTTTGAAAAATCTGCACGCCAACTGCATAGGCGGAAAGTACACAGGTAAGAAGAACCGTGGGCTATAGTTTCTAAGTCCTGGCATGATTACATATATATATAATTTAAATATATAGTTTTATTTTATAAAGAGCGTATTATTTATTTTTATTTACTTAAGAATAAAAGTATTCTTCCATGGTTTCCGAGTTTGGTTTGGAATGACTGTTTGTACACATCTACCAGGATATACATATATTCATTCACGTCATTCCAATGTAGAACTTAGGGACATATCTACCTACTCTGATTAATTGAAAATGCTGTCGTTTTGGAAAGAAAAAACTGCTTAGTTACTTAATGTATAATATTTGACATATCATGGAATATATTTATTTAAAAAAAATTTAGCCACAAAAAAACTTGTGTCAAACGTCCACCATCAATTAAAAGTTGGCCATGCATTCTTCATAGACATGCCTAAATTTTATGTTGGGTGAAAAGCTCTGGAAAAACCCATTAACTTTCGACATGCACCAATAACCACTAAAAAGTCGAAAATCCATTGGCTTGATTGTTATTACATTATTAACTAATAGCGAATGACAAAAGGGCAGACAGATCGACCGGCGGAAGGACGGACATTAAGGCTGGCACACAAAACGAACGAGCGGCAGACTGCGATAAAAAGAAGAAATCCACAAAAACATGGCACAGCAAAAAGCTTGACACAGCCAACAGCAAACCATCCCTCTGACAGAATTGCATCATAGAAATCCTTCCCGGTTGTTTCTTCTTTTCGTTTTCGTGTGATGATCACATGAACCAACGTCATGCGAAGTCGTCTTTTTTAAATATTCGAAGACTCGTTGTTGATAAATTCGAAAATTTAAATCAGTTGTAGCATCTAAACTTCAGTGGTTTCTGTAGTTGTTGTTATTGGTATTTTTGGTGTATCAATCGTTATATCTTAATATCAATAAATGTACTTGCATCCATGAGATACTTGCAAATGAATACATTGTTACGTTTAAGGAGCGTTCACAGTGAACAGCACATGGTGGTTTGAGACAAAAAACGGCCATAACAAGCAAAGTGGTTGGTAGAAAATGTTTCACTGGGATGAAGAAGACAGATTGTTTAACACGAAGAAAAAGAGTATGGCTCGGGTGACAATATTCGAAGAGCATCATACTATTGTTGTGTATATGGTTGGGGCACAATAATACTATGATCCTCACAACAAAAGCATGATTCCCATACAAACTTACTATGATCCCTACAACCAATATTCGAAGAGAACGAGCGGACCGCGATAAAAAGAAGAAATCCACAAAGACATGGCACAGCAAAAAGCTTGACACAACCAACAGCAAACCATACCTCTGACAGAATTGCAGCCTCTTAACAATTCCCTGTTCCAAAACCAGCCATGGACTTTCCAGGAGGATTCTGCGCCGGCTAAGGCTTAAACGTCCCAGGCCTGGATTCAAAACAATTTGCCAGGGTTCTTTTCCTTTGAAGAATGGCCCTCAGGCAGTCCAGATTTGATTCCATTGGATTACAAATTGTGGACGGTTTTAGAGGACAAGGTTTGTCACAAAAGACACGTCAACATTGGATCTATTGAGACTGTTTTGGTTCGAGCTGTGGCCAATTTTCCAATGGACGAGGTTCGTGCAGCTATTGACGATTGGCCAGTGCGACTTAAGGCGTGTGTAAAGGCAAAAGGCGGACATTTCGAATAAGTAGATTCTTTTTGGATACAATATGTGACGCGCAAAATATAAAGGGACCTAAGGGTAAAAACCAGTTTTGTTCAGGAGAGCCATTTTAAAGATTTAAATACGTGTATCTTTGGTGTACCGTACTTTCATAAATCGCGCATATCTCTGGGAGGGAACGCTTTTGGGGCATGGGATCGGTCTCATTCGATGCTCAGATGTTGTCCACATCAAAAAAAAGTGAAAATTAATTTTTTTACCCTTAGGTCCCTTTCTCTATGCGCTGTCACATATACACCAATAAATATATTAAAAAATATTTGGTCCAAAAACATTCAGTACTTTTTATTTAACAGCATAACACGTGTTACAGTATTTATGTCCCTACTAAGTAATTTACACTCAACCATTTTATAATTTCCACAACTATATTATAATCCTCACAACTATATTTTGATCCGCACAACCCTATTATGATCCTCATAACCATACTATGATCTTCACAGCAATATTCTGATCATCACAACCATATTATGATTCTCACAACCATATTATGATTCTCACAACCATATTATGATTCTCACAATTTTAAACGATTTACACGTAACCATGTCATGTTCCATGCTAATTTATAACGATTGTGTTATGTCGTTACTTAACAATAAAGATTTTTATTGAGTAAATTATTTCAAAATATGTACGTTAAATTAAAATAAATAGCAGCGATTTTTTTAACATTAGAAAAAATCCGGAAGTATTTCATTTGTTAAAAGTATTTTAATTTACAGATAAAAAACACTATTTTTGCGTTATATGTGTAGCAATAACATTATTATAAAACCCGTATTCAAATTTTTAAAAATTATGCTTAGTTAATGGTCAGATTTCTATTAAACATTTCATTCAGAGAAAACAAAAAGTTGTTCAAAAGGCAGTCGATGAACGCTGCTTTGCAATCCTCAGACCCCAAGCAACAAATTTGATTAAATTATGATCGATGGCTACACCAGGGCTGCGTATTTCTACGATTTATCGTAATTTTGACGATTTAAACAGTAAAATGACCTAAGGACGATTTACGACAGTTTTGAGTAAAAACGCCGTTACAATTTTTGAAAATCATAAGAATCTGATGATGATTTTGTGTTACAGTGCAATATTTCCCTTTGACGATTGTGGTGAAGCTACACTTGTTTAGGTAAACGTCGTCTGTCGTGTTGTTTTCTTTTAAAAATATAGAACCCCTGAAGAACCCCAATTCAAGGAAGTTGCAAAATATTGGGAATAACATTATAATATTAAACACCGAGAGCTTGAGCATGTTTTTTTTTTGAAATTGGAATATGTTCTTATATATTTCCATTTGTTTAGCATGGAAAAAAAAATCCTTTAAATAATTTTAAAGTTTGCTTTAACTAAGAATTGCATAAATCCCTGTGAGAAATGGTATGTTTTTTTGTATGAATTTATTAAAGCAAAAGTAATTTGGCTAAGATGGACATTTCTAGCCAGATTCAGGAGTGGAAAAAAATAATTGGGACAATTTCTCTTACTTGCTTAAAAAACTACAAAGGAACTTGTCTGACAAAAGGACTGTTGCTACTTACTGATCAGAGACGAAATCAGATTGTGGTGTATAAGGCTCAGATTATATTTACGTTGGAAATGAAATAGCGATTATTGCTGTAAGTATGGTAACACCTTTTCGATTAAGCCTCGATAATACGATAAGTGTAACGTTAAGCTTTTAAGGCTTAGATACAAATTCTTATCGAGGCTTAGATACAAATTCTTATCGATTTTTAATGAAAAACACAACTATTGTATTTTTAAATGAGTGTTTAAGGCTACATAACTTAGAGTGTATAGCAAAATTGCAATAGTTGATTCAGTTGTTAACAAAAAATTCAAATGTACTAGAATCTACAAATAAAAAATCGTAGAACAGTCTCTTGTTTCTCTGAAAATAACGATGATTGAGGCTCAGTTGAGGATTCGGAAGAATTAAAACATGTCACAATAGCAAAAACAAAACTAATAAAAAAGCTCAAGTCGAGCGTGGCCCGCGCTTCACCATTGGAATTTTCCTTTTTTTGTTTTAGACATTGTAATAATATTAAAAAAAAAACAAATAAAAGTCTTGAAAATGCAATGTTCAAAATTAAGCCATTGCGATAACCGGGCCGTCGCGATATAGGGAAGTCGCGAATACTGCGTTTGCACTGTACGAGGGCGGTTCGGAAAGTTCTTAGCCTATCAATGAAAGAGAATAGTTTTTCAAAAATATTTTTATTTTTCAATATAATCTCCTAAAATTTCAGTACACTTAGTCCAACGCTTATCTAGCAATTCTATCCCTTGATTAAAATAGTTTTCCTCAAGGTCTTCAAAATAGTGGTTTACAACTGTATTTGCATCTTCATTTGAGGCAAAACGCTTGCCAGCAAGGAATTTTTTTTAGATATGGGAACAGGTAAAAGTCACTGGGAGCTAAATCAGGAGAATAAGGTGGGTGGTCAAGCAACTCGTACTTTAATTCGTTGATTTTAGCCATTGTTAAAACACTCTTGTGCGCTGGTGCGTTGTCTTGATGAAAAATTATTTTTTGTGTTGTAAGCCAGGACGTTTTTCTCGAATTTGTACATTTAATTGATCTAAAAGGTTGCAATAGTACTCTGAATTTATTGTTTTACCCTTTTGCAGATAGTCAATCAATAAAATACCTTTGAAGTCCCAAAAAACCGTTGCCATAACCTTACCAGCCGATTGAATTGTTTTTGCCTTCTTTGGGGCACTTCCTCCAGCTTCAGTCCATTGTTTGGATTGTTCTTTTGTCTCTGGAGTATAGTGGTGGATTCATGTCGCATCAACAGTTATGAAACGACGCTTAAAATCCATTTTATTTCGCTGAAAACGATCCAAACAAGCTTGAAAAATGTTCATTCTTATGCGTTTTTGGTCGACTGTTAACAAGTGCGGCACCCGTCTTGCAGAAAGCTTTTTCATCTGTATTTCTTCATGCAAAATTAAATGGACTCGATCATTTGAGATGCCCATGATATTAGCTATTTCACGCACTTTTATTCGTCGATCATTTAATACCATATCATGCCCTTTGGCTACGTGGTTCATCTTCAATGCTTGTACGACCACGTTTAAATTCAGCAACCCAATTTTTTACTGTTGCATATGAAGGAGCACTTTCACCTAACACATTCACCATATCATTATGAATTTCTTGTCCCGATAAACCTTTTTTATGTAAATATTTAATGACACCACGCAGTTCTAATTTTTGCATTGTAAAAAAATCGCGGATGCGTCTTTTGTGAACACCTGTTTCTATATGAAGGAGTTGCCAGATCGAAACAAAATTTAACATGTGTTCATAGCAGAGATGGAAGTTTCCAAAACACTTAACTTTTTTCTGTTTATACCGCGCTTTTTGTGCTAGGCTATGAAGTTTCCGAGCCGCCCTCGTATAAATATCTCCTAAAAGTCCTCACTCGAGCGCATAGAACTATTGGGCCACCACAAAAATGGCTATTTAGTTTATACTGAGGAGCAATCGAAATATGGGTATTCAAATTAAAACTAATTTCACTATGAATTCGTATCAAGATTCTTTTTTTAATTAATGAAGAATGGGCCTATGGGGTCCATAAAGCGCCCATTATAGTCAAAGCAAGCTACCAGTTGTCACTATCGGTATGGGTAATAATTAAAGCAAATTTTACCATGAATCCACATGTTTTTCTTTAATATTTTAATAAAAATTACTCTCGGTCTTGGGGTCCTAAAAAAGGCCGTTATATTCATAGAGGCCAGAAATATGATAATTGTTTTCATTTAAGAATCCATGGTACAGACTTTAATTTCTTTATTCACAAATTTCTTACAATCAAAATAATAATAAACTAAGATAAAAGGAACTAGCATCGTTGGCTATCTATCGGCCGATGGTGGTAGAGATAATCTTCGTTCTGGTCGAACTTCATGTCGTTTTTTATTGTTTTTTTTTCTGACATCTCTTAAACGATTTTTCTTCGTTCGGAACCACTGTGCCTCGATAAGATTGTAAACTTGTTGCAGTTGTTACTTGATTATTTTACTGGGTTATGGCGGTGGTGATGATGATGACTTAGAGAACAACATCTTAATTTATGATGAATTTTATTTGGGAATTTCCCCTGTCATTGTACAGTAGGGTGGAGTGAAAACATGCTTTTTTTTATAATTTGAAAAAGTTAACCTCGGAAAGAGATGTAGTCTGGGGTCCTAAAGAGGGGAAAAATAAAGAAAAAAATTTAAAAAAAATTTTAGGGGTCGCGCCACTCTCTAGAAATTTGGAAATTATCGCTATTTTGGCGTTGATTTTAGAAAAATCCTAAAAATTAACGACTTAGCTTATTCGAAATTTAAAAGTTTGAGCTTGTTCAGTGCCCAAACAAAAGTATTTGAGGCAAATATGAGGATAATCGACTAATATTTGTAGCTTTGGTGGCGATTTCATTGTTCAGTCAATTTTCTGAAGAAGCGACGATTTGACTTATTTTACTTTTTGAAATTTTTGAACAATGAGAAAAATTTTTTTAAATTTTTTCATGCCCTTATTTCATTGTTTACGCTATTGCAAACATTTATTGACATAAAACTTTTTAGGATTTTTCTAAAATCAACGCCAAAATAGCGATAATTTCCAAATTTCTAGGGAGTGGCGCGACCCCTAAAATTTTTTTTAAATTTTTTTCTTTATTTTTCCCCTCATTAGGACCCCAGACTACATCTCTTTCCGAGGTTAACTTTTTTTTTTTTGAATTTCACTCCACCCTATTGTACAGGTTCTCCTCCGGCCACATCAACACCATCATCGCCGTTGGTGTCTTGCGGTTCCCATAATCCATGTTCAGAAATGCTTTGATTTAAAAGTCATTTGAATGAAGTGTGATGGTGGGTGAATGCCGCATGTAAGTGAATGAATGATACGTACTCGTACACTCGTCGTACTCTTTGCCACCCGTTCGTTCATGATGGCGCGGCGGAGGAATCCAAGAAACAATTTGTTAACCACAAGTTGCAGTAAATTATTTTAATTCTGAAAGTCATGTAATAACTTCTGATTAGTGTTGCTGAGTTGTTGCCGTTGTCGCCGCGCCGCCGTGTCGTTGAACACTGCAAAGTTTAGAGCATAAATTTTGTTGATTTAAATCGTTTTATTAGCAACATTTTTATTGACATTAACAACTTTGCCAAGCTTGTACGTCAGAAGTACGTGTAACCGGATAGGCGAATAAACATTTGAAGTGCCGTGAGATTGGGATTAACAGTCGAAACGGAGTCTATTGAAGGTCAGTAGTTAAGTGTGCGACTGGTGAAATGGTCGTTTTTCCGGGTGCTTTTAGGTTTAAGTGAATAATATAGGATTTCGGTTACTTTTCATTTTAAGATGGGAAATTGAGGGCTCCGTGGTTTTTTTAAACCTCTGAACAAGAAAACAAAATCAGTTATTCTATAGATAATTATTGTATGTTGATAGATTACTTTAAAAGCTTGTCCGCTTTAGACCTAAAAAAATGACCAAGAGTCGAAATCAGTCATACGTGGGTTAGAATATTTAATACCTATCAAAAATGTTTTTTTTTGCTCGAAAAGTTTAAAAAACGCTTCTCTACGACGCTACACTACGACCTATAATTTGAAGTCAAATTTTAATTTCTTTTAACACTCTTATATGTTTTTTCTAAATTTAAAATTTTTCGTAGAATTTTACGAAATTTGCGCACAAGTCTAACTAATCCATAACTCTAATTAGAATTTTTGGAGTGACATAATTCTAGTACTCGTAGGTATGGACAAAACACTGGCGTTCAACTGTGCTAAAGTGTCGAAAACCAATATTCGAGTTTTTATGCCCAAACCCCACAGTCGGTTTCTAAATATAAGCTAAACGTCGGTTGACCCGGTTTTCTGTTGTCGGGTTTTCGGTTGTTGTATGTGAAAGCAAAGAAAATTCACAATTTTCAAGTAGGTTAATACAAAAAAAATAAAGCTAGATTCATCTTTAAAAATATTGATCGACTCAGAATCACTATTCTATTGAACGATATCTGTCTGTCCATCCATCCGTCCGACTTCTATCTATCTAAGGCTTGTTTGGACACTACAGTTCGTAGTTGTTGTCCAATCTTTATGAAATTTTGCAGAAGTAAGGTTTTTGGACCAGCTATTAAAGATCCGAAAGTTTTAGAAGTAGCTCCCACACATATGTTCATTCGATTGTACGTTTATAGCTCTAGCTGTCACATAGTACATCCAATTTTAATTAAATTTATCACACGTTAATTGTTTGGACTACGGAAGGACGCTTTTTAAATAGATAAAAATTATTTCAGATTCAGATCAAGCTCCCACATGTGTGTTATCCAATATTTCTGTTTTACATCTAGAAGTCACATCTTACATCAAATCTTGCTGAAATTTGGCACATGTTAGTCGTTTGGACCAACAAAGGAAGTTACTGAAATGGAAGAATATCGGTTCTGATTTAGTTATAGCTGATAAACATATACGTTCATCTGATTTTATGCTCTTTTAAGCTCTTTCTGCCCTAGATATCATTAATGAAAGTGTTTGTGAACATGATGTTCCCGAGCCGTCATACTACGAGTAGGTCTACTCTGCTGTATTTTGAATGACTTTTGCCAAACAGAATTCAAGATAAATATATTCGGAGAAGATCTGCGATACAAGTTTTAATTTTGTCTATAATTTTGGAATACTATTTTTTTTATTATTTAACATTTGTGTTGTAAATTCAATTTTTTTTAACAGAGATAAGTTATATGAGATGGTTGTGAAATTATTAACTTTCAATAAAAACAGCTCTGCGGATGTTGGGAACAAGCCAATCAGACGTTGAGTGAAAAACGAAAAAAATAATAGTTTTATTTTCTTCATCACAATTTGACTAAATAGCCCGATGCATACAAATATTAAAGAAAAGTATAAAATATATGGCCTAACCCCATTTAGCCTAACCCCATTTACCTTCACTACGCTAGTAAAGTGTAGTGTTATCGATAGGCAACACTACCTTATCGATATAATTACTCGTACATCTTTATTCAGTACTTAGAATTGTTTACTTTTAAGGATATGATTTAAAAAAACTAGCGTTAATAATGCCGTTGTTTTTATTTATAAGAGAAGGCAAATTTGTAAATATACGAGTACAGTAAAACTTTAAACTGCCGACTAATTGGCATTTTCTTCAATTTTATTCCTACCTGCGCTCTTAAGTGCTTTCGGAAATAAAAGAATTGCATTGACGATTTTTGAGTGCCTGCAAAAATAAGAACCAGCAAAAGCCAGTGGCGTTTTTAAGCGCCGGCACACACAAAGTAGGCGAAAAACAGACACAAGGAAAGCGCAAAAAAGTGGCCATGACACAGCCAAAACATTCACCTAAATCCATATTGGGATTCGTTTTCAAAATTTGCTATTATCTTAATTCTTTTATATTTTTAAAGTAAACTTTACTTTTTTACGAGGTTCCTTTCGACCTTTACAGGGAAACTTTTTTCCCTTAGGGCGAATATAACCAAGTAGACCTTTCTATGGGCCGCATAAGTCAAAACGAGCAGCAGTTATGCCCTTTTTGAGGAATTAAGGTCCCAACAAAAATTTCCTATTTTAACAACGGTTTCTCAAAAAAAATTTGATTTTTAAAACAAATTTTCAAAACTTTTACTTTTTTCGAGATGCCTTTAGTCCGTTACAGAGAATTTTTTTTCCTTAGCAGAATTGTCCCATTTACAATACCAAACCGCTTATGCCTACGACAAACCATAAGCATACACGCAGAAATTATGGCTGGGATAACAATATTAGAAGACTGTGTCACAAAAATATTTTGATCCTCACAACAATAGTAAGTTCTACACACAACCATACTATGATCTCGACTACCATATTATCATTCACTCTCAACTTTATTATGATCCCCATAATCATATTATGAAAATCACAAGCATATTATGATGCTCTTAATTATAGTACGTTATGATCCTAACTACTATAGTATGATCCCAATCAACCCTACCATGTTCTTATTTAACAATAGAGATCTTTTAAGTATATTTTTGTTTCATTTATTTAAAATATGTATGTTATACAAATCTAAATCAGATTGTTTTGAAAATCTATTATTGTAAAAAGATTTGTAACAATAACATTGTTCGAAAAAACCATAATCAAATCAAAAAAAAAAAATACAATCGTATGGAATGATTGCCGGTACCATATTAATGTTAACATTCAACCCAAAAAACAATACTTTTGTTGGAATTCTAAATGTTGCCCACAACTCACCACTCTAGTGTTGCCGTTTTGGTCGGTTTCGACCAAATGTGGTGAGGAAAAATTAAAAATTTTGTAGTTATGTCGGATCTTGGTGCGATTTTAAGGCATCTTTGCCGCTTATAATTATAGTTTAAGCCTTGATCAATAAGATTAAATATATTACAATGCACTCAATAAACAAAGAAATAAAATAAATAAATAGTAGAACCGCAATAGTTAAGTCATTTGTTAACAAAAAGGGACTATATTCAGCATGTCTCGATTCTGGAAAAGGCGTTTTAGGTTAAGTACTAGAATGGCTACAATTTACATACAATTTTTTATTTTATTCCATACTATTCCAGTCTTATTTGTCAAGGCTTAACCTTAAACACCACTATTATCAATTTATTAATGCCTTTTTAAAGATTTGGTCAGAAACAGTCGATTTCGGGCCATTTAGGTCGGTTTTTATCAATATTTTGGTCGGAAAAAATTGTTCGGCGGCAAGACAGTTCGCAACCCTTTCAGGTTCGTCTTATGCTCTCTTTTTGTGCTTTTCTTTTGGACCTATGCAAATTAACCGCACAAAAGCATAAGGAAGTGGTTTGCAACGAGTAGCGGGGGTTGCTGAGAAACCCTTGCGACATCCATGACTTTGTATATGCAGGTCTCGTTATTGGATCGCCCAACCCATCATATCACTTAGCTACCTAGTCGCACAAGGAAAAACAGCACCCATTTCTTAAGAAAAAATTATAAATCCAGCCTTTTATTTCTCTTGCATTGTCTTTCTCGCTCACAAACACTTACCATGTTTATATTACTTATATTGCTACAACCCTAGTTCCATTTATAAATTTAGCAATAATACTTTTGTTACATTTGAACAATATTTAAGTCGAATTAATCATAGTATTGTCAAAATAAAATTCAAAAAACAATGCTATATACATTTCTGGCCTAGGCAAAACTAAGTATTGCATGGCGCCATCTGATAGTTTGACATTTTCTATTCTAAACGTACTCAGAACGTTTTGACGTACGACCATCATTTGTGTTGTTTACAGTGACTTGAAACATTTTCGTGCGATCATTTTTCACAACTTTCGAAGTGGATTATCACGACAAGAGTGCATCGATGAACTTAAAACTTTGTATGGCGATAAAGCACCATCCTATAGCACTGTGAAAAACTGGTTTAATGAATTCAAACGTGGCCGACCCTCGCTAAAAGACGAAGGTCGTCAAAAAAGGCCGTTATGCCAGAGAACATTGATGCCGTGCGCGAACTGATAATGCAAGATCTTTATGTGACATACCGTGAGATAAAGGCATCCTTGGGCATTTCTTCACGAGCATATATTCGATATTGCATGAACAACTGGCCGTAAAAAAGGTTTGTTTTCGCTGGATCCCGCACAATTAGACAATCGCTCAAAAAAAGGCTTGTGTCGATTGGTGTAAAGAAATTTAGATAAAATGCAATCGCGGTGCTCCAAAAGACGTTTATAAGATCGTCACAGGTGACGAATCATGGATCTATGAGTATGAGCCCGAAACAAAACAGCAATCGACCGTGTGGGTCTTTGAAGGCGAGCCAAATCCAATGAAAGTTATTCGTGGCAGAAGCACTTCGAAGCAAATGGTCGCTTGTTTCTTCGGCCAAACTGGTCAGTTCCGCTTGAGTAACGTAGGACGGTCAATTTTGAGCGGTACACCACAATTTTTTTGCCTAAAGTCTTCGAAAAACGAACAAGAGAATACGAATCATTGTGCACCATGACAATGCGAACTCTCACACATCGGCTCAAACCAGCGCCTTTTCGACCGGCCAAAACGTCGAATTGATGGGTCATCCGCCGTACAGCCCTGACTTGGCACCCAATGACTCTTTTTGTTCCCGCACATGAAGACAAAAATGAGTGGTCAACGATTTTCGTCGCCAGAAGATGCTGTTGAAGCGTTCAAAACCCCTGTTTTGGAGGTGTCTCAATCGAAGTGAAAAAAGTTTAGTTTAGTTTGTTTTATTGAGACTTTTTTCAAAAACAATGACAGAAATATACTAGATCTATGAACAACGAAGTGAAAAAATCGCTGCGACAATTGGTTTGAGAGCATGCAAAAGTGTATAAATCATGCTGGAGAATACTTTGAAAAACAATAAAACCATTTTTGATGATAAATATTAGCATTTCATTATTAGGCCAGAAATATATATAGCAACCTTCGTATGACAGACGCTCACGAAGTAGTGGTATTTGCTGGTAAGACGTATAATAGCTAAGATAAAAGGTGGTTTAATTTTAAGGGCCGATGTTGAACGTGAACCACATCTTAACGTCAAGTTTTTTTTTACATGTTATTTGATATTTCTTAATTTCGGACTAACTCAATTTGAACCATGGAAAGATACACAAGCGAGCAACGCGTTAAATTTAGGCAACAGTGGATGATCAATTTTCGAATAAAATCATCTTCAGTGATGAGGCACATTTTCACCTCAGTGGATTCGTCAATACACGCAGAGAAAAGATATTGTTACACTATGGTCACCGCAACAATAATATGTTCTCTACAATAAAAGCATGTTCGCCGCAACCATATTATTGTTTTTGGAGTTTAATTTTGACAATAGTATGATTGCGACAATATTGCTATTGTTGAAATGTAACAATTGTATTATTGCCAAATTTAGAAATAAAAATATGGTTGTAGCAACCATATAAACATGGTTTGTACAACAAAAGTATTGTTATTTAAAATTTACGTAAACAATAAATTTGATTACGGCAATCATACAGTATGGTTGCGACTATGGACATAACATAACAGGTTTTATAGAGCATACATGTATGTGTGTGCGTATGTTTTTTTGATATACAAAAAAAAACACATACACACCATACAGTGAATGGTTGCTGTCCATTAAAAAAACAACACAATCGGAAGGTTGTTCGAGGGATTTTTATTGTGTTTACTTTGTTCGGCGAAATACTCTAATACCGACTGGTTCTCGTTTATTTAAAATCTGCCTGCACTTAAGAAGATAGCCTTTGCTCATGGTTTAATTTAGAAATATAGTTTAAGTATGTATTAATGATAAGTTGCAGTCCACTGCAACTTCAAAATTTGTATTATTTAGATAATTTTAGATAAGTATTTGCATATACGCTAGAAGTTAAGAATTAGCATTCGTTACTTGGTATCTACGGATGGTGAATTAGCGTTCACCCCTTCTTTCAACTAAAAGTATTTTTGGAATATATATTGAATGAATGAAATGTTTAATAAAAACATGGCCTCAAATCTGGCTATGAACTAATAGTAATGCAATTTAAAATAACATACTTAATAAAATTCTCTATTTTTGAATAATAACAATAACCAAGCCTAATAAATAATTTTGGGGATCATACTATGGTTGTGGGGATCATAGTATGGTTGTGTGTAAACTATACTATGGTTGTGAGGATCATACTATGGTTGTATGAGAAACATACTATGGTTGTGAGGATCATAATATGGTTGTGGAGATAATAGTATGGTTGAGTGTGAATCATACTATGGTTGTGGGGATCATAGTATGGTTGTGTGTAAACCATACTATGGTTGTGGGGATCATAGTATGGTTATGTGTGAATCATACTATTGTTGTGAGGATCAAAATATTGTTGTGTCACAACCATATACCCAACAATAGTATGATCCTCTTCTGCGTGTCAGCAGAATTGCCGCATTTGGACGAATGATAATCCAAGAATGATTGTCGAAAAAACAATAACCCACAAAGAGTGACTGTTTGGTGCGGTTTATGGGCTGGCGGCATCCTCGGGCCGTATTTTTTCCAAAATGAGGCCGGTCAGGCAGTTACAGTGAATGGTGTTCGCTATCGTGAGATGATAACGAACTTTTTATGGCCCGAATTTGTAAGATATGGGAGTGAACGATATGTGGTTTCGACAGGACGGTGCCACTTGCCACACATCTAACGAAACAATGGTTCTTTTGCGCGACAAATTCAATGGCTGTATTTTCTCACGTCGTGGCGATGTTAATTGGCCGCCAATATCATGTGATTTGACACCGTTGGACTTCTTTCTTCGGGGTTATTTGAAAGTAAAGGTGTAAGTGGATAAGCCAGCAACAATTCAAGAGCTAAAGGATGAGATAGTTCGGCACATTAACGACATAGAACTTCAATTATGCCTCAGCGTCATCGAAAATTCGGACCATCGGATGGAGGAGCGCCAAGGTCGCGGCGGCAATTTGACCAATATTTTGTTCCATACATTATTGAACCATACCAATATTATCAGAAAAAAGAAATGACAATAATTTCCTAAATAATTTGTGTTTTATTCTAAATCAACATCGGTCCTTAAAATGTAACCACCCTTTAGAAGACACTTCTCATTTCGTTTAGACTGAAAAGTGCTTTAAACAGACAGACCGATGTACATGGAAAGGCCGTCTTTAAATTTTACGACCATTAATACGAGTACTCGCAGATACGTATCGTAAGCTGTATCCCGACATAAGAATGCAACGATTGCGCTAGCTGGTCATGTCGGTCGAATGGATCCAAGTGTTCCAGCCAGATACTACCTCAGAGAGATTAAGACACCTCTGGAGAGACCAACTGGAGGCGAATGCATGAAGTCTTGCCATTAGAAACTGTAGGAAGCAAGCGTAAGACGGAAGGCCTCATAAATTATTTATCGAACAGGCCCGGGCCAACACTTAAGCTAATGAAATTGAATAAAACTACAGCACTAATATGGCTACTCCTATGTTTTTGACTTTCGGTTTTTATATGATGTCACTTATAATTCACCATAAATCCGTCCCAGTACAATGAAACAAGATTTATGGAAATTTAATGTACGTTTTATCGTACAGTATCCAACATTTAATAAATCTTTTGACCAATACTCTTCTTTTCCATTCTTAAGTTTTATGATTATTTGAATTCTGACAATTGTAATTTTAACGCCCCACCATCGTATTGCATGATTTCAATTTAAAATCCGATTATTTTTCAATTAATAATATTTTGCTATTATTACAATATTTTTTAAACATGTCGACGTAAATGCAAAAACCCGCATAGGCAGACTCCACATGAATTCTTTATCATAAAAAGCAATATTACAATATCGAAAATATTCATCGTTTAATTGAAATGCTAATGCATGGCAATAAAATAAAATATTGAGCAATTAAACAAGAAGAATCACGCAATTTTGTAATTTAAGTAAAAACTTTAGAGAAGACTAAACGGTTTTCAAAACGCCATAGCGAGCACAGTGTTTCAAAACATTATATTGTGATGGAGATTACGATCAACACAAACTTAAGCTGTGCAAAGATTTACGAATGCATCACAGACCGCCCCCAGTGGCCTTCAGCAGATGATTTTCAATAAATCGTAACTGTGGGAAATTGAACTGCGACTCTCCACCAGATTTGCAGTTTGTTTTTGCAATTTCCTGATTGCGTATTCTGAAACGTCGCTGTTGGCCAAAACCATTGTTAGCGTTTGACGGTTATCAAACAAAAAATAAAATCACTCCGAAAAAAAATTCAAAATAATATCGTATCGGTTTGCAAGATCATGTTGGAAACTCTTAATTCAATTTTTCAAATCGATTCGTTTTGTTTGTCAGCACAGATAAAACTGAGAAGAAAACAAGATTAACGCTCAAATCGCACAATCAATTTTGTTCATTTGATCTTGTCAGTGTGTGTGTGTGTGTTTGGTGTTTTTTTCTTCAAATTTGATTTGAAAATCCCATACAAACGAGCATGGACGGACAAAAGGTAAATAATACAATAATAGCAACAATAATGGTAATAATGCCCTTATAACAGTGAAATAATTTATGAATTATGCTCCTTATTCAGCCATACAACAGCAACAACAACAACCAATTCGTTTGCATTTGTAACGCATTCCATGCGCAGATCTAAGCGGCCAAACAATGAATGCTGCTCCATCCATCCAGACCGACGACGACGACGAATCGGCCAATACGAATCAGTTCATGCTCCAATGAGAGCACAACAAAAGTGAATCTGTTCGCATTGATTAATGGTGGCAAAATTTATCGCCAGACACACAAAATGTGTCGAGACGGATGAACGGACCGACAGACGAACGTATGATGACGCTGTTGTCTTGCATTTGTAGTTTGCTTTTAACTTCTAATCGCCTTGTTGTACCCTACACTAAAATTGGGGCTGATACGCTGTTTTCAGAAACTTTAGACTTAGATGACCTTTCATTTTATTCAAAGTTTCTAGGGGAAGTTGGTAAGCTTTTGCTACACACAGAGAACAGATTTGTTGCCACAATCGAATTTTTTGCCAATCGAATCTTGGTGGTTGCACGTACTATCCATCTTTAAAACCGAATGTTGATAGGGTACAGTCCAATTTTCAGTAGTGGGAACAGGTAGTATGGGTTGAAAAGACAAAGTATCAGTTGAAAAGACAAAGTATTGGTAACCCTAACTAATTAGGATAATTATAAGAACTCAATTTGTATATGTATTGGTTGTTGTTAAAGATTGCTGGTTATAAGTTCTTTTTTAACTGAATTTTCGTTACCACAAGCATTTGTTAACTGTACCAGCTGATGGTAAAATTTTTTTTATTCGGCTATCTGACCGTAATAATTTAGTTTTTTTTTATTTTATTTTTGTAGTTAACCTTTTTAAAATATTTATTTCGCCATTTGAGGCAGGCTTTTTATTTAAAATTTGTTTTTAACTTTCGAATCTAATAAGTTTTGTATGAGCAATTCCAACGATTTTATACTTAAAATTGGTAAAGTAAGTCAAAATCAATTTCGGTTTTAAAGTGTCAACAATTTTCAATATAAAGCAGATAATTTTATATTATTTAAGAGAAGTAAAGTGAAATTTTAATTATTTTTTTTAAATATATCCGACTACCTATGGGTCAATGTGACACAAATGTCCTCAAATCAATGCTTGGGGTCATGGCTACAGATGCGATTAAAAAGTATATACTTTCATATCGGTCATATTTTGTGGGCTTTTTAAAAAAACGCTCTGTATAAGTAGACTTACTCCCCCGTAAACTTTATTTTATACATTATTGTTTTCTACCTATATTTGAAATTATAAAAATTCAAAATAAGGTTTTTCCTATTTTTCCTTGAAATGTTCAAATACTCCATAAAATGTTACAAATTAATAACTGATCTCATTTGTTGTAATATCCTATATAATATCTCAAACAATGTAAATATGTATATAAAATAAATGTGAATAAAGATGTTTTTATAAATTGAATTGAAATTGACTTAGCTTTTAGACGTTCTTTCCTAAAGTGATGGTGGTAGTTATCCAAAAACGAGAATTTTTACGAACATTTACAAGGCTGCTATATGTGACAGCGCATAGAGAAAGGGACCTAAGGGTAAAAAATCAATTTTCACTTTTTTTTTGATGTGGACAACATCTGATCATCGAAAGAGACCGATCCCATAACCCAAAAGTGTTCCCTCCCAGAGATATGCGCGTTTTATGAAAGTGATGGCACACCAAAGATACACGTATTTAAATCTTTAAAATGGCTCTCCTGAACAAAACTGTTTTTTACCCTTAGGTCCCTTTCTATTTTGCGTGTCACATATATGTTTTTGGCCTAATAACGAACATGCGAATATTTATCATCAAAAATGCTTGCTTTTCAAAGTATTCTCCAGCATGATTTATACACTTTTGCATGCGCTCAAACCAATTGTCGAAGCATTTTTTCCACTCCGATTGAGACACCTCCAAAACATGTTTTTTCAACGCTTCAACAGCATCTTCTGGCAACGAAAACCGTTGACCACGAATTTTTTTCTTGATGTGCGGGTATAAAAAGAACACATTGGGTGCCAAGTCAGGACTGTACGGCGGCTGACCCATAAATTCAAGGCTTTGGTTTGAGCCGATGTGTGAGAGCTCGCATTGTCATGGTGCACAGTGATTCGTTCTCTCTTATTCGTTTTTCGAATTTCTCCGAAGACTTCAGGCAAACAAATCGTGGTGTACCACTCAGAATTGACCTCCTACGTTGCTCAAGCGGAACAGTCGCCACATGACCAGTTTTGCCGAAGAAACTGGCGACCATTTGCTTCGAAGTGCTTCTTCCACGAACAACATTCGTTGGATTTGGCTCGTCTTCGAAGACCCACACGGTCGATTGCTGTTTTGTTTCGGGCTCATACGCATAGATCCATGATTCGTCACCTGTGACGATCTTATAAACGTCTTTTGAAGCACCGCGATAGTATTTTTTCAAAATTTCTTTGCACCAATCGACACGAGCCTTTTTTGAGCGATTGTCAAATTGTGCGGGATCCACCGAGAACAAACCTTTTTTACGGCCAGGTGTTCCTGCAATATCGAATGTATGCTGGTGGAAGAAATGCCCAAGGATGCCCTTTATGTCACGGTATGTCACATGACAATCTTACATTATCAGTTAACGCACGGCACAAATGTTTTCTAGCACAATGGACGTTTTTGGATGACCTTCGTTTTTGAGCGAGCGTCGGCCACGCTTGAATTCATTAAACCAGTTTTTCGCAGTGCTATAGGATGGTGCTTTATCGCCATACAAAGATTTAAGTTCATCTATGCACTCTTGTTGTGATAATCCACGTCGAAAGTTGTGAAAAATTATCGCACGAAAATGTTCACGAGTTTATTCCATTTTATTGCCAAATTGATTTTTTCAAGTCACTGTAAACAATACAAATGATGGTCTTACGTCATAACGTTCTGAGTACGTTTATGCTAAAGAATGTCAAACTTTTTAATGGAAATGTCAGATGGCACCAGGCAACACTTAGTGCTGCCTGGGCCAGAAATATAGCGCAACTTTCATATCGGTCATATTTTGTAGGTTATTTTTAAAAAATGAGTGGAAAAAAATTAATTTTCAAATTGCCCCTCTGTGTCGACTTAGATTTAAGACGATCTTTTCTAAAGCGATAGTGGTAGTAATTTGGTAACCCAAAAACGAGAATTTTTACGAAAATTTACACAGTTTCATTAAAAAAAGGACACACCTTTACTAAACATAATTAGACAACATTTTTGTACAATATAAAAATACTCAAACCTCCGGAAAAGAATCTTTTTCCACTTTTTTTTTTGGCGAATAAAGGACGAAAAGTACACTCCAATCTTTGAGATAGGATGTTAAAATGTTTTATAAAAACAAACTCCATACTCATCACGCAAATTCGCTACTACGAAGGAATATTTACATACATCTTTTTAACCTACTTATATTTCTTACGGTACAGCGTTGCAAAATGAAATTTTCTTCGGTCCATAAAAAATAACTGAGACCTACAAGGGCCGTTGTTGCGGGAATTTACCATAATCTCCTAAGTCTTTTATTTCCAAAAGAAACCTCGAAAATGTTCGAAACTTTGTTGTATACTGTAATATGTTACAACAGTAAACTAAAAAGGATATGGTTACGAAAAGAAATTTATCTATCGCCAGCACTAATAAGAGGTTTGCTATTTATATTTCGGGTTCTGACAAAACTAGATGTAAACTGGAACTTCCATTGGAAACTTTGACATTTTTAAGCATAACTTAACTTATAACGTTTTGTCATTTAAGGGCGAATTGTTTTGTTTACAGTGTGTTGAAAAAATCAACTGTCAAAAAATGGAATTATCCCGTGACCATTTTCGTGCGATGATTTTTTTACGATTTTCTGCGTGGGTTATCGAGACAAGTGTTTAAATCAACTTGTGTCGACTTTTGAAGATTAAGTTGTGAAAAATAGTCGCACGAAAATGTTCACGAGTTAATTCCATTTTTGTTGCCAAATTATTTTTTTCAACATTGTAAACAACACAAATGACTGTCGTACGTCAAAACGTTCTGAGTACGTTTATGCTAAGAAATGTCAAACTTTCCACTGTAAATTGCTGGTACCAAGAGTTATGTCTCGGATGCCGTTCGCTCCAGGATGAATTTCGTGAAGGAGTCCAACTTTGGTCACTTTGCCAGAAACCATCGAACTGAATAAGCAAGACCGACATGTGACATTGAAGCATCCTTGAGCATAAGTATGACAAGCATCAATCATTTGGCCGTGAAAAAAATTTGGTTTCGTTGAATCCCACATAATTTGACGAATGTCCCAAAGGCTCGTCTGGATTGGTGCAAAGAGATGTTGAAAAAGTATAACTGCGGTAGCTCAAAGGCAGTGTATAACATTGTCACAGGTGACGAATCATTAATCTATGCATATGAACCCGAAACAAAATAGCAATCGACCGTATGGGTCTTTCAAGACGAGCCAAATCCAACAAAAGTTGTTCGTGGAAAAAGCACTTCGAAGCACATGATTGCGTTTTTCAGTATAACCGGCCACAGTGTCTTTAGTAGAACGAAGGACGGTCAATTCTGAGTGGTTTACAACATTCTGTTTGCCAACAGTGTTCGAAGAAATGAGGAAATATAATAAGACAAGACTGATCATTTTGTATCACGACAATACGAGCTCTCACAATTTAGCTGGAACGATGAGCTATTTGACGACTCAAGATGTCGAATTGATGGGCCATCCACCGTACAGCCCTGATTTGGCACCCAATGACTTCTTCTTATTCTCTAGCATCAATGTGTGGTCAACGTTTTTCATCGGCTGAAGCAGCTGTTGAAGCGTTCAAAAATCATGTTTTGGAGGTGTCTCAATCGGAGTGGAAGAAGTGCTTCGAAAGTTGGTTTGTGCGCATGCAAAAGTGTATAAATCATGTTGGAGAATACTTTGAAAAATAACAAAACCAATTTTAATGATAAATGTTCGCATTTTCATTACTTGGCCAGAAATATATATAGCAGCCCTCGAATTTGGTTACGAAAAGGAAATAATGTATTGTCAGCACCAATAACACTAAATTTGCGGCAGAAGGTTTGATAGTCAACTGTAGGGAAAGTAGTTCCCATTTCGTTCCAAATCAAAAACCGCCGCAGATTTTTTTCAAATTTTGTTGGCCAGTGTTACTGGTTCTAAAATAACATGCTCTCCATTCGTTCGTTATCATAACCACCAGTTGTGCAACGAATAGTTTTACTGAATTCGGTTGGTAGAGCCAACTTGTTGGCTGTAAGATTCGTAATATAACTGTACCTAACATCTTATGGTTAGTCGAACCATGTAACCACTAATACCATGGAATGTTGGTATCAAGAGCCCATAGAGCGAAGCGATGTCGCTTGGGAACGTCGGGCGGCTTCAGTTCTTGCCTAGCTGTATTTTGTACGCTTTCAATTTAAGATCTCGACGTAAAATGCGCCAAATTGTTCCATACGTCAGTCCGAGTTGCTGCAAACGGCGCCGTGTCGACTCTCCACGGTCTTGGTGAACACTCTCAGCTACGGCAGCTACATCTTCACTGCGTGCTCACACGTGATCTGTCCAAAAAAAGGCTATTGAAAAAAGGATCTCTGCTTGGATCACCCATTATATACTGCGGAGGCGTTTCCAAGGATTTCTCTGGGGAATTATTATTAATTTTTTCTGTTTTTTAAGCCTTCTTCAGTTATGATTGAAATCCTCTACCATCAGCATTGTAGCGCTGTTGCATGGCAACCACAGCCCTGCAGTAATTTTCTTATTTATCGCTTTCGACGCAGTTATTACGAGTATAGACGTGCAACAGCGTCCAAGAACACGTCCGACGACGTCATCAGCCGCGAGCAATGCGAGCAATTCGCCAGTTTGCCAAACAAACAAACAACATCATTCAATTTGGAAGTGAAGAATATGATTTAGTTTCGTTTTGGGAATACGATAGCTAGCATTCGAAATGTGAATTGAATGAATCTGTACATTGCACTAGTATACCATCACACATACCTACCACCACGATGGCGTCTTTGTCTGCTACACTTTTAGCTTCTTTCACGGCTTTAGATGCTGGTCAAGAGACCTTGTTCTATTATGATCAAATTATCGATATAAATACTCGCTAGACATAGTCATTCTCGTACCCGTAGTGGTTGGTCAACTGGCTAACATGTATCTTAACTATTCAATTCGCGGAAAACTCGAACACGTATACGTTTTTAATCATAATCACATCTTTACAGAGTCCCATAGAAAAAAATAAGACTACAGCATGTGGTTTTGGTTGGCATCGATCTCCTTGTCAATATCTGTTCTTTGGTCGCAATACCAAATTTGAATAATTGTAGCCGACTTTAAGCTTTTCAAGTTGCTGTTCTTTTTTTATTTTGCGGATTATAAATTTTGAAATATGAATTTCAGGCTTGTGACAAATTTGGTTATGTTTGCTTTAATTAAATTGTCTTTGAAACTGTAACAGATACTCGTATTCCGGACATTGTTGTAGCATTCAAGTCAGTTCCATGGTCAGGTAAAATATTTCAATGGAATTGGTAAGATCAAAATGTTAAAGTTTTGTACAACATTCTAACGATAAAGGAAATATTTACATCATAAAGCTATAACACATGTTCATTTTATGCACCTGCCACTAAAAAGTGTCACGTTATTACGTTAGAATAGTCTAAACCACACTGTGGAACAGACAGGGAATCCTGGCAAATGTTAATAACTACCAAAAATAGTCAAAATAATAGTCGTTCGGCTAATAATGTCTGAATCGAAATATCGGCCAAATGCTCTGATAATCCATATTTTCAATAACTTGGAGACATAATGAAGGTTCAATGCCGCTAATTTTCTAAAGCTTATAAATTCTTCATGGTTTTTTGACGTACACTTTCTCTTTTAAATATCCCCTAAGAAAGAAGTCCAACTGTGTATTTTTTTTTTAATTAGCCAACACTCAGGGGTTTTCCCCTATACATGCAATGCATTGCGTTGATCGTTGGAAAGCAAGGGATCGAAGAGGGGAGGGAAGAGGGAGTAATGTTTATTGACATTCGCCTTGAATTTGTGGATGTCTTAATTGGTGGGAAATACATCTGCCGGAAGTCGATTCCATATACGGGCAGTACGGGCGAATAACGAATGCGATCTGTAGTGCTTGTCAAGGAGTTTGTTCAAAGAAGTAATAGAGGATGGAGATCTAGGTTAGAGAAATTGCCAGCTAAGTCTACAAACTCTTCAAAAAACTAGATAAGGTATACACTATAGCTTACCAAAACGTAAGAGGTTTAAAAACTAAATTAAGTCGCTTATTTGTTGATAGCTATAACTTTGATTTTGATATTGTTGTTTTTTCTGAGACTTGGATAACAAATGGGTGTGAATTTCTGGAAAGTCGTGTATCCCTGCCGAACATCCTCACGTCAGGAATAAGACCACGAATGTCTGAAGAACACACACCATGGAAGTAACGATAGAACAGCGACACACAACCCACATTCCGACGATGCTCCAGGGAAACAATAGAGTTGGATACCCTACTGTTTCCTATCAGCACCATCGCTCTCCTTTGAACACGGCCCAGAAGCTCCAAGGATGATTTTGGAGCACCAGCCCATATATGGGAGTTGTATTCCATGTTTGGCCTGATGTAGGTTGTATAGATATTGAAAAGATCAAAAGGAGTGAAATATTTCTTGCACCGCTTTAGGAAGCCTATACACTTAAGTGCTTCTTTCGACACTTCGAATACATGTCTCGCCCAACAAGCGCCACATTGTATTTTCATGCCCAGAACATCAAGGCCAGTGAAACAACAAGCAGCACTGTGTCTTACGCGCATTAAAATCTACTCTATTCACTCGACCCCAGTCGGAAATGGCCAGTAAATCCCGGCCAAGTGTCTCTTCCATTATTCGCCTTTTGTCTTCAATATCTTGAAGACTCGGCCTACGGTCGAATGAATATGAATGACAGAGGTTGCTGTCATCCGCGAAAGAGTAGATTGGATTCACGGTCTGACCCAAAAGATCATCAAAGAAAATGAGAAATAATGAGGGAGAAAGGACAGAGCCTTGTGGCACACCTGCGGTCAGCCTATGTTTATTGGATGAGAACCCATCTACAACAGCTCGTATAGAGCGATCTCTAAGAAAGCTCGATATAAATTGAGCAAATGTATTACCGACACCAAAAGCGATCAGCTTTGATAAGAGTGCACCGTGCCAGACTCTATAAAATGCCTTGGATATATCCAGAGCCACGACCTTACTCTCACCAAACTGGAGGATAGAACGATTCCAGCTTTCCGACAGGAAAGCCATCAGGTCACCCGTAGAGCGATTTCTACGGAAGCCGTACTGTCGGTCGCTAAGCAAGTCGTTGGACTCGAGATATCCTACAAGATGGTGATTAACCATGCTCTCCATTACTTGGAGAGCGCAGAGCAGATCGCGATTGGCCGATAATTCGCAGGGTTATTGGCTTCACCATTTTTAGGGATAGGCTGGACGTTCGCAACCTTCCAACCCGCTGGGATAACCAAGGATAACCTGCACGATAACCAAGGTTGAAAAGGTTGCGCAGTGAACGGGCTAGCGTCGAGGAGCACTTACATAGGACTAGGGCCGAGATACCATCCGGGCCCGGAGACTTACTAACATCGAGATTCGCAAGAACCCTTTTAACTCCACGAGCTCAAAAAAATATCTTAGGCATGGAACTAGATAAGTTTTCGATCTCGGGTAGTGGTTGATTGCTTTCCGGCAAGGAGGACTTTCTTGCAAAAATTTCAGCCAATAGGTTTAACAAGAGTTGGTGTAGATGAAGAACTATCCTTTACTCTTCTTACAAACGACCAAAAGCTCTTACTTCCCCTAGGAGAATTAAGAACCTTTGTACGTAGACGTTGCTCGTAAAGAAACTTTTCACGCCTAAGCACTCTGGCACATGACGTTCTTGCCTGTTTACGCAGCAGTTCAATATTGAAGTTTTTGTTTAAACGCCAATTTCTGAACGCCCCCTCTTTTGATCTGACAGCATCCCTGCATGCCTGGTTAAACCAACTATTTGTGGTAGGCTTAATCGACATAATTTTAGTTGGAATAAAAGTCTTCATTCCAAATAAAATTATATTTTCGATCATTTCAGCCGCAGCATTAATGTTATTATCGAGAAAGCATAGCTTCCAATTAAATTGCTGGAAAAAGTGGTTGAGCTCAGCCCAACGTGCATTTTCGTATATAAAAATTGTCCGCTTTGGGGCTGGTATCGAAGCGACACGAAGGGCGAAATACGAAAAAGATGCTGAAACAATGCAGTGATCGGAATTACCAAGAGGTGCAAGGACATTAACTTCATACTTTTTAGGGTATGAAGTTAAGAAAAGGTCAAGAATATTGTGTTGGTGTCCTTCGACACACGGAATATGTATCGATGCGGCCAATTAGCATTGACACGACGTGAGACAGCACGGATGTGTAGTAAGAGGTGCCATACTGTTGGAACCACATATCATCCAGGACCATATCGTCAATTTATGGGTACAAAAAGTCCGTTATCATAACGCAATAGCGAATACTTTTTACGAGTTGAGGTTGACGGCTCTTCTGCCACACTATCTCCGACAACATTAATGTTTTCCCCAGAACGAACTTGGCGAGCATGCACAGGTGTTTTCACATCTCCTACAGACCGGGTTGTAAAATTTGCACACAATTCTCTCGATTATTGACTTATTTGGTCGATTGTGCTGACCACAAAAATCGCAAAGTGCACGAAATGCTTTTTGAAAATGCTTCAATAATCATAACCAGCTGTTCAATTGTGTAACTCTACATGGTTCATTTTGTCAAACTCCAAAACAAAGAAAAGCCAAATTAAGTTAGACAAAAAACTTCACGTTAAGATGTGACTCGCAATTGTCGTCGTGCATTATAGTTGGACCACTCTTTTATATGTTATGCACTTTATTATGATTGAGTAGTAACCAGTATACTTAGATGAAAATCGGCCATATTGGTCCAAGTTTTGATGTAGTCGCAGCACAAATCCGACACGATTTTAGATATAAGCGTTCTAGAAATTCATGATTTTTCCGATTTCGATCTTACTTGCTATAGTACAGTGGATTTAGGAGTGCGGACCGGACGCTAGCTAGATAACCAGGCACATTAAACTATGGAATTTAAGATTTGATTGATAGAGAACCGTTAGGACCCAAAAACGGGTTCTTTATACACATAAACATACACTATACACAACAACAACGAAAATTCCCTACAAATTTAATTACACTATACTTGAATTGAGAATTATTTAAAGCGACAAGTGGTGCACCTTATCTAGAAATGCTCTGCCGGTAGGTTAAGCAATATCGACTACCCTGAATCTAATGGCTAAAGCCATTTTCTAGATAAGTTTTAAAACAAAGTAAGCAAGATGAAAAATGTTAGTTGTTTTAATAAAAAAACGAAATAAAAAAAATCATATTACCGTAAGTTCAATAATAACATTTTAATTTTACATCCTTGGTTCACATTTATTTTTGGTTAACATTACATAAATTAAAATTTTTCGAATGTTTGAAAAAATGTAAAAAAGAATTCTGTTTTTGCAAAAAAACCGTACAAAAATAAAAGAAATTTGAAATTTTTAACGATTTCTTAGACTGCATGAGTAATTCCAATTCCCAATGTGTGATAAGTTTCGTTTGATTGTAATAAAAACTAAAACTCTTCTTCTCGCTAACTTTTTTTAAAGCTAATCTAAACAAACTGTTCCCGCCATTGGATTCATCGTAGTCGATATAGTTGAAACTACCGGTTGCCCCGCTTATTGATTTTTTGAAAAAGCACAGTGTAATTAAACTTATCGTATTGTAAGATGTGTCTAAATTTAAAGGCTACCCCGGACTGTGGATGTACTGGTCCCTCGGGCTAAGGGCTCCGACCTTCAACAAACATGTAATATGGATACATAGAAAAGAACAGAAATTTCATCACGTATTTATATAAAGGGTGGTTAAATTTTAAGGGCCGATGTTGAATGTGAACCACACCTTAACGTCAAGTTTTTTCTGCATTTCATTTGATATTTCTGAATTTCATACTAACTCAATTTGAACTATGGAAAGACACACAAGCGAGCAACGCGTTAAAGTTATTCGGGCTTATTATGAAGTGGATGGAGGTGTGCCACCGAGGTCGTGGCGTCTATTTGCCCCATATTTAGTTCCATACATAATTGAACCATACCAATACTTAGTAGGGACATAAATACTGTTACACACGTTTTATGCTGTAAAATTAAAGTTCTGAATGTTTTTGGACCAAATATTTTTTATTATATTTATTGATGTATATTGTATCCAAAAATAATCTACTTATTAGAAATGTTCGCCTTTTGCCTTAACACACGCCTTAAGTCGCACTGGCCAATCGCCAATAGCTGCACGGACCTCGTCCATTGGAAAATTGGCCACAGCCCGAAACAAAGCAGTCTTAAGAGATCCAATGTTGGGGTATCTTTTGTGACAAACCTTGTTCTCTAAAACCGTCTACAATTTGTAATCCAATGGATTCAAGTCTGGACTGTCTGAGGGCCATTCTTAAAGGAAATGAACGCTGGCAAATTGTTTCGAAGCTGGGCCTGGGACGTTTTAGCCTTATGGGCCGGCGCAGAATTCTGCTGGAAAGTCCATGGCTGGTTTTGGAACAGGGAATTGTAAAGAGGCTTCACAACAGCTTCCAAAACGGTTTCTTGGTAAACTTTGGCCGATGTTTTGACTCCTTTTTCGAAGAAATGCAGGTCAGTGACCCCATCGTAAGACACACCCCACCAAACCATGACTGAAGCTGGGTGATGACCCTTTTCCACCCTTGGGATCAGTTCAAATGCTTCCTTAGATGACCGCGCATACACTCTATCATTTTGCTGGTTAAATTATTCCTGAACGGTACAAATTTTTTCATCGGTGATTAAAATTTTTCTGTGCATCCTATCCTATCCTATTTTTTTTAAAGCTGCAGTCAATAAATGCCCGGTACGCCATTTGAAAGCCCCAAGTCCCAAGTCTTTTTTAATGATTCGACTCATGGACTTTTGCGTGATATTCATCTCACGGGCCATGATTTTCTGTTTTCGGAGCGGATTTCTGTGAATTCTTGATTTAACGGCTTTGATGACATGCGGAGTTCGAACAGAGCATGGGCGGCCCAACCGGTGGCGGTCTTTTACATCTCCAGTCTTCTCAAACAGTTTTATGCATCGGTAGACAAACATGCGGCTATAGTGGCCGGAGCGTTTTTAAAATATCGCTTTTTTCATTTCAAACTTGAAAAGCGTTATTACAGCGATACGGTTCTCATTATCTGACCACTCCATGATGAAAGTTAAAACAATTTTAAAATCCCGTTACAGACTAACGCTATTGAGGTTCGATTTCAAAACACTTATGACATTAACGGGGTATGTTCAGTTTTACTATTATAATGGGTGTGTTCAATGTTGTAACGGTATTTATGTCCTTACTAAGTATTATCATAATAAAAAGAAATGACAATAATTTCCTAAATAATTTGTGTATTATTCAAAATCAACATCGGCCCTTAAAATTTAACCACCCTTTAGTTGGACTCTAAGGTCTTCAACACGTCATTTGGTGGGTGATTTAAGATTTTAAATTTGAATCGGCTGTAAAAAAAGTAATGATAATGTTTTCAAATTTCTGGTTTTATTGGAAATGTTGTCATATAATACTCGTAATGGAACACAATATCATTGATATGACTACCATAACTGGCTCGGCAGTACCGGCATCCGCTTAACTCAAATTCTCTGTATATTTTCGATTATTTTGGCTCGATTCTCTTCAATGGGAACTTCGATTTCATGTTTCAACGTTTCAACTGTCTCTTACTGGCTCCCTACAGCAAATAATCTCTCAAAATACAGCTCCGAGACAGTCAATTGATATAAGAATTTTGGCTGATTATTCGATTTGAAATCAAATATCGTCCATGTCTTTTCTTGAATTTTTGGAAACAAAAATTAGGTGGGCATAGCGCGGTAACTCTCACCGTTGACGGTAATGACGGCTCCTTGCTCATTTTCGAAGAAAAATGGTCCAACGATTCCACCCGCTCCAAATCCACAGCAAACAGTGTTAGTTGTAGATACATTGGCTTCTTCTTCTCAGAACCCCATAAGCGGCAATTTAGCTTATTGACATAGCCACCGAAATAAAAATGAACTTTATCTGAAAACACATTTTTTTTTTTGATAAAATTCATCTCCTGCCAAACAACCTTCAGCCCATTGAGCAAAGCGAAAATGCAAGGATGGGGATGAGGATTCGATTCATGGACCAATTGAACGCACTCGACGAGAACGTACTCAGGTTGGTTTCTCCAATAACGATCTATTTTTATGAGCTCGCTTCACAAATTGGAGCACAAACTGAACTGAAGGCCGGTCTCTTCTAAAAATTTTTTTCCACGTAAAGTTCCTGAAGTTTGCGTTAAAGACTCGCTACTTTGGAAGTAAGTTTATAATATTTTCCAATTTTGTTCAAGCGCATAGCGTCCCATTTTGCAAATGTCAAACATGAATGTTATTCTACCTTAATAGGACATCTGCTCCTGTCTGCTATTGGTGTCCTGTTGTGGGCTTCCAAAATTAGTCATTCAGAAGAAATCCATATAAAAGGAGAGCTTGTTTTCCTGTCATCTATAGTGTATAGCACATTTAGTAGGTTAAAAGTAATCACATGAAAGCCTGAGAGCCTTTTTGAAATCTAGTCAATACCAATCGGTTTGAAGGCAAACTTATTACAAACTTTTCCTTATGCTACACAACCATTGTAACCGGAATAAATTCAATTTCCATTATATACAGAAAAAACTGCAGATGCTCGTCCATGTTTTTTGAAAGCGACTTCCTCAAACCGCTGCAGCGCAGTAGAATTTAAATTAGTTTTACTTTCATTGAAGTGCTAAAATTTGCGAATTATTTTGAGTCAATATCTGTTTCTTTGTCAGTACGACTATTTTATTACAGTCCAAGTAAATAAATGCATTTTGAAAAAAAAAATATAAATAAATGACCATCAAAATCATGTTCACGATTTTTTTCGCTCAAGTTTTTGTAGAATAGACGCCGGCTATTACGTACGGCCAGCATAGCAATAGACGACAAAACGATAACAACACAGACATACAGCAGAAGAAGCTCAGAAATAGAAACGTTCTCCTTGCCAATCGTTTGCTGATGATGTTCGGTTTGAAACATGTTTCCAGCGATCGCGTTTTCGGTCTTTCGTTTCGATCGATTTTAATGTTGGCACATTAAGCGTCGTTAGGAGTCAAATGGAGATGAATTTGAGTAGACGGACAGAACACAGGTGAGTTCTTACGTCTTAAAAGTGTTATGCATACTCGTATGTGTAGTCATTAGGGTCTCCCTAATATTATAGAAGTGAATTATTTTGTGTGAATAGTTCAGGGTGGAGTGCGGTAAATTGCTTATTTAAAAATGAAATAAAAAAAATTATGAACCTTATAAAAAATGTATTTTATATTTTAACTATATTGAACAGTAAAGGAATTTTTAAATTGCATGTAGCTGTTAAATGCCGACCTTCGCTATCTACATACTGCTGCATACGTTTTCTGAAGTTTTCACGAACTCTAACAAGCATGTCGACTGGTTCTCTGCCGATTTCACCCTCAATATTACTAATTAGGTCTTCCAAGAAGTTGCGACCGGTTGAAATACACCTTCGACTTCAGGTAACCCCAAAGGAAAAAACGCATGGGGCTAAGTCTGGTGAGCGTACCGACCAGTTCACATCACCCCTCAAAGAGATAAGCCGTTCAGGAAACATTTGCCTCAAACAATTCATGGTAACCATTGCTGTGTGTGTAGTGGCACCATCCTATTGGAACCATTTTCCCTCTAATTGCATTGCCGTAAGAGCCGGTTGAAAAAAATCCTGTATCATAGTCAAGTACCGTTTGGAGTTCACAGTTATGACAGCTACGGTCGAGCAGAGCGTTTCGGAGATTGCAGTACTGCTGCTTTAACTCTCTCGATGATTTGTGGTGTTGTTATCCTTCTCTCAGGTCCCCTTCGTACACATTTCCTGCTGTTCTCAATGAAGTAACCCAATTTACAATTGATTGCCGCCAAGGAACACGTTTGCGTGGTGGAAAAGCAAATCGTAAACGAAAAGCACTCTGCACTGCAATGATCGAGAGCGCATTTGAAAAATACGCTTCAACACAAAATGACCTCTCCTCACGTGTTCGACCAACAGTACCAGCAACAGTACAGCAGCGCAAAGAAGCAAATTACCACGTTGCACCTCGTACTATTATGGGCAATGTAAGTGACAATCGCACAACATACCCAGATTCGTTAGATTTAATCTTATAGCCCAGACCAACAGCGTTAATGTGCATTAGCAAATTAAATCGTGAATTATCTTCCCAATAACTGCATTAACAGGCGAAAATACACAAAATCAAACTGAATTTATACTGCATTTAGGTATTACAATCTGGTAACACTCTCACAATTTATCACAAACCAAAGAGATAAATAATAGAAGATGGGCAAATTGAACTTTTACGATTAATTGGCGAACACGACAATAATCAGAAAAGTTTTAAGTTTTCGTTGTCAAATTTGCTATTGTGAGTGCAGAAAGAATTATAAAACAAGAGAAAATGTGTAGAAATGTGCAATAAAAACCAAATGTGGATTGGACACGTGAGGAGAGGTCATTTTGTGTTGAAGCGTATTTTTCGGTGGACCTCTTGGGAAGACCATCTTGCAACTATACACCGTGGCGCAATTGTGTTATTTTTTGATTTGGCACATTTTCACCTCAGTGGGTGTGTAAAAAAACAAAATATGCGGTACTGGAGTGAAACAAATCACACACAGCGAGGGTTATCATGAATTGTTTGAGGCAAATATTTCCTGAACGGCTTATCTCTTCGAGGGGTGATGTGAACTGGCCGACACGCTCAACAGACTTAGCCCCATGCGATTTTTTTTTCTTGGGGTTACCTGAAGTTAAAGGAGTATATCAACCGTCCCAACACCTTGGAAGACCTTATTTACAATATTGAGGCTGAAATTGGCAGAATACCAGTCGACATGCTTGTTAGAGTTCATGAAAACTTCAGAAAATGTATGCAGCAGTGTGTGGATAGCGAAGGACGACATTCCCTTACTGTTCAATATAATTGGAATACAAAATACATTTTTCTAAGGTTCTAATTTTTTTTTATTTTATTCCCAAATAAACAAATTACCGCGCTCCATCCTGTATAAGGTAAACAACTGCAAGATCGGCTGAAAAAATTACTGCTGCTCAATAAAGTGTTCAAAACAATCCATCAACCTCAATTCGACGTCTTGCTCAGGAACTTGGTCTTAAAAGAACCTTTGGCCACAATTTTGCACAAGGATTTTCATTTGTTTCCATTTAAGATTCAGTTGACACAAGATCTTCGTCCACAAAACCATTTATGTTAAAGCTCGCCCATGACAAACCCCGATTTTCTTGAAAAAACCAAAATGAGGCACATTTTTATTTGAATAAATGTGTGAATAAACAGAATAGTCGGTTTTGGGCAATGACACCCTCAAATTATTCCTCAGTCACCTTTGCAACCATTAAAAGCGACAGTCAGGTGTGCAATTTGGTTAGGTCATTGGACCTTACTCCTATTAAAATGAAAACGGTGTAACGGTAACTGTCAATGGGGAGCGATATCGTGATAAGATTGAAAACTTTTTAACGCCTGAACTGCATGCTTTGGGCTTGACTGACATGTGGTATCAGCAAGACGGTGGCACATCACATACAGCCAGGATTACAATGTCATTACTGCAAGACCTCTTTCCACACCAAGTTATTTCAAGAAATGGTAATGTTGATTGGCCTGCACGGTCGCCTGATGTGACTGCTCCGGACTTCTTTTTGTGGGGATATCTGAAAGCAAGGTTTATGCAAACAAACCAGAAACGCTTGAGCGATTCAAACTAAATATTCGTGATGAAATAAATGAAATACCTCGTGAAATATGTGAAAATGTAATAAAAAATGTGCTCAAAAGGGATCGCATTTGTGAGACTAACAGAGGCGGACATTTTTCTGATATTGTATTTCATATTATTTTCGTTTTTTTTTGACATTTTACTTTTATCCATTCACTTTTTTCGTTCAGAAAGCAGAAAGCTTTTACTTTATCTGTTGATGGGGCTGCTCATATACGATATTGCAAAAAAGAAGCACATTGCCCATCTTCTATTACACTGTATGACAAATTTAAGCTTTTGGTTGCACACATGAAAAAAATTAGTATATTCTGAAAGAGGAGGAAAAAATAAAATACACGTGTATCCCACTTTTTCTGCATCAATTCGTATATTTGCAAAAAATTTATGGATATGAACTTGTATGTTAATACAAAATATGTCTATATAAGTGGGACACACGGGTAGTTTATTTTTCGACGTAGATTCCGAATATATAGGTCTTATTCATGTGTGCAAAAGCGTGTTGAACGGTGTTATTTATCGTCTTTGTCACAAACAACCGCTGTGCACACAATCAGTGGCTGTTATCAAACCAGCTGTCATCAAATCAGCTGTTATAAAATCAAATTATTTTCTATTGTGAAAAATAAAAGTGAATTCAAAGTCAGCAAAGGTTAGTAAATTTAATTGGGCTATTAATAATATTTACCGAAATGTATTACTTTTTATGGCTTCGAAGTCAAAGAAGCGTAGTGTAGTGCGATAGGGATGTGAAGGTAGTTGACAAACAGCTGTTTACTAAATGCAGTTAACTAAATGGAGATCCTGTCTGTCACAAAATGTCATAAAATTTTAATTTGCATTAGTGAATTTTTAATGCAATTTAATTCTGTCGTCTGTCTACGCTTTTAACTACATTCATTACAGGGTACAGCTTACGGATCATTCAATGCATGCACACCCTGTTTACGAAAGTGGAGTCGTACATTTTCCGGTTTCTCTCGAAGACACCCAATACAACTTTTTCAACTTTCGACAGTTACCATGCCTCGTTGCTAAATTGTGGTTGTTATTAGTCGTGTTCTTTTTACTTGATTATTTACCTTATTAGTTTGCAATGTGGTAATCTGGCAACTTTGCTTCTCTGTATTCACTAAAGAAATTTTAATATGAGAGGTCATCTGCAAGTTCATCAAATACAGACACTTAAAAATATAAACTTTTAAGGAAATAATCAATAAAATATACAGTGCCGCACAAAACAGAACGTAATAACTTTTTTCTGTGTATGCAATCGGCTTATTTTTTATTTCATTTGAAAGTTTAGTAATTAGATTTATTAAAATGAATTCTTGTGATACCGAAAAGAGGATTTGATCCGTTCAACGGACATTTAAGCGGGATTTTGGCGGAACTCCCCCGAGTAGATGGGCCATTATGAGGCTGGTAAACATGTTTGTCGAATCTGGAAGCATCGCACGAAGACGTGCAACGAGATTCCTATGCTCGGGTTAAATACACAATCGGGGCTGTAGCATCGTCAATTCAGGTAAATCCAAGCGTTTCGACTTGAACGTTATCTGCGCAATTTGCAGTTAGCAGTCGGTCATTACAACGGATAATTTATGACGACTTAAAAATGTTTCCGTGCAAAGTCCTTTTGATTTGCCTATTCGATTGGAATTTTTCAAAAAAAATTTATGGAAATGACTGAAGAAGACACCAGCTTGTTTGTGTTTTTATCTGACGAGGCCCATTTTAATTTAAATGGCAATGTACTTATGAACAAGCAAAGTTGCCGTATATGGAGTGAATCGTATCCACAAATACTCAATGAGGCGGAACGGCAACCAGAAAAAGTAATTGTCTGGTGCGCAGTTTCATCAAGCTGCAATGTAGGACCTTACTATGACTATCAAAGGGGATCGTCACGACAGTTGCTATTTATATTTCGGGTCCTGCCAAAATTAGTGTTCCCATATGCAAACTGAAACTTCCATTGGAAACTTCGATATTTTTTAGCATAACTTCACTCAGAACGTTTTGTCATTTGAAGGCGAATTGTTTTGTTTACTGTGTGTTGAAAAATTCATCTCATTCAAAAATGGAATTATCCCGTGAACATTTTCGTGCGATGATTTTTTACGATTTTCGGCGTGGGTTATTGAGACAAGAGTGTTAAAATCAACTTGTTTTTAAAAACCACTGTAATTCGCTGATACCAAGAGTTCAGTCTCGGACGCCGTTCGCTCCAGGATGAATTTCGTGAAGGACGTGCAACATCGGTCACCAGAAACCATCGATGCTTGGCGTGAACTGATTAAGCAAGACCGACATGTGATACGCCGAGAGATTAAGGCATCCTTGGGCATTCGTATGACAAGCCTCAATAAGATATTGCATGTTCTTTTGGCCGTGTAAACATTTTGTTCTCGTTTGATCCCACATACTTTAATTTGACGAATGCTCAAAAAAAAAAAGCTCGTATGGATTGGTGCAAAGAGATGTTGAAAAAGTATAACTGAGGTAGCTTAAAGGCAGTGTATAACATTGTCACAGGTGGCGAATCATGCATCTATTCATATGAACCCAAAGCAAATGGTCGACTGTTCGGCAAAACTGGTCATGTGGCGTGGTCAACGATTTTCGTCGCCAGAAGATGCTGTTGAAGCGTTGAAAAAACATGTTTTGGGGGTGTCTCAATCGGAGTGGAAAAAGTGCTTCGACAATTGGTTTGAGCGCATGCAAAAGTGTATAAATCATGCTGGAGAATACTTTGAAAAACAATAAAACCATTTTTGATGATAAATATTCGCAATTATTATTAGACTAGAATTTTATATAGCAGAAAACAGGTTAACATCTATCTTTACCGAGAGCCATATACAGTAGCGTTGACTCTCTCGTCATTTCGAAAGAAGAATGCTTCAAAGAATAAGCCAAAACTTGGATGCTATGCTTGGTCCACAACTTGTGGATTATGTTTGTCAGTCATGATGATTACCAACCTTAGGACGAAACTCACCTTGTGTATTTGCAAAAAAACCTAGAATTTTATTAATATTTTGCAATAATTTGTACACGTTGCATTACTATCAGGTCTCCCTTTGCAAGGTAGCGCTATGTCAACGTTGAAATCAGTAAGGATGCCATACTTCAAAATACAACTTATATCGACTCAATTATCCCAAACGATTTGTCATTAAGAGTTCTAGAAAAAAAATTAATTTGATATTCGATTAAAATAGGGACACACTAATATTGATTTGTATGTATGCACGCAAGTACATTCGAGTACATCTATCGTTTATTACGCGATATTAAGAATGCATTTAAATCAGGCTAACGATGCTATTTGAGATCGTTAGTTTTTGCTGTTGTTGCGATGCTGCTGTTGTTGTTGGGGCTTTTGATGAAGCTGATCATCACAACGTACACGTTGCATCTTAAGCTGCTTAAGTTGAAAAGATGCTGCTGGCAGTAGTGCCCATAAGTGCAATTAGAGTAGCAACAAAAATATTTTTATATCATTATGAGTGCATATGCATGCCCCTACATAACCAGTGAGTGGACTAATACGTTCGAGTAGATATTTGTAAACAAGTGTGGTAGTTAATAATAGCAGAACAATTGGTCTGCTCTTAAAAGTTATATACACAATTAGTGGGAGTACATTAAAATTTTAAATAAATATGATTTCTAGCAAATGAGATTAAGTTTAAGTCACTATTATGCAAATAGTTCGGATTATCTGCGTCGAAGTATCATGAGAATGAATAGTGTTGCCGTGTGGTCCTGCTCGAAGATCGTAAATGACAATAACAATAATTAGGATTGGCCTTAGGTACGGTTCACTTTCTCGACAAAAACATAAAGTCCGATCAGTGGCTAAAGGATGCGTTCAATTGTCACTTCAGCCCCGACAAGTGTGTGTCCTAAAGCAATTTAGGTTTATGCTAAGTGCAACTAAACTTGTATTTCTTGTGATCCTGCTATTACGAGGGCTGCTATATATATTTCTGGCCTAATAATGAAAATGCGAATATTTATTTATTTATTTTATTTTTTTATTCATTTTATGTGAATTGTCGAAGCACTTTTTCCACTCCGATTGAGACACCTCCAAAACACGGTTTTTGAACGCTTCAACAGAATCTTCTGGCGATGAAAATTCTTGAGAACGCATTTTTTTCTTGATGTGCGGGAATAAAGAGGCGTCATTGGGTGCCAAGTCAGGGCTGTACGGCGGATGACCCATCAATTCGACGTTTTGGCCGGTCAAAAAGGCGCTGGTTTGAGCCGATGTGTGAGAGCTCGCATTGTCATGGTGCACAATGATTCGTCTTCTCCTGTGCGTTTTCGAATTTCTCCGAAGACTTTAGGCAACAAATTGTTATGTACTACTCAGAATTAACCTCCTACGTTGCTCAAGCAGAACAGTCGCCACATGACCAGTTTTGCCGAAGAAACAGGCGACCATTTGCTTCGAAATGCTTCTTCCACGAACAACTTTCGTTGGATTTGGCTCGTCTTCGAAGACTAACACGGTCGATTGCTGTATTTTTTCGGGCTCATACGCATAGATCCATGATTCGTCACCTGTGACGATCTTATAAACGTCTTTTGAAGCACCGCGATCGTATTTTTTCGAAATTTCTTTGCACCAATCGACACGAGCGATTGCTAAATTGTGCGGGATCCAACTAGAACAAACTTTTTTACGGCCAGGTGTTCATGTAATATCGAATGCTGGTGGAAGAAATGCCCAAGGATGCATCTATCTCACGGTATGTCACATGACGATCTAGCATTATCAGTTCACGCACGGCACCCATGTTCTCTGGCACAACGGCCGTTTTTGGACGACCTTCGTCTTTGAGCGAGCGTTGGCCTCGAATTCATTGAACCATTGAATTCATTAAACCAGTTTTTTACAGTGCTATAGGATAGTGCTTCATCGCCATACAAAGACTTAAGTTCATCGATGCACTCTTGTCGTGATAATCCACGTCGAAAATTGTGAAAAATTATCGCACGTTGATTTTTTTCAATTCACTATAAACAACACAAATGATGGTCGGACGTCAAAACGTTCTGTGTACGTTTATGCTCAAAAATGTCAAACTTTCCAATGGATATGTCAGATGGCGCCAGGCAACACTTAGTGTTGCTTTTGTCAGAAATAGCAACCCTCGTAAGGAAAAAACGATTTTTCGGTTCAATTAAAAATTGAAATATTCAAACTAAAGATTAAATAAGAATCCTGTGATAAATTTCGCATATTCACTAAAATATTCCTACGTTTTTTGTCGAAAATATTTTAAGCGATAAAAAAATCAAATATTTAAAAAAAAAATTAAATTCCGTTCAAAATATTTCTGTTATAAGGTGATGGAAAAATTCACATATTTACCATAAATTTGTAAGCCGTTAATCAAAATTAATTTCGTAATACTCGTATGTAAAATTTCACATACAAAAAAGTTGTAAGACATTAATTGAAAATATTTTCATAATGAGGCTATAAAAATTTCACATATTTACAAAATAAGCTTTAAAATTATTTCAAAAAGCTGTTGGAAACGTTTTTTTTATAAGCAGGGGTGACTGCAGTGGTCGGCGACCACTACTTCTCCAAAATAAACACACCAATTAACGAATGTGCTGTAACTCTGTTAAGTTGCTATACATTTAAGGGCAGGTAGTTTCGCATTTAACGAGAACTGTCGACAGAAGAGTTTTCCACCGAACACTTTAAAAATCCTTCGCACTGCACACTTACTGAAACACATACACCCCAAGAACTGTCGACGGAAGAGTTTTCTACCGAAAACTTTAAAAATCTCTCGCGCTGCACACATACTGAAACACATACACCCCAACACTCCCCATACACCCCAGTACATGCATTTTTTCAACTTTTTTTTATTGTGTTCATTGTAATAAAGGGTGGTTACATTTTAAGGGCCGACGTTGAATATGAACCACACCTAAAGTTTTTTCTGCATTTCATTTGAAATTCAATTTCAGACTAACTCAATTTGAACCATGGAAAGATACACAAGTGAGCAACGCGTTATGAAAATGGGCGTTCAAATCAAAATGCATATCGTGCACTTCGTAATTTTTTCGGTCAAGTTAATCAGTCAAATGTGCGTAAAATCGGGAAAATCGTGCACAAATTTGAGCAGACCGAGTCTGTAGGAGATGTGAAAACACCAGTGCATGCATGCTCGTACAGCTCGTACTGCAGAAAATATTGCTGCTGTTCGTGATAGTGTGGCTAAAGAGCCGTCCACCTCAACTCTTCGTCATGCCCAACAATTGCACCTCTCACGCTCGTCGTTGATGAACATTCTGCATAAAGACTTACATTTACACGCTTTCTAGGTGCAATTGGCTCAAGAACTAAAGCCTCTTGACCATTCCACACGTCGTCAATGGTCAGAATAGTGGCAAGAAATGGCAGCAGTAGATGATCGGCCCTTAAAATTTAACCACCCTTTATAAGATAATTAGTTATGCTTATTTAAAAAGTTAAACTAAACTATTTAAAGGTGACACGACGAGTTTGCCGAAAGGAACTCCCATACCATGGCATATTTTTGAAACTAAACCTGTCGAACCGCCTGTCATTTATTTGTCATGATAAAATTATAATCAAACTAATTGTTTTGTTTGGTCAACGTTCCTAGAGCTTCGCTATAAGAGCTATTCGCAGTGTGGTGGATAAAAATGAGTCGTATTTGGGTGTTCCCAATCCACGAGCGACCGGATAGGCGAACGAAACAAAAAAATTCTCTGATGTCCGACAAAAACTTAGCTTTATTTAATTTTTAAGATAGGAAGCTGGCGAGCGATTCTATTGAGAACTGCTGATAGTAGAGGAACAAACTCACGAGTCACAAGTTACGAGGCTTGCTATATATATTTCTGGCCACTGATATTTCTGGGACTTAGTGTGGCCTGGCGCCATCTGACATTTCCATTGGAAAGTTAGGTATTTTTAGCATAAACTCAGAATGTTTTGACGTACGACCATCATTTGTGTTGTTTACAGTGACTTGAAAAAATCAATTTGCAAAAAAATGGAACTACTCGTGAACATTTTTCTGCTATTATTTTTCACAACTTTCGGCGTGGATTATCACGACAAGAGTGCACCGATGAACTCAAACTTTTGCATGGCGATTAAGCACCATTCTATAGCATAACCTGATCATGAAAAACTGGTTTAATGAATTCAATCGTGGCCGACGCTCGCTCAATGACGAAGATCGTCCAGAAACGGCCATTGTGCCAGAGAACATTGATGCCGTGCGTGAACTGATAATGCAAGATTGTCATGTGATAGAGACATCCTTGGGCACTTCTTCCACCAGCATACGATACATTCGATATTGCATGAACACCTGGCCGTAAAAAAGGTTTGTTCTCCCGCACAATTTGACAATCGCTCCAAAAAAGGCTGGTGTCGATTGGTGCAAAGAAATTTTGAAAAAATACGATCGCGGTGCTTCAAAAGACGTTTATAAGATCGTCACAGGTGACGAATCATGGATCTATGCGTATGAGCCCGAAACAAAACAGCAATCGACCGTGTGGGTCTTCGAAGACGAGCCAAATCCAACGAATGTTGTTCGTGGAAGAAGCACTTCGAAGCAAATGGTCGCCAGTTTCTTCGGCAAAACTGGTCATGTGGCGACTGTTCCGCTTGAGCAACGTAGGACGGTCAATTCTGAGTGGTACACCACAACTTGTTTGCCTGAAGTCTGCGGAAAAATTAAAAAAACGAAGAAGAGAAGACGAATCATTGGGCACCATGACAATGAGAGCTCTCACACATCGGCTCACACCAGCGCCTTTTTGACCGGCCAAAACGTCGAATTGATGGGTCATTCGCCGTACAGCCCTGACTTGGCTAATGACTTTTTTTTTATTCCCGCACATCAAGAAAAAAATGCGTGCTCAACGATTTTCGTCGCCAGAAGATGCTGTTGAAGTGGCCAAAAACCATGTTTTGGAGGTGTCTCAAGCGGAGTGGAAAAAGTTCTTTGACAGTTGGTTTAAGCTCATGCAAAAGTGTATAAATCATGCTGGAGAATACTTTGAAAAACAATAGAAATCGTGAAAAACAATCGTGATGCAAAATGATCTGTCTTCTCTTATTATCTATCCTCATTTCTATGAACACTGTTGGCAAACCGATGGTTGTATTCCACTCAGAATTGACCGCCCTACGTTTCACTACAGGCACTGTGGCAACATGGCCTGTTAAACCGAAAAAACGCAATCATTGGCTTCGATGTACCTCTTCCACAAACAACTTTTGTTGGACTTGGCGCGTCTTGAAAGACTGCTATTTAGTTTCGTGTTCTTATGCATAGATCCATGATTCGTCACCTGTGACAATGTTATACACTGCCTTTGAGCTACAGCAGTTATACCTTTTTAGCATCTCTTTGCACCAATCCATACGAGACTTTTTTTAAGCATTGGTCAAGTTCTGTGGGATCCAACGAGAACAAACTATTTTCTCGGCCAAATGAACATGCAATATCTTATTGATGCTTGTCATACTAATGCCCAAGGATGCCTCAATCGCATGGTATGTCACATGCCGGTCTTGCATAATCAGTTCACACATAGCATCGATGGTTTCTGGCAAAGTGAATAAAGTTGGACGTCCTTCACGACATTCATCCTGGAGCGAACGGTGTCCGAGACTGAACTCTAGGTACCAGCGATTAACAGTGGTTTTTGAGGGTGCTTCATCGCCAAAAGTCGAAACAAGTTGATTAAACACTCTTGTCTCGATAGCCCATGCCGAAAATGTTCACTGGATAGTTCCATTTTTTGACTGAGATGAACTTTTCCACACACTGTAAACAAAACAATTCGACCTCAAATGACAAAACGTTCTTAGTGAAGTTATACTAAAAAATGTCAAAGTTTCCAATGGAAGTTCCAGTTTGCATCTGAGAACACTAGTATTGTCAGGACCCGATATATAAAGCAACCCTCGTATACATATTTTCCGTTTTCAGATGGGCTTTCTGAATATTTAGAATGATGCGTGTTTTTATAAGTAAAATAACCTTAGCGTTAGACAAAGGTTTGAGTTCCTAAAGTACCGAAGAATGGATTGGAAAGAAACATCGACACACAATGTATTCTCTTCGGCTTAATTAGTCTAGGCAATCTAAGGCATTGCCTGGCCGGTCCAGACCCACAAAGAAATTTCTGAGCTAAGTTTGAGGTTATATGTACTTATATTTGTGGCAGTTGCATGCAACATGCTCATATTGGCATCGTTGTTGTTTTGTCGTCATCGCTGTCGCTGTCGTAGTTGTGGTCGATGTAGCTGTCGTTGTACTAACTAGTTTGCATGTCTATAAATAATGCGACCGGCCAACGAAACGACCGGCTGACAAACCAAATCTTTTGAGAATCTTCTCAGATTTCATTTTCCATTTAAATAATGTTTACCTAACCATTGGCTGGACGGACACAGGGACAGACGGACTTCATTCATATGGCATATGAGAAAAGTAGTGGTACCCGATCGCGCATTTGTACAGTGGCCACTAAAGATGTCACTGTTGTAGTGTCAATAGTGGTGGCGGCTGTGTTGGTGGCTACTTCTGTTGTTGTTTTCTATTATTGGAAGAGTCTCGAGAAGCCGCAAACAAAAAAAAAGAATAAGTTGCCGAAGAGTCATCTTGAGACAGGTCGAGGTCAACTGAAACAAGCTCCTATGGTTTTCTGTACAGTTCTTGTTTGGATTTTTACTTGTCGTTTTTTTCCTTCTGTGTTTTTCTAATAAATGCATGATGTTTCTCATTTGTTGGCGTTTGTCTGTCGCTCCCTAACATTCAACAATGTAGCAAGTTGCCCAAAGGGTATCCATGTGAATGATACGATTTCCAATAGCCGAGAAAAATACTTTTTATGAGCGCCTAGAACAAACATACGACCGCTGCCCTGGTCATGACATTAAAATCGTTTTGGGGATTTTAATGCCAAAGTTGGCTGGGAAGGCATCTTTGGCTTGGCCGTCGGAAAGTTCAGCCTCCATAATAACACCCCCGATAATGGAATGAGACTGATCCATTTCGCCACTGCAACAAACATGATAATAAGTAGCACCAGATTCAAACTTTGCGATATCCACAAGGATACCTGGCTGCCACCTAATGGAAACACGAGAAACCAAATCGATTATGTAGTGGTTGATGGTCGACATGCATTACAGCGTGTTGGACGTACGTACGTTCCGAACAGAAAACATGGATTCGGGCCACTTCCTTGTAGCAGCAAATGTTTGCTCTAGATTAAGTGCTGCAAAAGTTGTAAGTACCAACAACAAGGGAAAGCTAGACGTAGAAAAGCTGCACTCGCAACAGACAGCGAAAACCTAAGCCACGAAGCTATTTTAACTGCTCCTTGCAAAAACGTCCCGTCCCGATGATATCAGCGCTCAGTGGCAACACATACTAAACTCCGTAGCAAAAGCCGCCGAAAAAGAATTGCTTACCGCAAGCGGCAAGAAGGGAACCAATGGTAATGGTACGATGAGGAGCATAGGACGGCGACAGAAGCAAATAACTTACAAGGCAACACTGTCGCCTATAGCTACGCGAGCAGTGTTGGAGCGATATCGGTAGTTGGATGGAATGAAATCGTCTCTTACGAGGAAATAAAAGGCATATACGCCAATAGAAGAAGATGGAGTTGTACGGCTACAGAAACGACGCCAGAAAACGTTATCAACGATTCAAACACTAGACAAAAAACTCGACATCCCTGTAGAGATGGAAATGGTTATTTGGTTACTTATCAAGTTTGTTGAGGGTTGAGGATTTGGAAAGAACACGTTTCAAACTTATTAGAGGCTAGAGATCTTGCCGATGACAGCTAGGAGCTTCTACCCAGAATTGACCTCCTTCTGAAGAAAAATCTACACGAAGAAAAAAGTATGGTTGCGGTATCAATATTCGAAGAGCATCATACTATTTTTGGTTATATCGTTGTGCCACAACAATAGTATGATTCAAATACAACCATACTATGATCCTCACAACCAAACTATGATCCTCACAACCAAACTATGATCCTCACAACAAAAGTATGATTCACACATAACCATACTATGATCCCCACAACCATAGTATGATCCTCAAAACCATAGTTTGTTTAACATACAACCATAGTATGATCCTCACAACCATAGTTCACAAACAACCATACTATGATCCCCACAACCATATTATTATTCACACTCAACTATACTGTGATCCCCACAACCATAGTATGATCCTCATACAACCATAGTATGATCCTCACAAGCACAGTATAACTCACACACAACCCTAGTACGATCATCAAATTTTTTTTTAGGAATTGCGTTTAGTTTTTATTCGACAATAGAGATTTTTATTAAGTAAATTACATAAAAATACATTAGACTCTTAATAATAGGAGTGATTTATTTAACAGAAGAACAAATTCATTTATTAAAAATATTTCTGTTACACTAATCCAAAGTAGTTTGCTTTTAAAAAATTAAATTTACATACAAAAAGTACTATTATTGCGTAAGATTCGCAACAATAACATTGTCTAATACAAAAAGCTTTCGATTTTGCCGGTATGATTGCCGTAATCATATTATTGTTTACATAAAACCCAAAGGAAAACAATGCTTTCGTCGTACCAATCATATTTGTATTGGTGCTACAACCATAATTTAGTTTTTAAATATGGCACCAACACTATTGTTACGTACATTTCAACAATATTATTATTGCCGCCATCAGCTCTATGTTCGAGATGAAATTCAAAAAACAATACTATGGTTGCGACGATTATAATTTTATTGCACAGAGCATACTATTGTTGCCATGACCATATAGTAACCATATATTTTCTCTGCGTATACAGAGTTGCGACTTTTCTCTCTTATAGGCAAGTAAACCGATCGATTTATGTTAAGTATACCGATCGATTTACGAGTATTCAACGTCAAATAGGTTCATATTTTTTAAAAGCCTCTACTTAAAGTCTCCTTATAATTTGAGGTCATGTCGTGCCCCCATATGATTGAGGTCGTACGAGTATTAAGCGTCACATAGCTTGATGTTTTTTAAAAGCCTCTACTTAAAGCCCCCTTATGATTTGAGGTCGTGTCGCTCTAGAAGTCGCATATCAAATCCGATATTGTTGATATTAAGCATGTTGCGGTATGCGGTTTAACATATGACTATTCCAGACATATAGCCCACATACAAATGACATTTCCAATTTGAAGTCCTGCCGAAAACATTTTAAATTATATCTAGCTCAAATGGAGCATAGAGCGTTAAGTGCATCCTACAACTATTTCATAAAGCCCAGTCTATGACGGATAAATTTTAACCTCACTTAAACTCCAGACAGAGGCTCGAATCTTCTAAATAATAAAATTGTCTAGGCTGCTTCATAATCAGCTCCTTTCGACTTTCATAATCAGCCCTTTTTGTATTGTTTTAATGGTTTTTCTTTTTTGTTTTAATTAAAATAGACTTTGAAAACTAAAGATCTTTTCTTGTTTTTGGTACCATCAGGATCGAAAAGAACATTTTCAAAGGTTGGAATGTACTATACGGAAAATCCTATATTACATCACTGACGGGCAGTACTGGTATACAAATTTTAAGGTCTGTTGTATCATTGCTGGCTGCCATCTGTGATGTGTTTTAGCTCTTACCGGTGATTCGAGAAAGTATTATAAAGTTTCAAAGGAAATCAATACTTTTCAAAGGGACTTCTGCTTTTTTGGCCAGAGAATTTGCTACATACGTTGTCTTTGAACATGTGTTCTTTATATGCCTTTTAAAATTCAAAAGATCGTGCATCATCATACCCTGATATGTTATGGTCTACTTCCCACGTTCTACGAGTTTCTAGTTACGAGTTACACACTACAATTCTTTCTTCTTTTTCCGCGTTCGGACTAGTATTGTAGTGTCGTCTGCTTAATACTAGTCGTCTAATACTTTATTTTAAAGTTGAACGAGCCGTCAAACATGATGTTTCATTTTGGGCCGCCAAACCTGTCCTTAAGAGAATACCTGATATCAGCATATACGTTGTAGCTCTCGTTCCCAATGTTAGAGAATTTGAAACCTTCAGTCCCCGCCAAGAGTTGTAGGCATTCATTGTGTTCAGTGTTATGACAGCACAACATTTCCATTTTTATCCTTTGTCTCTAAATAGGGGTGATCCATCTAGAGGTATTTTTTCAAAATAAAAAAATGCTAAAATTCAAATCAAGTGTGGAATCATTCAAAGGAAATTTGATGCCATTTATTTTTTAAATATAATTTCCTTCAAATGTTGGCCGCAACTACGCCTCAAGGTGTCTATTCTGAGGGTGCAATTTTGGATGACTCATTCAAGAATTTCGAACGGTATGGAGTGAATGACACGCGTACTGTTGGCTTCCAAGACCTGAATCATAGCTGGTTTGTCAGCATAGACTGTGGACTTTCCGTAGCTCTAAAGAAAAAAGTGTAAAGGTGTTATATCACACGATTTACGCGGCCAATTCACCGGTCAAACATGTGAAATTAGCTGTTCTTCGAAATTACCTCTCACTAGATCCATTGTTTAAGCAGCTGCATGGCAAGTGGCACCGTCCTGTCGAAACAAAATGTCATCAAGAATACGGGATTTAATTTCAGGTAGTAAAAAGTCCGAGCAATAGCGAGCACCATTGAAAGTTACTTTTCGACATTCATCATTTTTGAAAAAATATGGACCGATATTTCCACTAGCCCATAAACTGCACTAAGCCGTGGTTTTCTCTGGAGCTCGACAGGGTCTTCTTTCCCCGCTAATTATTCCAAGCCCGTTCCCTTGGCTGTGGTTTCGCTAGATAGGGACAGAAGGATATAATGGCACCTCTTGAACCTCTTCTGGTTCCTCTTTAGCCCAAATGTGGCAATTTTGTTTATTGACAGAAATGGGACCTCATCACTGCATACAATTTTAGTCGAAAACAGCTTGTTTTTCGCCGAAAAAATATCTCTAGATCACCCTTTAGTAGTCCAGGTTCACTACCTGATAGGGTCATTGTAAAATCCTGTCTCCCACAAATTAAATTTACACTTCCCTATGATATCCCGTAGGCACACTGAACTATACAACTGTCAAGTTAGTTGTACAGTTCAGTGTGCCTACGGGATATCATAGGGAAGTGTAAATTTGATTTGTGGAAGATAGGACGCCAAGGACAATGAGTTCGCATGAGATAAATTCACAAATAGAGCCGACCCAAAAAAATATTTCATGACGTACGAAAAAACAAAACACCCCACAGATTGTACCCTTTTCACTACTGGTTTTGAGAACATTCTGGCGCAGCAGGTGAGAATCATCAGCAACATCGCCAAAGATGAGCTGCATCGATATTCTTGCTGGGGAAAAAAAACATACGTACGTACGTAAAAGATTCTATTAACGGTCTAGGTCTGCCGTGTCCACCGATTTATCATTTTGATCGCAATAAATTATCAAATCTCCAAGTGTTGCAATTAATTCTGAAATTGTTAAATAGGGTTTACTTACAATCCAATTGCACCGCATACGAGATTCTATGTGAGCACAAATCTTGCGCTCGTCGTCCACTTGTTCGTCTGTCCGACGTTCGGTCGGTTGCATCCTATACTTGGAAGATCAATTTCAATTTCATGTTGCGAAATGTTAAAGGTTCGCTTCGTTTTCATTTTCATTTTGAGGTGAGTTTCATGTTCAGAACGGTGGTGGGTACACCGGCAGCCTCAGTGTCCGTCTGCCCGCCTGTCGCAGTGTTCATATTTATAGTGTGTCATTGGATGCCATGCAAATGGTAAAATTGCAGGAATTCGCTAGTGTACAAGTGTTTGTTGTTGTTTGTTTAGTCCGTCGCTTGTTTGTTGGTCTGTCTGTTGGACTTTTGCTGGTGTTGTTGTTGTTGCTTTTTGCTAGCGACTGTCACGTCACATTCACTTTCGAAGTGTTTGATGGAAAATTAACATGCGATTGTTTTGTTTGAGTATTTTTTCCCGCAGCTCGATCAATGCGGATGTATCGATTAGAGGCGGGCTGGATTGCAAGAGGCATGATGTGGACCTCCTTTTCGAGGTTGTGCATTTCATATTCAATTGGATGGGTTGCAATATTCAGCAGCAGTACAATGTGTGAAACCAGTTAAACAAGGAACGTACATAAGTTATAAGATAAATTATCAGATTGTTTGACTAGGTGGATGTCCTTTAAACACGGAGGCATATTTGGACTTTCTTTCGCAATGATTTAATTAAATTCAATTGGGAGTGAAAGAACTTATTTAACATCCCACAGTCAATGTTAACCTAGTGAAAACTTTTATTACCACAGAACATAAATTGTAAAGTAGTGCAGTCGATTTCATGGGCAGTAAGTGCTTTTTGTGGTGTAGCTGTTAGTCAGAAATTAAGGTGAAAAGAAATAAAATTATAAAGAAATATACAAGTTGTAAAGTTCGACCAGGCCGAATGTTATATGCCAACTACCTGCGATCCGCTATTGAGAAGGGAGAAATAGCAATTATCTTGCAAATATTCCTCATGGTACGAGCCTTAATCACTGCCAAATGTTTTAAATATATAATTACTAGTAGTATTTGTTTATTATTATTTGTATAGTTGACCTTTTGTTGTTTATTTTTCAGTTATTGTTGGGCTTCAGGTCATAAGCAAAAAACAGATGTTGGTGTTTTTTTTTTAATTTTAAATAACCCAATATTTTTTTATATAACCCAATATTTAATTTTAAATAACCCAATATTTCGAACTGACTTTGTCGTTCATCATCAGGGGTAATCACTTAAAACAAAACCGAGAACATAAAATTACAACAATACACAATTTTCTATCACGAATAACATAATTTTTGTTAATAATTACATTTAAATAATTGTTTTACTTCTGTCCTGTTGTACTTCTAATATTCAACTAATGTATGTCTTTCCGTCGGTACTTGTTAGCAAAATGTCTGTATGTATGTGCACATCTATCCGTGTCAGTTTTAAAGTTCTTTCTCTTAGATATAGGAACGTCGTTGATGTAAAGCATCTCCAAAGTGTATCTTCTCTTATAATTCCTATCTTGTGCTAAAATTTCTACGTCGTTAAAGTTTGGCTTGTGTCCAGTCAAATTACTCGTACAGTGGTTTCCAAGAGCAGTCTTCTGCTCGATTGGTCTATCAACTATCAAGAAAGTCTAGTCTTTAGTTTTGTCCCAGGAGTGCCAACATATACGAGGGCGGTTCGGAAAGTTCTTAGCGTATCAATGAAAGAGAATAGTTAGTTTTTCAATAATTTTTTTTATTTTTCAATATAATCTTCTGAAACTTCAATACGCTAAGTCCAACGCTTATCTAGCAATTCTATCCCTTGATTAAAATAGTTTTCCTCAAGGTCTTCAAAATAGTGGTTTACAACTGTAATTGCATCTTCATTTGAGGTAAAACGCTTGCCAGCAAGGAATTTTTTTTAGATTTGGGAACAGGTAAAAGTCACTGGGAGCTAAACCAGGAGAATAAGGTGGGTGGTCAAGCAACTCGTACTTTAATTCGTTGATTTTAGCCATAGTTAAAACACTCTTGTGCGCTGGTGCGTTGTCTTGATGAAAAATTATTTTTTTGTGTTGTAAGCCAGGACGGTTTTTCTCGAATTTGTACATTTAATTGATCTAAAAGGTTGCAATAGTACTCTGAATTTATTGTTTTACCCTCTTGCAGATAGTCAATCAATAAAATACCTTTGAAGTCCCAAAAAACCATTGCCATAACCTTACCAGCCGATTGAATTGTTTTTGCCTTCTTTGGGGCACTTCCTCGAGCTTCAGTCCATTGTTTGGATTGTTCTTTTGTCTCTGGAGTATAGTGGTGGATCCATGTCTCATCAACAGTTATGAAACGACGCTTAAAATCCATTTTATTTCGCTGAAAACGATCCAAACAATCTTGAGAAACGTTCATTCTTATGCGTTTTTGGTCGACTGTTAACAAGTGCGGCACCACATCTTGCAGAGGCTTTTTCATCTGTAGTTCTTCATGCAAAATTAAATTGACTCGATCATTTGAGATGCCCATGATATTAGATATTTCACGCACTTTTATTCGTCGATCATTTAATACCATATCATGCACTTTGGCTACAATTTCTGTTGTGGTTGCTGTTTTTGGACGTCCACTACGTGGTTCATCTTCAATGCTTGTACGACCACGTTTAAATTCAGCAACCCATTTTTTTACTGTTGCATATGAAGGAGCACTTTCACCTAACACATTCACCATATCATTATGAATTTCTTGTCCCGATAAACCTTTTTTATGTAAATATTTAATGACACCACGCATTTCTAATTTTTCCATTGTAAAAAAATCGCGGATGCGTCTTTTGTGAACACCTGTTTCTATATGAAGCAGTTGCCAGATCGAAACAATTTAACATGTGTTCATAGCAGAGATGGAAGTTTCCAAAACACTTAACTTTTTTCTGTTTATACCGCGCTTTTTGTGCTAGGCTAAGAAGTTTCCGAACCGCCCTCGTACCTTTTGGCATACGTTGGACTTGTCACCATCACATTTAATCTTATAAACTAAATTGGATTTATCTTCACTGTCCACCTTCGATTTTGTCTTACTAAATAATTCGTTAACTGTCCTAAACGTTCGGGGCGCTAATAAAAATTTTTCATTTTTATAAACGTCCGATTTGTTGAACCTTTTGGAGAAACCAGGTATGTACGTCATTGCTTTATAAGTTATTACTCTTTTTTCTTTAACTATTTGGTCACAATTGGTTTTCGTCCGTCTAATTAAGTCTTCTATGGTTTTAATTGAAAATCATTTTTCTTTAATACGTTCTTAATCCGTCTTTCATTGTCACCATGGAAACTCTGTTACTAAAGTTTGTCGCTGTATTAATTATAATTCGTCGGGGATGTTTGGAGTGAAAGTTTATTAATCGTCCGGAAGATGTTGGTTTTTGATACCAATCCAATTTTAACAAATTGCCTTGTCGGTGAATTATAGAGTCAAGATAAGGAAGTTTTTGGTCACATTCTTTCTGAATGAATTAAGTATTTGAAGTGTTGTCAATTTCACTTTTCTTTAAAATCACAAAAAGGTCGTCAACATATTAGTCATAAGTCTGGGCTTTGTAGACATTCTTTGTATTGAAACGTTCAATAACTCTTCCATGATAATGTCGGCCATAACCGGCGATGCCGGTGAACCCATTGGCATCCCTTCTTTCTGTTCGAAAATTCTATCTTCATATTTGAAATATCTAGTGTCCTTTATACAAAAAGTCAGTAATTCAATAAACAAGTTCTTCAATATGAGTCCATTTTTCCTCTATAGTCTTAATAGCTAGATTTACTGGTATGCTAGGGAATAAGGATACCACGTCAAATGAAATTAAAGTTTCGTCATCGTCAATATGTGTGTTATTAATCCCAGATTTAAATTCCCCTGCGTCCTTTACATTAGATGGTGATTCTCTTGTCATGTTCTTTAAAATATTTATTAGGCGCTAATAAATACTAAGTCCATACGCCGGTGAGTTTATGGAGGAACAAATCGGTCGTAGTGGTGTACCCTCTTTATGGATTTTGGGAAGTCCGTAGATTCTGGGCGCTGTTGCTGTCCGATTGGTTAATTTATATTTGTCATTTTGGCTAATTAAATGTAAGCTGAATAACTTATCCTCTAATTTGTTATTTTTTGTTTTGCAAACTCGAAGAAGGATCACTTTTTAAGCGTCTCTATGTGCACATGTCCATCAAAATTGTTCTCATTTTAAGGTCGTAGTCCTTTTTATCTATTGCCACTGTCTTTCCCCCTTTGTCCGACTTTATAATTACTTGCATTAGAAATGTACTTTTATTTGACTGCTTACAATTAATATTGGCTTATAAAGGCAATTGTTGGGCCTTAATGCGCGATGAGTTCTAGCTCCAAATTCGGGCAAATTAAAAATATATGGCCATAAATAGATTACAAATCTTGTTTGTATTGAAGTAACTATGACTGAAGGAATATTGTGGGTCCATAGGGTAAGAGCCACACTTTCAGACAAATCTCAAGAATAATTCTATAATTAGATTCTTAAGAAAGTTTTCATAATTTGAGTATCAATATATCCAACTTTACAAGCGGTCGATTGCGTTGACTAAAATTACAGTTTTTCGGGTACTTTGATTTTATTAGTCCGACCGCAATCATACAAATACCTCATTTCTTAAAGGAATTGGCTTTAATTGAAGTCCATATTTGATATACACAGATGCCAGATTTGTTGCCACAAGTGAGTTTTTTGTCAACCGAATGTTTGTGGTTGCACGATCTATCCGTGTAATTCCATCTCTACAACCGTATCTTAATTGTGTACACGGCAATTTTAAGTAAAGGGAACTTAAGGGACAAAGTATCGGTAACACCATCTAAAAAAGATAGTTATTAAAAATGAATTTGTACACGTATTGGTTGTTGTTTTAGATTGTTGGCTATACGAACTCTTTGAATTCGGTTGTCATTAACACGAACATTTGTAAACTGAACCAGCCGATGGCTAAATTTTATGTATTTGGCTTTTTGGCCGAAACAAACAAAGTTTTATTTAATGATTTGAAAATATTTATTCGGTTATTTGAACAACGAGTGGATTTTTCAAAACTAGGTTTTCACGTTCGAATTTAAAAAAGTGAAACGATTTTATGCATCACATTTTTAAAAATCGATTTTGGTTTTAATGTGTCAAAAAAACATAAAACTGATTGTGAATCATAAGTTAAGTAGAGTAAAGTAGAATTTTAAACCTAAATTCTTCTAGCTACTTAGGGGTCAACGAGATAGAAAATACATCAACTCAATGCTTAAAGTCTTTGATACAGATGTGATAAAGAAAATATAGGGTGATCCATCTAGAGGCATTTTTTCAGAACAAAACAAAAATTCAAATCAAGTGTGGAATCTTTATTGGTAATTTGAAAGGGCATTTTATGGCATTTATTTTTTGAAAATAATTACCTTCAAATGTTGGCAACTGTACAATTATGGAAATGAGCGTTCGGTGTGAAACGGGAAGATCCGTTGTTTTCGACCAAAATTTTGTTCAGTAATGAGGCCCATTTCTGGCTCAACGGCAAAGTCAATAAACAAAATTGCCGCATTTGGGCTGAAGAGCAACAAGAATAGGTTCAAGAGATGCCATTATACCCTTAGAAAACCACGGTTGTGTGCGGTCTATAAGCTGGTGGAAGTATCGGTGCATATTTTTGCAAAAATGATGATGGCCGGAACGTAACCGTGAATGGTGTTCGCTATCGCGCCATGATATCAATCTTTTGTTGAAGAGCAATAAGAAGATATTCAAGAGGTGCCATTATAGCCAGAGAAAACCGAGGTTTGGTGCGGTCTATTAGCTGGTGGAATTATCGGGGCATATTTTTACAAAAATGATGATGGCCGGAATGGTGCTCGCTATCTTGCCATGATATCGATCTTTATGCTACCTGAAATTGTAGCCTGCAATCTTGAAGACTGTTGGTTTCAACAGGACGGTGCCACTTGCCATACAGCTGCTCAAACAATCGATCTATTGCGAGGTCATTTTGAAAAGCAGCTAATTTTTGTACAGGTGAGTTGGCCACCTAGATCGAGTGATATCACACCTTTAGACATTGTTCTTTGGGGTTACGTAAAGTCCAAAGTCTATGCTGACAAACCAGCTTTGATTCAGGTTTCGGAAGCCAACATTACGCGTGTCATTAAAGCCATACCGGTCGAAATGCTCGAAACAGTCATCCGAAATTGGACACTCAGAAGGGAAACCCTGAAAATAAAGACTCCACACTTGATTTGAATTTTTATATTTTTTTTGTTCTGAAAAAATACCTCTAGATGGATTACCCTATGCTGACAAACCAGCTATGATTCAGGTTTTAGAAGCCAACATTACGCGTGTCAGTACACCCATACCGGTCGAAATGCTCGAACCAGTCATCCAAAATTGGACCCTCAGAATGGAAACCCTGAAAATAAAGATTCCACACTTGATTTGAATTCTTATATTTTTTTTTGTTCTGAAAAAATACCTCTAGATGGATCACCCTATATACTTTCATATTTTGTAGGCTATTTAAAAAAATGGGTAAAACAAATTTAATATTCAAATCGTCTTATGTGTCGATTTTTGTTTCTATTCTTAACATAAGTAATTTTTTTAAATAAAAAGTAAGATTTAGAACAGTAGTTCTCATTCGTTTGGTAAGAGCCTGCTCTTAAAGAGTTCGGGGTTTCTTTCAACAATTGCTGCAAAGCTTTCTGAAGAGAGTTGTCACGGACCTGTAATAGCGATAAAAGCAGTATGCAGCCACGAAAATCAATGTATCTTTGCCATTTTGTTAAAACCTTGTCTTCTATTTAAATATGTGACGCGCAAAATAGAAAGGGGCCTAAGGTTAAAAACCAGTTTTGTTCAGGAGAGCCATTTTAAAGACTAGGTCCCTTTCTATTTGCGCTTAGAATCGTCGGCTTTACTTTCTTAAAACGCGCATGTCTCTGGGAGGGAACACTTTTGGGCATGGGATCGGTCTCATTCGATGCTCAGATGTTGTCCACATCAAAAAAAGAAATAAATTGAAATTGATTTTTATTAGGTCCCTTTCTCTTTGCGCTGATACATATTGAGACAAGAGGTCTTGAGCTGGTTAATACCTGTTCAATGAATAAAAAGGACGAAAAGGACACTCCATTAAGAAATAGGATGTTGAAATGCTCTTCGAAAATAAATTCAATACGATTTTAGTTAAGACATTTCACAATTATAAATTACGATAAAATGAGGGAATATTTACTATTTTTAATTCCATATGATATAGCGCTGCAAAATAAACATTTCTTTCGCCCTTAAAAAAATAACTCGGACCTACGAGGGCCGTCCTTTAGAGAATTTATTATAATCTCCTAAGTCTTTCATTCATTTAATCAAAAAAATGCACTATGCATTAAAGCGATACTAAAAGCGATGTATCAAAACGGTTGACAAATCGTATATTTATATACTTAGTACACGCAGAAAAAAAGTATGGTTGGGGTGACAATATTCGAAGAGGATCATACTATTGTTGGGTATATGGTTGTGACACAACAATATTATGATCCTTACACCAATAGTATGATTCACACATAACCATACTATGATCCCCACAAACATATTATGATTCACAAACAACCATACTATGATCTTTACAACCATACTATGATCCTCAGAGCAATAGTATGATTCACACTCAACCATACTATTATCTCCACAATCATATTATGATCCTCACAACCATAGTATGTTTCTCATACAACTATAGTATGATCCTCACAACCATAGTATGATTCACACTTAAGTGCAGGCAGATTTTACTTAAGTGCAGGCAGATTTTAAATAAACGAGAACCAGTCGGTATTAGAGTATTTCACCGAACAAAGTAAACACATTAAAAATCCCTTGAACTTCCTTCCGATTGTTATTGTTTTTTTAATGGACAGCAACCATTCACTGTATCGTGTGTATGTGTTTTTTTTGTTTATCAAAAAAACACACATACATGTATTCTCTATTAAACCTGTTTTGTTATGTTCATATTCGCAACCATACTGTATGATTGCCGTAATCAAATTATTGTTAACGTAAATTTAAAACAACAATACTTTTGTTGCACCAAACATGTTTATATGGTTGCTACAACCATATTTTCATTTCTAAATTTGGCAATAATACTATTGTTACATTTCAACAATAGCAATATTGTCGCAATCATACTTTTGTCAAAATGAAATTCAAATACAATACTATGGTTTCGACGAACATGTTTTTATTGTAGAGAATATATTATTGTTACGGTGACCATAGTCTAACCATATCCTTTCTCTGCGTGTGGGGACATAGATACTGTAACACACGTTTTATGCTGTAAAATAAAAAGTACTGAATGTTTTTGGACCAAATATTTTTTAATATATTTATTGATGTATATTGTATCCAAAAAGAATCTACTTATTCGAAATGTCCGCCATTTGCCTTTACACACGCCTTAAGTCGCACTGGTCAATCGTCAATAGCTGCACGAACCTCGCCCATTGGAAAATTGGCCACAGCTCGAACCAAAGCAGTCTTAAGAGATCCAATGTTGGGGTATCTTTTGTGACAAACCTTGTCCTCTAAAACCGTCCACAATTTGTAATCCAATGGGTTTAAATCTGGACTGCCTGAGGGCCATTATTCAGAGGAAATGAACGCTGGAAAATTGTTTCGAAGCCAGGCCTGGGACGTTTTAGCCTTATGGGCCGGCGCAGAATCCTGCTGGAAAGTCCATGGCTGGTTTTGAAACAAGGAATTGTTAAGAGGCTTCACAAGAGCTCCCAAAACGGTTTCTTGGTAAACATTGGCCGATGTTTTGACTCCTTCTTCGCAGAAATGCAGGTCAGTGACCCCATCGTAAGAGATATCCCACCAAACCATAACTGAAGCTGGGTGATGACCCTTATCCACCCTTGGGATCAGTTCAGATGCTTCCTTGTATGACCCCGCATACACTCTATCATTTTGCTGGTTAAATTTTTCCGAAACGGTAAATGTTTTTTCATTCGCGAACAAAATTTTTCTGTGCAAGGTGTGAACGTGTTTCACCAAAAGACGTTTGCATTTTTCAATCCTATTTTTTTTTAAAGCTGCAGTCAATAGTCCGGTACGTAGTTTGGTAGCCCCAAGTCCCAAGTCTTTTTAATGATTTGACTCATGGAGTTCTGCGGGATATTCATCTAACGGGCCATGATTTTCTGCTTTCGGAGCGGATTTCTGTGAATTCTTGATTTAACGGCTTTGATGAAATGCGATGTTCGAACAGAGCATGGGCGGCCCGACCGGTGGGGGTCTTTTACATTTCCAGTCTCCTCAAACAGTTTTATGCATCGGTAGATGAACATGCGGCTAATCCCTAGTGGCCAGAGCGTTTTGAAAATGTCGCTTTTTCATTTCAAACTTGAAAAGCGCTATTACAGCGGTACGGTTCTCATTATTCGACCACTCCATGATGAAAACAAATTGTAGTGTAATGCTACGTTGCTCAAGCGGAACAGTCGCCACATGACCAGTTTTGCCGAAGAAACAGGCGACCATTTGCTTCGAAGTGCTTCTTCCACGAACAACTTTCGTTGTATTTGGCTCGTCTTCGAAGACCCACACGGTCGATTGCTGTTTTGTTTCGGGCTCATACGCATAGATCCATGATTCATCACCTGTGGCGATCTTATAAACGGCATATGAAGCACCACCACCGTATTTGTTCAAAATTTCTTTGCACCAATCGACACGAGCCTATTTTTTGGAGCGATTGCCAAATTGTGCGGGATCCAACGAGAAGAAACCTTTTTTACGGCCAGGTGTTTATGCAATATCGAATGCATGCTGGTGGGAGAAATGCCCAAGGATGCCTCTATTTCATGGTACGTCACATGACGATCTGGCATTATCAGTTTACGCTCAGCATCAATGTTCTGTGACACAACGGATGTTTTTGGCCGACCTTTATGACCTTCGTCATTGAGCGAGCGTCGGCCACGATTGAGTTCATTAAACCAGTTTTTTCACAGTGCTAAAGGATGGTGCTTCATCGCCATACAAAGATTAAAGTTCATCGATGCACTCTTGTCGTAATACTCCATGTCGAAAATTGTGAAAAATGATCGCACGAAAATGTTCACGAGTTAATTCCATTTTTAGTTAGTATTGATGCTTTTCTTAGGGATATTTGTGGTTCAAAGCCACTACAATATGTGCCTTAACATCCAGCAGCTATGGTATTGTTAAGTTATTAAATATGTCCCAAGTAACAGTTCCCAATTTAACCTTTGTTCTGTCAAAAATCATTGTGATATGTTAAAACGTTTAAATTTTCACGAGCCGCGTATGACTTAAGCCGTCACTATGCAAAATTTCCAGATCCTGGGTTAAATCGGATTGACGCATGGACGGATGTAGATTCGGATGGGCGGACGTGGCGAGATCCACTTAAAATTTTACTATGATCATTGATAAGTAATATAAATACGTTATAGAGTATCCGTTGAATATTTCTAGGTGTTGCAAACGAAATGACAAATTTAGTATACCTTCTGTTCGTCGGTGCAAGGCACGTTATCATTTAATACCACGTATTGTTGAGTAAAACACGAGCATGCAGTAACCCTAAAGATGATGACCAATGAAATTCAACAATTTTCCGTATTTTCAAAATTTCGCTGCTGCCACCCCCTCGTATAAAGAACATTAGGCTTCTAATTGCGTATACGCTGCGGAGGACGTAAACAATTGAAGCTAATTTTAATTTACCATTTAATAGTGTTTTATACAGCCCGCTTAAGGATGCTGAAAATACTGATGTCTATGCAAAATCAGAAAACAGTGTGAGTGATTCCCACTGTGTAGCTTTGTTTGGGTGGAAATACTCTATTGCCATAAGTTCTCCTTAAATGCGAGCCTGCGTGCTCTAGCCGCTGATTGTGGTTGCAGCGAATTCGTTGCTTGCATCTGACGATAATGAAGTATGGTTCAACTAAACTGCGGATTAAGAAACAGGGGTCTTATTTGAACTTACACGACTGTTTTTACAGAACAACAATGTACAGGGTGGGCCAAAAGTTACCATGGGGTTAAAAACTTTAGTAACTTCTTTAGTGGAAATTTTTTTACACTAAGTATGAAAAATAATGTCATTTAAAAGAACCCCGTTTTCAGCTTCGCCATGATGGGATCGTTTTAGAGCATTTTCCATAATATCTTTCAAAAATTTGTGGCTGTAGCGTTCGAATTTCTGCAACAATGTTGGCCTTGAGTTGAAGGATTGTGTCGGGCTTGTTCTCATACTCTCACTTCTTCCAATAACCCCAAAGAAAATAGCCGGGCGCTGACAAATCAGGCGATCGCGCTGGCCAAATAATTTCCGAATTTCTAGTGGCTCCATCCTGCTGAAACCAGATAAAAGTGCCATTGCGTCTCGCGCAGTGTGGGTAGTGGCTCCATCCTGCTGAAACCAGATCTCAGGTCTGTTTTCAAGAGCAGGGCGTAAAAAGTGTTCAATCATAAACCGATACCGCTGTCCATTTATGGTTACAGCACTTTCATCTTCATTATCGAAAATGTAAGAATCAATAATATTTGCAGATGTGATCCCCGACACCTAATCGGGTGCAATTGGTGTGATGAATGGCTCTTGGATTTTCAGAATCCCAGAACCTACATATCTGCTTATTAATAAAACCATTCAAAGGAAATTGAGCTTCATCGCTCATGCGTTTGCATTAAAATAATTGATTTAAATAATAAAATTCTCTTATTACGAGGGTGGCTATTTATGTTTCGGCTCCTGACAGTACTTGTGTTCCCAGATGCAAACTGGAACTTCCATTGGAAACTTTGACTATTTTTATTATAACTTCACTAAGAACGTTTTGTCATTTGAGGGCGAATTGTTTACAGTGTGTGGAAAAATTCATCTCAGTCAAAAATGGAATTATCCCGTAAACATTTTCGTGCGATGATTTTTAACGATTTTCGGCGTAAGTTATCGAGACAAGAGTGTTTAAATCAATATGTTTCGACTTTTGGCGATGAAGCACCATCAAAAACCACCGTCAATCGCCGGTACCAAGAGTTCAGTCTCAGACGTCGTTCGACCCAGGCTGTATTTTGTGAAGGAGTCCAACTCCAGGCACTTTACCAGAAACCATCGATGCTGTGCGTGAACTGATTAAGTAAGACCGACATGTGACATACCGTGAGATTGAGGCATCCTTGGGCATTAGTATGACAAACATCAATAAGATATTGCATGCCCATTTGACCGTGAAAAAATATGATCTCGTTGGATCCACATAATTTGAATGCTCAAAAAAAGTCTCGTATGGATTGATGCAAAGAGACGTTGAAAAAGTATAACTGCGGTAGCTCAAAGGAAGTTTACAAGTATAACATTGTCACAGGTGACGAATCATGGATCTATGTATATGAGCCCGAAACAAAACAGCAATCGACCATATGGGTCTTTCAAGATGAGCCTAATGCAACAAAAGTTGCTCGTGGAAGAAGTACTTATACATCGAAGCAATTGATTGCGTTTTTTTTGGTATAACCGCCCATGTTGCCACAGTGCCTTTAGTGTAAGGTAGGAGGTCAATTCCAAGTGGTATTCAACCATCTGTTTGCCAACAGTTTTCGAATAAATGAGGAAAGATAATAAGAGAAGACGGATCATTTTACATCACGACAATGCGAGCTCTCTCACATGCGCTAAAACGACGAAAAAACTATTTGACCACTCAAGATGTCGAATTGATGGGCCATCCACCGTACAGCCCTGGTTAAGCACCCAATGAGTTCTTCTTATTCCCTAGCATCAATGCGTGGTCAACGTTTTTCATCGCCCGAAGCTGTTGTTGAAGCGTTCAAAAATGATGTTTTGGAGGTGTCTTAATCGCAGTGGAAAAAGTGTTTCGAAAATTGGTTTGTGCGCATGCGTGCATGAGAATATTTTGAAGAACAATAAAACCATTTCCAATGATAAATTATTGTCTTTTTATTGCCGAACCCGAAATATAAGTAGCAACCGTCGTATGGTTCTTTGTTCAGTTGTGAATCTCTTCATTATTTATTATCCAAGTGTTAGATATAAAATCTGAAAAATCGAATAAGTAGATTCTTTTTGGATACAGTATACATCAGTAAATACATTAAAAAAATATTTGGTCCAAAAACATTCAGTACTTATTATTTTACAGCATAAAACGGGTGTTACATTATTTATGTCCCTACTAAGTAAACGAAAATACTGTTACAACATTTTGTTCACCGATGAAAAAATGTTTACCGTTCAGGAAAAATTTAACAAGCAAAATGATAGAGTGTATGCAGGGTCATCTTAGGAAGCATCTGGTGGAAAAGGGTCATCACCCAGCTTCAGTGATGGTTTGGTGGGGTGTCTCTTACGATGGGGTCACTGATCTGCATTTCTGCGAACCAAGAGTCAAAACATCGGCCAAAGTTTACCAAGAAACCGTTTTGGAAGCTAAAGCCTCTTAACAACTTGTGAAGCCTCTTAACAACCCCCGGTTCCAAAACCAGCCATGGACTTTCTAGCATAAGGCTAAAACGTCACAGGCCTGGCTTCGAACCAATTTGCCAGCGTTCATTTCCTCTGAAGAATGGCCCTCAGGCAGTCCAGATTTGAACCCATTGGATTACAAATTGTGGACGGTTTTAGAGGACAAGGTTTGTCACAAAAGATACCCCAACATTGGATCTCTAAAGATTGCTTTGGTTCGAGCTGTGGCCAATTTTCCAATGGACGACTTCGTGCAGCTATTGACGATTGACCAGTGCGACTTAAGGCGTATGTAAAGGCAAAAGGCTGAAATTTCGAATAAGTAGAATCTTTTTGGATACAATATACATCAATAAATATATTAAAAAATATTTGGTCCAAAAACATTCAGTACTTTTTAATTTACAGCATAAAAGGGGTGTAACAGTTTTTATGTCCCTACTAAGTAAACGAAAAAGTTATTAAATTTTTAAACCCACGGTAACTTTTCGATAACAATACACAAAAGCAGTTTATTTTTTTTAATGGTTTTAATAAAAAATCACAAAAAATATTGGAATATTGCATATTAGGGTGGAGTGAAAACATGCTTTTTTTTAATTTGAAAAAGTTAACCTCGGAAAGAGATGTAGTCTGGGGTCCTAAAGAGGGGAAAAATAAAGAAAAAAATTTAAAAAAATTTTTAGGGGTCGCGCCGAAATAAACAAATACACATGTTTGAAGGCGTGAATTTTCCTAACCCCTGAACCGATTTTAAAGTTTTATGTCAATAAATGTTTGCAATAGAGTAAACAATGAAATAAGGGCATGAAAAAATTTAAAAAAAATTTTCTCATTGTTCAAAAATTTCAAAAAGTAAAATAAGTCAAATCGTCCCTTCTTCAGAAAATTGACTGAACAATGAAATCGCCACCAAAGCTACAAATATTAGTCGATTATCCTCATATTTGCCTCAAATAATTTTGTTTGGGCACTGAACAAGCTCAAACTTTTAAATTTCGAATAAGTTAAGTCGTTAATTTTTAGGATTTTTCTAAAATCAACGCCAAGATAGCGATAATTTCCAAATTTCTAGGGAGTGGGGCGACCCCTAAAATTTTTTTTAAATTTTTTTCTTTATTTTTCCCCTCTTTAGGACCCCAGACTACATCTCTTTCCGAGGTTAACTTTTTTTTTGAATTTCACTCCACCCTATTGCATATATTAAAATCATAACTTAACTAATTTGTATGCATGTTTTCTAATTTAATACAATAGCCTAAATGTGCCACCATTACTCTGGGGATTTTTAAGGTCAAGCAATGACGAGTTCTTCTCCATCCATTCTTCTATGACAAACACAATTTCAAATCAATCCACTGACATCTAGTGGAGATATTTGTGAATTCCACACACGCCACTGATACTCGATAATAATGACTACCGTGAATTGATAATTCTATCCTGGCAAGTTTCCATATATTGAGATGGGCCATCATTATCTGAAGAAACATGAAAATTTTGGAATAATGACTACCACTGCCACCAGCGAGAATGGCGTTCCGAAAACAATTACAAGTTCACACGATTATTTAAACCTATTCAAATATTTACGTGCAATTTAAGTCGTTTCTCGCGGTGGCCGTTACCAATTCCCCTGTCAATAGACGGAACAACGACCGACCAACGTGTTGGAATGAATGAATGAATGGCTGGGTAACTTGACAAACGTTTAAGCCCAACCAAAGCAGGCAACCAGCGGCCGAACCGAACCGAACAGATCCATTAACAAAAGTGACGATAATGGATGGATGGCAGGTATAAAGTGGCATCAATATACACACGAGTTGTAAACATGGCCAAGCCAACTCCGAAAAAAGTGGTAATTATGCCGTCTGACATGCCACAGCACGGCACGGTCGCCGGGGCCCAAAAGGCACTGTAAGCGGCAGTCGGCTCTGGCAGTACAGGCCATTCGGCAGGCAAGTAGGCAGGCGCTTCAGATTGCAAAACTCTCCGCAAGAAGAAGAGGAAGACGAGGAGGACAAAAACACAGCTAAAAGTGTCTAAAATAATTATGCCAACATAAAAATACGATACTTTTGTAAAGTGATTTTTTTCTCTCTCGACTTCTTCTAAGTTTTGTAAAATTTTATGAGATGCCGATGCTGCAGATGATCACTGAAGTAATTTTCATTCAAAAAAAAAAATTGCAAAAAAACAACAAAACTTTTGAATGCATCTTAGCATGCATCGAAAATGCATCAGCAGTTATGTTTCTTAAAAATGAAAATGTTGTTGTTGTTAGTTTTAAATTTTTTTTTTCGGAGGGGAATTAATTAAATGGCTTAAATAAGTTGTACTAACAATTGTGGCCAATGTGCCAATCAGCATTTAAATACACGGATCTCTACTGGCCCAGCATTGGAATGGTTGAGGATCTTCGAGTGGATGCCTGTATGCAGAAAGGCAGTCTTCGCTAGAATGATGTTGTTGCTTTGCCTGAGGCTTAATTACGAACGAGTGAATGAATGAATTAGCAGCATATGAACTATGCACAGTGGTACTGTTTTTTGGAGAAGACGGTCAGTCTATAAACATACCCAGTATGCAAAATTACACAGAGTTAATCGAAAATGAATCATTTTCTTGTAAAATTTAATGCACACAGAGATTGATACACAATGATTCACTTGAATAAGAGGAATTTCGGGTGATATCACCAAATGTTTATAATCGTAATGGATATTCGGTTCAGTTCCGTTCAAGGAATCACATTTTGTATTCCGCCTTGTTCAAATTTAGCATAGTGCACTACACGAGGCCACTTAGGAACCTGATGAAATTGGATCATATGGGTACGTGTCTACTACACGAGGCCACTTAGGAACCTGATGAAATTGGATCATTTGGGTACGTGTCTATGGTTAATATAGTCCCACAGAATGGCAAAAAGTTTCCATTTAAGGGACTAAAGCTACCACAGTAAAAATAACAGTCTTTAAGTATTTGCGTAATAAAGCATAATTTTTTGTGGACTGACAGTGGTTAAAATGGGTACTGCGAGTTGGGTGGGGCACACTTAATACCAAATAAAAAGGCATAGTTGTTAGACTTTTTGGTTCATGTTGCCCAAAAAACGTAGCACATGAACAAGACGGGCGATAATATAGGGTGATCCATCAAGAGCTATTTTTTTAGAACAAAAAAATATAAAAATTCAAATCAAGTGTGGAATCTTTATTGGTAATTTGCAAGGACATTTTATGGCATTTATTTTTTGAACACAATTTCCTTCAAATGTTGGCAACTGTTTTATGGAAATGAGCGTTCGGTGAGAAACAGGACCAAAATTTTGTTCAGTGATGAGGCCCATTTCTGGTCATGTCGAAAATCTAATCTAATTTCACGTTTTGGACGGTAAGTTGGCTGCCTAGATCGGTTGATACCACACCTTTAGACATTTTTCTTTGGGGTTACGTAAAGTCTAAAGTTTATGCTGACAAACCAGCTACGATTCAGCTTTTGGAAGCCAACATTACACGTGTCATTAAAGCCATACCGGTCGAAATGCTTGAACGAGTCATTCAATATTGGACCCTCAGAATGGAAACCCTGAGGAGTAGTTGCGGCAAACATTTGAAGGAAATTATATTGAAAAAATAAATGCCATAAAATGTCCTGTCAAATTACCAATAAAGATTCCACATTTGATTTGAATTTTTATATTTTTTTGTTCTGAAAAAATACATCTAGATGGATCACCCTATTTTTAATATAGACATATGGGTTCTCAAAGTAAACCTAGTTTTGATAGGAATTCAAATTTAGAGTTTTGGCTGAGATAAGGGACGGACTAATGGGCTAAAAGAGCCCAAAAACAAATCATTTTTTTTACGATTTAGTAGTGCTTGAATTGGGAATGACATACAAGGCTTCCTGAATTAATTTTTATTTTTAATATATATAAATGTGTTTTGTGGACGGTTTTTCTTCTAAAGCTGGATTTTAATAATAATAAAATTATATATAACTTAAGCAAATTATCCGAATGTGCCGATACTATCGATAGCGTTGACTAAAACTATCGAAGCTATAGAATGGCACGAGTATCGAAAGTTTGACAGCTCTGCAATATCGGTCTCTGTTTTAATATCTCGGCCACACATAGGTCCCTTTTTGACTTGAAGTTCAACAGCTCTAGAAGTCACAAATCAAATCCGATTAATCAAGTAGAATGCGACCATATTAGTCTTTTTTTTCTCCTATAGACCCTATTAAATTGGTTTCTTCATTAAGACGTCGTATTTAAGCGATGTGTGAACGCTATCGATCGATGATTACGAACTTATTTTGGACAAAATTATATAATAATTAATAATAAGGACATTTAATTCTTATGGAATGAAACTATTGCTACAATAAATATTCTGTATGACCTATTTGAGCTAAAGGCTCATTCATGAGCACTGACCTCCATCATTGTACAGGTCGCAGATAAGCGAGAAACCAGCAGTTACCTCAAAGTCTACTTTACCCGATCAACTGCTCAAATTTGATGTGGTTTGTGTCCAAGTCTCATCTTCACTTGTATCGACTGGGACTTAAACAAACCTGCGGCTTAAATCGGTACAAAAGTAGTTGTTATCTCTCACACAATTTTAGGGTAGGAAGATTTTGGTTTGATGCATTGAAACTCCCGCAACACAGTCAGTCGGTGGCTTAACAAAATGCTTAAGTGAAAGGCAGGGGCCTTTTCATACAGGAGTTTCCAGTGGTAGCGCTGGTGCTTTTCAAATGACTTCGTTGGTTGTGCCGTTTGGGAATCGGGATATCACTGAGACAGATTATCTTTATCTTTTGAGACAGATTAGCGATTTTCTCGTGCCTTTTCCACTTTTTTTTGACTTCAAGTAGTCATTAAAAGTATTGAAGTATTCTAAAAGACATTTGGAAAGCGTTCTCTTTTAGGAATTTACTCCTATCGCTGATTTAACTCCTAGACTTTCTGTCAGAGCGATTAGCAGGTGTATTTTGTCCATACTACACGCAGAAAAAAAGTATGGTGTGGTGACAATATTCGAGGAGGATAATACTATTGTTGGGTGTATGGTTGTGCGACAACAATATTTTGATCCTCACAACAATAGTATGATTCAAATACAACCAGACTAAGATCCTCACAACAATAGTATGATTCACACTCAACCATACTATGATCTCCACAACCATAGTATGATCCTCACAACCATAGTATGTTTCATATACAACCATAGTATGATCCTCTCAACCATAGTATGATTCACACGCAACCATGTTATGATACCCACAACCATTGTATGATTCACACGCAACCATGTTATGGACCCTAAAACCATAGTAAGATCACACACAATTATACTATGATCCCCAATTTAAATTATTAGAATTTGTTTAAGTTGTCGACAGTAAATTTAATCCCCAATATTATTTATTAGAATTGGTTTAAGTTGTCAACAATAGATTTGAATTATGAAAATTATTCAAAAATACATTAAATTCAAAATAATAGGAGTGATTTGTCTAACAGAAGAAAAAATCAGTTTAAAAAACTTAAGCGTTTTTATTAAAAATATTTCAGTTAAACAAAGCCAAAACAGCTTGTATAAAAATTTTAATTTCGATAAAAAAGTACTATTTTTGCATTAGATCCGTACCAATAACATTTGTTCTTAAAAGCATATTTAAATGAAGAACAATTACAATCATACAGTATGATTGCCGTAATCATATTATTGTTAACATAAAACGCAAAACACAATACGTTTGTCGCACCAACCATATTTATATTGTTGCTTTAACCATATTTTCATTTTTAAATTTGGCAATAATACTATTGTTACATTTCAACAATATTAATATTGCAGCAATTATACTATTATCAAAAATAAATTCAGTTAACAATGCTATGGTTGCGATGAACATACTTTTATTGTGGAGAACATATTCTTATTGCCGTGACCATGTAGTAACCATGTTTTTTCTCTGCGTGTATGAAATATTCGCCCTGTGTCGATCTTAAATGGTCCCTTTAGATCCGTATGGCGGGGCTTTAGCGAAACAAAAACGATTGAAGGGAATCCCCCTACTATTAACACAGGACAAAGTACCACCATAATCTTTTGGTCCTGATCAGAAGGCAGTTTCAGTTTTTCTGGTGTGCTAGTAGGATAATCGGTAATAACTAGAGAAGCTAGGTCATATTTCTCTTCGAATAGTTTACCACACCAATTTTTATTAATAGTGTGTTTATCTTCAGACAGAGCAGCTTTGGCAGGTCTTATACCTAAAGGCGAGGGTATTTTTTTTGAATGCACGCATCAATATCACAAAGAATCAGTAATTGCACGCAGAAAAAAAGTATGGTTGGCATTACAATATTTGAAGAGCATCATACTATTGTTGGTTATATGGTTGTGGCACAACAATGTTATGATCATCACAACAATAGTATGGTTCACACACAACCATACTATGATCCCAACAACAATATTATGGTCATCACAACAATCGAATTATTCACACACAACCATACTATGATCCCCACAACAAGATTATTATTCACGCTCAACCATACTATGACCCCCACAACCATGTTTTGATCCTCATAACAATAGTATATTTAACATACAACCAAGATATTTTTAACATACAACCATAGTAAGACTCACACACAACCATACTATAGTCCCCAAAATTTTTTGTTAGGATTGAATTAAGTTGTTATTCATTCATTCATTCATTCATTCATTCATTCATTCATTCATTCATTCATTCATTCATTCATTCATTCATTCATTCATTCATTCATTCATTCATTCATTCATTCATTCATTCATTCATTCATTCATTCATTCATTCATTCATTCATTCATTCATTCATTCATTCATTCATTCATTCATTCATTCATTCATTCATTCATTCATTCATTCATTCATTCATTCATTCATTCATTCATTCATTCATTCATTCATTCATTCATTCATTCATTCATTCATTCATTCATTCATTCATTCATTCATTCATTCATTCATTCATTCATTCATTCATTCATTCATTCATTCATTCATTCATTCATTCATTCATTCATTCATTCATTCATTCATTCATTCATTCATTCATTCATTCATTCATTCATTCATTCATTCATTCATTCATTCATTCATTCATTCATTCATTCATTCATTCATTCATTCATTCATTCATTCATTCATTCATTCATTCATTCATTCATTCATTCATTCATTCATTCATTGATTCATTCATTCATTCATTCATTCATTCATTCATTCTTAAGTAAATTATGTAAAAATACATTAAAGTCTTTATTTAACAGTAGATTTATTTATTTAACAGTATTTATTTAACAGTAGAAAAAATTCACTTATTACAAATATTTTAGTTTTACTAATCCAAAGTAGTAGTTTGTTTTGAAAAAATTTAATTTAAATATAAAAGGTACTGTTATTGCGTAAGATTCGCAACAATAACATTGTCAAATCAAAAAAATATTATGATTTCGTCAGTATGATTGTCGTAATCATATAATTGTAAACATAGATCAAAAAAAAACAATAGTTTTGTCGCACCAACCATATTTATATTGATGCTACAACCATATTATCATTTTTAAATTTGGCAACAATACTATTGTTACATTTCAACAATATTAATATTGCTGCAATCATAGAATTGTCAAAATGAATTTCAAAAAAACAATACTATGGTTCCAAGGATCATACTTTTATTGCAGAGAACATACTATTGTTATTGTGACCATATAGTAACCATTTTTTTTTCTGCGTGAGGATCGCATAGATAGACTTTTCAAGAACTAAAGAACTTTATCTCCAACAGGCCACAAAGGAAGCAAGTGACATTTGAACGAATGCGGGCCACTGTGCGACGCATGCAAAGGCACTCGCATGTTCTCATGTAGGTTGAGATCGTGTAAAGATATCCACAAATTCACATGAATATTAAAGACAGTACTCAAGTATAGTTAAATGGCGGTTACTGTAAGTGGCTATCAATATTTCAAAATTTGTACTCTACAATGTCTTGAGTATCCACAGGGGGGTCGTGACGAGGTCGGCATTTAGGCGACGGATGTGGAGATTTTAAAAGAACGTACGCTATAACAATTTGACAAAGCCCTCTTCAGACTTATTACTACAATCGCAGGTCGCCTTAAGTAAGCCTTTAGCGCGTAATGTTAAGTACTTTCACAGACGCAGCCTGTCTATCTTTGTTACAAGAAAATGATATATTTTATATCATTTTTAAAGTTTAATTTTTAAGTCATGTAAAGCAAAGACGATAATTTATACCAGATAGGCGATGTGCTTCTTCTTCAAAATATCATAGAAAAACAACACTCAGCAACACACAAGTTCTCGGTTTATTTATCCACTTTCGTTTGATTACTATTACAAGACTTAAAAAAGGCATTATTAAAACACAAAAAACACAGAAAACATTTAATTAGCACACTTTAAATATTAAAAACAGCTCTCTCAAAACAATTGTTGTGTTCCTCAAATTCTCGTAAAGTCTCATTTCGCCCATATTCTACAATTTATCGTCTTTGATGTTAAGAACGACCAGAAAGTAATGATGGATTTTTCCAACTGTTTGACTTGTGACAGACCCCAAAAATATAGGAAAATCATCAAAATCGAGATCAATATTGCATGGATATCAAGTGTGTTTTCCAATGTGCCTGTCAGAGCTATAAAGAGTAGAAATTGTGTACTTTACCGATTCGTTGTCGGTTTAAATACCAAAGTTTTTTTAAATAATAAATATCGATTTAAAAGCCGAGCAAAATAGATCCTACAAAAGTTTTAAGAATTCAGTTTTGTCAATTCGCAATCGACTGGAATTTTGTGCGATATATTGACCCAAATATATAAAATATACTATAGAAGTAAGAGCAAACATTTTAATTTTTAATGCATTTTTAGTAGAATATATAATATACAAAAGTACCCGATATATACTCCATTATAGTCAACTGCATTGAAACAAGCAGCAGTTGCATTAAAAGTTTTCAACTCGGGCACCGGTTTTCCCCAATAGAAATTCTTTAACTCTTGTCTTTATTGTCGATTTCGACATCTGCATAAAGGAGATACGAGTAAAATAAATACATTTGATTCTGAATAAAGAAAACAATAATATCCACTTACCGACATTAAAAATTTTTCGATTCGTTACACAAATTCAAACGACAAATAAAAATTGAATTTGACACACAATATTTATTTGTAATAATGAAAAGTGTTCAATAATATTTTTTTGAAATTTCAATCAATAAGAATCAAAGAAATCGAATACCAATATTCCCAAACAGTCAGATTATTTATTCACGATATTAATTATATATTTAAGAAATATGAACCGCTAAAAGTTTTATGGAGTTTGGTAATTAATCTCCTACAAGAAATGTGGCCGAAATCGCCGGGACGAATTAACCGATGAAGGGGTAAGCCGTTCTTACTACAAATTTGAGTTTGTTTTTTTTCTAAAGGACAGACATTGATGGGTCACTCTTCGGTTGGGTACATTCGAAAGACGCGATAATATGGACTTTTTATTAGGTATCGTCCCATTTCGAAAAATACAGAAAGATTGAATATAAGCACATCATTATGTTTAGTGCGGTTAATTCGTATGTACCCTACCTAGTGACCTATAAAGTGTTGGTTCTTTTATGAAAAAAGTTTTCTCAGAATAATAATTTTATATTTTCGGATTATTTAATAATGTTCACACATATATGGGTCATAGCCCGGTGCGCTTCGCTACCCCAAACTATGCTTTTACAGAAATAAATAGAAGTAAAATCAATCTGATGAAAAATATTACTACCTTATTTGGCAAACGCAAGATTTTTTTCAAAATCGTCCTCATAAACTTCAGTAATTCGTAACACACAGTAGCATGCAGTGTAAACTGCAAGATGATCTGCCTATAATTATGTTCATAACATTGCTTTCAAAAAAAGGGCGTGGAACCAAACACTTTTCCACCGAACTAATTATCTTAACTTTAGTAGTATAGGGTGATCCATCTGATCCAAAAAAAAAAATAAAAATTCAAATCAAGTGTGGAATCTTTATTGGTAATTTGAAAGGACATTTTATGGCACTTATTTTTTGAATATAATTTCCTTCAAATGTTGGCCGCAACAACGCCTCAGGGTTCCCATTCTGAGGGTTCAATTTTTGATGACTCGTTCGAGCATTTCGACCGGTATGGCTTTAATGACACGCGTAATATTGGCTTCCTAAACCTGAATCGTAGCTGGTTTGTCAGCATAGATTTTGGACTTTAAAGTACGTAACCCCAAAGAAAAATGCCTAAAGGTGTGATATCACTCGATCTAGGCGGCCAACTCACCTGACCAACACGTGAAATTAGCTGTTTTTCGAAATAACCTCTAAATAGATCCATTGTTTGAGCAGCTGTATGACAAGTGGAACCGTCCTGTTGAAACCAAGTGTCGTCAGATTACGGGCTTTAATTTCAGGTAGCATAAAGCTCGATATTATGGCGCGATAGCGAGCACCATTCACAGTTACGTTCCGGCCATTATCATTTTTAAAAAAATATGCACCGATGATTCCACCAGCTTATACGCCGCACCAAACCGTGGTTTTCTCTTGGTATAAGGGCACATATTCTTGTTGCTCTTCAGCCCAAATGTGGCAATTTTATTTATTGACTTTGCCGTTGAGCCAGAAATGGGCCTCAACAAAATTTTGGTCGAAAACAGCGGACTTTCGCGTTTTTCATGGAACGCTTATTTCCAAAATACAGTTGCCAACATTTGAAGGAAATTGTTTTCAAAATATAAATGCCATAAAATTTTCTTTCAAATTACCAATAAATATTCCACTCCTGATTTGAATTTGTATAGTTTTTTTATTCTAAAAAAATACCTCTAGATGGATCACCCATTATATATTTTAATTGCCATATTTCTATCTTTAATACTTTATGAGTTGTGGCCGTTAAGAATTTCTGGATGTGGGCGGTACCACCACCATCTGTTAAAACTCATTCGTTAATACTCTATGACAATTGCATACAGTGTAGATTTTTAGTTGATTTTAGTAATTGCATCGCTTTATCAAAAGTGGGCGTGACACAACCCTTTTTTCCACCGAACGTATTTAATTATACACAGATATCGAATATGATATGATATGTTTTTGATATGTTTTAAGCTCTTAAAGTTTAAGAGCATTGTGGGTTTTCAGTTTTTAGATATGTAGGCGGTGCCACGCCCCCTTTAAAATTGTATCCCTATAGTGTATACTGTTAAAACTTTCAGACGATTGGGGTATTTTTATTGGCTTTAAAGCGCTTTAAAAAAGGGGTGTTAAAACGCCCACTTTTACAGCCAAACGTTTTTTTTATTAAACACTAATTGTGTGTATATCGATTTTTAAGTTCCTAATTTACAGTTTATTAGCTTTAGGTTTGTTACGTTTTTGAAAATGTGGGCAGTGTCAAGCCTTTTTTTAAATTCGTTTTCTTTTATTGTATGTCACAATAGTGTGTATACCGATTCTTATGTTCCTAACTCTCATAGTTTATGAGTATTGGGTGTGTTACATTTTTGAAAAAGCGGCCGGTGCCATGACCCTTTTTCAAATCCTAACCTTTTATAGTATATCATAATCTCCTGTAAACATGTAAATACAAAAACTACCTTAATTATTCTCAGAAATCCATTCGAATTATACTTCAATTTTGTGCTCTGTTCGAAAAATGCGAACCGAAATAGAATCGAAAAATCGAAACAGGGTCGAAAAATCTTTATAACACAGAGCTGAATCGAAAAAATGCTTATTGGGTATTATCCTTAAAACAGAGCTGGCTTTTATACCAGATCTGCATTAAGTTAAAATGCTGATTTCTATGATTAAAACATAGTTTAGTGTGTTCGTTAGTAAGGAAAGATTAATTATTTCAACATCATTAAATATTTGAAAACCCCATGCAAGTGTAGCGTAAAACATTATTGATCGTGAGCATAGGTCAAAAACTTTCAAGTAATTGTCTCTTGCTTTTAGGAAGACTTAATTGCAATTTTAGCAGCAGAGTTTTCCATTAAGTCGCTGATAAAGGCCAATTCTAAATATGATCAACTCCGAGCTATGTATCGAAGTAAAGAATTTCGATTTTATTATTTAAGGATTACCATCTAAGATCAAAGAATATTTGTGAACATTAACGAAAAACTTTAATCTTTGATTAAGAAAGATTAATTTTTTAATTCCAGGTCACACAATATCTTCTCAAAGCATCGATCATGTTCTGCAGTGCACTGGGGTAGTCCGCTAATAGGACCATATTATAATTATATATATAATTACAAAGTAAAACTTTAATATTGATATCTGCAACATTAAACTCGCAGCAAGACTTTACGAATGATAGTTGACATACAAACAGAATAGTATACGAGGGTTGCAATTTATATTTCGGGTCCTGACAATACTACTGTTCCCAGATGCAAACTGAAACTTGGAACTTGGAAACTTTGACATTTTTTAGCATAACTTCACTCAGAACGTTTTGTGATTTGAGGGCGAATTGTTTTGTTTACAGTGTCTTGAAAAATTCATCTCAGTCAAAAATGGAGTTATTGCGTGAACATTTTCATGCGATTTTTTACGGTTTTCGGCATGGGCTATCGAGACAAGAGTGTATAAATCAACTTGTTTCGACTTTTGGCGATGAAGCACCATCAAAAACCACTGTTAATAGCTGGTATTAAGAGTTCAGTCTTGGACGCCATTCCTTCCAGGATGAATTTCGTGAATGACGTCCAACTTCAGTCACTTTGCCAGAAACCATCGATGCTGTGCGTGAACTGATTAAGCAAAACCGACATGTGACATACCGTGAGATTGAGGCATCCTTGGGCATAAGTATGACAAGCTTCAATAAGATTTTGCATGTTCATTTGGCAGTGAATATGGCCCGCGTAATTTGACGAATGCTCAAAAAACGCTCGTATGGATTGGTGCAAAGAGATGTTGAAAAAGTACAACTGCGGCTGCTCAAAGGCAGTGTATAACATTGTCACAGGTGACGAATCATAGATCTATGCATATAAACACAAAACAAAACAGCAATCGACCGTATGGGTCTTTCAGCACGAGCCAAATCCCACAAAAGTTGTTTGTGGGAGAAGTACATCGAAGCAAATGATTGCGTTTTTTTCGGTATAACCAACCGGCCATGTTGCCACAGTGCCTTTAGTGGAACATAGGACGTTCCATTCTGAGTGGTATACAACCATCTGTTTGCCAACAGTGTTCGAAGAAATGAGGAAATATTATAAGAGAAGACGGATCTTTTGGCATCACGACAATGCGAGCTCTCACACATCAGCTGAAACGATGATCTATTTGACCACTCAAGATGTTGAATTAATGGGCCATCCATCGTACAGCCTTGATTTGGCACCCAATGACTTCTTCTTTTTCCCTGGCATCAAGAAAAAAATGTTTTTTATCGCCCGAAGCAGCTGTTAAAGCGTGCAAAAATCATGTTTTGGAGGTGTCTCAATCGGAGTGGAAAAAGTGCTTCTAAAATTGGTTTGAGCGCATGCAAAAGTGTATTGATCGTAAAGGAGAATATTTTACGAACCAATAAAACCATATCCAATGATTAATTTTAGAGTTCTTAATGCCGGACCCGAAATATAAATAGAAACCCACGTATTAGTTCCGAATTTGATCGAACTTCGTATAGAAGTTCAGATGGACAATCATCAAATTTTGGGCTAATTTTGACCTTAAAGGCCCATTTTTAGTATAGCCATATACAAATTATTTGGGGCCTAAAAACGGCTTGATAACCGTGTTATTAAATAACTGTTACCTTTTTTCACGTAGCCAAACTTAAATTTATTTTTGCAATTTGGTTAAATTTGGATGACAGACTTCAATGCCGAGAATCGGTACCATTAAAACGGGGTCATTAGAGCGCCCATGAAATACATAGAAAAATGGAAAAGTGTTATTCTTTCCGCTTCCCTTATTTTTAGTATTTTGGGCATCAAATATAATATCCGTGCAAAAATTTTTTCAATCGGATGGAAACCGACCAGTCCCTCACGACTTTAAGCCCTAAAAATGGAGTGAAACTTGTTGCAAGCTTTGATGAGCTATAACTCGTAAGCCAGACGACTTTCGAAAAATACACCCTCGTCTGCGGTGACGACTTTCGGAAAATACAGCATTTTTGTTGCAAATATACAGGCAAACATTTTTCTCTTACACAATATTTAACCTAGCTATGACCCTTCATGGCGTTTTCAGAGTTCAAACTTCAAATTTGAGTCAAAATTTTTTCAAACCTTTATAAATAAAATTACCAATTTACGTTTGAAAACAATTTTGACTCAAATTTGAAGTTTGACCTCCGAAAACACCAAGCTTGCAACTAGTTTTACTCCATTTTTAGGGCTAAAAGTCGTGACGGAATGGCCGGTTTCCATCCGATTGAATAAATTTTTGCACGAATATTATTTTTGATGCCCAGTATACTAGAAATTGAGTGGGGAGCGGAAAAAATAACACTTTTTTGTTTTATGGGCGTTCTAGTGGTCATACATATGGGTACCACATAATGATGACATTTTCTAACAAATTCGAAATTTGTGTGACAGACTTCAATGCCGAAAATACAGACCATTTAAACGTGGGCATATGGGTACCAAAAAATGGTGATAATTTCTTATAAATTCAAATTTGTTTACAATTTAAAAGTCAGTATTACTTTACAGCCTATGGAAGGTCCAAAAGTCTGATTTCAATTGCCTTTTCTACACATCCAGCCGGTCAGGGACGAAACCTTTTTAATTTATCCGGACAATGCGTTCGACCGTTACCTTAGCCAAAAATGTAATCTATTGAGTTTGTACCAAAATGTAAAGTACCCATATGTGACAGCGCATAGAGAAAGGGACCTAAGGGTAAACAAATCAATTTTCATTTTTTTCTTTTTTTGATGTGACAACATCTAAGCATCGAATGAGACCGATCCCATGCCCCAAAAGTGTTCCCTCCCATAGATATGCACGTTTTATGAAAGTGAAGTCGACGATTCTAAGCGCAAATAGAAAGGGACCTAATCTTTAAAATCGCTCTCCTGAACAAAACTGGTTTTTAACCTTAGGTCCCTTTCTATTTTGCGCGTCACATATGTGTTTATTGAGCATGCGGTCCGCTTTTTGGGTCAGATGAACCAAAACGTCTAGCACTATGCTTTCTTTAAGGAATTAGGTGCGTTGCAACTAACAGTACCCAGGCTAACCATTATAAGACCACAACAAGTTATAGTTTGTAAAGTACTAGAAGGGCATATCTATACTTCCGTGACTTGTCCAACTTCCCTCGTAGTTAAATGAAATGCAACACTGCTTCCACCAAGTACCATCTGTAACTAGACTATTGTCATATTTTGAGAGAGTTTCGTCATTTAGTTTGTGTTTAACAGCTGTTCAAAACATACAACCTCATGGATTTTGTTAAAATTGGAAAAAAGTGAATTTCTAGTGCTCATTAAGCATTATTTTTTGCGTAAAACCACGTCAATCAAACCAAGGAAAAGCTTGATAAATACTATGGGGAAGGACTCTGCACCACCGATTTCAGTTGGGTTTAAGAAAGCTGTCTGCAAGATGGGTGCCGTGTATGCTCTCAATTGACCATAATTGCATGCCTTTTTTATTGACCTCAAAAAATTCTATTTTTTTGGAAGGAATACAAAAATTGGAGAAACGTTGGACTAAGTGTGTTGAGCTAAAAGGAGATTATGCTAAAAATATTTTTAGCATAAAATCCTATTTTTTGGAAGGGATACAAAAATTGAAGAAACGTTGAATTGACTAAGTGTTTTGAGCTAAAAGGAGATTGTGTTAAAAAATATTTTTTTGAAAAAACCTTGTTTTGTTAGAATAGTTACGGAGTTATTGATATGCCCTCGTAAATTCCATAAAAAGAGATCATCATGCTAAATTTAGAATTCTACTTTGATTCGTTTAACCGGGATCGTGCTTTTAACAGACACACGAACTGTCGAAAAGTCGACTTTTTGCATCGACTTTGGAACCCTTTCAGCGACTACCCACGTATGATTGACAACAATTCTTTTGAATGTCAACCTCATCACCAATGTGGCATTGACACCACCGACACCTGTCATGTAAAGGAATCAAAAGATGATTAGAACAACTTAAGCAAATATCACAAGCCATGGGCCACTAATTGTACAATCCTGGCATTCAGATTTCTTGTAGAGCACTGTCTTACATGTTGCATGCCATCATCAAAGCAAACAGCAAAACATACTCGTACTTAGGTAATGTTTGTCGCTTGTCGCATGTTTCTTCTACAGCCAGCCCAGCAACGACATCAGCGACTTTATGCCGCAGCGCATTGTACGAGCTGTAAGCGGGTACGAACGAACGACTATACGCTGGAGATCGTGTTGGACCTTGTGTGTTAAATTTTGTGTTAAATCATGTTGTTCGCCGTACATACTTGTGTTCCAAACAAATGTTCCGAACAAAGAGCCGCTAACTATTTGAATTTCGGGTTGGAGTTTAGAACAAGGAGTGTACCGCACTGTGGCGCGGCGGCGGCGCACACAATCATCTGTGCCAATTGTCCAAAAGGCCTCACTCATTCGTACCCCATTCATCTACGGAGCAATCGAGGTTGCGAGCTTTAATTTTTTTCTTGGTTTTTAAGGTTTATTGTGTGGTGGAGTGGAGGTTGTGGAACGTACTTACCCAGAGTACTCGGGCTGCAGTCGGTGGTGTGGCGGTGTCATCTTCTGGAGGAGGGACGAGATAAGCACAACATGGAAACATACGTATTATTAGACTGACACAAGTCGTGCACGATTTTTTCGTCATTTTTTTTCATTTGGGGTGCCTTGTAGACAATTTTTGTTTTTATTAAAGTGTCTGTTTAAATGGGAACCAACAGCTAGAAAAACGACAACGACAATAATAACAAAGTAATACAACTCCTAAGTAGTAACAAAAAAAAAAAAAAAAACAACCTAGGAGTCACCAACTTAGGAGTCACCACCAACCACCATCGCAGTCGAAGAAATACTCGTAGCTTGAGTGGCAGTTTGTCTTGCTGTTGCTGGGTTGTTCATGTCATTAATGAAAAATATGATTATCTGCGGAAAATACATATTTTATAATAAAAATCGGGGAGAATGAGTTGTAGGCTAGTGATTTCGGTGTTTCTTTCATTGCTGGGCTTTAAATTATGTTTAGCAGCGGCAACGGCATCGGCATACAGTTTAAATTATAAATATAATTATGTGCAAACATAAGTACTTGTGTTTGGTTCATATGTATGAGACACCCTACGTGGCGTTGTGACAAAGGATATCGGAAGTATGGGAGGCACAACGAGTTTGTCACCATTCACACTAGGCAACTTTACTTGCCACGACTCTCAGTTTGTCAGAGAGAGAGAGAGAGATGTAAGTCCCCATTTACACGAGGCAACTATACTTTTACGATTGCCTTTTGAACCTGCCTCCTGCGTTTACACAAGGCAATTCGGTTACGGCAATTATACGTTCTGATTTTTGTGTGAAATAATACTAAAATAATTTGCAGCCAACTTCACACTACGAAAAACACTAATGTAATTGACAGTACGGGTAATTTTTCTCCCTTTCTATTCCAATTACCCCTCTCTACAACAAACTAAGAGTTGCGGCAAGTAAAGTTGCCTCGTGTAAATGGGGACTAAGGGGGAAATTCTTTTTACTTTCTCTCCAACAAACTGAGAGTTGCGGCAAATAAAGTTGCCTGGTGAGAATGGGGACTTTGCTACATATGGCATAACTGGGGAAGCAATTCATTAAATATACCCGAGCCCTTAAATTCCTTGGTCTCGTGATCAAAAACGGACTAACTCGATTACTTAAAAGAAGGCAAGATCCCACACAGCAAAAAATGAATGTCAATTCAGATTAAAAAGAATGTGCATATTCATTTAAGAAAATGTTCAAAAAATAAATAAGAAATTCATACAATCAGAGCCAGGGAGATCTAAATAATACAGGGTGATCCATCTAGAGGTATTTTTTCAGAACAAAAACAAATATAAAAATTCAAATCAAGTTTGGAATCTGTATTGGTAATTTGAAAAAACATTTTAAGGCATTTATTTTTTGAATATAATTTCCTTCAAATATTGGCCGCAACTACTAGTGTTTCCATTCTGAGAGTCCAAGTTTGGATGACTTGTTCGAGCATTTCGACCGGTATGGCTTTAATGACACGCGTAATGTTGGCTTCCAAAACCTGAATCGTAGCTGAATAGACTTTGGACTTTACGTAACCCCAAAGAAAAATGTCTAAAGGTGTGATATCACTCGATCTGGGCGGCCAACTCACCTGCCCAAAACGTGAAATTACCTGCTTTTCGAAATGACCTCTCAATAGATCCATTGTTTAAGCAGCTGTATGGCAAGTGGCACCGTCGTGTTGAAACCAAGTGTCGCCAAGATTACGGGCTTCGATTTCATTTAGCTTAAAGATCGATATCATAGCGCATTAGCGAGCACCATTCACGGTTAGGCCATCTTCATTTTGAAAAACTATTCACCGATGATTGCACCAGCTTATAAACCGCACCAAACCGCGGTTTTCTCTGGGTATAATGGCATCTCTTGCACCTCTTTTTGTTGCTCTTTAGCCTAAATGCGTCAATTTTGTTTATTGACTTTGCCGTTGAGCCAGAAATAGGTCTCATCACTGAACAAAATTTTGGTCGAAAACAGCGGAAATTCCTGATTGTCACCGAACGCTCATTTCCATAATACAGTTGCCAACATTCGAAGGAAATTATTTTCAAAAATAAATGCCATAAAATGTCCTTTAAATTTACCAAAAAATTCCACACATGATGTAAATTTTTATATTGTTTTTTGTTCTGAAAAAAACCTGTAGATGAATCACCCTATATATGAGAGGAAACCAGGTACGAGCGTTTGACTATACTCGAAACCTGGCAACTTCACTGGAGCAAGCCCACGTATGTCAGAGCTTATACATTTGGAACGAAGGTGTTCTGAGGAATAAATAACTCTGGTCCTAAAACAAAATTTTTTATATACTAGCCTTAACCCAGTGCGCTTAAGTCCCACAACATCGCCTTAAGGGACAAACTTCATTCAAATCAGTAAGCTGTCAGTCAATTATTATACCCACTGACCGGAACCTACTGTTTAACGCCTGCACCGAACGGCTTATTCACTTTATAGAAAAGCTTTTACATGGCTAAGAGATAAATCTCTTTCCCGTAAAGTCGACTGCATTTACCGCTAAAAACTGTACGGTGTATTTACCCGGGGTTGAATCTGGGTTTACTGGCATGATAGTCGTGCACACTTTCATCACACCACGGTCGCCCACGCTTCTTCCCATGACATGTTTTACAGAAATCTATAGAAGTAATATATTCGTTATAATATGTATACTAATGTATTAAATCTTGCTGAAGTCATTTTACTATCTGATTTGGAGATTTTCCAAGACTCGAAAATGAACGTAAAGTACTCTTATCTACGTAAAATTCTATTCAAATTTTGTTTGAAATTTTAACTGTTTTATTTGAAGTATTAATTTTTTAGTTCGTTTGTATTTCAAAGTTATTATTGAAGCATAAAAATCCACCTGCCTATTAAAATGCTCATTAAAGTGCATTAAAAAAGGGGCGCGGAACGGCCCACTTTTCCCAGAACTTATTTCTTTACACACTGATATTAAATCTTCGAAATCTGATGAATACTTAAATACTTTGCTAAATAGTATCCGTTTAAAATATTTTCGCCCACAAAAGTATACTGACGATCTGCCTATAATTATAGAATTTACACCGCTTTTTTTAGAAGGTGCAAGTATCACCCACTTTTCCTTAAAGCTTAGTTCTTTACACACGAAAAGCACATATTCCAAATTAAATGTTTTTATGAAGTATTTATTTTAGGAACATCTGAGTTGGTGTTTATTCTCTTAAAGTATAAAGAAATAAGTTCAGGGGGGAAGTGGGCGGTGCCACGCCCCTTTTTAAAATGGTACGCATATACTACTGTAATTCCTGACAGACAGTAGCAGCCAGTGTAAATTTCAAGACGATCAGCCTATAATAAAGTTCATTATATTGCTTTTCAAAAAGATGGCGTGGCACTCACCACTTTTCCCGGAACATTTTTGTTTAAACTTTAGCAGTATACTTATAATAAAGTGTTGATGTTTCTAACTTAAATACTTATGATTTTTGGCCGTATAACATTTTGGATGTGAGAGGTACCCAGCCCCTCTATAAAAAGGTATCTGAGTATTCTTCTTCATCATAAATTATTCGCCTAAAATCATACTGAGTAAAGATAAAAAAGATCTGTCTATACTTATGGTCATTATATCGCCTTTAAAAAAGGGGTCGTGGCACCGCCTACTTTTCGCATTTCATTACATACTAATAGTATACAGGGTGATTCATTCACGACTGGACAAATTTCACCAGCCTTGGCTGAATTCATAAAAATATGTCCATCTACGACCTTGTCCAAAAATGCAAGGGTTGATAATGGCAGCGATTTGAAAGTTTTCGGTTTGGAGGTCGGAGGGTATTAGAGTACAAAAAAAAGTTCTGAACCAGTGGTCATTTTTTGTTGTTTTCTTTTTGCTTAAATGATAGCCCTACCTCTTATCTTTCCAAAATTACCTTAAATAAGTCGGTGTTCATTCGGGGGTCATTTAAGTGACATTATTTTTCATACTTAGTGTACAAAAATTTCGATTATGTACTTAGTAGGGACATAAATACTCTTACAACATTGAACACACCCATTTCAATAGTAGAATTCAACGTACCCCGTTTATGCCATTTGGGTTTTGAAAGCAAACCTCAATAGCGTTCGTCTGTAACGGGATTTTAAAATTGTTTCAACTTTCATCATGGAGTGGTCTGATAATGAGAACCGTATCGCTGTAATAACGCTTTTCAAGTTTGAAATGCGATATTTTTAAAACGCTCCGGTCACTATGGATTAGCCGCATGTTCGTCTACCGATGCATAAAACTGTTTGAGGAGACTGGAGATGTAAAAGACCGCCACCGGTTGGGCCCCCCACGCTCTTTTCGAACACCGCATGTCAACAAAGCCGTTAAATCAAGAATTCACAGAAATCCGCTCCGAAAACAGAAAATCATGGCCCGTGAGATGAATATCACGCAAGAGTCCATGAGTTGAATCATTAAAAAAGACTTGGGACTTGCGGCTTTCAAACGACGTATCGGACATTTATTGACTGTAGCTTTAAAAAACACGTCTTTTGGTGAAGCACGCACGCACAGAAAAATTTTGTTCAACGATGAAGAAATGTTTACCGTTCCCAAAAAATTTAACAAGCAAAATGATAGAGTGTATGCGCGGTCATTTAAGGAAGCCTTTGAACTGATTCCAAGTCATCACCCAGCTTCAGCCATGGTTTGGTGGGGTGTCTCTTACGATGGGGTCACTGACCGGCATTTCTGCGAGCAAGGAGTCAAAGCATCGGCTGAGTTTACCAAGAAACCGTTTTGGAAGGGAATTCCTTGTTCCAAAACCAGCCATGGACTTTCCAGCAGGATTCTGCGCTGGCCCATAAGGCTAAAACTTCCTAGGCCTGGCTTCGAAAATGGTCCTCAGGCAGTCCAGATTTGAACCCAATGGATTACAAATTGTGGACGGTTTTAGAGGACAAGGTTTGTCACAAAAGATACCCCAACATTGGATCTCTTAAGACTGCTTTGGTTCGAGCTGTGACCAATTTTCCAATGGACGAGGTTCGTGCAGCTATTGACGATTGGCCAGTGCGACTTAAGGCGTGAGTAAAGGCAAAAGGCGGACATTTCGAATAAGTAGATTCTTTTTGGATACAATATACATTAATAAATATATTGAAAAATATTTGGTTCAGAAAAATTCAGTATTTTTTATTTTACAGCATAAAGCGTGTATAACAGTATTTACTCGTATGTCCCTACTAAGTTTACTCGTATTATATAATCTGAGAAAAAAAATAATAAACTAGAAAGTTATTGAATTTTTAAACGCCAAGGTAACTTTTGGCCCACCCTGTACGTCACAGTTGTAACATTTCATGTCCACTCTGGTATAAATTACTATATTTGTAGTATTTTTTGGGTTTTTGCTTATATCGCCTATACTCGTATCAATTCCGATCGTTATGAAATTTCTACATTATGTTACATTTTTAGGGTAAATTATGATGTAGTTGGACAAGCAGATTGGCACCGTCCGTACAACTGTGCTATGATCTGCTAGAGATATGACGATAATATTTGGATTATACTCGTATGATATTGACATAGAACGAAACACACCCCAGTGGAATAATAGGCGTTGCCGTTCTCCTTTTATATATAGTATATATCTCTATTTCTTTAATTCAATAATCACTTGTTCCAAATGTGGTGTAGGGTAAAACTATAAACTAACAAATAAATAAAGACTTGTCTTTGATAATTCCATTTTCATTTTGAGAGCAATGTTCTCATACACAAAACATCAACTGTGACGTCATGCGCAGAAAGAGCCAACAAATTGCACACTTCTTTGCATAACCACAAGTTTTCTCAACCATGGGTCTAGCTTATATTTTTGACACAGGGTGCGAAGGTATAATACTTTGTTTGATTATAGTTTTTGATTAAATGAAAGAGAATGGAATACTTTCTTGAGCAGCAGAAATGTTTTCAGCCGATCTTACAGTACGCTGAAAATGGAGAATTTTTTTTTGCCTTACATACAACAACCAAAAAACCGGCAAACCCGGTAGCGAAAAAGCGAGTAAACCGATATGTCGGGTTTTAGCTAATTTTGAGAAACCAACTCACGGGCTTGAACATAAAAACCGGAATGTCGATTTTCGGCATTGCAATCTTAGGTTTATTCGAATGAGCGCTATCGTGATTTCAACAGACACACGCATAATATTTTTTGTAGGGTAACAGATCAACATTACATGGTGGTGCAATCGGAATGACAAATTTTGTATATCATCCACTTTATAGTGGGAATATACTTACGAGGGCGACCGCAAAAGTAACTGGCCTAACATAAAAAGAACCGTTTTTTTGGAATTATTATTATTTATTTATCAACATAGTCTCCTTCCAACTCAATACACTTCATCAAACGTTTTTCAAGTTTTTTTAATTCCATCCGAAAAATAAGATTTTTCAAGACCTTCAAAATATGCCTCAGTTTTTTTTAAATTTGGAAACAAGAAATAATCAGAAGGAGCTAAATCTGGACTATATGGTGGATGCGGAGCAATCTCAAATCGAAATTCGGCCAGTTTTTGTTGAGTTAAAAATGCAGTATGTGAAGGAGCATTATCTTGATGAAAAAGAACTTTTTTTTTCTAAATGCAGTCGTTTTATCTTGATTTCTTCACTCAACCGATCCAATAATGCACAATAATATTCACTTTTTATAGTTTTTCCTTTCTCAAGATAATCAATAAATATTATACCCCTTGCATCCCAAAATACTGTGGCCATTACTTTTCTTGCTGACTTAACAGTTTTCGCCTTCTTGGGACCACTTTTACCAGCTTCTATCCATTGTTTTGACTGTTCTTTGTATTCTGGGATGTAGTGATGGATCCATGTTTCATCAACAGTTATGAATCGGCGCAAGAACTCTATTGGATAACGCTGATAAATCGCTAAAAGCTCCTCGGAATTGGTCCAACGGACGATTTTTTGGGGCAAAGTCAACAAACGCGGCAGCATTCTTGCGGATAGCTTTTTCATGTGGAAATCATCATGTAAAATACTCCAAACTTATTTTTCGTGTATTTTAACAATGTCAGCAAGTTCTCTGAGCTTTATTCGTCTATCTTTAGTCACTTCATTAAATATTTTTCTAATGTTTTCAATAGTAGTAGCAGTTTTCGGTCTTCCAGAGCGTTGTTCATCTGGATTTCACGATGGAGTATGATAGTGCATTATCACCATGAACAGAATCCAATTCATCTTCGAATAATTGTGGCGTATAACCTTTCAAATAAAAGAGTTTAATTACCGCACGAAACTCTTTATTTTCCATTTTTCAAAAATTATAAAACTTGTTTACTTCAATCATCTGTAACAAAGAAAATAATCATTAAATATTTCGGAAATATTGACAGATGGCTTATAAAAGATTGCTTTTAAAAAACAAAACAAAAAGTTCCTAGTAAAACAGAAAATGTTCCAGGCCGGTTAGTTTTGCGGTCGCCCTCGTATAAACATGAAGATCATGGCATACAAAATTATGTCAATGAAATGGATATTAAACAGCCAATTGATTTCTTTCCACTCTTAATTAAGGTATTACACTGTCCTTAAGAGACTCAAACTCTTCTTAGGGAAACTGTTTGAAACAAATAATATTTAGAGGATATTTTAAATTCAAACTGTTGTAAAAACAATATTTTGGCAATTAAGCTGTTTTACATGTACCAGATTGTTACTCCAATAGCTTCGAAGAGAAAAGAAATTGGAATAGCAATCAGTTTAGCACTCAAACTTTCCGAGACAAACTTGATACCAAAATTGTTTAAGACTCCGTGTAAAGTTCCGGTCTTCTACCTACCCTACCATAATTTCGTGTTGGTCCCTTAAAATACCCTTCATTTCCTAACAATAGAGTGTACACATGATCACCCTTGTCTGCCCTGCAGTTTCCAGTGTTTTCCAAGTTTATTTGTTTCTTCATATCTTCGAGCACTTATGCATGTGTCTCTGTACTGATCGTGCAACTGATGCTTGGCTGGGTAATCGAGCACTTTTTGCCACTACCACTCAGACCATCGTTATTTGCGTCTGAATCGCTCCAAGTTATAGGATTGCAGACACTCTGAAGTACCACAAGGGTACTCGACGTGAGAGTGAGTACAAGGTGTGATTTAAGGCCTAATTTGAAGTAACATAAAAATAATTGACTGCTTATTGAAAATGTGTCTGATTATGATATAATAACAGCGTCACATTCATTCGAACATGGTCAAACATGCAAATTATACGAAAAGGTATTATACTCGTACGAATAGGTAAGTATAAACAGGGGAAAAATGAAACCAACCTCATTAGGATAGAGAACAACATAGGGAGTAGTTGTAACTCAATCTACTATGGATGTGGATGCAGCTTAATGAGAAAATCTATTACATTTTGCTTAATTTGCTACAAATTGGGAATATTGAAGTTTAATACTTTTATACAGCACTTTCAAATTTTAAGTGTATGTAGTCTGAAAATATATAAAATAAAATGTGAAATAATTGTAGTTCTTTCGAAAAGACATTTGCTATAAATTTTTGGAAATTCCCTTTAAATGTTGGCCGCAACTACGCTTCAGGGTGTTTATTATGGGGGTCCAATTTTGGATGACTTGTTCGAGCATTTCGACCGGTATGGCTTTTATAACACGCGTAATGCTGTCTTCCAAAACCTGAATCGTAGCTGGTTTGTCAGCATAGACTTTGGACTTTACGTAACCCCAAAGAAAAATGTCTAAAGGTGTGATATCACTCAATCTAGCCGGCCAAATCGCCTGACCAAAACGTGAAATTAGCTGCTTTTCGAAATAACCTCTCAATAGATCCATTGTTTGAGCAGCTGTATGGCAAGTGGAGCCGTCCTGTTTAATCCCAATGTCGTCAAGATTACGGGCTTCAGTTTCAGGTAGCATAAAGATCGATATAGTGGCAAGATAGCGAGCACCATTCACGGTTACGTTCCGGCCATCATCATTTTTGAAAAAATGATGATGGCCGGATCAGGTGGACGTTCGGATCAGCTGGACGTTCGCAACCTTCCAACACACTGGAAGGCCCCCGCACGGAAAGCAAGGTTGTAAAGGTTCCGTAATGGACGGGCTAGCATCGAAGAGCATTTACATACACGCAGAGCATTTACATACACGTTACTATATGGTCACGGCAACAATAGTATTTTCTCTGCAATAAAAGTATGGTCGTCGCAACCATAGTATTGTTTTTTGAACTTCATTTTGACAATAGATGATTGCGGCAATATTAATATTTTTGAAATGTAACAATAGTATTGATGCCAAATTTAAAAATGAAAATATGGTTGTAGCAACAATATAAATATGGTTGATGGGACAAAAATATTGTTTTCATGGGTTTTATGTTAACAATAATATGATTACGGCAATTATACCGACAAAGTGGTATTATATTAATAGTACTTTTTATATGTAAATTAAATTTTTTCAAAACATACTTAATAAAAATCTCTATTGTTGAATAACAACTTAACCCAATTTTTACAAAATTTTTTGGGGATCATAGTATGTTGTGTGTAAGTCGTACTATGGTTGTGAGGATCATATTATGGTTGAACGTTAAAAATACTATGGTTATAAGGATCATAATCTGGTTGTTGGTATCATAGTATGGTTGAGTGTGCATAATAATATGGTTGTGGGGATCATAGTATGGTTGAGTGTGAATAATAATATTGTTGTGGGGATCATAATATTGGTGGCTACAGCCATATAATCAACAATAGTATGATGCTCTTCGAATATTGTTACCACAACCATACATCGAGGTTCGCAAGAACCCTTTTAACTCCAAGTGTTCGAAAAAATATCTGAGGCATGGAACTTGTTACGTTTTCAATCGCAGGGAGTGGTTGATTGCATTCAGGCAAGGAAGAATTTCCTGCAAAAATTTCAGCCAATAGGTTAGCTTTATCAACCGGGTCAGTGAATGCCTGGTCGTCTTTAACAAGAGTTGGGGTAGATGAAAAACTATTCTTTACTCTTCTTACAAACGACCAAAAGCTTTTACTTCCCCTGGGAGAAGTAAGAACCTTTGTATAAGTACGTAGACTTTGTTTGTGCAGAAGCTTTTCTCGCCTTAGAAGGTTTTGGTTTCCCGGACCCTCCGGATGTTCAGAGCACAAAAGTTATAATTCTCAAAGCATATGTAAGCAGTACCTAAACTTTTATATTGTTAAACTTCGTTCGGAAATAATTGCCCATTTTGATAAGGTAACACAGCATTACGACGCGTTTAAAAGATGATTATCAAAATTCGACCCACGCTACTGTTCATATTTAACCAAAAATTGAATTTTAAATTATGCCTCACAATTCAACTCTAATTCATGACATCTCCATTTGCATGAACAACATACGAATGAATGTAAATGAAAATTTATTTTTAATTTAAATTAATAACGATGCAAATCGGAATATACGAGCGGCGCTCTTATCGTGTATTCATTTCGATGGCGGGACATCGTCTCTTCAGCCGAGGCTTAGAAGGAAGGTGTGGACACTGGGCTAGCTGGCTGGCTGGCTGCTAAAGACGCCATTCTCTCGCTGTGTTGTATGTCACGTTTACTGCATTTACTTTGAGGTCAATTGGAATAGTTTCTTGTTGTCGTTGCTGTAGCCATCATTGTGTTGTTATTATTGTTATTTCTGTTTCCAGCAAACATTAATTATATTAATTGTAAAATTATATTACGATATTATTGCATGTCATGTCTCGAACATGCAGTCATAAACACACACACCTCGACACATACACACACACATATTCCACACACACATCGACGTCTGGGAGATTTGATTTCAACGGAAATTCTTAGCGGCCAATCGTCCGCCGTCTTAGTAGTAGAAGGTCTGCAGGCGGATTTGTTGTTAAATGATATCACACAGTCATTACTTGTTCCACCGACACCGATGCGATCCATAGAGGTGATATTCAGCGATGGTGGAATGTCGGAGCAGCATAATTCGCACTACAATGTTGCGGCTAAATGCAAGTGTTTGGCTGTAGTGATCAGACGACGGGATGTCGGGGTAGTAGACTCAGAGGTAGTGAACTCTAGGATCTGTCATTTACTTGTACGGTGATTTCTGGTATAATCAAAAATCCATTTTCGCAGCGGTGTAACTGGCTGAAGGACTCATTAAAAAAATCCAGGCGGTGTAGGCTAGGTTGGCGGGCCCTAAGCCTCCGATTTAAAAAAGTAGAATGAGTACAACAGGAATGTTCCTAAGAGCCTAAATAAAAATGGATCAGGCTGCACACTACCTACATGAGCTGTTTTCTTTTCGTTCCGTATTTACGTTATGCCCTACAAATTTTTAGCGAGAATGTTAACATTAAACTTGTTTGCCGCTACAGTAAACATAAAGGGTATTTGGACTAATGCTCTTTTTCACTAGGCACTTTTGAAGTTTGAACGTCTCACTTTGACTTATTTTTGTACATAAGAGGAACGAAAACGTTTTGCACAGGCGATGCCACCTTAAATAAAGTGTGTCATCTCCAAAATAATCGTTTTTATCGTTGGTTTGTCATCTCAAGGCAGACATTTTTAATCAATCGTCAAACATATTTGGTGAAATAGATATTTTATGAAGTAAAAGTAAAAATAAACGTGCTAAAAGAAAAAAAACTTAATTTAATTTATCCATTTGTTTAAGAAAAATATATATTTCAATATTTTAATATACACCACGTTGTTCTTTGTTTGTAAACAATAATGAACTGTCAAACGAAAACCAAAACGAGAGTGAAAACGACCACAAATTGTGTGAAAATTGGTTGAGACGTTTTGAGAAGTTTCGAGCAAAAACGAGAATAAATAGCCTAATGAAAATGCAGTAAGACTCATGATATTATTTGTAAATAAAACAAAAAGTTTTAAAAGAATTATCTTTTTATTTTTTTTCATGAAAGAAGGATCTATGACAATAATGTATGAAACAAAATATCGGTCAAATGCTCGCCTCAGCTTTAGTGGTATACCTCTATGCTATGGTCTATATTTTCAATGACTTTCAGACATAATGGAGGTTCAATGTCGTATATGTGTCGAATTATTTCAACCTTTACCTCCTGAATTTTTCTAAGCTAATTGACTTACACTTTTTCTTTTAAATATCCCAAAGTAAGAAGTCCTACGGTGCACATTGGGATGAGATTAACAAAATTGGAAATAATTCAGTCGTTTCTAAACTAACAGTCGGATTTTGCAGTTATACAAATACAAAAGTTACATGCGTTTTCAAAAGTTACATGCGTTTACAAATTGTATAAACTCGAGGTGCCCAACTTGGGGGCAGTGTAGCTCCGCCCCTGCATATCGTGGGAGGACCAAACTAAAAACTTAAGATCATCTTCTATAAGTGTGTACAATTTCATCAAAATCCGACCGTTAGTTTATAAACGACGGAATTATTTCAATTTTTTTTAATTTCATCCCACTGTGCGGCTTCAAATCACATGATCTTGGCGGCCAATTAACATCGTCACGACTTGAGATAAGGCCATTGAACTTCTCGCTCAAAAGCGCCATTATTTCGTTAGCTGTGTGGCAAGTGGCATCATCCTGTAGGAACCACATATCGTCCAGGTCCATATCCTCAATTACTGGCCACAGGAAGTACGTTATCATCTCGCGATAGGGAACACCATTCATTCAGTAATTGCATGGCCGACCTTATTTTCGAACAAGTACGGCCCGATGACGCCGCCGGCTATAAACCGAACTAAACAGACACTCTTTGTGGATGCATCGCCTTTTAACAATCACTCGTGAATTCTCATTTGCCCAAATGCAGCAATTCTGCTTCTTAATAAATCCACTGAGGTGAAAGTGTGCCTCGTCGCTGAAGATGATTTTCTTCGTCAATCACCATTCACTTCTGTCTGTTCAACCATCCATTCGGCGTATTGAAGACGCTTAAAATGGTCATTAGGCTTCAGCTCTTGAGACAAGTGAATCTTGTAAGCGTGTTTATTCAAATCTTTATTCCAAATTTGCAGCAGTGATGTTCGAGATAATTTCAATTGTTGGGCACGACGACAAATCGAAGTTAGCGGCTCTTCTGCCACACTATCGCGAACAACATCAACGTTTTCCTCAGAACAAACTGGATGTTCCGCACAGTTGATTTCGCATTTCCGGTTTGCTGATATTTTCGCGCAATTCTCCCGATTGTGGACACATTTGGTCGATTATGCTGACCAAAAAAATCACAAAGTGCTCGCAATGCATTTCGATTTAAACGTCCATTTTCGTAAGAGGCTCCAACAATTTTAACGCACTACTTTAGTACTCGTATGTACCCCTCCATGGGTGAATTTGTCAAAAGCTGAAACAAAGAAAGGTCAAACTAAGGTGGGCAAAACACTTGACGTAAAGGTGTGACTCAAAATTTACATCGTTCAATATGGTTAGACGACCCTTTTTATATAATAGATAGTGTATAACATTGTATGTAACACCTATAGATCAATAAAGCATTTTTTTAAATTAACTATTGTTGAGCATTTGAAATAAAAGGGTTTCTAATAGAAACATAATAATTTCGTATCTTTATGCCAACACGAAATTGCCAACATTCCGGCCGAAATGTGTGCAAGAGTGGTGGAAATTGGGTCCAAAGAATAGATCGCTGTATACGGGCTCGTAATGGTCATATGAACGAAGCCGAATTTCATTCTCAAAATGTAACATTTGCACTTCACCTGGAATAAATTTAAACTCTATACCTTAAATATTCTGTGTACTTATAATGGTCCGCCTGTCTTTTAAAGGAAAATATTACAATTGCTTTGCGGACAAATTCTACGAATGGAGGAGCGGGGTCCAATAAAAACAATTTTAATCTAGTTTTTTTTAATATTGGAGTAGATAGTACGAAGATGGTTATTATAACGAAATTATTATAATCCCATTTATGAAATTATTTATTGTCATCCATCACTTATTGTTAGTACTAACGACCAAATATAAGCAAAACTATTAGTTGATACAACAGGCAGTTCTGATAAAAAATTAGGTTCACTTAATTTTATCAGTACATAGTTATCACTGCCGTACTATTATCAAAGCTATCATCTTATGGTATTTCGAACCGATACTCCATTAATGTTACTAACATTCGGTGATTGCCACAGATAGTCTTCTCGCCCAATGGAATTTTAAATATCCGGCTTTTTCTCTGTACTTTTTCAAATTTCATGAAGATCGGACAACAATTGCTACCTGTAGTTTTAAAATACTAGACAGGCGGATTGAAGGACTGACAGATATCGTAAAATCTAATCAACTGGTGATTCTGAGTCGAGCAGTACATATAGTCAAAAATCAAGCCTCATACAAAAAATGCATCACAATACATGAAATGTGTCTGCTCAATAGTTTGCGAACAATGACTTAGAGCAGTACAACATGTAAGAAATTTTTACCAAAGAGCGTTTAAATTGGGAATATGCCTGATAAAGAGGGAATTTCTACATCAAATTCCCTTTTCTCAATTTAAATTTGTATTTTCTCAATTTCAATTTGAGTTTTTCAAATTTATTGGAATTTTCTCAATTTCAATCCGTATTTCATCAATTTCTATATCCATTTTTAAATTTCAATTCGTATTTTCGCAATTTCAATTTGCATTTCTTAATTTCAATTTGTATTTTCTTAATATCAATTGGTATCATAGAAATCGCTGTTGGCATACAGAGGCGGGGGATGCCTGCACCTAAGGTAGCAGCCCAGTAGGTACACGCAAAGAAAATATATGGTTACTATATGGTCACCGCAACAATAATATGTTCTCTACAATAAAAGCATGTTCGTCTCAACCATAGTACTGGTTTTTGAATTTAATTTTGGCAACAATAGTATTATTGCCAAATTTAGAAATGAAAATATGGTTGTAGCAAACATATAAACATGGTTGGTGCAACAAAAGTATTGTTGTTTAAAATTTACGTTAACAAAAATATGATTACGGCAATCATACAGTATGGTTGTATGGTTGGTATGGTATGGTTTTATAGAGCATACATGTATGTGTGTGTGCATATGTTTTTTTATGATATACCAAAAAAACGCATACACACGTTACGAGTACAGTGAATGGTTGTTGTCCATTAAAAAAACAACAACAATCGGAAGGTAGTTCGAGGGATTTTTATTGTGTTTACTTTGTTCGGTGAAATACTCTAACACCGACTGGTTCTCGTTAATTTAAAATCTGCATGCACTTAAGTATATAGCCATTGATCATGGTTTAATCAGATTCGTTTCTTGGGGTCTACGGATGGTGAAGTAGCATTCCCCCTGCTGGGAACTAAATTATTTTCGACTGCCGTTGGAATATATATTTTTGTTTCTTAAATGAAATTTAACTTACTTTTATTGTAATGCAACGTTATATAACTTGCTTGATAACAATCTCTATTTTTGAATAACTACATTACCCAATCCTAATGAATAATTTTGGGGATCATAGTATGGTTGAGTGTGAATCATACTATGGTTGTGGGGATCATAGTATGGTTGCGTCTGAATCATACTATGGTTGTGAGGATCATACTATGGTTGTATAAGGACATACTATGGTTGTGAGGATCATAATATGGTTGTAAAGATAATAGAACGGCTGAGTGTGAATCATACTATTGTTGTAAGGATCATAATATTGTTGTGTCGCAATCATATACCCAACAATATTATTCAATACTTTGAATATTGTCACCCCAACCATACTTTTTTCTGCGTGTACTGGTAGGTCAAACGTGATTCCAATGATTTTGATAAAATTGCATTCCTGCGAATCTTATATTTAAGGGCAGCATTTTCTTTGGTGGCGGATATATTTAGGTTCCTAGTTGTGAAGAAACTGTTAGTCGTCCAGACTAACAAATTATTCAACGATTTTGGTGACCGACTTAAGAATCGTTCAGTCGTCATATACTTATAACAAGATTTCAACGCCTTCAGGTGGATTTGGAATCACAGAGAGGCAGATATTAAACAGTGATATCTCTTCTACCTAGGAAACAATCTGTTTAACTCTACGGGACATATGCTTCTTATTGATTCTAATATCACACTGGCCCCCACACATATAGTTGATGACCCGACACTTAAAACAAGATTTATGAGACGTGTTGTCGATGTACACAAGTTGAAATTGCATTCGAGAGGTAAAGAGCTATAAAAACCATCCTGGTACAGAATCCTTCTGGGACGAGCGCTTTCAATGCTTTGCGCCACGAATGACGCTATAACTTCGCCTGCGAAAAATTGCAGTGGTACCTCTATTCTCGGAGAGCACGAATACGGCGCTTAGGTGCTTATAAATCTACCGGTTAAAATAACTCACGCAAATCGTCGGTGCTCCATATCGTCTTCCTTCTTTATCGGATTCGAGAGCGACTTAACCGTTACTTACGGTTTTCCTATACCGAAACTTAAGTGGCACTGCTTTAATTGATCCAGCTATTTATCCTGCTTGTATAAGTCGGTTTTACTACCAATCTAGATATTCAGTTCCCTGGTTTTCAAATCGGCTGGATTCACCATATACAGGGTTACCATAAAGATTTTTCGGAAAGGAGGGGATTTGTGCCAAAAATTAGAACATTTGGGACATTTACAAGATGGCTTTAGAACAAGTTAAAACTTAATTAAGTTCCGCCAGGCCGAACCTTATGTAACCTACAACGTCACTACGCTAATAAAGCGGAAACAAAGAAAAAAATAAAGGTATGATTTATGTGCCCTAGCGGTCCATACGTCCGTCTCTTATCTCAGCCCAAACTTTAAAATAACAATGTACATATTTGGAATGGTAGCAAAAACTGCTTTAATTTGAGTAAAGTTATGTCCATATTGACCATTAAACTCCCATTTTAGATAAGCGAGACGGATTTTGAGCCACATAAGCGAAAAAGTTTGGTAGCTACTATGGCCACTTTTAAGATATTTATTGAGCCTAACTAACAGCACCCATTTTAACCATTGTCCGTTCACAAAATATTATAATTTGCTAAGATAATTCTTAAAAAAGTGTTCTTTTAAGCGAGAAACCTATAGACCCTTAAAATGATTTTTTCTCCTTGGCCGATTTCGCTCATTTAAAACTCAAAATGCAAAATCCTAGGTTAATTTGTTTGACCGCTATGGAAGTAATTCTAGGGCTTTACAAATGCTAAAATGTGTTTTTTAATTTGCTCTATTTGTTTTCTTTTTGACCAATAGCGGTCAAACTGTGGAAAGTTCTAAGAAGCTGCCAAACTGTGGAAAATTCTAAGAATTAAACTTTAGAAAAACTATTCCTTATTTTATGATTCATTATACAGGACGATTTATTCACGACTGAACAAATTTCACCAGCGTATTTCTTGGCTCATTTAATGAAGATATGTCCATCTACGGTCATAGTCATAACTTTGGAATGGTAGGCCTCTGGACTTCGTTTAGGTAATTTTGGAAAGATAAGAGGTAGGGCTATTTTTTAAGAGAAAACAAAAATTCCGACCACTTGTTCAGAACTTAAAAATTTTATCCTAGTAACCTCCGAAAACCAATCCGAAATTTTTTAAACCGCTGACATTTCGCTCATTGCATTTTCGGGCATGGATGTTGATGGACATATTTTTAAAGGAACCAAGTTATACGCTGGTGAAATTTGTCCAGTGGTGAGTAAATCACTCTGTATAATTTTTGATTCTAATACTCGAAAATGTTTTTCACATTTTCCCATTTGTATTGGTTTCTAGGGCTTTTATGCTCTTGCCATAATAGAACCTTGCACATTGTTATAAACTTAAATCTCAAACTTTCAATGTAAAATACAGCTGGAAAATATCAAAAATGATTTTTCAAAAGAAGACAAATTTCACTTTTTTGAAAAAGGAGGGACGATAGTGTTTGAAAAGGAGGAGATGTTCTCCGAAAGAAGGACGTATAGTAATGCCGTCCATAAGAATCTCATATGCTTATCTGGTAGTCCCGCTGCCAGGAATTTTGGCAGGGCCTCTGGAATACGATCAGTAGGTAAAAAGCGAGCGAGTCGTTAATGATGTCTCGAAATTTCTTCTCAGCTTAATAACATCTGAAGAAATGGGAAGTTCAATGAACCCGTCCTAGACGGTTTTCCTCTGGTGGAGAAATCATAATGGGGAGGCATTCTGATTCAAGCGAATGGACGGGTTGACAGATTAAGTCGTTTATCATACCAGGCAAAACTAATGTGGTGTCTGGCAAGCAGCAGCAATTACTTATAATCTTGGTGGGGGCGTCCTCATTCTCTTTAGCTTGGCCTATTTCCTCAGGTATTGTATTGCTTCTTTAAGCGTTCTTTAGGGGTTATGCCAAAGTTCGAGGTACACGCAGAAAAAAAGTATGGTTAGGGTGACAATATTCGAAGAGGATCATACTATTGTTGGGTATATGGTTGTGGCACAACAATATTATGATCCTTACAACAAAAGTATGATTCACACTCAACCACACTATGATCTCCACAACCATATTATGATCTTCACAACCATAGTATGTATCTCATACAACCATAGTATGATCCTTGCAACTATAGTATGATTCACACGCAACCATAGTATGATCCACACAGCCATAGTATGATCCACAATCAACCATACTATTATCTCCACAACCATATTATGATCCTCACAGCCATAGTATTTTTCTCATACAACCATAGTATGATCTTCACAACCATAGTACGATTCACACGCAACCATAGTATGATTCACACGCAACCATGCTATTATCCCTACAACCATAGTATGATTCACTCAACCATACTATGATCCCCAAAATTATTTATTAGCATTAGGTAATGTTGATATTCAAAAATATTGATTTTTATCAGGCAAGTTATATTAAATTGCATTACAATAAGTTAATAGCCAGAAAAGAGGCCATGTTTTTATTGAACATTTCATTCAAGAAACAAAAATATATATTCCAACGGCAGTCGAAAATACATTTAGTTCCCAGCAGGGGTGAATGCTACTTTACCATCCGTAGACCTCAAGAAACGAATGTGATTAAACCATGATCAATGGCTATATACTTAAGTGCAGGCAGATTTTAATCAAACGAGAACTAGTCGTTAGTATTAGAGTATTTCATAGAACAAAGTAAACACAATAAAAATTCCTCGAACTAGCTACCAATTGTTGTTGTTTTTTAATGGACAACAACCATATCGTGTGTATATGTGACAGCGCATAGAGAAAGGGGCTTAAGGGTAAAAAAATCAATTTTCATTTTTTTTTTTTGATGTGGACAACATCTGAGCATCGAATAAGACCGATCCCATGCCCCAAAAGTGCTCCCTGCCAGAGATATGCGCGTTTTATGAAAGTGAAGTCGACGATTCTAAGCGCAAATAGAAAGGGACCTAATCTTTAAAATGGCTCTCCTGAACAAAACTGGTTTTTAACCTTAGGTCCCTTTCTATTTTGTGCGTCACATATGTTTTTTTTGGTATATCAAAAAAACATACACACATGCTTGTACATATATGCTCTATAAAACCAGTTTTGTAATGTTCATAGTCGCAACCATACTGTATGATTGCCGTAATTAAATTATTGTTAACGTACATTTTAAACAACAATACTTTTGTTGCACCAACCATGTTTATATGGTTTCTACAACCATATTTTCATTTCTAAATTTGGCAATAATACTATTGTTACATTTCAACAATAGTAATATTGTCGCAATCATACTGCTGTCAAAATTAAATTCAAAAAACAATACTATGGTTGCGACGAACATGCTTTTATTGTAGAGAACATATTATTGTTGCAGTGACCATAGTGTAACCATATCTTTTCTCTGCGTTTTGCCTTCCAGCAGAGACCAAAAACTGTGGACACATCTTTCAATCTTGGAAGTCGCGGACAAAACTGCTACCCGCATACATTTCATACATGGGCCACTAGAGTCAAGCTTAGCCGAGGGAAGTGCAGTACAGACTGTTGTATTAGAAAAGTAAATGAGAACAAACCTTAATATTTGAAAACCAAGAAAGCCTTAACTTCTCTCACGTTAAATAGAGGATTCACGAGCGTAAACATTTTAAACTCAAATTATTAAAATAATTAAAATGTTCTTAAGCCCAACTAGTTTGATTATACTTCTAGTGGCATCTGGATGAACATAAATTAATATTTATGTACGTTGCCAGTACAATCTATTTTTGGTCGTCCTGTGAACGTAGTCCACTATCTCGCTTCTTTTAAACATGTCATCTATTTTAAAAGCTATAGTACAATCTCTTTTATCGACTCCAATTAAAATCAGTGAGTAAATGATGTGTATCATAAACTGGAACAAATATAATGCAATCTTTCCTAGTTAACTGATATTCATTGTGCTGCGACATAAAACGACACGTGCGTACTTTTGCTCATAAAAACCTCCTTTCTCAAGTTTCCTCTTCTAAACGCACATGAAATCAGAGCGAAATAAAGTAAATCTGCAGTCAAACTTTACAACAATGACATCACCCGGAAAGAAGTTAGCGAGCGAATGCCAAAAATATCTACCATCCCAAACAAGCATAAGCACAGGTGCCGGCAAACATGCCCTTATCGGGTGTCTTAATGACGTCATGTGCGGGCTAGAAAATACCGAAATACCCCACAAGAATGGTTCGCGAAGACCAAATTTAACTCGGAGCAACTTTGTTGACGTCATGGATGCACGTGTTATTTTAAGTGCGTGTACGTGTGTGAGTGAACAAAACGCAAAAGAAAACAAACGGCGAGAGGAATGGAGATAACGCAAAAAATAAACGAACAAGCAAAGCTCGATTTCAAACCGGCCGGCAACGCATTTCACACTCAACGAACGAACGGCAGTGAGAGTGAGTGGGTGATTATTTGAGAGAGGGACTGAAGAGTAAAACGAAGTGATGCCAACATGAACTTTTCGGGTTTCTTTAGCACGATTTGAATTGAAAAAAACACGAAGAAATGCTTTGCTTCGTTCAAAACAGTCATACAGTATTTATCGCTTATAAGCACATCGATTTGCACCACTTTTATTACATCTAAGCGGGAAATGCATTTACAAAACCTCAGTTCTTTTAAAAACAAATTTAAATTGTTCAAGTTAGGCTGCATATAAGCATTAATGCTTATAAACGACGTGCATATAAGCGGTAAATACTGCAATGTGTTTTTTTATATATTTGTTAAGCCCATTAAATACTTTTTGACAAAGCTTGTTTCGCCGCGCTGTTTCGAAACATTAGAGCTCAGTAATAAACTGAAAGAGTGTTTGGATAAAATGTTCGCTGGGTTCCGCCATGTATTAAAAAATCGACTAGATTTTTGGCAATTTTTCCACAGTACGAGTACAAACCCTACTTACAAACAAAGCAACGATCGATGTTGTAAAGGACAGATTTGTCGACAGAAAATCTTCCATTACTCTCCCCGCTGCAGTTATGCGACTTGCAAACCTTCAAATATTTATAAAACTTTTCGTCAATTTTTTTGTCTACGCTAACAAGGCAAACACTTTAGACGAACTCAAGGCCAAAATATGAGTTCAGCAAAGACTTAAAATGCATAACTCATAACCATTTGTTTTACAGGTTATAACCTTTAATTACCATTTTTGAAACCAGACATACATATGTGAATACAGTGAAAACTCCCATAAGCGGACAGCCACCGTCGACCAAAATTTGTCCGTTCTTGGGAGGTGTCCGCCTAATGGAGTTTGATAAAAAAAAAGGACAAAAAAATAATTTTTATTGTTTATTAACAAAAAAGTTTTAACGAAAAAAAAAATAATAAATTAAAGTAATACATACATAATATGTATCTTAGTTATTAAAAAATTCATGGTAAGAGTTGCTTTAAAGGCACTAAAAGGCACATAAATTATACGCATTTGTACATGTACATACATACTTATTTTGAAATAAAAAAGTCTTTTATAGTTTTTTGTTTCATATTTGCTTGCTTTTCTGTCGCTAAACGAGTTTGAAGGTGATTTTCTAAATTTTTTACAAATGTAAAAGCTGTATAATCAGTTTTTACAAATTCTTTGATGTTGTAAATATATTTCAAGGCATCGGTACAATTCAGAACTTTATTTGGAACTGCAATCCTATTTTCTTCATCTAAAGCTTCTTCTGGCTCCACATCGCTTTCACTATTCTCTTATTCAATGACAATGTTATCATCTTCTGTCATAATATTTTCGTCAATGGTAACGTACTCTTCAGAGTTGCCTAACCCATTTTATGGTCCAATTGAAGTAGCCATTCAGTCATAATCTCTCTATTCATCCATGCCTTTTTATTTGATTTCCAAATGACTGGTAAATTAGATACGGGCATAGTTTTGAACGCTCTTGGTCGTGCGGCTTTTCCTATAACCAATGGGACTTCCTTTTCTCCTACCATATTCGCACAAAAAAGCACAGTCAACCTTTCTTTAGAAAGCTTACCACCGGTACATTTTTGACTTTTGAAAGTGAGCGTTTTGTTTGGTAGAGCTCGAAAAAAAGACTACTTTCATCCGCATTATACACATTTTTTGGTTCGTAATCACAAAGGATCAGTTTCAATCTTTCGTTGAACTGGTTAACGTCTTCTTCTGACACCGCTGCTGCTTCTCCGCAAATGAATTTAAAACTGATATTATGCCTCTTTCGCCCCTTTTGGAGCCACCCATTCGTTGCTACAAAGTTCGTTATGCCCAATTTTATTGCGCACTCTTTTGCCTTTTCTTGAATAACAGGTCCAGATAGAGGGATATTTTGGGCACGAACTTTCGAGAACCATTCAAGACACATTTTGTCAAGTTTCAGGTTGTTCGAATGGAGTCGAAACATTTTTTGATTGGAATTACTGCCAGACTGCCATTGGGAAAGCAAATTTTCTTTATCTTTTAAAATGTTTGCTGCTTGTGTTTTACCGATGTCAAACCTAGAACAAAAATGTAATGAAATGGCAATCTCATTTTATTATAATTATTGTGCACTTACTTTGATGCTATTGCTTGAATTGATAATTTAACTTTTTGTGAGGTTTCTATAATTTCAATCTTTTCTTTAAGCGTCAAACAATTTTTTTTTTGGTGGCATTGCAACAAAATTAAATAAAAAAAATATTTTTTTGACTTTGCTTCACAATATAATCAGCTGAGTAAGTATATGTAGTTGCCAGATGTATACTATTGTTCAGCTGAGTAAGTATGTATGCACATACATAGTTGCCACATGCATATTATTGAGAAAAGTCTGTATGCACATATTTACACGTAGGCTTTTTATAGCGCCTCGTGTTCTATTTCAAAAAAGTGTAATTGTTGATATTTTGTTTTATATTGAATTATTTTTGTCCTCTTTTCAGAGGTTTTTTGACCAAATAATGCACAATTTTGCTGTCCGCGTCCGTTCAAGGGAGGGTCCGTTCTCGGGAGGGAAATTTGCTCTGAAAAATCAATTTGGTGCAACGTTATTCGAAAATTGTCCGCATATGGGAGGTGTCCGCTTAAGAGAGTGTCCGCTATTGGGAGTTTTCACTGTACTAACAATAGATTAAATATTTAGGTACTTATCGAAATGATGTGTGGCTGTTGTTGTTTTAAAATACCAATCTTTTAACGCATTTTAGTTGTTCAGTTATAAAGGATGTTTTTTTCAGACGTGCGGTTTTCAAGAAAAAATAAAACGCATATAATTTAATGTTATTGCCAAGAATTAAGCTTTATTATAAATAAAAGGGTTTGGCAATATGTTTTAAAATGGCCGCCGCCGCTGGCCCAGAGGCCTAATTTAGGACCACTTTTTGTAGCATTTGGGGTCGTATGTCAGCAATAACGCGCCGTATATTTTTTCCCAAGGAGTCAATTGTGCATGCCTTGCTTGCGTAGTCAAGCAACTTCACATAACCCCACAAAAATAGTCCAGCGGTGTTAAATCGAACGCGGCCACGCCACAATCCTACGATGCATGATATTGTATTTACCAAAAGTTTCCTTCAATACTTGATTGTTTTGCGCCGTTTTGTTGGAACCAAATGTCGTCAACATCCTCCTATTCAGGCACGAAAAAGTCATTAATCATGGCTCTATAGCGTTCCCATGGATTGTAACAATTTGGTCGTCTTAATTTTTGAAGAAACATAGAATTAAGATTCCCTCTGCCCATAAAGCGCACCAAACAGATTTAAGGATGTAACGGCGTCACAACAATGGGTTGTGGATTTTTTGTACTCCAAATGCGACAATTTTGGTTAGTAACGTATTCAACCAAAAATGAGCTTCACCGCTGAACAAAATTTTCTTGTAAAAATCAGGATCGGTGGCCATCTCGTTTTGGGCCCATTCACCACGATTTGCAAACATTGTTCCGGAGTAAATCTATTCATTATGAACAGGCAAACCAAACTGAGAATAAATCAACTGACAGCTGTCAAAAAGACCACCGCCGAAAAAGTGTGACCAGATGGAAAACCATACGTCTAAAAAAAAACACTCTTTATATCTCATGTTACTCACTCATGTAACCAGACAATATCGTAAATTAAAATCCATTATTTTAGGGGACTTTTTAGGAAAAGAAACAAATTTTCGTAATGGTCAAATGGTTGAGCCGTAAAGGCTAGTGTCTGCTGAAGGGTTTTATGTAAAAATCCTGCTCCACTCTGTGGAACAGGGGTTTATTAGTCAGTTTCAAGGCAAATGTTTGTGGCTACCAAAAATATTTGAGCTTGATCCATCTTTAAGTTTACCAATCGACTCAGAATTACTCATTGATCGATGTAAAGATGTCTGTCTGTCCCTGCGTCTGTTCGTTCATCTAAAGCTTGTAATAAAACTACAGGTAGCGTTTGTTGTCCGATCTTCATGAAAATTGGCAAAAGTAAGTTTTTTTATGAAGGACGTATGGTTCTGAAATTATGGAAAATTGGTTCAGATTTAGATGTAGCTCCCACACACATCATCATCCGTTTTTTCTGCTTTAGCTCTAGAAGCCACATATTACATCCAATATCTTTTTTTTTAGCTCTAATTGCCACATATTACTTATACATACATCCAATCTACTTACAGATGTACTTTTGGCACAACTTAGTCTTTTGGATCAAGGAAAGACAAGGAAATCGTTTTTGTTTAAGATATACTTATAGTTTGCAAACATATCGAGCCATAAGCGCTAACCTATCGTAAGTCAAATTTTTGGAAAAAAAATTTTATTGCTGAAAAATAATCGTTAGGACAAGCCTCATCGTTTTGTATTTTTAAAATGACAAAATTGTTAGTAAAACATCAAAAAAAAAGCTTTTGCATTTTATCGTAAATGATTGTTTAAATTTTATTGTGTAGCAATTTTATCGTAAGTCACACATCAAATTGCTGCAGCAATCGCAAATGTGTTCAGATTTTTTTTTTTGTTTTTTGATACAGTTATATGAGTAGGTAGAAATCTTAAATTTTTGCATTAAAACATTTGCATTTTTAATAAAGTTGTTTGAAATAAATAATAAAAACCGTCTCCTGTAAAATTTGCATTTTTTCACTTACGATAGGTTAGCGCTTATGGCTCGATATATGCTTATCCGACTTTATGTCTTTAGCTCAAGAAGCCACACATGACATGAAATCTTGATAAAATTTCCAACACGTTAGTTTTTTGGACCAAGAAAGGACGTTGTTGAAACTAAAGAAAATGGGTTCATATTGAGATATAGCTCCCACACACATATTTATTTATTTTAGTTTTTTATTTAATGTGAATATCCTATACAAAAAGATACAATGACTTATAATTAAAATATAGGATTTAATCCGATTTTTTGTCTTTAATATTAGTCTAAGTCTAATCTAAAGGGTGGTTAAACTTTTCCAGCCGATCATCCACTGTTGTCATTTCTTGCCACTATTCTGACCATTGACGACATTTGGAATGGTCAAGAGGCTTTACTTCTTGAGGCAATTGCAGCTTGTAAGCGTGTAAATGCATGCTTTATGAATATGTTCATCAACGACGAGCGTGAGAGGTGCAATTGTTGGGAACGACGAAGAGTTGAGGTGGACGGCTCTTCAGCCACACTATCGCGAACATCGGCAATATTTTCTGCAGTACGAGCATGCACTGTTGTTTTTACAACCCCTACAAACCCGGTTTGCTTAAATTTTTGCACGATTTGAACGATTAAATTGACCGAAAAAATTACAAAGTGCACGATGCAAAATGCATATGATTTGAACGCCCATTTTCATAATAAGCCTGAATAACCTTAAAGCGTTGCTCGCTTGTGTATCTTTCCATCGTTCATATTGAGTTAGTCTGAAATTGAGAAATATCAAATGAAATGCAGAAAAAAACTTGACGTTTAGGTTTGGCTTACATAAGACATCAGCGCTTAAAATTTAACCACCCTTTAGATGACATTTGGCACAAGTCGAACCCACACATATGTTCATCCGGTGCTATGTTTTAGCTCCAGACGTTACATACTCGTATTACATCAACGCAGCTGAAATTGGAGAAAATTGGTTCAGATTAAGATACAGCTTCCACATATGTATAAGTTCAACCGATTCTACCAAAATCAATGATTTGACATTATATTAAATATCTCAGTAAAGTTAGAGCTCGTCGAAGGGTGTCCAAAAACCTATTTTAAATTGGTTTTCTGAACTTCCACATGTCCAGGGTGTAATATCGGCCACATCCGCCTTCAGCTCTTTGCTAGTTTTATTAAATGTCATTTGTGTATCCTAGAAATAATCGTCCAATTTAAAATCAAATGTTTAATTTATCAAAAATCGTCAAAATGACGAAAAATCGCCTGAGTTGGCAGCGCTGCACTTCGCGGTATGTCATTCATGTGAAAACATGTACAGTGTCTTTGTTGCTGTTGTCGTTGTGAGACGTCATAGTTGTACAAATCGTGAATACAATTGCCATGACATAGGCACACTCACTCACGAGATAGGAAAATGTATAACATCCGTGTGTGTGTGTGTGTGCGTGCGTGTATTCCCTGAAAATTGCGCATGACTTTTATTGGCCTTCATTTCCTTTCGTTGGTACGTCTGAAAGCTTTGCTTCCTTCGCTCTCCAGAAGTGTGACAGCAAAAGCAAGCTTGTGCTTGCATGTGGGATGGCTGCACAACTGATAATGACTACTGCCCATACGGTTGGCCCCATTTGATGACGTCGTTAATTTGATTTTATTTTGTGTGTATGTTGTGTCTGTCGGTCTGTTGTTGAGTAAAAATAAAAATTGAGACGGCCTACTGCCACACTCCACCTTCCTGCCATAAACGGTTTGCGAGTGTGTTCGCTCGTTTGATACTGCGACGCTGACACACACACTAATTACGTCATCACTTGCATGTTACTCATACACGATGGTGGCGTGTGGCGGCATTAGACGCTAGAGCGTCTATGGCCAGGTGATTATCAATCATCTGTTGGTCGATTTTCTCCGTACACGAGTATATGAGTATGTCTTTAATTAATGATGCCGCTAATTTGAGCTTAATTAATGGAAAACTTTGTTAATTAGACGCAACTATTTACAAACACATGCACATAGAGTATGTATAAGTGTGTGCGTGTGTATACATGGGACAACCATGTGAGCAGTTTTCACGTGTTTATTCGTATATCCTTTTCAGACTGATAAAACTAGTAGTTTTACCCTACACCACCCTATGATACAGGGTATAATGAGTTAGGGCTGATTTTTGCAACACAGTAATGGAGTTAAAATAGATTCTATATTAAGTATACTAATCGATTTCGGATATCTGATTCCATGAAGCAATGTCCGCCTGTCCAATTATCGTTATAATCAAAGTACAGGTCGCAATTAGAAACCAATTTGATACTTGGTACATTCTTCAAGTTTGGGCAAAGGAAGAATCCTAATTAAATTGGTCCAGATCGGTCCATATTTTGATATCATACATTGGCTTTTCCCAATTTCAGATAACGTACAAGTGTCCCTCCCGATTTGAGGTCCTGCAGCTCTAAAAGACACAAATTACTCCCAATTACGCCCAAATTGTACATGGTACGTTATGAGCGACTATTAATTGACTGTGGTCAAATTTTACTACATAGGTCCATATTTTAGTATAGCCCTCAGAAAAAGGTACTTCCCGATTTTATAATCTTCAGCTATGGAAGCCACATTTTACAAAACTGACAAAATTAATCATAGAGGTCCTGATTTCAAGTCCTGCAGCTCTAGAAGCCACAAGATACACCCGATCACGCCCAAATGCCGCATGGTACGTTATGTGCGACCATTTACAAAACTGACATTTTACAAAACTGACAAAATTAATCATAGCGGTCCTGATTTCAAGTCCTGCAGCTCTAGAAGCCACAAGATACACCCGATCACGCCCAAATGCCGCATGGTACGTTATGTGCGACCATTTAAGTACTGTGGAGAATTGAACAACGTAGTTCAACGTTTTCGTATAGCCCCTACACAAAGGATCTTCTCAATTTTAGAATCTTCAACTATAGAAGCCGCATTTTAATCCGATTCTTATCAAATTTCGCATTGAGCATAACAAGCGACCAAGACCCGTGCTCTGTAAGATTGGACCGCATTGATCCATGTTTTCGAATAGCCCTACATAAGGGCCTATTAGAAGATCTACACAAATCAGTACTTATTTTACGGACCCATTGCGAAAAGGTTAAAAATGCAAAATTTTCAAAAAACCCACTGTGTCAAAATAAAACCGATATGGAGGAATATAGTTACTCAAAGCCTTAATTTTAAGGCTTTTGTGACACTCTTACCCTTAGGCTGATGGCAGAGTGCGCGCTCAAAGCAGAGCCGAGCCAAGCCGAACTTATTTCATGCTTATATGAAATTTGGGGATGGCAGAGTGAACGCTGAAATCGGCGCTGAATCTGCACTGTTTTTGCTGTGTGTTTTGTGTTTTTTTATATTTTTTTATTTATGAATGTTATTATGTATCGTAGTTGATATTTGTTAGTCAAAATTTGGGTTAATCAATAATGTGATTAATCAATTAATCCAATAAGGGAAATTTCTGATTAATCTAAGCTATGAATAATCAGTTAATTATAAATATGATTGATCAAATTTAAATAATTTGGTTTAATATTCCAAAAATTTGTCAAACAAAACAGACAGAATTATTTATTGAGTACCAAATACCAGCACCGATCAGCACGCAAAAACGCTTCAAAACAGTTTAGTTTCATTCAATCAGCTTTCAGCTCGGCTCAGCTCGGCACGCATTCTGCCATCGCGACGCCGATTTCTACTAATTTGTGTGTACATAGTTTTAAGAATTTCAATCTGCTTCAGCTCGGCTCGGCTCCGCTTTGAGCGCGCACTCTGCCATCAACCTTAGCCGTAAAGATTGAGGTTTAAATCTTTAAATTTATTCGGTATTTAACATATCAGCATCTGTTTTTCTTTAAACTATTTTACTATGACCCAATATACCAATTTTATAAACAAAGTCATTCCACTTGTACAGGCTGAAGCGCGGTGCTGGTCGAAGATAGCGGAGAGTGTGCGTGACTTATTGTGGCTGACGGGAGATTTGTATTCGTCTGCCTTTGAATTGCCATTATGCATTGGACATGTGAGGAGAGGTCATTTTGTGTTGAAGCTTATTTCTCAAATGCGCACTCGCTTCTCCCCCACGCGCACTTGTTCCTAGTCGAAATTCAATTGTAAATTGGGTAACTTCATTGAGAGTAGCAAAGAATGTGTCATGTGTACGAAGGGGACCTGAGAGAAGGATTACAACACCACGAAGCATCGAGAGAGTTAGAACAGCAGTACTGCAATCTCCGAAACGCTCTGCTCGGCCCTAGCTGCCGTAACTGTAAACTCCGAACGGTAAATGACTATGATACACTTTTTTTCAACCGGCTCTTGAGGCAATGCAATAGGAGGATTCATGGTTCCCAACATAATAGTGCCACTGCACAAACAGCTTGGGTGACCATTAATTGTTTAACGCAAATGTTTCCTGGACGGCTTATCTCTTTGAGGGGTGATGTGAACTGGCCGACACGCTCACCAGACTTAGCCCCATGCAATTTTTTTCTTTCGGGTTACCTGAAATCGAAGGTCAATCAATAACCGAAGGTATATCAACCGTCCTAACACCTTGGAAGACCAAGATTGAGGCTGAAATTGACAGAATACCAGTCGACATGCATGTTAGAGTTCATGAAAACTTTAGAAACCGTATGCAGCAGTGTGTGCATAGCGAAGGTCGACATTTGCCAGATACACTATTTAAGGCCATGTAATTTAAAAATTCCCTCACTGTTAAATATACTCATAATTAAAATATAAATAATTTTTTCTAAGGATCGTATTTTTTTTATTTCATTCCCAAATAAGCAAACTTCCGCGCTAAACCAAGTCAAAACCAAGTAGTTATAATACGAGGGATGCTATATATATTTCTGGCCTAATAATGAAAATGCGAATCTTTATCATCAAAAATGGTTTTAATGGGTTTCAAAGTATTCTCCAGCAGGATTTATACACTTTTGCATGCGCTCAAACCAATTAACGAAGCACTTTTTCCACTCCGATTGAGACACATCCCAAACAGGGTTTTTGAACGCTTTAACAGCATCTTCTGGCGAAGAAAATCGTTGATCACTCATTTTTTTCTTGATGTGTGGGAATAAAATAGAGTCATTGAGTGACAAGTCAGCGCTGTACGGAGGATGACCCATCAATTCGACGTTTTGTTCGGTCAAAAAGGCGTTGGTTTGACCAGATGTGTGAGGGCTCGCATTGTCATGGTGCACAATGATTCGTCTTCTCTTGTTCGTTTTTCGAATTTCTCCGAAGACTTCAGGCAAACAAATTGTGGTGTTCCACTCAGAATTGACCTCCTACAGTTTTGCGAAGAAACAGGCGACCATTTGTTTCGAAGTACTTCTTCTACGAACAACTTTTGTTGGAAGACCCACACGGTCGATTGCTGTTTTGTTTCGGGCTCATAGCCATAGGTCCATGATTCGTCACCTGCGACGATAAACGTCTTTTGAAGCACCGCGATCGTATTTTTTCAAAATTTCTCTGCACCAATCGACACGAGCCTTTTTTGCGCTATTGTCAAATTGTGCGGGATCCAACGAGAACAAACCTTTTTTACGGCCAGGTGTTCATGCAATATCGAATGTATGCTATTGGAAGAAATGCCTAAGGCTGCCTCTATCTCATGGTATGTCACATGACGATCTTGCATTATCAGTTCACGCACGGCATCAATGTTCTTTGGCACAACGGCCGTTTTTCTATGACGTTCACGACCTTTGGCTTTGAGCGAGCGTCGGCCACGATTGAATTCATTCAACCAGTTTTTCACAGTGCTATAGGATGGTGCTTCATCGCCATACAAAGATTTAAGTTCATCGATGTTGTGATAATCCACGTCGAAAGTTGTGAAAAATGATCGCTCGAAAATGTTCACGAGTTAATTCCACTTGTTTGCCAAATTGAGTTTTTCAAGTCACTGTAAACAACGCATATGATGGTCGTAAGTCAAAACGTTCTGAGTAAGTTTATGCTAAAAAAGGTCAATGGCAGATGGCGCCACACTAAGTGTTGCCTATGCCACAAATATTTATAGCAACTGCTCATAATTTCAATCACAGGTTCAATATTTTCAAATATTTAAATATAAAAATTAAATAAAAAACGATTTTTATTTTGATCAAGTAACCAAATACATTAAAATTTAATCAGCTGGTCCAGTGAACAAATGTTCGTGGTAATGACAACCGACATCTGAGAGTACTTATAACCAACAATCTATTACAACAATCAATACATAAAAAAGATCCTTAGTTATCTTAGTTAGTTAGGTTTACCGATACTTTGTCTCTTCAACCAAAAGTGTCAGTTGCTCTACTGAAAACTGCCGAGTATCCAATCAACATTCGGTTGGCTAAAAGTTCGGTTGTTCTCTGTGCGCATATATTCACTAAATAAAATACGTTATCTCTTGAAAGTCATATAAGGAATATATTTTAGTATAATGGAATTAGTATTTGATATGGCAGTTTTCTACTCAAGAAGTAGCAGATATTTGCTAGTCTTTCATACATCTATGCCTGTCATTACCCTTAAGGACCTACGGATCTACCCTCGCAGTTGTGAACTACCCATATTACACATACGACCATCGAGACCATACCAAAAAAATCACTTCCCGCTAAGCACCTCTCCTACCTCGTCGAATTTATCGGTCGTTTTGTGTAAAATGGTGCAATTAAACAGCAGTTAACAAAGCGTCAAGTGTGAGAGAGTAGCCTTAATAATGCTGGCTAACACAACTACCCTCGTTTAAGCCAATTCAACTAAATACGTTCGTATGTATAAGTGTGTGTGTGTGTACATAATTTATTGTATTTGCCTTATTGGCCATGCTACAACGGCTATACTTCGCTGTTACAGTTTCGTTTTTGGTCTGGTTTTTCTCGGTGCTGTCGTCGGTTAACTTGACTTGAGTTGCACTTCGTCAGTCAGTGTGTCAGCGCCAGTGCCTGTGCCTATTAGTGTGTTTGTGTGTGTGTGTGTGGACGTACTTCTTGTTTTAGTTTTTATGGCTTTGATTTGTTTCTACCACCACCGACTGTTTGACTGTTTTTTTCTTTTTGGTTTGTGCTGGTTTGGCATTATGAGGCAACAAGAAATGAAGTCATGGTCTGAAGTTGACTCGAGTTTAATGTCAATGTCAAGCGCTTGCATTGCAATGCAGGTTTCTTAGCCGTTGCTGCCACCGCGGTCGGTATTGGGTATTGGTGACGATGGCGGTGGTGTCGGTACTATGTGACGCTATGATACGGAAGAAACTCAACCACTGTGATTGTCTGAGTATGTGTGTGTATATATGAAGTCATAGTTTCATTACAACTGCCACACACCGCCAGCCATACGATACATCACTCAGTTGGGGCGAGGCATGGTCGCTGATATTTTTAATTAAAAGTCTCGTTTTTTTTCGTTAATACAATTTCAAAGGCGAGAGTGCCAGCGCCGGTGCTGGTGCCAGCGTTATCGTGTAAAAATAACTGCAAAGTTCTGAATGCGGCTTTTAGCGGCGCTTTAAATAGCAACAAATACAAATACTTCAGCGTATACGGAATACGATTATAAAAAACAGTTATAAGGATATGCCATAGCCGTATATCGTGTGTGTACAGTACAGTAGTTTTCCAGTGGTAGCGATATCCTTTTCCTTAACCTTTAAATGGTTTCTTTGCCAAGGTTCGCCCGTTGTCGCCAGTTCGCTGTTACACACTGGTACATTTGGAGGGGAAAGTTTACGTTTTGCCACGGCAAAAGATCAAGTTCAATGTTTATGATAAGAGGTGGAAGAAAGTGAACCAAGAAGATGCATTGACTTGACTATGTAGTAAAATTGAAGTTGTTAATGTTAAAATTAAAGTATTTAGTCGGTCTAGATCACATTCAATATATAGGGTTAGGCCAAATCTGCAGCCATTTTCATAATTTTGATAAAGACCACTTTCAACAAAAAGTATGATCTTTAAATGCTGTTAAACCTACATATATCGTTATACAGTGCTCAGCTAGAGGGTGAGCCAAGTTCGAGCAATCATGAACAATTTTAAAGAGTCTAATCGAAAAAATTTGGTGCTGGTTACCGATGCTCCCTGGTAGAATGAAAATATTTACCCAGACTTAAAAAAACTTTCGATAAAGTTGCAACATTAAGAAAAGTTTCCACATGATAATAGGCGTGTTTTATTGTTAATCGCTAATTAAACGAGTAATTGGTCGCAAAGGTGATAACTTTAGAAAGTGTAGGATGTTTTTTTACTTTTTCTATATACAAGAACTGATTTGCTATATTCATCAATTTTTTGATTTTTAAATCAAACGGTTTTGATTTTAAAATCAATAAATTTAGTTATTTGTAGAAAAAACAGTTATTCAACAAATACTATAAGCGAGTTTTAACCGAACTCGCTAAAGGATATTTTTGAATAATTTTCTTCCAAAAAATTTTAACAACTTGAAACAAACGGGTTTATTTGCAAATTGTCAATCGTTTTCTATAAAAATAATCATTTTCATATTTTTGTAAAGTAACATGAAGTTATCGCGTTAGCGACCTCCTAAGCGAGTTACCATTAGAACACGGCCAATATAAGTATAAGCTAGACAATTGTGATGTACATTAGGGCGTACCTCAAAAAAAAGTTCGCCGTACACCTTCGAATATGAAGTATTATTGAAAGGTAGTTTCAAAAAAAAAAATTTCATTTTTTTATGCCGAACGTAGGGGTCGCGCTTTTACATTTTTCTATATAACTTCTGCATTTATAAACGGATTTTAAAGTGTGATACATCGATGTTTTTGTCTCGACGAGGCCGATTTTTTTGTCTTTGAAGTCATTGAGCTCAAGCACCCCGTTCTGGTACTTACCCATCATATCTCAGTTGCTACTACCCTAATGTACCACTCTAATATCAGAAAATTAAAGCTCGCGCGGGGTGCTTGAGCTCAATGACTTCAAAGACAAAAAAATCGGCCTCGTCGAGACAAAAACATCGATGTATCACACTTTAAAATCCGTTTATAAATGAAGAAGTTATATAGAAAAATGTAAAAGCGCGACCCCTACGTTCGGCATAAAAAAATGAAATTTTTTTTTTTGAAACTACCTTTCAATAATACTTCATATTCGAAGGTGTACGGCGAACTTTTTTTTTTTTACTTGTAACCTGGTACGCTCTAATGTACATACTACCAAGTACTTCCAGACTGCGGAAAAATAAATGCCAGGCATTCTAAAATTGCTGTGCCTTTGGTCAGATTATAAAAATGCATACTGAACCTCTATGAGAAAAATTCACGCAGAATAAACCAGGGTCCCTGGTTTAAGCACTGTCAGGATGTATATGTGGTGTATTGCGTCGCTTACGGGATGATAGGTTAAAAAGAGAAGGAAAGAGCAAGGGTTTCTATATAAATTTCCGTCAAAGCCAATACTAAGTGTTGCCTGGCGCCATCTGACATTTCCATTGGAAAGTTTGACATTTTTTAGTATAAACGTACTCAGAACGTTTTGATGTACAACCATCATTTGTGTTGTTTACCGTCATAAAATAAGGAATTAACTCGTGAACATTTTCGTGCGATCATTTTCAAAACTTTCGACGTGGATTATCACGACAAGAGTGCATCGATAAACTTAAATCTTTATATGGCGATGAAGCACTATCCTAGAGCACTGCGAAAAACTGGTTTAATAAATTCAATCGTGGCCAACCCTCGCTCAAAGACGAAGGTCATTAAGGTCGCCCAAAAACGGCCGTTGTGCCAGAGAACATTGATGCCGTGAACTAGTAATGCAAGATCGTCATAAGACATACCGTGAGATAGAGACATCCTTGGGCATTTCTTCCACCAGCATACATTCGATATTGCATGAACACCTGACCTTAAAAAAGGTTTGTTCTCGTTGGATCGCGCACTATTTGACAATCGCTCTTAAAAAAGACTCGTGTGATTGGTGCAAAGAAATTTTGACATAAGACGATCGCGGTGCTTCAAAAGACGTTTACAAGATCGTCACAGATGACGAATCATGAATCTGTGCGTATGAGCCCGAAACAAAACAGCAATCGACCGTGTGAGTCTTCGAAGACGAGACAAATCTAACGAAAGTTGTTCGAGGAAGAAGCACTTCGAAGCAAATGGTCGCCTGTTTCTTCGGCAAAACTGGACATGTGGCGACTGTTCCGCTTGAGCAACGTAGGACGGTCAATTCTGAGTGCTACACCATAATTTGTTTGCCTGGCGTCTTCGGAGAAATTCGAAAAAAAACACGAGAAGACTATGCACCATGATAATGCGAGTTCTCACACATCGGCTCAAACCAGCGCCTTTTTGACCGGCTAAAACGTCGAATTGATGGGTCATCCGCCGTTCAGCCCTGACTTGGCTTCTTTTATTTCTTTCTTTTTACTCCCGCACATCAAGAAAAAAATGCGTGGTCAACGATTTTCGTCGCCAGAAGATGCTGTTGAAGCGTTCAAAAACCATGTTTTGGAGTTGTCTCAATCGGAGTGGAAAAAGTGCTTCGACAATTGGTTTGAGCGCATGCAAAAGTGAGTGTAAATCATGCTGGAGAATACTTTGAAACCACAATGAAACCATTTTTGATGATAAATATTCGGATTTTCATTATTAGGCCAGAAATATATATAGCAGCCCGTAATGTGTGTGGACATATGACTTGAACCTGTTCATATCGTAGGTGGCAGGGAACACTTCTCCGGGAAGTCAGCTCCAACATGGCTGAAGAACGAATTCTCTCTGTATACGTCGTGCGATGAGTAGGTTAATCAATAACAAATATATAAGAACTTCTAGATAAGCAGGTGTTACGGACAAACATTCTGACCTCCGGGACCTCACCTATTATAGAAGAACACATCCCCAACAACATAGTTGACTTCCCTGCTGTCTCCAACAAGCCTCAGCACCCTCCCTTGTAGCCGGTCGTGAAACTCCAAAAAAGACCTTTAAGCATATGCCCAGATGTCCATTTTTGCCCAAATGTATGTGTTGTAGATGTTGAGAAGGTTGGAGTGAGGTATTTCTTGCAACGGTTCAAAAAGCCCAAGTACTTCAATGCTGCTTTTGACACTTTAAAACTTTGTTCTAGCGAGCATCACACTAAATTTTCTTGTCCAGAACATTAAGATCGTCCGACTTCTCGACAATAATCACATTCCCCAATAGTGCCGACGATGTTAAGCCCATCGATCGTTTATAGCTTAACAAGCAGCATTGGGTGTTGCTACACGTAGAGAAATATATGGTTGCTATATGGTCACAGCAACAATAACATGTTCTTTATAATTAAAGCATGTTCGTCGCAACCATAGTATTGTGTTTTCATTTGACAGCAGTATGATTGCGGCAATATTAATATTGTTGAAATGCAACAAAAGTATTATTGTCAATGTTAGGCCAGACTTATGTATAGCAGCCCTCGCACTTTAAGAGACTTCTAGAAACTGGTGAGAGCAAATTCTGCTTTAAAATTTTTAAGATGAACTTCTGATGCCCACATGGTTTGACTTTGGTCAGATGGGACAGGTGTGCTCTAGAGTTCTGTGCACACCACCATATCAGGCTACTGTGTGACAGTATAGGTTTGTACATCCAGAGTATTTTTTGGTTGTTGGCCAAATAAGGATTTGTTCAGTGAAACTGAAAATAATATTTAATTTATGGAAAGAAAAAAATAATTTAAAAGAATTGATTGGTTTTTCAAATTATTTGACGTCATGAGTATTATAATGCTAAATTCGACATGAAGCGTCACTACAATCGACTTGAAATACGAGTAATTTCCATGACGTGCTTACGATAGTACACCGTCACATTGAGCGATTAGCTCGTGGTGAATTTAACAATTCCCTAATGAATTTCCCAATAATCACATGAATTATTAAAAGGCCATTCATAACATATGAGATCACAAATATGGCCATCGATGGTGTCCCGAAAGGACTCTGCCAACTAGAGCCCAATCCAATGAACGAACACCTGATTAGCAGTCATGGTGTTTGTACTAGAGTCTCACCGTAACTCGCAACCATTGTTTGGAAAATTTTATCCACAGGTCAAAGACACGCAAGAATAACTCACGTTTGGGTGTCCTATACACACACACAAACCTTCCCCCATTCTCCTGCTGTCCCTCTTACACTAACATGATGTCCTTATTTTGGCGTATGGTCGGTGTGAGGAAATCAATAGATTCATTGCGTAATGGAAACAACTGGTGAAATGTCTAAAGGCAGCCGAGGAAAAGGTAAAGTTTTCCCCAAAACGATTGCCTGCACTGGGTTGAGTTGTGCTGTGCTTTCTTTTACTGTTGCTGTTGCTTCCTTTTACTTGAGGCAACAAATCGATATGCAGAACCAAACCCAAAAGTTTGGGACTTCCCTTCTGTAGTTGGTTGGTGTTGCAACACATTAAGAATTTTTGCTGCAAAATAATGTTGGCAAACATTCAGACAGTGTTTCCGTTGACAATTTTCAAAGAGTATCACAAAAAGGGGATTTCTTAAAAAAAAAGAGTCATATGTTTTTGAAAAAAGTGGCACAGTTTTTCCAGTGTTTATTTTAAAAAAATTACAGTCCAATTAAGGTGAAAATAATATAAAATTTCAAGTTTTTCTTATTTGGAATCTATGCTGATCCCGAATTGGCATACAAAACCTTTTTCAACTGTACGATGGGTTATATTTGAATAGATGTAAAATAAATTTGTTGTGATTTTTTTTTTTATGTATGCTTTATTTGAATTTTTAAACCGGCTCCTTAGGAGCCCAACAATAAGTATACGAATCATAAGTATATTTTAATAATGAATCCTAGTATGGATTTTTGTATTATGTGGTTCTTCTGGACATAAAAAGTACTGAATGTTTTAGGACCAAATATTTTTTAATATATTAATATATTGCCTTTACACACTTAAGTCGCACTGGTCAATAGCTGCACGAACCTCGTTTATTGGAAAATTGGCCACAGCTCGAACCAAAGCAGTCTTAAAAGATCCAATGCTGGGGTATCTTTTGTGACAAACCTTGTCCTCTAAAACCGTCCACAATTTGTAATCCAATGGGTTCAAATCTGGACTGCCCGAGGGCCATTCTTCAGAGAAAAGCCAGGCCTGGCACGTTCTAGCCTTATGGGCCGGCGCAGAATCCTACTGGAAAGTCCATGGCTGGTTTTGGAACAAGGACTTGTTAAGAGGCTTCACAACAGCTTCCAAAACGGTTTCTTGGTAAACTTTGGCCGATGTTTTGACTGCTTGTTCGCAGAAATGCAGGTCAGTGACCCCATCGTAAGAGACATCCCACAAAACCATGACTGAAGCTGGGTGATGACCCTTTTCCATCCTTGGGATTATTTCAGATGCTGCCTTCGATGACCGCGCATACACTCTATCATTTTGCTTGTTAAATTTTTCCTGAACGGTAGAAATTTTTTCATCGGTGAACACAATTTTTTTTGTGCAAGTTATCAACGTGCTTCAGCAAAAGACGTTTGCATTTTTGAATCCTATTTTTTTTTTAAAGCTGCAGTCAATAAATGTCCGGTACGTCGTTTAAAAGCCCCAAGTCTTTTGTAATGATTTGACTCATGGACTTTTCCGTGATATTTATCTCACGGGCCATGATTTTGTGTGTTTCGGAGCGGATTTCTGTGAATTCTTGATTTAACGGCTTTGATGACATGCGGTGTTCGAACAGAGCGTGGGCGCCCCGACCAGTGGCGGTCTTTTACATCTCCAGTCTCCTCAAACAGTTTTATGCATCGGTAGAAGAACATGCGGCTAATCCCTACACGGAGAAAAAAATATGTTAAAAATATGTTTGCATGCAATCATATATATGTTTGGGGACGGGCACAATCATATATATGTTTGTGTGTTAACATATTATGTTTGCCCACAATCATAATATGTTAGGGGCACAATTCTAACATATCAAAAAAAGATATGATTGTGTCCTAACATATTTTTATCAAAAAAATATGTTAGAACATATTTTTTTTAGAGTTTTAGAGAGTATTACTCTCAGAGAGCGTTATTGTATGACTCATCGTTTTGTGCAAAGAGGGGTAATATATGGTAACCGTGTGTATGAGGAGGAGGAATGGGACCGACACCAAAGGGTATTATTATTTGATGCTGTTTACTCGTCTGGCTAAGCTTAAGGTCGTTTTTTTATTGAATATGTATTTGGTGAACGGTGAAAGCAATTTGTTGTTGTTTTACAACGTACAACAAATTCAAAATAAAAGAAGAATATTATTAATTAAATATAAATTAAATATATCAAATCATTTTATTAACAAAACGTTCTGTAATACTGACGCCGTTTATTGCCCCACACAAATTATTTTGTCAACATACATATGTACATACTATGTGCGCTTATCATGTTCTTTGAACAAACACACTCACGCACCAACATTTTTTATCATCTGGAATGACTCCAGGTACAGTAGTAAAGAGAGCTTTGACTTGCTCTGCATATCGCAAAAATTCTATTAAATGGGCACAACTCAAAATTTTGCAATTTTCAGAAAACTCAAAAAACTATTCTGCAGCTCGTAAACTACTTTTCAGAAAAAAGTGTGATTTATTTAGAAGAAATTGGTAACAGAATATGATATGTTTGCACACAATCATATACATGTTTGCATACAACCATGTATATGTTTGCACACAATCATAGATATGTTTGCACACAATCATATATATGTTTGGACACAATCATATATATGTTTGCACACAATCATAAATATGTTTGCACACAATCATATATATATGTTTGCACACAATCATATATATGTTTGCATACAATCATATACATGTTTACACACAATCATATATATGTTTGCATACAATCATATGTATGTTTGGGAAAATTGCTGCTAGCCCAAACATAATATGTTTGGGAGCTGCTCCAAACATATATATGTTGCCTGCAAAATATGTTTGGGACAATATGTTACAGAGGCCGTTTTTTTCCTCCGTGTAGTGGCCGGAGCGTTTTTAAAATATCGTTTTTTTCATTTCACACTTGCAAAGCGCTATTACAGCGATACGGTTCTCATTATCGCTTTCTTAACCCATATGACATTAACGGGGTATGCTCAGTTTTTCTATTGAAATAGGTGTGTCCCTACTAATTTCATGCAAATATGTCCATCTATGCCGATGCCTAAAAATGCAAGGGGCGACATGGATTATCGGATTGGTGGTCGGAAGGTACTAGGGTAAAATTGTTCTGAACCAGTGGTTTAGACCTACCTCTTACCTTTCCAAAAGTACCTAAACGAAGCCCAGAGGTTCTAGCGTTCCAAAGTTATGATTGTTTTACTGAAATGCAATTTTCGCTAGTATCCTTCGACCACCAATCCGATAATTTACAAACCGGTGCCAGTTCACTCCTTGCATTTTCGGGCATGGTCGTAGATGGACTTATTTCCATGAAATGAGCCAAGGAACACGCTAGTGAAATTTGTCCAGTCGTCTATAAATCACCCTGCATAACTGTTTTAGATCACATGTCAAAAAATGTTAAGCCTGGTTTGGCTTAAGCCTCGCGATGAAGAGCCAGAGGACATTCACGGTCATTTGCAAAGTATTCGCGATTTTATGTAGAGTGAAAAGCTCTAGTTACGGATAACTCTAGATAAGTAAAGTGGAGAACATTAAGATGGTTGGCTCAGTTTTGTTCATAGGTGCGGTATTGTACGTTCTCTTGCAGGCCCTTTAGGGTTCACTTAATTGAGAATTTTAAGCCAAGTTTGGGTTAAACCTTGTGATATAGAGGCGGTGGCCTATATAGCCAGACATTTCCGCAATTTCAGTGTCGTACGTTTTTGTATAAGTATTGACTGTTTTAAGGATCACGTATAAGAGCATTTAAACCACGTACACGTGGTTAAACCTCGTGACGCAGAATAAAGAATACTACACTTTTCTTTCTTTCGGTCGCGTATGTCTTTCGGTCGCGTATGTTCGCGATTGCTGTAACGGCAGAAGCACAGGTGTAATTAATAAACCTGGAGATCATTTCTCAAAAGTCTTAAAGAGCTTGGATTGCACAATAATTGTCTAGCAAGTAAGTTATCGTGCCGTTCGAGCTTCTCTATGTCCTAATATCCTGATTTTTTTTAAATAACCAACACTCAGGAGATGCCCCCTATACATGCATTGCATTGCGTTGGCTATGGAAAGTAAAGGATCGGAGGGGGAAAGAGGTGGTAATGTTCATTGCCTTGAACATCATTCCGACGATGCTCAAGGGAAACAATAGGGTTAGATACCCTACTATCACCTATCAGCTCCATCGCTCTCCTTTGAACAAGGATGATTTTGGAGTACCAGCTCATAAACGTATGGGAGTTGCATTCGTTCTTCGTAAGTTGTATTCCCGATGTAAGTTGTATAGAAATTGAATAGATCAGAAGGAGTGAAATATTTCTTGCACCGCTTTAAAAAGCCTATGCACTTGAGTGGATCTTTTGACACTTCAAATACATGTCTCTCCCAACGAGCGTCACATTGCATTTTCATGCCCAGAGCATCAAGAGCTTCTGATTGTTCAATATCCGTACCATCGATAGAAATTGACGGTATTTTTAGGTCAGCGAATCGATTGTGAGACAACAAGCAGCACTGTGTCCTATGCGTATTAAAATCTACTCTATTCACTCGACCCCATTTGGAAATGGCCAGTAGATTTGTTCCTCATATAACAAGGGGCACAGGTAATCAGCCGAAGTGTCTTCGATTGGACTCTTTGGTTTTTGTCGAGATTGTTCGAGCTGGCTTTGGCCCATAGCTGAGCACCGTATAACCAGATAGGTTTGAATGCACTGTTGTATAGCAGGACCTTGCATTCAAGGCATAGTTTTGAGTTCGCGTTAAGGAGCCAGTGAAGTTGATGGGCCTTAAGTTTAAGTTGAGTCTTCTTGGCTTCGATATGACTTCTCCAGGTGAGTCGGCGATCCAGGTGGATTCCAAGGTATGTAACATGATCAGATGGAGAAAAATGGATATTATTCAGTTTCAATGTCGAATATGTGCTAAAATTCAGCGTGAAAGTTGCCTGTGTGCATTTAGCCTCATTGACTTTTATTATACAGTCGAAGAGCCCAGATTCTACTCGTCTGAGATGACCACCTAGATTTATAGATGCAACATCCTCTATTTTATGTGAGGCAAATATAGAAGTATCGTCGGCAAAAGTGGTATCGTTGGGCTAAATGATAGGCTCTAGACCAACTCCCTGGGGGAAGTTGAAGAAGTTCGCGGTCATCAGTGACGTGTTGCCCACCTTTGACTTTACGGTTTTCTAAGTAAGACTCAAGAAGTCGATTCGTATTTGCCGGTAAGTTTTGCAAATTTTGTTGGTCAATCCAAAGTTCCAGACTTTGTCAAATGGTGGATCATCATCCAGTCATACGCAGTAATATTCTCGCCGTTTAAATGATTTTTCAATTGCTTGGGTCTGGCGGTTTACCTGTTCAATGGTGCTGTGACCTTCTCGAACTCCAAACTGGTCAGGTTTTATGTTAATTGACACGAGGAACGGCTTTATTTTTGAAAAAAAAAACTTTTTTCAAACTGATTGACCTATATGAGGAAGGTATTAATTTGTCCTATACATCAGAGAAATTTCCCATGCTTTAGGAAAGTAACTACAGGGTGGAAGGTATACTATACGTATGTCTTAAAATTTAGTTAAATAATTTTGCCAGGAACTTCACAGCAATAGAGGGAATTTCCAAGATCATTTTAGGCCTGATTAGATCGTATACAAGTTCTTTATATGGATCCAGGATTTCTTTAAGGACATACTGAACTTTAATTGCCTTTGTAAACAATGGAATTACGGCAGAAACTTTATTATCTGGTGGATGGAGGTCGCTACTTGCAGAATTTGGGCGAAATACCTGGGCCAGATGGTTTGCGGTTATGACTACACGCAGAGAAAAGATATGGTTACTATATGGTCACGGCAACAATAGTATGTTCTCTGCAGTAAAAGTATGGTCGTCGCAACCATAGTATTGTGTTTTGAATTTCATTTTGACAATAGTATGATTGCGGCAATATTAATATTGTTGAAATGTAAAAAAAGTATTGTTGCCAAATTTAAAAATGAAAATACAAAAGTATTGTTTTCATGGGTTTTATGTTAACAATAACATGGTTACGGCAATCATACCGTCAAAACCTTAATTTTTTTAATGTGACAATGTTGTTTTTACGATTCTTACGTAATAATAGTAATAAAAATTTAATTTTTTCAACAAAAAAAACTACGGATTAATATAACTAAAATATTTTTAATACTTATAAATGAAGTTTTTTACAGATAAATAAATCAATCCTATTGTTACATAACTTACTTAATAAAATTCTTTATTGTTGAATAACAACGTATTCCAGTCTTTACAAACAATTTTGGGGATCATAGTATGGTTGTGCGTTAGTCATACTATGGTTGTGAGGATCGTACTATGGTTGTACTATGGTTATGAGGATCATAATATGGTTGTGGAGATCATAGCATGGTTGAATGTGAATAATAATATGGTTGTGGGCATCATAGTATGGTTATGTGTGAAAGATTATATTGTTGTGAGGACCATACTATTGTTATGGGGATCATAGTATGGTTATTTGTGAACCATACTATTATTGTGATGATCATAATATTGTTGTGCCGCAACCATATAACCAACAATAGTTTGGTGCTCTTCGAATATTGTTACCCCAACCATACTTTTTTTCTGCGTGTATAAACCTGAAAGATATTTGGCGGAATGCATCGGTTACAGATTATCCCGAAGAACTTTGATCTCCACGTGTAAAGGGCTGAACTTAGAACATGTTTTTTTTATAAAGATCATTTAATCAGACATACGAAATTTGAGCAATATCGGATTTAATATGTGGCCTCTTCCTGGCTTCCCGTGTTTAAATACAATAAGGACAAAAATTATATATATAAATTATATTCGGAATTAACAATGCACTTTATATCGATAATCATTCAAACTTGTGAGGAAATTAGAGGCTCTAACAAAACATGGATCAAACAGGATACATTTTAAGTGGATTGACAACAGATAATTTGGTGAAGATCGAGACTCATGTGTGGCTTCCAGAGTGACAAGTTTGGAATTTGGAAACCTTTACATCGAGACTATATCATGACGTATACCAATTTCCAATGGGGTTTATCTTTGGCCCAATACGAGTATAAAACAATTGTCATTATTGCGCTTGTCGATATTCTACTAGTGTTAATTTTACCGTAATTCATAAATAAATACAAAGTCGTGTTTCGAAAACGACAACCGTATTAAGCGCGATTGTGAGAAGCTTGGCCTAGGTAGTGTTTATAAAGTAACAGCTGCGGAAACCATTTTGACACATCGCTTAAAGTACCCTGTACACGCAGAAAAAAAATATGGTTGTGGTGACAATATACGAAGAGGACAATACTATTGTTGGGTGTATGGTTCTGGAACAACAATATTATGATCCTGACAATAATATTATGATTCAAATACAACCATACTATAATCCTCACAACATACTTTGATCCTCACAACAATAGTATGATGCACACATAACCATACTCTGATTTCCCACACCCATAGTGTGATTCACACTGAACCATACTATGATATCCACAACCATATTATGATCCTCACAACCATAATGTGTTTTACATACAACAGTAGTATGATCCTTACAACCATAGCATGATTCACACGTAACTAAATTATGATCCCTACAACCATAGTATGATCACACACAATTATACTATGATTTAATATAATTGGGTTAAGTTGTCAACAACAGATTTGAATTATGAAAATTTTTTAAAAATACATTTAATTCAAAATAATAGAAGTGATTTATTTAACAATAGGAAAAATCAGTTTCAAAAACCGTAAATATTTTTATTAAAATTATTTCAGTTTTACAAAGCAAAAAATTTTAATTTCAATATAAAAAGTAATTTTATTGCATTAGATCCGTAACCATAACATTGTTCTAAAAAGCAATTTTAAGTGTGGAAAATTTTCAATCATACAGTATGAATGCCGTAATCATATTATTGTTAACATAAAGCCCAAAAAATAATAATTTTGTCACACCAACCATTTTTATATTGTTGCTACGACCATATTTTCGTTATTAAATTTGGCAATAATACTATTGTTACATTTTAACAATATTATTATTGCTGCAATCATACTATTGTCAAAATTGAATTAAGTAAACAATACTATGGTTGCGACAAACATACTTTTATTGCGCAGATAGAAAGCGCAAAATAGAAAGGGACCTAAGGTTAAAAACCAGTTTTGTTCAGGAGAGCCATTTTAAAGATTAGGTCCCTTTCTATTTGCGCTTAGAATCGTCGACTTCACACGCGCATATCTCTGGGAGGGAACACTTTTGGGGCATGGGATCGGCCTCATTCGATGCTCAGATGTTGTCCACATCAAAAAAAGAAAATTGACTTTTTTACCCTTAGGTCCCTTTCTCTATGCGCTCACATATTATAATTGCCGTGGCCATATAGTAACCATGTTTTTTTCTGCGAATCGCAGTATGTGATGCACTTTTGTGACGAATTTAACAATTTTGACAAAATGTTGAAAATTGGGATGGTCCCTTAAAAAAGTGGCATACAGTATCATGGTCGAAAAAAGTTGCAAGCTCAACGGTAACACTGCATTCAGACATTCAAAGTGATGGAATCGTCACTTTCAATGTGGCGGGGGCTTATACGAGTATAAAAATAAAAATGCGGGTAAACCAAAATTAAACCTAACTAAACAGAAAGTGATTAATTTGTGGCTTTGCGCAAGAAGGAACATTGTGTTATATTCTCCTTTGACATTGTTTGTTTATATTACAAGCATGATGTCGCGATATAAACTGTAAGAACCTAATGATACTTTTAGCCTTATCGAATTGGCCAACAAGAATCAATAAACTCTAACACACGTTTAAGCAAAAAAATATTAATAGATAATAAGGTAAACGTCATAACTGAAATGTTTATTTCACCTGCCCACCTCCATGGACGTATTAGAAGAGCATCGTTGACGTCTCACTAATTATACAGCCGGATATGGAATAACGTACTTTTACCTATTGGTGGTAGATAATATTCGGTAATTAAATTTACAACATCCGTTGTTTGGCACTTGAAGAACTGTCGTTATAAAACATGATTCAGGATGATTCAAAAGTGCTGATATCGTTTGGTAAAACCACATAGCGTCCACATCCATTCAATAGAGGAAGATCAAATTTTCACAAGGCTATTTAAAGCACTAGAGCAAGTCACTGAGTGTCCAGACTTATTTTTGATCTGCATCATGGAGTATCACTTTGTAAAACCATTAATTTATTGACAATATCGTGTGTGCTCTTTAAATCTTCAAAGGAGACAATCTGGACGATAATGAAGCCATTATGGTTAAAATAGGCTTAACCGCTTAGGCTTATGTTGTTCGAATTATTATCATTCACTTCTTGATGTTTAATACTCTTTTTAATGGTCACCTTTTCTGCGGAACGCCATTGCTCTGCAGTTGTAGTGTCAATTAACGTGTGTAAGTTTGGAGGCACAGATCTTTAGTAGAAATTTAAAAAAAAAAAACATTACGATATTATAGTATGCTGCCTGATAGTGTACGTGACTATCATATACGAGGGTTGCTATTTATATTTCGGGTCCGGCAATAAAAACACAATAATTAATCATTGGAAATGGTTTTATTGTTTTTCAAAATATTCTCCTTTAAGATCAATACACTTTTGCATGCGCACAAAACCAATTTTCGAAGCACTTTTTCCAATCCGATTGAGACACCTCCAAAACATGATTTTTGAAAACAGCTGCTTCGGGCGATAAAAAACGTTGACCACGCATTTTTTTCTTGATGCTAGGGAATAAGAAGAAGTGATTGGGTGCCAAATCAGGCTTGTACGGTGGATGGCCCAGGAATTGACATCTTGAGTGGTCAAATAGCTCAACGTTTCAGCTGATTTTGTGAGAGCTCGCATTGTCGTGATGCAAAATGATCCGTCTTCTTCTTATTATCTTTCCTCATTTCTTCGTAGACTGTTGGCAAACAGATGGTTTTATACAACTCAGAATTGACCGATTTGGCTCGTCTTGAAAGGCCCATACGCTCGATTGCTGTTTTGTTTAGGGTTCATATGCATAGATCCATGATTCGTCACCTGTGACAATGTTATATGTGACAGCGCATTGAGAAAGGGACCTAAGGGTAAAAAAATTAATTTTCACTTTTTTTTTCGATGTGGACAACATCTGAGCATCGAATCATGCCCCAAAAGTGTTTCCTCCCAGAGATATGCGCGTTTTATGAAAGTGAAGTACACCAAATATACACGTATTTAAATCTTTAAAATGGCTCTCCTGAACAAAACTGGTTTTTACCTTAGGTCCCTTTCGTGTCACATATACTGCCTTTGAGCTATCGGAGTTATACTTTTTCAACTTCTCTTTGCACAAATCCATACGAGCCTTTTTTGAGCATTCGTCACATTATGTGGAATCCAACGAGAACAAATTTTTTCACGGCCAAGTGCGGCCAAGTGCGATATCTTATTGATGCTTGTCATACTAATGCCCAAGGATGCCTTAATCTCATGGTATGTCACATGTTGTTCTTACTTAATCAGTACAACGCACAGCATCGATGGTTTCTGGCAAAGTGACCGAAGTTGGACGCCCTTCACGAAATTCATCCTGGAGCGAACGGCGTCCGAGACTGGTACCAGCGATTAATATTGATTTTTGATAGTGATTCAGCGCCAAAAGTCGAAAGAAGTTGATTAAACGCTTTTGTCTCGATAACCCACGCCGAAAATCGTAAAAAATCAAAGCACAAAAATGTTGATGGGATATTTTATTTTTTGACTGAGATGAATTTTTCAACACACTGTAAACAAAACAATTCGCAACAAATCACAAAACGTTCTGAATAAAGTATTGCTAAAAAATGTCAAATTCCAATGGAAGTTCCAGTTTGCATCTGGGAACAGTAGTATTGTCAGGACCCGAAATATAAATAGCAACCCTCGTACCTCTCTCCGATGGTCCATATTTTCAATGACTCCCAGATATAATGGGGGTTCAATATCGTTTTTGTGCCGAATTGTCTGTACTTTATTTCTTTTAAATATATCCAAAGAAAGAAGTCCAATGGTGTCAAATTATAGGATCGATATTCCAGCGATTAGTTTAAGAGTGTCACACCATTAAAAAAAAACATAATGCCTCCAGACAAAATTACGCAAGAATAGATAAATGAACAAATGTGGTACACTGGATTTCGTCCAAACTTACGAATAATTCTAAGAGACTTTTTTGATGCGTTACTCTGTTCGCCTGCACCGAATTCGATTTACACTCCCACCCACAGGGGTGAGACTATAGATGAAACTATATCGTTCAAAATAATTGTCCATATTATGACAATTTATGCCTGACCTTCAAACTAAAACTGTCCACAGTAACAGTTCCAACAATGAATCCAAATATGTAAAGTTGACAAGCAACCTAAACGCTGACCTTGAACCAAACGAATACCAAAATATTTCAGTTTAAGTTCTAGGACATTTTTAGTCCCACACTCAGGCAGACACACACACAACGTCACACATATTCATGCCCAATACCAGATAAATATTCGTACGTATGTAGGACGTATGTCGGTGTTTAGTTTGCAAAAACCTGATAAGCAAAACGAAACGAAGCTAGCGGCTACAGTTGAAATTTTATTAGCCAAAAGGGAAAAGGAAGTTTGGCAAAATAAATAATCGAGCCGCCAGTAACCAATGTCCCTTTTTTATGTTATGTATGTACGTTTACATAAATGTCCTTTAATAAAGTCATTGCTTTGTGCACTTGACACATAATCCCTGACAATTGCATATACTCATTTACATCCGGAAAGAAGGAAACCATAAAGTGGCGGATATTTAAATGGATTTCTAATTGACCGCATATGGAATGATAGATAAAATACTCCTGAGGTACAATAACAGTTGAGGACCAGCCTAAAACCTTGTAAGACTTGTAAGCCGCCGGCTGGTCGGCGACGGTTGTCCACCTCGAAAATCCCGGCGTCTTTACGAGTAAGAGATTAATCTTTGAGCCGTTTAAAAACTGCTCTATAAAGTGTATTAGCCATTCGGAGCCGGCGTTAAGTAATAGGTCCCGTTCAGTGAATAACGGGTGTTTCTTTTTAGACGTGTGGTTTTCCGCCTGGCCACACTTTTTTCGGAGTTGGTCTTTTGACCGCTGTCACTTGACGTGTGGACTTACTCCGGAACAACGTTTGCAAATCGTGGTAAATGGGCCCAAAACGAGATGGCCACCGATCCTGATGTTTAAAAAAACATTTTGTTCAGCGATTTACCTCACTTTTGGCTGATAGGGTACGTTAATAACCAAATTGTAGCATTTGGAGTAATGAAAATCCACAAGCCTTGTTGAGACGCCGCACAGTAGCGCCCGTAGAGCAAACGAGGTTGCAAAAATCAAAATTTTTATGAGCGCCGACGAAGTTTTGAATAAACCCATGTTATAGAAAACTTTTCAACGATTTCAAATCTGCCACTCTTAATAATATCACATTTTTAGTTTAGAAGATATAGCCGTTCAAAGTTGACCGACTTTCGGTTTTCAAAAAAACACACAATTTTTAGTGAATTTGTTGCGATTTCAGGTGTAATATCACGAAAAATAGGTAACGAATCGCCTTATTTTTTGTTTGTATTGATTGATGTATTTATTAAATGTATAATGATAAAAAAATTAACTGTTTGCTTTGTGTTTCTCCTGGTAAATCACTATTTAAAAACTATCCGTTTTTTCACTATTTTTCAACTTTGACGGAAAATAAAAAAAATCTATATTTTCTATATTTGCCATATTTGCAAAACCTTTCATTGATTATTTCTTTACATAATTCAAAAATTTTAGCTGCCCGTACGTGCCCGTTTGGCTTCTAGAGGTAAAAAGGTTAAAAAGACATGGTTGCAAAATTGTATGGCGTTGATCCCTTATATGTTTTGACTGACAGTAGTTTGATCTAATAGTTTGAAAAAAACTACTCATTGAAATTAGCAGGTGCAAATTGGAGAAGGAAAATATATTGAATGCAATTACGAGTTCCATCTGACCATGGTTGACGGAAAAGTCGTAAACGAACTGACCTCAACAATGTCATGCCCGATTTGCAAAAAGAGTCAGAAGAACTTTGGTAATTTAAACGATTCTACAAATGAGGAGAATTACGAATATGGAATGTCACCATTGCACGCAAGGATAAGGTGTATGGAATTCTTGCTAAAACTGGCGTATACCCTACCACAAGAGGAGGAAAACTTCGATGAAAATACACCAATAAAGGATAAGGAAAAGATCAGAAAGAAGCAAATACAGGATGCTTTTTTTAAACAAGTTGGACTAAAAGTAGACTGTACCAAGCACGGATACGGTAACTCAAACGATGGAAACACTTCTAGGAAATTTTTTGAAAATGATGAGCAGTAACTAGAATCACTGGAATTGACAATCAAATCGTGAAAAGATTGGGAACGATCTTAGATGTTTTAAACTGCAAAGAAAATGTCAATTCTACAAAATATGGAGAATATGCGTCGAAAACTGCATCTCTTTTAGCAGAAATGTATCCACAGAAGAAGTTGACCCCGACCGTCCATAAAATATTGGCGCATGGCAAAGATATAATTGAGTACCAGTCTTTGCCAATTGGAGAGCTTTCTGAAGAAGCACAGAGACTCCTGTGCTTCTTCAGAAAGCACAGGATTGCAGAGCACATTCAAAGCATCAAGGGTAAGGCAAAATGAGGACCTCTTCAACATGTTGGCAGCATCTTCCGATCCACTTATTTCTTCCCTGCGGCATGTGAAGTCAAGAATAGAGTTAGAAAATAATTATAGTTTAGAAATGGTTAGTCTTTTAGAATGGTTAGTCTTTACGAACTGTGATGAATATTTTACAGAAAATTGAAAAAATAAATTTAAAAAAAAAAATATTTTTTTTTTTAATTTGTTGGGTAATAATTTAAAACATAAAACCCTAAAGAAAAAAAATAAAAACAATCTAAAAATTTAAAAATAATTTTTTTTAGTTACCATAAAATGATTTTTCTACTAATTTTAACTTTGATAACCCATAATTAGGCCCCTACAGAGCGTAGCGCCCTTTTCAAACGCTCATTTCATAGGCTGAACAGTTATCTATCATATGCTGTTTAAACTGTTCAATTATCTTATTATTATCGGTTCAAAAGATATGATTTTTGCAACGAAAAAACTCAAATGGCACCACTGTGCGCCGTTACCTCCTCAAAAGGTCACTGTTTGGTGTGCTCTATGTGCAGAGGGACTCATTGGTCCATATTTCTCCAAAAATAAAGCCGGCCATAATGTTACATTCAATGGGGAACACTATAGAGCCATGATTAATACCTTTTTGTGCCTGAATTGGTTCCAACAAGAAACAATAAATCCAACGTCCAACGAAACAATAAATTTATTGAAGAAAACTTTTGGTGAGCGCATTATCTCGCGTCGTGGCCTCGTGGACCGTGCGATTTAAAACTGCTGGACTTTTTTTTGTGAGCTATGTGAAGTCACTTGTCTACGCAGATAAAGAGAATATTCGGCTAGTAATTGCTAACATACGGTCCCAAATGCTGCAAAAAAGTGGTCGAAAATCGGGTCTCCCGTCTGGAATTTATTCGAGCCAGCCGCGGCGGCCATTTTTCCGAAGTCATTTGTAAAACATAATGGCAAACCCTTTTCTTTATAATGAAACTAAATGCTTGGCCAGCACAATAAATTATATGCGTTTTAATTCTTCTTGAAAACCACACGTTTGAAAAATAACACCCTTTATAAGAATTAAAAAGTGCACAGCTCAATGATTTGAGAGAGTTTTCTTTCGTTCCTTAATGGAATGTTGTGAAACTAAGTTAGATCATCTGATGTTTATAGTAGGAAATGTCGGCGACATTAATAGTAAGGATCGTTATCTCAATGTCCGATTGTTGTAAATGGTGGTCCAGCCATAATGCTCTAAATTGTAAGTCTCAGCTTAACGTCACGTTTATTACCCAATTTAATTTGATATTTCTTTCTTTCAGTGTTTGACAAATTCATGGTAGGTAGCGTTAAGAAGGTTGAAGTCTCTTACGAGAATGGGCGTTCAAATCAAAATACATTTCGTTTACTTAGTGATTTTTTGGTCAGCATTATTGACCAAATGTGTCCAAAATGAGAAGAATTGTGCGCAAATTTCAGCAAACCGTGTCTGAAGGAAAAATGAAAACACCTGTTCATGCTAGCCCAGTTTGTTTTGCGGAAAGCATTCGGGTTGCTCGTGATAGAGTGGCAGAAGAGCCGTCAACCTCGACTTGTCTTCGGCCGAACAATTGATCATCTCACGAACATCACTGATGCGAATTTTGAATAAATATTTGAGTACACACTAATAAGGTTCAATTGACTCAAGAGCTGAAGCCTACTGACCATTTAAAGCCTACTGACCATATACCGAATCGTAGGTTGAACAGACAGAAGTAAAATGTGACTACGCTGAAGATCATCTTTAGCGACAAGCCACCTTTCACCTCAGTGGATTCGTTAACAAGCTGAATTGCCACATTTAGGCAAAAGAGTGATTATTGAAAATCATAAGCATCCACAAAGAGTGTCTGTTTGGCGCGGTTAACTTATATATGCTAGCGGCTTCAACTGGCCGTAGCGAACTTATTGTAGCCAAAAATTAAGGATATAACCCTGGATGATATGGGGGTCTAACAAAATAGTGCCGCTTGCCATACAGCCATCGAAACAATGGGTCTTTAGCGCGAGAAATTCAATGGCCGTGTTATCTCACGCCGTGGCGATGTTATTTGAACGCCATGCTCATGTTATTTTACACCGTTTGACTTTTTTCTTTAGGAATAATTAAAAGAAAAAATATTCGTCAATAAGCAAACAACAATACAAGAGTTAAAGGATGAGATAGATCGGCACATTACCGACATGGAAATATAGACAATAGGATAGAAGTGTGCCATTAAAACCGTTACGAGCATTTGCCCGATATTTATATCACACATAATGGTCATAGATCCTCCTATCATAATAGAAGATAATAAGATAATTCTCCGAAAACTGTTTGTATAATTTACAATTAACATCATGCATTCTAATTGGACCACCCCTTATTTAAAAGAATGAAAGGCAGAGTTGTAGGACGTCAATTTTAATCAGAAGGATTTTAAGGCAGTAAAACCGACTTCGAGAGCAGGCAAACGCATTTGTAGAGGGAATGGAGCCATAACTGACTTCCTTAACGCATTTTACTTTGTAGTAATACATTGAAGGGTGTTCGTAAACGCAACCCTGAAAATGTTGACAGTGAATTTGTTCCCTTTTGAAACACTGTTGTAGTTAATACGCCAGGAAAAGCAACAAAGGCATCCAAATAAAAGTAGATGCATAGCGAATGCAACACATAACACTATGGCGACGCAGGAAGATAAGTAAGTATTTTTTCTTATTTATTGCTATGAATGATAAAATAAATACAAATGTTCCTAAACGTCTTTAGTGTTGTAAAGTATTATTATACAACGTATTAAAGAAGTAATTACACAATGTATAAACTCTGTTTTAATACTGTATTGATTCATTGAAACAGACGTTTAGGAATCCCAGCCCATCTTGTTTTACACGTCACAACCGGGAGACGATTTTACACATTGAATGAGCAGCAATTGATACTAAATTTTGGCAAATGTTTTATTAGAAATAAGCAAAATATTTCGCATTTAAAAAAAACTGGATCCAACTCAATTATGACGCTTTAAAAATTTCATAGTTTTGAGAAATATTATATTATTAACAGAAATATTTCTCAAAATAAACAACGTTTTCAAATACGCCAGAATGACCTCTTCTTTATTTCTCTTTCTTTCTCTCACTGTCTCTCTTTCTCTCTCTCTCTCTCTCTCTCTCTCTCTCTCTCTCTCTTTCTCTAAGTGTTGAAGTTTTCTAATGTTGTCAACAACACTATCGTATTAGGGTATCCACGAAAAATGTAGAATTAATTTATTCAGTTTTCCTTTATTGTTGTTTTGCAAAACAAAACCTTGTTGCGGCATAAAATAACAATAATCGCACTGTGTCGTTTTCTACGGTAGTTTAATTTGCTTTTAGTATTTTTTTGGCCAGTTATTGGTGTTGTTGTACTTATTTCTAGTAGTGTAGACCCTGTATGAAGTGTTTACACTCCATATATACGCTCGAAGAAAATGCCGGCTTAGATAATTTTTACCACTATTTTGAATGCAATTTCAATCTTTTACTTTTTTATTCGAATCCTTGGACAGCAAAAACGTCTAGTATCCCGAAGAGTCATTAGTTATCATGAGTACACTTATTTTACGATCTTAAACAACCAAATGAACTGGTGGCAGTGGTACCAAAATTGAAGATGTTTTGTCATTTTGACGATTTGTTGTGAAAATTTACCCAAATGATTATTGACGATTTTTAGTTTAATCGCGCTTATACAGGGTGTCCGCCGGGAAGGTATACTACTTTGTTTTGCCGCCATATTGGTAGGCATTAGTCTTGACAGTTCATATTTGGCAGTCGCGAAGTAGAGCCGTGGCAAATTTATTATGCAAAAATATTCGATAAACCAACGTGTTTTAATCGTTCAAACATTTTATCAAAATCAATCATCAATTACTGTGACGATGAGAAAGTTACGTGAAATTTTTGGGAGAAACAACGTACCAATAAAACGCACTATTTATCGTGTAGTGAATGAATTTTAAGAAGGTATGTAGCTGATAGGCCCAAGCATGTTCCACAACGTACTGCAATATCGGCTAAAAACATTACTGCTGCTCAAGAAAGTGTTCAAAACAATCCATCGACGCGTGCTCAGAAGCTTGGTCTTCAAAGAACAATTTTGGTCACAATTTTGCAAAAGGGATTCGCATTTGTTTCCATTAAGGATTCGGTTGACACAAGAGCTTCTTCCACAAGACAATTTACGCTGCCGTACATATGCCAATAGGATTTTACAACTCGCCCGAGACACAACCCCGATTTTCATGAAGAAATCATAATGAGTAAATTAGGATTATGATATACGAGTTTATCTTTCAAAGAACACTGTTAAGGCGATATTAACCACTCAGGTGGCTATGTCGAACTTAATGAATTGTGGACTTTTTTGTAAAGTCCTTTAATTTGTTGTTTTAATTTATTAAAATGTTGTCAAGTCCTTACATGAACTGATATTTCGTTTTGTTATAAATACATTATCAAAACTAAAACCTTTAAATAGAACGCCCACTTCAGTCGCCGGTCATTTTTTCTCCAGCCGACGACGATAATTTTAAGACGACTTTAACATCAGATCCACATTAACATTTGGTCGTTTTTGTTAACTACAGGGTTTTAAATTTGAATTAGCTGTAATAAAAGTACTGATAATTTTCTTAAATTTCTGATTTAATAGGAAAGTTTGAACTTTGTCATTTAATATTGGAACACAATATCATTCATATGACTACCCCAACTGGTTCGGCAGTACCTCATCAGATCAACATAATTTTTTAGCACATTATCGATTGTTTCTGGTCGAGTCTTTTCAATGGCAACTTTGATTTCATGTTTTAACGCTTCAATTATCTCTGAATACTTTGCGTAACTTTTGCGCTTATGTCTCCCCACAGAACAAAATTTGAATCACAGCTCCGAGGCGGCTAATTGACATCACAAATTCGAATTTCAAAAAAGTGCATAAAATATAGATGGCTGTGTGACATGTGGCCCAGTGTTGTTGAAACCAAACAACAATTCGGTAAGCATGGCGCGGTTACGCTCAACGTTGAAGGAAACTGCGGCTACATACTCATTTTCGAAGAAAAATTGCCCAATTACGCCGCCAGCCAAAAATCCAAGCCAAACGGTGACTCGTTATGGATGCATTGGCTTCTCAATAGTTACGTGTGGGTTCTCTACTGCATTTTTGCTTATTGACATATCCACTGAGATAAAATGAGCTTCATCTGAAAACACGATTTTTGGGTAAAAATCTTCATCTTCAGCTCACTGGGCGAATCGAAAATGCATTAGATGAAGCTCCATTATGACAAATGACAAAGTTCAACCTTTCCAATAAAACCAGAAATTTTAGAGAATTAGTAGTACTTTTTTTACAGCCGATTGAAATTTAAAATGTCAAATCGCCTACCCTATATAAAACGGCCGTTTTTGGGCTCAATCTCAGTAAAATGAAAATAAATTCATTCTTGGATTCGTACTAAAATTTGAGTTCTCACATGTCCGTGCTTACAATTGGTAGCTTGTTTAAGCTGTCACGGCTCCAAGGGTCCAAGCGGTCTAGTCCCACGAATTATAAAGATACAGGGTGGAGCGCGTTATTTTGCTTTTTTTGCACTGCAGGCTGTGGTGGCACTGTTTGTCGTTGAGAGTGTGTGTGGCTAATAGTGGCTGACGGGAGATTTTTACTCGTCTGCCTTTTAGTTGCCACGTGAGGAGGGGTCATTTTGTGTTGAAGAGTATTTTTCAAATGCGCACTCGATCATTGCAGTGTAGCGTGCTTTTTGTTTTCGATTCGCTGTTCCATCACGTGGACGTGTTCCTGGACGGCAATCAATTGTAAATTGGGTAACTTCATTGAGAACAGCAGGGAATGTGTCATGTGTACAAAGGGAAACTGAGAGAAGGATAACAACACCACAAAACTCCGAGGGAGTTAGAGCAGCAGTACTGCAATTTCCGAAACGCTCTGCTCGGATGCAATCACTTGCTCTTGACATTTCCAGACGTTCTCTCCAGCGGATTCTTTATGATGAACTTAATTTTACCCGTATAAAATGTGCTTGGTCCTACAATTGTTAGCACAGGACTATTTGACACAGCGGACCTCTTGTGAAGACATTCTTGCAACTATACCACGGAACGCAATTGTGTTCTTTTCTGATGAGGCACATTTTCACCTGTGGGTGTGTAAATAAACAAAATACGGGCTGCTAAATATATTTCTGGCTTAAAAATCAAAATGCGACTATATATCATCAACAATGATTTTATTGTTTTTCAAAGTAATCTCCAGCATGATTTATACACTTTGGCATGCGCTCAAACCAATTGTCGAAGCACTTTTCCACTCCGATTGAGACACCTCCAAAACATGGTTTTTGAACGCTTTAACAGTATCTTCTGGCAACGAATATCGTTGACCACGCATTTCTTTCTTGATGTGCGGGAATAAAAAGAAGTCATTGGGTGCTAAGTCAGGGCTGTATGGTGGATGACCCATCAATTCGACGTTTTGGCCGGTCAAAAAGGCGCTGGTTTAAGCCGATGTGTGAAACTCGCATTGTCATGGTGCCCAATAATTCGACTTCTCTTGTTCGTTTTTCGAATTTCTCCGAAGACTTCAGGTAATCAAATAGTGGTGCATCACTCAGAATTGACCTCCTACATTGCTCAATCAGAACAGTCGCCACATGACCAGTTTTGACGAAGAAACAGGCGACCATTTGCTTCGAAGTGCTTTTTCCACGAACAACTTAGGTTGGATTTGGCCCGACTTCGAAGGCCCACAGGGTAGATTGCTGTTTTGTTTCGGTCTCATACGCATATATCCATGATTCGTCACCTGTGACGAGCTTATAAACGTCTTTTGAAGCACCGCGATCGTATTTTTTCAAAATTTCTTTGCATCAATCGACACGAGCCTTTTTTGAGCGATTGTCAAATTGTGCGGGATCCAACGGGAACAAACCTTTTTACGGCCAGGTGTTCATGCAATAACGAATGTATATTGGTGGAAGGAATGCCCAAGGATGCCTCTATCTCACGGTATGACGCATGACGATATTGCATTACCAGTTCACCTACGGCATCAATGTTCTCTGGCATAACGGCCCTTTTTGGACGACTTTCGTCTTTGAGCGAGCGTCGGCCAAATTTGAAGTGCTTCATCGCCATACAAAGATTTAAGATCATCGATGCACTCTAATCGTGATAGTCCACGTCGAAAGTTGTGAAAAATGATCGCACAAAAATGTTCACGAGTTAATTACATTTTTTGCCAAATTGATTTTTTCAAGTCACTGTAAACAAAACAAATGATGGTCGTACGTCAAAACGTTCTGAGTACGTTTACGCTAAAAAATGTAAAACTTTCCAAAGAAAGGGTCAGAGAGCGCCAGCCAATACTTAGTGTTGCCTAGGCCAGAAGTATATAGGTATATAACAACCCTCCTTGGAAAGGTTGAACTTTGTGATTTAATAATGGAACAACATCCGATGCGTTTTCGCTTCGCCCGATGAACTGAAGATTTTTTTGACAGGAGATGAAAAATTTTACCGACAAATCGTGTTTCAGATGAAGCTAATTTTCATCTCGGTGCCTTTGTCTATAAGCGAAATTTGCGCATATGCGATTCAGAGAACCCATACGTGACTACTGAGAAGCCAATGCATCCACAACGAGTCACTGTGTGGTGGATTTTAGGCTGGCGGCATCATTGGGCCATTTTTCTTCGAAAATGAGCAAGAAGCCGTCGTTTCCGTCAACGGTAAGCGTTACCGTGGTCATCAAATTTTTTCCAAAAATTCAAGAGAATGACATGGACGACATTTGTTTCAACAAGACACTGCCAACGCAACCATCGATATTTTACTCACTGTTTTTGAAAATCGAATAAATAACCGAAATTGTGTCAATTGGGGAGCCATTAAGGATAAATGTTATGCAATCAAATACGTGTATCTTTGGTGTACCATCACTTTCATAAAATGCGTATATCTCTGGGAGTGAACACTTTTGGGGCATGGGATCGGTCTCATTCGATGCTCAGATGTTGTCCACATCAAAAAAAAAGTGAAAATTGTTTTTTTACCCTTAGGTCCCTTTCTCTATGCTCTGTCACATATACTGAAAAATTGGGTTGATCGGATAAGGTACTGTCGAGGCAGCTTTGGTCGTCATTTGAATAATATTGTTTTCCATTATTATATGACAACGTTCAATATTTCCAATAAAACCAGAAATTTGAAAAAATTATCAATACCTTTTACAGCCGATTCAAATTAAAATGTTGAATCGCCCACCCTTCATACTTATATACTTATTATTTTTAATATTAATAAAATTAACTTAGAAAAGGGTAATTAAGAAATTTCTCGGGCTACGTGCATTCGGTAAGTGTTCTTATGTTGGCATGCTTGTCTCGAACATATGTTTTCATTAGAGTTTGTTTGTGATTAGTTTAGTTTGTTTATAACAGAGATAACAGTTAGACGTGTTTTGCTTGATCGGCAATTTTCTGCTGTGGACAAAATTGGATCAAAGAATTTGCATTTAGTTTTGGGTTAAAAAATGGAATTAAGTGAATAAATAAGTATGAATAGGCCGATTTCATCCACACTTTTACTGCATCAAAAAAATTACGTGCATGTTAAATCCTTGTTCCAAAAGAATAGTTCCTCCCAAAGGTTTATGTCAGCATGGATTATCCTGTCCCAACTTCAGCCTAAAAAGTGTAATCGTCTTCAGCAAAGAATACCATTGAAAAGAGAGGGACAACAACGAATGGACAATATTGAATGATGACAGTTCCACTTTTTAATCATCCCATTTTTTTCATCAGTCCCAGATGTCTTCTTTTATATGAACAAACGTTTTTTCGCTGGTGTCCTTTTTTTGAAATCGACTTAACTGTTTATTTTTTGTCTACATTTCACCACATACTCAGACTTTTTGTCCATACGAATAAGTAAGAAATTGTATGCATAATCCGAGGCATGAATGTCTGGTATCGCGGTAAGTGGCTGACTGGGGTTCATCATAAATTTATTGGTGGAACTTGAACAGCAACAAGGCAAATAAATTATTTTTCATATCGAGTGGCGTTTGTATGTCAGCGTTCGAATTGTATGAATGAACCGTTGTTGGGATAAAGGGTTGGCTGAAAGCCTGCATAGTAAGTGGGACAGACGGACGGATGAACGACTGGCTGGTGTAAGTTGAAATGTTTCGCTGCAGGTGAATTGTTGTGAATTGTATGCCATTATTTCTGACTGTTGCTATTAATATCGATATTGTGTGGTAATAATTCAAAAACCTATAAGCCTATAAGCGTGTAGGTTAGAAACCGCAACTACACCCCATAGTTTTGTGCAATTGTGTAACTAAGAAATCTATTTCTTTATGCAAGAAACCAAAAGTTTGGCTGCATTTTAGATACGGGTTCATTTGTGGCAATGGTCACTTGTTATCTTACAAGGTACTCGAGTAGAAGAGATTCTCCCGCAAGATTATGACAGCTTATCTATAAAAAAATGTTTAGGGTGCAGAGACTACGAAATACGACATTATAAATTATATTTTCAACATTTAAACTTCGTTGTTTTTTTTTCATTTGTTACTTTTCCCCGAGTCAAGGGTTTTAATATTTGATGACATTTTAATAATAATAATATTGTCTTTTAGATCTTCCAAAATTATCGTCTCAATACTGTCTTCATTGCTGCTATCTTTTCACCCCTTCTGGGTTGTAGCTCTTCTCTGATAACCAAAATGTCTGGTTTATGCATATATATATATATATATATATATATATATATATATATATATATATATATATATATATATATATATATATATATATATATATATATATATATATATATATATATATATATATATATATATATATATATATATATATATACATTGACATTTTCAGCATAAACGTACTCAGAGCGTTTTGAGGTACGACTATCATTTGTTTTGCTTACAGTGACTTAAAAAAATCAATTTGGCCAAAAAATGGAAATAACTCGTGAACATTTTCGTGCGATCATTTTTCACAACTTTCGACGTGGATTCACGACAAGAGTGCATCGATGAACTTAATTATTTGTATGGCGATGAAGCACCATTCTATAGCATTGTGAAAAACTGGTTTAATGAATTCAATCGTGGCCGACGCTCTCTCAAAGTCGATGGTCGTGTAGGTCGTCCAAAAACGGCCGTTTTGCCAGAAAACATTGATGCCGTGCGTGGACTGATTATGCAAGATCGTCATGTGACATACCGTGAGATAGAGGCATCCTTAGCATTTATTCCCCATTCGATACTGCATGAACTCCTGGTCGTAAAAAAGGTTTGTTTTCGTTGAATCCCGCACAATTTGACAATCGCTCAAAAAAAGGCTCATGTCGATTGATGCAAAGAAATTTTGAAAAAATACGATCGCGGTGCTTCAAAAGACGTTTATAATTATGGTCACAGGTGACGAATCATGGATCTATGCGTATGAGCCCGAAACAAAACTGCAATCTACCCTGTGGGTCTTCGAATTCGGGCCAAATCCAACGAAAGTTGTTCGTGGAAGAAGCACTTCGAGCAAATGGTCGCCTGTTTCTTCGGCAAAACTGGTCATGTGGCTACTGTTCTGCTTGAACCACGTAGAAGGTCAATTCTGAGTGGTATACCACTATTTGTTTGCCTAAAGTCTTCGGAGAAATTCGAAAAACGAACAAGAGAAGGCGAATCATTGTCACTATGACAATGCGAACTCTCACACATCCGCTCAAACCAGCGGATGTGTGACCGGCCAAAACGTCGAATTGATGGGTCATCCACCGTACAGCCCTGACTTGGCACCCACTGACTTCTTTTTATTCCCGCACATCAAGAAAAAAATATGTGATCAACGATTTTCGTCGCCAGAAGATGCTGTTGAAGCGTTCAAAAATCATGTTTTGGAGGTGTCTCAATCGGAGTGGAAAAAGTGCTTCGACAATCAGTTTGAGCGCATGCAAACGTGTATAAATCATGCTGGAGTATACTTTGAAAAGGAATTGAATCTTTTTTGATGATAAATATTTCCATTTTCATTACTATGTCAGAAATATAGGGTGATCCATTAGAGGTATTTTTTCAGAACAAAATAAAATATGAAAATTCGAATCAAGTGTGGAATCTTTATTGGTAATTTGAAAGGACATTTTATGGCATTTATTTTTTTGAAAATAACTACCTTCAAATGTTGGCAACTGTATTATGGAAATGAGCGTTTGGTGAGAAAGGGAAGATCCGCTGTTTTCCGCCAAAATTTTGTTCAACGGCAAAGTCATTAAACAAAATTGCCGCATTTGGGCTGAAGAGCAACAAGAAGAGGTTCAAGAGGTGCCATTATACCCAGCGAAAACCACCGTTTGGTGCGGTTTATAAGCTGGTGGAATCATCGGTGCATATTTTTTCAAAAATGATGATGGCCGAAACGTAACCGTGAATAGTGCTTGCTATCGCGCCATGATATCGATCTTTTGTTGAAGAGCAACAAGAAGAGGTTCAAGAGGTGCCTTTATAGCCAGAGAAAATCACGGTTTGGAGCGGTTTATAAGCTGGTGGAATCATCTGTGCATATTTTTCAAAAATGATGATAGCCGAAACGTAACCGTGAATTGTGCTTGCCATCGCTCCATGATATCGATCTTTTGTTGAGGAGCAACAAGAAGAGGTTCAAGAGTTGCCATTATTCCCAGAAAAAACGTTGGTTTGGTGCGGTTTATAAGCTAGTGGAATCATCGGTGAATATTTTTTCAAAAATGAGGATGGCCGGAACGTAACCGCGAATGGTGCTACCTGAAATTGAAGCCCGTAATTTGACGACACTTGGTTTCAAAAGGACGGTACCACTTGCCATACAGCTGCTCAAACAATGGCTCTATTGAGAGGTCATTGCGAAAAGCAGCTAATTTCACGTTTTGGACAGGTGAGTTGGCCGCCTAGATCGAGTGATATCACACCTTTAGACATTTTTCTTTGGGGTAACGTAAAGTCCAAAGTCTATACTGACAAACCAGCTACGATTCAGGTTTTGGAAGCCAACATTACGCGTGTCATTAAAGCCATACCGGTCGAAGTGCTCGAACGAGTCATCCAAAATTGTACCCTCAGAATGGAAACCCTGAGGCGTAGTTGCGGCCAACATTTGGAGAAAACTACTTTATATTCAAAAAATAAATGACATAAAATGTCCTTTCAAATTACCAATAAAGATTCCACAATTGATTTGAATTTTTATATATATTTTTTTGTTCTGAAAAGATATCTCTAGATGGGTCACCCTATAATTGGCAGAGGTATTGTGGCTCGCACCTTAATCTTCCGTCTTCTGTTATTAATTGTATAGTCTCATAGTTCACTTCCACAAGCCAAGGGTTTGCTAATGTAAATTTATGAATCCATCGAAGTTTAGGTGATTTTCCCATCTCATTAGAAATCATAACATAGACTTATTTTTTTTAGGGTAAAGCGTTTTTTTTATCGGCCCAATGGCTTATTAATTATAGAAAAATAAATAAATAAATGGCTTTTGACTTAGTCTGGTAAAGGGTGTGCCAAATCTAACGCACGTTGTTAATTGCAAATAAACCAAAAAGTTTTCAGAGAATTATCTCAATATTTTTTATAATGAAAAAAGGATCTACGACAATTATGTGTAATAAAAAATGCTCGCTACGGCTTTGGTGGCATACCTTCATCCGATGGTCCTTATTTTTAATGACTCTCAAGACATAATGGAGGTTCAATGTCGTTAAGAGTTATGTGCCAAATTATCTCATCTTTTAGCTCTTGAATTTTTCTTGGCTTATTGACAAACATTATTTTTCATTGAACAGGGATTAAACTGGCTCAAGACCTCTTGCTTCTTTATTTAAATAGAAGACAATTTTTAACAAAATGGCAAAGTGACATTGATTTTCGTGGCTGCACTACTTTTATCATGATTTCGGGTGCGTGACAACCCTCTTTAGAAAGCCTTGCTGCAATTGTTGAAAGTAAAACCGAACTCTATAAGGCCAGGCTCTTCCCAAACGAGTGAGAACTACTGTTGTAAACCTTACTTTTCAAGTTTTCTACACACAATTCTTTAAAATACCTCAAAGAAAAAAGTCCAAAGGTGTCAAATCACATGATTTTACACGGCCATTGAATTTCTTGCTTAAGGGAGCCATTGTTTCGTTGGCTGTGTGGCAAGTGGCACCATGCTGCTGGAACCACATACCGGTCCGCATCCATTTTATCAATTTATGGCTACAAAAAGTCCGATATCATCTCGCGATAGCGAACACCATTCACGATCACTGCGCGGCCGACCGCATTTTCGTACAAGTACGGCCCGATAACGCTGCAGTCCATAAACCGCAATAAACAGTTACTCTTTGTGAATGCATCGGCTTTTCTACAATCAGTTGTGGGTTCTAATTTGCCCAACTGCGGCAGTTCAGCATGTTAACGAATCCACTGTGGATACATTTGGTCGATTATGCTGACCAAAAACAAACACGAAGTGCATGAAATGCAATTTGATTTGAACGTCCATTTTCGTTAAACGCTTCAAAAATATTAAAGCGCTGCACCATTTTCAACCTCTTCGTGGTTGAAAATTTAAATAAAATTGGGCAAAAACTTGGCGTTAAGATGCGACTCAGAATTAATATCGTGCATTATGGTTGGACCCACTTTATAACAAAATGCGTTGCCAAACAGAGCTCATTTAATAGAACTGCCGGTCTAAAAATTGCATTTTAAATCTGATCTTGCTTAAATTGCGGACAAAGGCAAAGTGTTCGTATACCAGAGAAAAGGAGTCTTCTTTAAACCAGAATACAATGAAAAAATAAAACGCTTTGCGTAAATACTATTTTGCTTATTAAGAGTGATGTCAAGTATGTTTTGCATCGAATATGATTCAGTTTGGGAGTACTCGTATTTCCAAAAGCTCAGTAGATTTCCATAAGCTCAGTAGATTGGCTCAAATAAAGTGCAATTTATTTAGTTTCAATTTTATTTAAGTTACGCTAGTGTCAGTATAACAAGCTGGAATCTTCAAAAGTGGGAATCTTAGATTTTTCAAATAACGAATTTTTTAAATTTTGTTTGAAAAATGTAACCCACTAACTTGTAGCTAAAATACTTGGTTCGATTTCTCCCTAAGCCTTTGGTCTACGGCTACATGGTTGTCTGTCCGCCTTTTCAGTGATAGTACATAAATGTTACTTTGTATTGGGTTTTAGAAACAAAATAAATTAAATGTAAACTACTTTCAATACTCTTTAACATAGTTTTAGGTCACAGCAACAAAACCTTTAAAGCAGAGCTTCTTTTGTAGTCGCAAGTGTACCTCAATAAGAGCCTCCTTACCAATATCGATCGATTGGATCGAACGTGAAATGCAAAATTTAACATAATTCACACGAAAAAATAGAACTTCAGCATGCAGACAATCACACTTAACGGCCTAATAGCACAAGATGCCAATTTATGTTCATTATGTGCCGCATGGCAAGCGCAAAAATCTGAAATCGAAAATCAAGACAAAAAAAATGTTCCATTCGAAACGTAAGGTATGAATGGAAGACGGCAATAAAAAAGGCACACATGTACGTGTGTATGAGTATGCAAAGTATTCATTAATTACCTCTCCAAGAAGTGGAAAATGAACCCACAAGAATCTGAACAAACGCACACACACATACACACTTGCCGACAACAGAAGTGGTAAATTATTTTCGACAAAGAACCCCCCGTCCCCCTCAAAAAAAAAAACACCAAAAGAATCGGCACAATTTCTGGCTAATAATCTTCTGTCTTTTTTTGTTACCGACAAAAGCGTAAACACAGCATCAGCAACAACAACACTAACACACTGCAACAACATGGACAACACAGCCGTATTGAAAATGATACCCAAAAGTGCAACAACGGCAGCAGCAACACCGGTTACAAACATAATAACAACAACAAAATAAAAATAGATCCCCAATTTCAAGTCGAAGCGCACGAATTCAAATTCCGTTTCGGCTTCAAATTCATGCCGCTGTTCAAGTGATTCCGTAAATGCAACAACAAGCAGGCAACGAACGGCGGCAACCGCCACTAGAAAATAAAAGACAAAAGCAATAGAAACATAAAACCGCATTTAGAATATCATCACACCAAAAACCCAAATCCAAGAAAGAAAAAAAATACTCTAAGAAGTGGAGGAAAAAATCGAAACCAAAAAACCTCTTTTAAGGAGTGCCCCTCATGTGCTGCAGCAGTTACACGCTTACTAACTGGTGCTGAAGCGATTTGTTGGTACTGCTGGCTGTGGCGGCGGTAGTGCTGATGTTGCTGTGCCTGTTTCATGTGCTAGTGTTCATCCATCCATTGGTTCACATTCATGGTGATCAGTACAATTTTGGGGATTAATTTGGCTTGGCATGTCATGCAAACAGAGCCTGACTAGGCCACAAATACTACGGTACGATTTGTGTTAGAGATGCCAGCTCCAACTCCAGCGCATATGAAACATTTGTAGCACTGTGGGTTTACAAAACTATTTAGCAGACTTCAGAAGAAGTAAATTTCTGCTCGCAGATGATATTTTCGCATTTTTCCATGTACTACTCGCTTCATAGGTCTCTCGCAGAGTTTTTATGCTTTGACATTGAACTTTTTACCCTCCACCAAAGGATTGAGTGAATTTATCATTCAGTTTGTTACACCTCGAAATATTGATCGGGTAAAGAAATACTTTTCATTTAATGGGCTTAAGGTACCTAGGAAAAGGATAATTTTTTAAGTATCGTAAATCTTAATTAATTGTAATGAACAATGGCTACCACTTTATACATCAAAGAGGTCATAGTTGCCGGCTCATGTGGCCTAAAATAAACGGCCAAAACGGGCGATCATAAGTTAATGTGGATAAGACACTAAATGTGGAGAAATTGTTTCTACGTATCAAAAAATGGATTTATATCAAAATTTAGACTGAGATTAAGGTCGAAAACATGGACTGAAAGGGCCCCAAAAACGGCCCTATGTTTTAAAAGAAAGGTTCTAATAAAGGTTATAAAATCAAAGCTAAGTTCATAACGAATGCTCTTAGGGATTGGGCTTCGCCAAATTTCTTTTACTGAACACTGAGGTTATGTCCCCTCCTATGCGGTGCAATGCGTTGGTGAGTTAATGATAAGGGAGCGGAGGGGGAAAGAGGGAGTAATGTATTGACAATTGTCTTAATTTTCCGGATGTCGCAATTGGTAGGAAACACATTTCGATTCCACATACGGACAGTAGGGGCAAAAACAAATTCGATCTGTAGTATGTAGTGCGATCAACCGGCTAATCGATAACAAAGGGGGGTGAATTCCTGCAATGTAGCGTATTTCTGTCGAACATCCCCACATCAGGAATAAGTCGACGGATGTCCGTGGGGCACACACCATGAAAGTAACGATAGAATAGCGAAATACATCCCACATTCCGAAGATGCTCGAGGGAGACAATTGAGTTGGATACCCCACTGTCAGCTATCAGCACCATCGCTCTCCTTTGAAAATGGTCAAGTAGCTCCAAGGAAGTTTTTGGAGCACCTGTCCATTTATGAGAGTTGTGTTCCAGCTTAAGCCTGGTATAGGTTGCTCTATAGATATTCAAAAGCTCAGAAGGAGTGAAATATTTTTTGCGCCGCTTTAGAAAGCCTATACACTTGAGTGCTTCTTTCGACACTTTGAATACTTTCAAAACGATCATCCAATAAGATTTGTCTAAATTTAAGGCCCGAATCCACGGGTCCCCCAGGCCCACTCAACGATGAACAGATCGTCGCTTTAATGCTATTTTGATCCAAACGAGATTTTATTTGCAATTTTTAAATTTCGAGAATTTGATTAGAACTTGTTTATTTTTACAGAAATTTACTATAATTTCGCAAGAAGAATTTAGAGACTGCTCTAAATAAATTGATAAAAAATTATGAAATTGCATAGGTTCAGTTAGAAAATAATTTATTTTTAATTGTCTTTTTTTCCAATATTGAAAAATGGCGATTGGATCAAAAAAGCATGAAAGAGACTATATGGTTTCTCCAAAACAATGAAACTTACGACGCTGAACCCAAAAACGGATAACAGGACCCCAAAAATGTAGTACGGTCGAACAAGGAACAACAACCACGTACCCCAATACTGTTAATGCTTAACTACAACGCAATCTACTGTGAAGAGTATTATAGCTTCGGCCCGTGCCAATCTTACGAATTGTACCTATATTGTACACCTTTATATCTTAAATTTTTGCTTTTGTTCATTTTTTCTATTAACTATACTTAGTCATTACTTCCTACACTTGGCAATTCTAATTTTACTATGAAATTAAATCTGACAGCTGCGAAAAGAAAAGAAGTTTTTAACTGCACCCATCGCGACTTCTGTACGCAAGATTTGCAAACATATCGTGAGGGTGGCATGCAAGTGGATAGCACGAGAATGTGGCTGCTGTAGTTGAGATTGTGCGACTCAGCTCAACATTTCTCGCAACCTCAATTATCAAAAAAATATTTTTTCTTTTTAAAAAGGACCTTGATTTTAAATCACCCGTACCTCAGAGGTACCTTTACAACTTTTTCCTGTCGATGTTACAATGCGAATTGCGATGAGAAATAATTTTAACCACAGAAATCTTCTAAAGGATGTGATTCATTTAAGTGATGTCCCTTAGTTGGGAAGTGGTCGAAACCTCATATACCACTGTTCCACAGTCTTGGTATATGTGTCAGTGAGCCACAACCAAAGGCAAAAACCAACACCAAAAGCGGCATAAAACTCATTTTTACATGTTTAACTCCAACACACCACACCGTCGTTACCGCCGTCACATCCACTTGTATGCCAACAACGACGACAACAACAAAATAGCAGCGGCAACAACAGTGTAGTGTTTAAAGTCACAGTAGGGGCCACGTACGGGTCAACCAAAAAACACACACAAAACATACTCACTTACAAACTCTGCCTCACCTACCGAATGACGACGGCCCACTAACACACACACTCATAGCCAACCAACAAACGAATGAACTCCGGCAACTACTTAAGTGATGTTGCCTGCAAAAATGCACACGACGATCACTCTCCTACTCGTCTGTCTGCCTCACAGCGATCCAGTCACCCAGGCAGCCAGCCAGCCTGCCTGCTAGCTTGCCTCTTCATTATTATTACATAGACAATGAGATTTTCTAGGTGCTGCCTGGTACACGAAGCAGCGCAACAACAAACAAATTCTTGCAAACACACAAACGAACAAACCGACGACTGGCAGGCCCACTAAACGACCCACCGACCACCGATCGTTGTAATATGGACAGATTTCGCATCAAACTCGCACACCCCATCCCATACACCATCACCACCACTACAACGCAGCGCGCACAAGACTGTGGGAAAATATTCACTTAACATACGAACGAACGACCGACCGACTGATCGATCAACCAACCAAACGAAGTCGTCCGACCCACCAACGAACAAACGAAAGGAAGAGTCTTTATTGTTAATCTCCGGTTAAATTAACAATAACATTTTTCTAGAGCTTACCTCCACACCTTGCCGCTCTCTTCATCGCACCATCAACGTCTCTGTCAGCAACTCTCAGTCGTTACACTGTTACTTCCTCTCACACTCTCTCTCTCGGTCACTCGGTAGTGGTGTCTTTGCTTTTGTCGTACTCTAAAAACAGTTAGAAATCGTGTCTTGAACCTGACTTAAGAGCAAACTAAAAATAGCTTTTTTTCTTCTTCTAAAAGTCATTTTTGTTGTTACTGGTGCCTCTTCTTCCTCCACGTCAAAGTGAGACGCTAAACGAAAATAAAAACATTCCGAACCAAAATTATGGGTAGTCGTTGTCGTCGTCACAGCCATCACAGTCATTCGTCGATGTTGTAGTTATGGTCGTGTTCGTGTTCGCTGTCGTTCGTAGTATGTCGTTTGTCGTTTATCGTGCCAATGCCTTGATGCACTGTGTGAGAAATAACTCTCACTATCGTTTGAAACGTGGTTTGCAAAAAACCAAGAAAACAGACTACGAGTACAAACGCCATAAAACTTAGTGTGTGTCGTGTTTGGGAGAGTATTACCGGTTTTTAGTCTCTGTTGTGTTTTGCCGCAAATGCGAATATTTTGCGATTTGAGTTGAGATAAAAAGTCTTTTGTACTTTTTCTCCAGTCAATTAGTCAGATATGGAAGACAAAGTGAGTAAGATTGAGATTTGCTTTTTTGTGTTTAGATTTTTCGAGATGATTAGTTTTTTTTATTAAATTTTTCATTTTAGGTTCATTATTTGTTTCTATGAAATATGGATTACCAATTACAGTTATATCGACAGTTTCTGTTTCAGAAGATGAGCAAAGACTTGCACTTGACTTACGCGGTTTTTGTTTGCATGACAACGTCAGGTTACCGCACCTTTGTTTTCGGCAAACAGTTTTGATTTTATTTGTTTTTGGCAGAATGCCATGTGGTACGGATTTAACAGTTCGGTAGAATCTATATTTTATCTTTCGCTTGATGCTTAGATCTTAAAGACTTGTGTTTCCTATGACTTTTGAAACCAAAAAAAACATGTAGTTACTGTATAAAGCTCGGCCGGGTCGAATCTGAAAACTCCTTTATATTTGATCCGCTAATGAAATGGAGAAATAGCAACTGCCATGTTATACCGTGAGAGTCCCAGACCCAATGTCAGCGATATCTTAAAAATAACTCTATGTTTTGGAAACATAATAAGATTTGATTTAATCTGAGTATCAATACGCCCATATTTAATCAATGTAGCCTTGTTTGGGCCACTATGGTATATGAATGCAATACCTTATCTGATCAATATTTAGAATCAGAGTGCATTATGCTTTTATTTGAGTATTGTTGGTCTCCAGATCTCTATTGGCCTTATAGACCGCCTATAGGATCCATCACTTACATAGTCAAGCTGTCTCTCTGAGCACTTCGGTCTAGAGCGTGCTTACAATAGTATCCAATATCAAGGATTCAGGCATCTTCCTTCTCTTAGTCGCCGTTGTTCCAACAATACGTTGAAAATTGTAAAGTGTAGTCGTTTAGGTCTATAAAGAATCTGCTTCGATATAAAGGCGAAGAAAACGCGTCATTTGAACTGGATGAGTCAAAAGAGACCTGGGCGTGAGCTGAGTGGGATTCCCTGGACAATTAACAATGTGCAGCACGGGACGTTGCTACCAATCCGCCAATTCGAATTCAGACGGCTATACCATCCAAATCTCATCTAAGGCAAATGATCGCGCGTCTTTCCAGGTAGTGTCTTCTCCTCTGGCAAAATCTCTGGTGTGTATTTCTCAAGCACTATATTCACGATGTTTGTTGGACACTACCTCTGCGACTTAATCAGTGTAAATGTGGTTAATAACCTGCTTGGTAGTTGTGATTAAAGTGTCCAAAACCGATAACCGCCATTCTGTTTTTCATGTCCAAACACCACAGTCGGTTGCTCAAAATTAGCCAAAACCATATGTGGCGCGCAAAATAGAAAGGACCTAAGGGTAAAAACCAGTTTTGTTCTGGAGAGCCATTTTAAAGATTAAAATACGTGTATCTTTGGTGTACCATCAATTTCATAAAACGCGCGGGTACACTTTTGGGGCATGGGATCGGTCTCATTCGATGCCCAGATGTTGTCCACATCAAAAAAAAGTGAAAATTGATTTTTTTTACCCTTAGGTCCCTTTCTCTATGCGATGTCACATATATGGTTATATGAGTTTTTTGCCATCAAATTTAAGTTTTTTTTTGTTGTATGTGTATTGTAATCAAAGAAAATTAAAAATTTTCCGACGGAATACGTAATAAGTTTTTGAGGTAGAATTTAAGGTTGCAAATAGACTCAAAATCACCAGTTGATGCGATTTAATGCTATCAGTTTACCCGCCCCTCCCCCGCTGCTGTCTATCTTAAGCTTTGTTACCAAACTAAAAGCAGCATCTGTTTCCTGATCTTCTTGAAATTAGGTAAGAATAGTTTTTGAGGCCAGGGACTAAAAAAAAATTGAAGAACACTTTTTTAGATTTAGATAGAGCTCCCCCACACATGTAGATGAACATTTTATGTTTCTAACTATAAAACCAACAACCTGTATAAAATATAATCTTTATACAATTTCGTAGAAGCAGGTTTTTGGACAGAGGTCGGAGGCTGTTGACTTTTAAGAAAATCTGTTAAAATTTAGACATAGCTTCTACACATATGTTTAATCGATGTCTTTAGCTCTTAAATTCACTTATTACATCCATCTTGATGTACTTATATAGGGTGATCCATCTTGAGGTATTTTTTTCAATAGCCTTTTTTCACAAATTTCGTGTGAGTTGTGTTCAACTTTATTTTTTTTATTCTTTTCAGTATTGTTTGACATTTCATCATGGAAAGACCTACACCGAAACAACGTCTCAAATTTGTGCAACTGTATAATGGAAATGAACGTTAGGTGAGAAACTGTTTTCGATCACAATTTTGTTCAGCGATGAGGCCATTTCTGGCTCAACGACGACGTTAATAAACATAATTGCCGCATTTTGGCAGAAGAACAACCATAAGAGGATCAATAGGTGCCATTATACCCATAGAAAACCATGATCTGATGCGGTTTATGGGCTGGTGGAATAATCGGTCCATATTTTTTCAAAAATGATGATGGTCGGAACCTAACCTCGAATGGAGCTCGCTGTCGCGCCTTGATATGGGACTTTTTGCTTCCTGATATTGAAGCCCGTAATCTTGACAACATTTGGATTTAACAGGACGGCTCCACCTGCCACACAGCTGCTCAAGCAATGGATCTATTAAGAGGTCATTACGAAGAACAGCCAATTTCACGTTTTGGAGCGGTGAGTTGGCCGCCTAGATCGTGTAATATCACAGCTGTAGTTTTTTTTGGGGCTACGCAAAGTCCAAATTCTTTGCTGACAAACCAGCTACGATTCAGGTTTTGGATGCCAACATTACGCGTGTTATTAAAGCCATACCGGTCGAAATGCTCGAACAAGTCATCCTAAATTGGACCCCCAGAAATGAACACGCGTAGTTGCGGCCATTTAAAGGAAATTATATTCAAAAAATATATGTAAAAATGTCTTTTCGAAAGAACCACAAATATTCCACATTTTATTTGATTTTTTGAATATTTTTATTTAAAAAAATTATCTTTAGATTGGTCACCCGTTACATTTGGCATTGTTATTTGCTATTGATCAGTAATCAGATCAAATAAAAATGGGTCATACCTATCTACGTACTTAAATATAGCCCCAGCATGGGGTTCAAAAACCTGTTTTAAATAACATTTTTTGCACGTCAAGAGGTGACGGATATAATTATGTCGGCCATGCCAGACTTAAGCTATTTTACTATTTTATTTTTAATTAAAAACCAAACCTATATTAGCAACAAATGGTTTTATTGTATTCTAGAGTCTATAAATGGTGACAATTACTTCACTAATGCTTGGGAAAATAGGCTCTATGCATTAGCAAAAGGATAAAACCGGAATGTCGGTTAATGTCTATTTTTTACTTTTAAAAAAGCCCGACTGTCGGTTTTGGAAAAACACCCGAAATGCAGGATTTCTGATAAACATGTATTTTGGGCACTCTAGGTGAGATACTCTAGAAGATTTCTCTTGTAAAGCTGTGTCTTTTATTTTTTAGATCATAGAGGTCATACTCACATTTGTCGACCACGATGGAGCTGCATAGTTTTTTACAGACCGACCTATCGCTTTGTAAGAGGTCAACAATGTTTCTTTATCAGCTACCCAAATACTGCTGGCGAGTGAATTAAGGACCTTTAGATAACTGTGGCCTATGTAGAAGCTAGAAAAAGGCTGTACAATGTGACTCTAATTATATTTGGAAAGCTGAGTGCTATGAAGTCAAAAATAAGGCTGATGATTTGGAGTCGTATATTTTATACTTATATATGATATATGATCTTTTATGTATATATGATCTTTTATAGTTTGTTGTGCTGCAAATGGACAGACCGGCCTAAAAAAACTTAACATAATTATCAAAACCAGGATGATACAAATTCCTTTTAGAAGTTTAAAATGCGAGTAAGTTTATCATTTTCTGGCACTTTATTGGTTTATTTTGTCTATGGAACACAAATGTTTATATCTATGGAACACAATTTCATTCGTGTGGTTGCGTCAGGTAGTTTCCAAAATATTTTCTGGTTTCTATCTCACGAACGGCCTGCCTGATATTCCCTTTTAGGCCCTGGATAGTTAATATATTATTCGCATAACATTACCCTGCACGTTGATAAAACAATTACAGAACTTTGCGTGAAACAGATCAATTTAGCGTAGGCTGTGTGGCATGGCGCGTACCATTCTGCTGAGACCAAAGATTTTCTAAGTTCTTATCTTTAATCTCCATTCCCCCAAAAAAAGTGTATCATGCCTCTTTGGCTCTCACCGTTCACCGAAATGGCGTTACAACTTTGTTGCAAATTTGTAAAGCACATATGAACTTTATTAAGCCGAAACAAACATATACACAGGTCGGAATCTTCATTTTCTTCGAGGTTTTTTCTGGGCTTAAGTTTTAGCCCCTTGGTTTAGCTCAGTTCAGCGATATATTCAATGCATTAGAAGCTATTATTTATAAGGTTTTTAGGTCTCTGTCCCTCACAAAAATTGCACTGCTGAAAATTTTTGAACTAAAACCTTTGTGATATGTGTAAAATTTGGTTCGGATCCGATTTCAACGAGGGCTTTTTCTGGCCTAATATTGAAAATGCGAATATTTATCATCAAAAATGGTTTTATGGTTTTTCAAAGTCTTCTTCATCAATTGTCGATGGACTTTTTCTACTCCGATTGAGACACTTCAAAAACATGGTTTTTGAACGCTTCAACAGCATCTTCTGGCAACGAGAATCGTTGACCACGCATTTTTTCTTGATGTGCGGGAATAAAAAGAAGTCATTCGGTGCCAAGTCAGGGCTGTACGACGTTTTGGCTGGTCAAAACGGCGCTGGTTTGTGCCGATGTGTGAGACCTCTTTGTCATGGTGCACTATGATTCGTCTTCTCTTATTCGTTTTTCGAATTTCTCCGAAGACTTCAGGCAAACAAATTGTAGTGTACCACTCAGAATTGACCGTCCTACGTCGCTCAAGCGGAACAGTTGCCACATTACGAGTTTTGCCGAAGAAACAGGCGACCATTTGCTTCGAAGTGCTTCTTCCACGAACAACTTTCGTTGGATTTGGCTCGTCTTCGAAGACCCATATGGACGATTGTTGTTTTGTATCGGGATCATACGCAAAGATCCATGATTACATGATATTTTTTTTTTAAATTTCTTTGCACTTATCGACACGAGCTTTTTTGGGCGATTGTCAAATTGTGCGGGATCTACCGATAACAACCCTTTTTTACGGCCAGTTGTTCATGCAATATCGAATGTATGCTGGTGAAAATGCCCAAGGATGCCTCTATCTCACGGTATGTCACATGACGATCTTGCATTATCAGTTCACGACGGCATCTATGGCCAGCGTCGGCCAGGATTGAATTCATTAAACCAGTTTTTCACAATGCTATAGGATGGTGTTTCATCGCCATTAAAAGATTTAAGTTTGTCGTGATAATCCACGTTGAAAGTTGTGAAAAATGATCGCACAAAAATATTCCCGAGTTAATTTTATTTTTTACCAAATTAATTTTTTCAAGTCACTGTAAACAACACAAATGATGGTCGTACGTCAAAACGTTCTGAGTACGTTTATGCTAAAAAAAAATCAAACTTTCCAATGGATTTGCCTGGGCCAGAAATATAGCATACCTCGTATTACGTTGAGCAACATACATTATGCGCCCATTCTCCAGATTAAAAAATTACAACAATCTTACAAAAGTTTTGAGTCTCAGCAAGAGCATTTCAATAATATTGTCTTATAATTTAAATGGAATTCCTGATATTCTTTACAATTAACAATTACCAAAGCAATAAACCACCTAGTGCGGGAGTATAATCGAAATATAATAAACGAATCAAAATCAGTTGGATTGTATGAAAAGCACTTTACCAATAGAACACATACACAAACACAGAAGTATTTTTCCGATAAAAGCAAAACCAATAGTCATAAAAGGTACACACAAACACAACTACAGCACACACGAACTCAAGCGCTCTCAAAGTTGAGACAGGTTGAACAACAACGAGAACAATAATTATTACACGATAAACTATTAACGACCGCAATAACAACAAAAACAAGACACGATGTCGACTAGCAGAAAACTACCGTTAAATAATAATCTTGCACACCCACCCACAAAAAGAACAGAACACTAACAAGGGGAAGAGAGTAAATAAGGGAGAATTCAAATTCACACACACGCGAGTACAAAAAGCCTATACACAAAACAATTGATTGTACAACTTGGTCGAACGATGACATTCATTGAGCGAAATCCTAGCGGTTTTATTGGTGAAGGTGATACTGCTAAGATTTCTTCTGTAGAGTAACACCAGAAGTCAGAAGTCTTTTCAGTTTAAAAAGAACTAAACGTGCCAGTACATGTTAAGAATCTTTGTTAAGTCTTACTGTTTATGAATAGACATACAAATTTTAATTTTTGTAAGTTTGCATAGCAAACATACACTATTTGGCTTGTATTTATTTTGGTATTTTTGTTTTTTTTTCGTCTTTTCTTTTACAAAGTTTTTTTTCGCTATGTTTATTTTTGTATTATTGATGACGTCAATGATTGTGTTTTCTGTCTGCATCCGCTGTCCGCATTTCTTAGTCACTGTTATGAATGTAGATGGGAAAGCAAGGACGAAGAGTATTGGCCCCCTCATCATTTGGCAAAGAAAAGAACATGTCGAATTTTAACGCAAGCGCTTTACTGCCTTTAAAACGTCATTGTTTGCTGCCGTAGCCGCTGTCGCTACGGTTGTGTTCTTTTGTTTATTTATAACAGCTCACATGCTGCAATACAACTGCCAAAGCTTTTTACATGTGCTGTAAAGACAACCCATCTGACTCGTCGGAACTCGAGGATGGTGATGATGATGGTTAGAGTATGACGTAATTGAATTATGCATAGACACACTAACGCTGCGACTGACGAAGGAACCAACGAACACACAACGTAAACACCAATGCCATACGGTTGTCGGTTGTCTATCGTTGTTGGCAGGGGTGTTAGAGAGTGAGAGTGTTTTCTGGCATATTAACTTTTCGTTGATTGTGTTAGTGAGAATTAGAGCCCCAAACAGTAAACAGTGTAGAGAAACACAGAGAGTGAGAGCCTTTTAGCTCTCTGGTGTATTGTTATCTATGGCGAAAAAAGAGCTTAACTGCATTTCTGTTTTTGAGGGGGCTATTGAGGTAGGTGAGTATAAGAAAATCAATAAGCCCTCAGCAACTTGCAAATCGTTGGGGTAAGGTAAGGTGAGGCTCGCCACTCATCATCATCACCATTATGGTGGGCCACCATAGCTTTAAGCTGAACCCAAGCGAGGAGAAAAAAACAACATCACCATCACCAATAGTGGGCATCATCACCATCATCGTTTGCCACCATCATCATCATTCTCCTCCTTCGCATGCACAAGCACGCTCTGAAAATCGTCATTAGTTTTTGTTGTATATTTGACTTCGGTCTGTTGTCGTCGTCTATTGTTGTTGTGCCTTTTCATTTCGGATTTTTTTTTTTGCAAAAGCAATGCGCCGTGTGTGTCTACGGCCAAACAGAATGAAAAGCAAATGCAAACACACAGCGCTAGCAAACGGTAAAGTGAATATAGTCGCGTGTAACCGTAAATATAAGTTCAGTCGCGTCACAGACGCCGCGTTGTTAACACATACCGTTAGATAAGCACAGACGGAAGAAAACACACACACAAAAAGAAATATTTCAAACAAATCGCAAGCAACATTTTGTTGAAACAACAACAAGATCAATTTGTATTTTCCAACAATATAACAAAAAACAAACCCGCAATAAAATAGCAAACAAAAAAATAACGGAAGTTGTTTGGTCAAGTAAGAAAACAAAAAAGAAATTCTTAAAGTTTTAAACCGAAAAAATTCAAAACAAACAACAACAACAATAAAACGTGCTACAATTCTATGCAACGCCAAGAATACTTGAGAGAATAACCAAACAGCACATTGACGTATGAGTGATATTTTGAATCGTTTTTATTATTTTTGAAAGTGTCGGTGCATACTTTGGCGTGGGTGGCCACTCTTTTGCTTTAATTTTGCCCACAAAACATATCATCTCCATTTATCAACGGGAATTCTAAAGGTGCTGTAAATAAAAATTAAAAAGTAAACTACAAATACAAATACTAAAGTGTGTACAGAAAAAAATCTGGACGATTACAACCCACTAAAGGACTTTAAAGGTGTCGGTCTACCTAGTGGCAGTGTAAACCTTTTATTGGAACTCAAGGACTTTGTCAAGTGCTTTGTGATACATGTGTAAAAAGGAATGTAAGTGTTATTTTATATAAGTGCATGTATAAATATTTAATGTACAGAAATATATTGATTTGAATCGAAAAACAACAAAATCCCCAACAGCTCTTCTTTTAAAAAAGATTGGAATATTAAGAATGATAAGAAAAAAATCAAAAAAGAATACTCGTATGATAAATTTGCCGGGTTATTTAAAAGCTGAACAATCAATGTGGCCAACAAATCAAAAATATAAAGATATTTTTATGGGTGTGCTAATAAATTAAAACACCTTATGTCTAAGTCAAAAAATTTCAATTAGATGCGGTTTTTGTTAAACTTAATTTTTTGTATATAAATAGCTTAAAATAAAAATTATTTGAATGCAATAAGAATAATATTTTTAAAATTGCCCAGTTAAATATAGTAAAGTCCTAACTAGTGTGTGACTAATGACTAATATGGGGTCAAAATGAAATAATAAATTTAACATAACAAGAACTGTATTGTATTCTGAACCTTAGTAACTTAAAAAAATTAAAAAAGTTAGTTAAACGGCTCTAAAATTAGTGAATGCGTTAAAGTGAGAAGTTTCGGCTAGAGATAAATCTGTTTGCCGGCATTTAAGAACATTTGAGAATTATTCAACTGAGGGTCAGTTGAAGAATTCTCAAATGTTCTTATCCGCGGTTGAACCCAGGTTGACTGGCATGACGGCAGTACACAATACATTCGAAATGTTATTAATTTTTGTTATTAAAAGCGGAATTTCGATTGTCATATTTGGACTAACCAATGTTTTTACACGCATGTCTGTACTTCGAAGCGAAGAAATATAATTAAATCAACAATCAAATCGTTATCTACTTAAGGTGACATAGGATGTTTTAATTTATTGACAGTGATGTGGAAGAAGTAACGGTATTATATGGCACTTTCTGGTTTCGAGTACCACGGCCTTGGTATTACTACTTTATAAATTCATAAGAGCATCTTATTTTCTTTAAAACTGAAATTACCGCGAGGATTTGTGAAAAATTAAGCCAATATCTTTAGGATTCTATCTTTGAGATACTAGATACTTAAGATACTACAAATTGGAGTGGCAGTTTTTTAGATTTAGTCCTCAATACTTCTGATAGTTTTACTTTGAATATTTTATGGAGTACAGTATCGATTTTTATTAAGTAGTATTAAAAATTAGATTTATACACAAATGAAATATTTATTATTTTATAGCATATGAAAAAAAGCTTTTTGAAATAAAAAGAAAATTTTTTTCAGTGTTTCTTCTTCTCTTAATATTAAAACAGGACATTTTAACAGTTGTTTTGACCTACATAGATTTTTATTAATGAGACAAGCGCAATTTTGGACAGAAGGAGGCCTTCCTTGAACGATCAATGATCTAAATATATTTTCAAAGTGTTACGCCCTTTTGCAAAAATCAATATTTTTCAAAAATTCTACTTATACACAAGATCATCGGCGGGATCGACTTTATCACACCATATGGTCCAGTTTCTCTTAATTCATTATAAGTTGAAATGTACCATGTAGGACTGCCGTATATTAAATCAGGAGAGACCGTCGCTTGGGGGCTATAGAATAGACTGATAAGTGTTCCTCGTAATTCTCGTATACCAAGCATAGTTTGAGCAAGATCTGCTAAAGTTTGTAGCAGGACCGTAAATTGTAAATCATCTTTATCTTTAGGCTATTCGAAAACATGTCCCTATATAGTCTTTTATCAGTAGAGTTGGTTATTGGTCATACATAAGGTTAATTCAAAACATGGACCTATATGAACCAGTTTTAATAGGGTTCTTGATGAAATCGGTATAACAAACATGTGGATTACGGCCTAGTTCATTATCTAGCAGAACAAACTTTCCTTTCATATCAAACAGGGCTTTGTTTCGTTTGCATTCTTATTTATGATAAAAACTTTAATGTAATTGGCTTAAGATTAAAGTTATTGAAATAAAGTTAGGCGGTTAGACAGTAAGCCGATGTAATCCTAAAAAATTCCTTAAAAACTTAAGCCGATAGGTCAAATTTAAAAAATTCCCACCGGAAATGAGGATTCAATTACCCTGAATGTACCAAATCGGGGATGGGTGAAACTAGAGTCTGTCGCAGAATAGGCTCGGTATGGATATAATGTTGTCAACTATATGAAATCTCAAATTCGTCAAATTCGCGGAATAACTTCGCACATAAAACCGTAATTTTTCATATCCGTCATAAGTTAGTTTGGTTAGGTTATCTGAAAGCTAACACACAAACAAAGCTTCTTGAAAATCAAAAATTAAAAGTTCTATAGACGGACATTCAAATTATTCGTACAGACAGACATGCAGGGTTTTAAAATGAAAACAGCTGAAGCTGTAAAATCCCAACAAAGATAAAAAGAAGAGTCTTTGTTATGTGTGTCCAATTCTACAGGAATGATGATTAAACTTTTTTGCATAATTGTTCATCCTATTTCTTTTGTTCCACACGTTAAAGTTTCCAGTTTTCACAAAGCTTGACCGGTGTAAATGTAGACCGAGGATTGAAGACTTCTCCACAGTCAAAATGTTAACAGTATATTTCAGAATCTCTTTGGAGAGCTTACGTATTGATGACCTTAAAAGCATTGCTACTGAATGTGTCTGGCATGAGTCCTGTTGGAAATAAATGTCCTTGACATTAATATCTGCGAATTTTGGTCAAGCGAAATTGGTTACCGGTAATCTGTAACGGTCTTTGCTGTGGGTAGAGTCAATGGTTTAATCGATTCGAAAGATAAACAAGTCGGTCTGAAGAATCGAAAAAAACTGATTCCTTGTGGATGCATTTCCATTCAGTGGACCTTGTGTGGATTGGTATTGTCTTTAATATTGCAATTTTGCTATTGGGATCCTTATCTAATTGTTGAATCTAGACAATAAATAGTATTATCGATGATCGCTCTCTTTTTAAATGCCAACGCTAGTCGAATTCCGCAAAAAATAAAGACCAAAATATTGCGGTCGAAAATGACTGCCTCGACTTGGTTTCTCCTGATCACTATAACAAAGAGTTGCATGGTTAAGATCTTCTATCGAGGGATGTATGCCTACTGTGGTTAATTCGATTTTAATAGTACTTAAGCACTTACCACGACGTTGTTTGCAAAAATTGATTATTATACCCTCATGCAATAAAGTAGTAAGATATGTATCAAATGACTTTTAGAAAATCATTGCCTTGGCCACACACCCTATAGTGCATTTTTATTATATTCTACATTTCTTCTAATCTTAATTATCGGTATATATCATCTGGATCTTTACGGAAGTAGAAACATGAGCCGCGTCGAAAGACCTCTCTGGAATGTTCCTTGTGCTAAGTATATAAAACTATTTAGAAACGTGGACAACTAACTACGTCCCTTTGAGATCTCACATAAGCCGGGTCCTAACATTGCGTTTCTATGTGTCAAATTCTTTATAAAAAATAAATTCTGTACGTTTATTATGACTATTATTCGCACTAAGAACGGTTTGGAAGCGCATGCATATAAGAACCACTTTTAAGGCCATCCTATACACTTGGCGATCTATGACCATTCGTTGCTTTCTTATGTTATATTTCAAACCAGATTTATAAAGACGGCCCCAATAGGTAATTTAAATAAAAGTTAATTATTTTTCGGAAATGACAAATTTAGGGTTCAAAAATTTTGAAAAGCGAAAAATTGTTTTTTTGTTGTTTAAGGACACTTCCAGATTCCATATTTCTCCTACATTTTTTCCAGTATCTAATATAATTATTTGGGAAATAAGTCTGGAACTGCGATCGCATTAAAAAAATGTATCAAACTCCATATGTGACAGCGCATAGAGAAAGGGAACTAAGGGTAAAAAAAATCAATTTTCATTTTTTTTTCTTTTTTTGATGTGGACAACATCTGAGCATCGAATGAGACCAATCCCATGCCCCAAAAGTATTCCCTCCCAGAGATACGCGCGTTTTATGAAAGTGAAGTCGACGATTCTAAGCGCAAATAGAAAGGGACCTAATATTTAAAATGGCTCTCCTGAACAAAACTGGTTTTTAACCCTAGGTCCCTTTCTATTTTTCGCGTCACATATTGGAAAAATTATTTCTATTAAAGTGAAATTAATCAATAAATTTTAACAGCACTGAATTGTAAAAGCTTTGAGCACTTCCTTGCCAACAAGCATACATAAAATAGGATGCGCGATTTAATCTTTTAAATTTGAGTCGACTCTAAAAAAGTAATCATGATTTCTTTTAATTTCTGGTTTTATTGGAGAGATTGAACTTTGTTTTTTAATAGTGGAACACAATATCATTCATATGACTACCACAACTGGCTCGGCATCACCTTATTGGATCAAACCATTTTTTCAGTACATTTTCGATTGTTTCAGGTCAAATCTTTTCAATGGCAACTTCGATTTTATATTTCAAAGCTTCAATGGTCTCTGGTAGCTTTAAAAAAATTATCAATACCTTTTTTTAGAGCCGATTTAAATTTAAAATATTAAATCACCCACAATGTATATTTATAAAATGTATATAGTAAAATTACCCACAAAGAAATATTATAAAAATCGGATTTATGAATTATTAAAAGGTCGATTTATATTTTCCACGTGAACTAACATAGTACCAGGCCATAAACTTAATCTGTTTACTGCAAACGTCGACAAATTATGAAGAAATGCCAAGTTACTCCATCATTTAAACCTTAATTAATGATAAATATTTTGAAGTTCTTTCGACTAAGACAAACATTACATTTCTTTTCTTCTTTTTTTTACAATAGAAACTCAGTTCTTCGGTAATATCTGCACCCAATGAACTCCGCTGCGTTTAAGTGCTAACAATTCAAAACAACTTTGCTGAGAATACATTGCAGCAACTTGTGATTGCAAATATGTTGGAACACAAACTACTTAACATTGATAAGGGTGTTGGAAAACTAAGCTACCCAATCGTAAAATCACAGTGCGTATAAGCATTAACAATTTCAATTGCAAATATTATGGTGCGTATGAGTAATATTTGTTAAAACTTAAACCGTGCATACTTTTAACCGAATTACGCAAAAGTGTGCACATTTTGCAAGTCAAAGACTACACGTATGTGATGGCAAATATTCACCCTTACGGAATTTTAAATAAGTTTTTTAAATAAACCAAGTGCGTCGCGTTTAATTAATAACGATTTATTTCTATTTGCTGGACCACAGAGCGTATGACTGTTAAACACATTTCTGACGCCAGTAGACCACGGTGCGTATACTTAATAAAGCAAATTTAACGAGCATTTAGTTTATGCTTAGTGTGGCATTGAAAGAATAATAAAACTGAAGAATTTCAATAAAAAAAAACATACAGACGGGAAATGCAACTAGAATAAAAAAACAAAAAACTTTTTAAAGAACTTTTTAAATTTTGATTTAAAAATTTAGTAAGCAATTCAATACAGTTCTAGCAAGGACATTTACGAGTGCGGAAAATTTTAAAGTAACTTAAATTTAAATTTGTTATTTTTTATACAAAAAAAAGAAAGAAACGAAATACGCTATACGTTCTTTTTGTTGCGTGTGTGTGTATACAAAAAGTCCTTGTGCCTCCCTCGACAAGAGTAACAATAACAGCACCAACTAAACACAAAAAAGTGTATGTACCGAAAAGCTATTACGTCGTAATGCTGACGTCGTAAAATTTTCCACATATACATACACAAAAACGGAAAGGAAAAGGAAAACAAACCAAAAAAAGTACGCGAAGCAAAACCTACACACACGTATACAAGAAAAAGAAAATCACAAAATATACAAAAGAAAAATCCTGTATAACAAAAGAAAAAAAAATAAAACTTTAAGGACGCATATCTCGCAAAACTTCGTTCTAACCAAATATAAAACAATAACAACATTATCATCCACCTTCAGCGTCTTGGCAAGAATTTCCAACAAATTTCTGGTGAAGCACCGCCCCTGGATCCATAAGAAATTCGACGTGCTGGAGCTGCAGAATTTCAACACGCGCCTGAAGGTTTCGAAACCTTCCACAGGTGTTTATACCGTGTTTAAATGTTTTCTAAATGTTGTGCCGTATTTCCCCCTTTGTTTCGTTTTGAATATTTGTGTTTGTCTTGGCGCTTCCACTGACTTCGCCGTCTGTAACCTTGAAAAAAACGTACACACACGCACATTTTACATTCTTTGTTTTTGTTCTCACACACTCATAACAATATTTTTTGGTTTTGCGTTTTTACGTTCGTGACGATGTTGAAAACATTTTATGATTTATTTTAAATCCTCCGAAATATATGCCATAAAATGCGCAATCGTTTAGCGTCCCTGATTGTGGTTAAACAAGAGCCCCCCTCCAACTCTTTAGTAGCAACACATCCCAATTCCATTGGCTCGCATACGTTTGGCACCAACCATAATCCTAACACGCATTTATTGAGCGATAATACGCAAATAAGTGCGGGCAGCATAACCATTAAATCGGAAGCCCATCTCTATGAGATCAACAACAATAATTTGCATCACAGTGATAACTTCAATTACCCCACGGGGGCTAGTGCCACGCATCACAAACATTTGCCGCCCTCACCCATAACGGCCTCGACCACACCCACCAATCTGATATATCCCTGCCGTAATCTCTTTCCGGACGGCTGTGACATATCGCATCATAGCCATCACAACAATTGTTCGAATTATTTCTATAACTTGAATGAAACATCAACGCCTGTCACTCCGCCGTATACGTCGTCAAATGGTGATAAATTCATTTTGAAATCGGAGCCCTTGCCCTATGAGCATTCCGTACTGGATGTGGTAGCGGCAGCCACAGCATCGGCCGCCGATAATTTATGGTGTCTGGGCAATTTGACGTGCCGCAAGCAATTTGGCGGTTTTAGTGTGACCACAACCGCCTCGCCGGAGCATAATTTCCACAACCACAACTGTATGTACCACAATTTACTACATTTCTCTATATACCTTTAAGTGATCTGAATTTTTTGGTTGTGGGCTTATTACAATTTAATACTAATGGAATTTAGGTTTTAAGATATATGAAGATTTTAATTAAATTTAATTTTGGACGAGGGGATTTTGAAACTGGGACTGTGAATGGTCTTAGATTTCTTACAAAATAATAAAAATTATTCTTGTCTGAGACTGTTGTAATTGCCGAAACTCCCCAACGATTGAATGGCCTTGGTTTTATGCCATTTGTCCAACGAGATTGGAAATTGCATCAAAATAATAAAAATTATCTTTGCCCATGGGCGGCAGGGAAAATAGAAAATAACTCACCCGGCATACTTAATTCCCAAAACATCCCATTAATGAACCTGGGGAAACTTCTATCGAATCAGTAAGATGTGCTCGATACTACCCGCCCCGAACGGCTAATATAAATTTGAACAAGGTCTAGAGATAAATCTCTTACTCGAAACTTCGCCGGTATTTACGAGGTGGAAACTCACCGCTAAAATATTGTTAGGTGTTCTTACCTGGTGTTTAACCAGGGCTTACTGGCATGATAGTCATGTACACTCCCAACACACTACGGCGTCCAACTTTACAGACTTTATTACTCCCACATAAAGTAGACTAAAGTGTATGGTCAGAATGGGTCTTTTCCGATCGCAGCTCTAAACTTCAATCGTCAATTCCATGTAAAACCGATCATTTTTTACAAGTAGGTCTTCGACTTTAACGAAATGTTGTACATTGTTTCGCTTTGGTGTTCTACAAAAAATACAGTTTTTAAAAAAAATCAGAATTATGAAAATTACAGCAACATGGCAACATTTTTAATACGTTTTTTGAAAAAACTAATAACTTTTATTCTAGTTATGATATTTGGGATTTTTTTTAAACTGTCAGGATTAAATTGAGGTTTACAAAATATATTTAAAAATTTAAATTTTTACAAAATATATATTTTTTAAAAAAAAAAGTCTTTAATTTTTTTTTTTTATTTTGGGTAAAATTTTGTTTTCGCGATTTTGGAAAAAATATAACCTTGAGTTCTAAAAATCGGTAAATGGTTATTATGTTAGCTAATGGCACAAAAAAATATTTGGGTGCCCATGCTTCTACTACGAGGGCTGCTATATATATTTCTGACCTTATAATGAAAATGCGAATATTTATCATCAAAAATGGTTTCATTGATTTTTAAAGTATTCTCCAGCATGATTTATACACTTTTGCATGTGCTCAAACCAATTATCGAAGCACTTTTTCCACTCCAATTGAGACACCTCCAAAACAGGGTTTTTGAACGCTTCAACGGCATCTTCTGGCGACGAAAATCATTGACCACGCATATTTTTCTTCATATGCAAGAAAAAAAAGACGTCATTGGGTGCCAAGTCAAGGCTGAACGGCGGGTGACTCATCAGTTCGACGTTTTGGGCGGTCAAAAAGGCGCTGGTTTGAGCCGATGTGTGAGAGCTCGCATTGTCATAGTGCGCAATGATTCGTCTTCTCTTGTTCGTTTTTCGAATTTCTCCGAAGACTTCAAGCAAACTAATTGTGGTGCACCACTCAAAATTGACCGACCTACGTTGCTCAAGCGGAATAGTCGCCACATGAGCAGTTTTGCCGAAGAAACAGGCGACCATTTGCTTCGAAGTGCTTCTTCCACAAACAACTTTCGTTGGATTTGGCTCGTCTTCGCAGACCCACACGGTCGATTGCTGTTTTGCTTTGGGCTCATTCGCATAGATCCATGATTCATCACCTGTGACGATCTTATAAACGTCTTTTGAAGCACCGCGACCGTATTTTTTCAAAATTTCTTTGCAACAACCGTCACGAGCCTTTTTTTAAGCGATTGTCAAATTGTGCGGAATAAAACAAGAACAAACCATTTTTACGGCCAGGTGTTCATGCAATATTGAATGTATGCTGGTGGAAAAAATGCCCAAGGATGCCTCTATCTCACGCTTTGTCGCATGACGATCTTGCAATATCAGTTCACGCACGGCATCAATGTTCTCTGGTACAACTGCCGTTTTAGGACGACGGCCACGATTGAATTCATTAAACCAGTTTTTCACAGTGCTATAGGATGGTGCTTCATTGCCATACAAAGATTTAAGTGCACTCTTGTCGTGATACTCCACGTCAAAAGTTGTGAAAAATTATGGCACAAAAATGTTCACGAGTTAATTCCATTTTTTTGCCAAATTGATTTTTTCAAGTCACTGTAAACAACCCAACTAATGGTCGTACGGCAAAACGTTCTGAGTACGTTTATGCTAAAAAGTGTCAAACTTACCAATGGAAAAGTCAGACGGCGCCAGGCCACACTTAGTGTTGCCTAGACCAGAAATATATATAGTAACCCAAGTATTGGTGTTCCACATTTTTTTTTTCTTTTTGTCATGTTTGAGAAATTTATTATTTCCATTGCAAATAGCTACAAAGGGTCATTAATAAACATTAAAAAAAGTAAAAAGTTGTACTAAGGTTAACCGACTTACTCTCACCTATAGAGGGATACGTTGTTAGGTTTGCATTAGTCTTAATGGTATAGAAGACAAAAAAAATCTTAAAAAAAAATTTTATTTGAAAAATAATTTTCCCAAATTTTGAAAAGACGTACCTTCGATTGTTTTCAATTTTTTTTTGTTAAAAGGCTATTATGTTGGCTTATGGAAAAATAAAAGTTTTTCATTGCCACGCTTCAATTTTTCAAGTTATAAATAAAAATGTGCAACGGTTTCCGCATTATTTGTAAACACCTTTAAATTAGGAAACTCTAGCTTACTTGAAAAATCCGATTGTGCCAAAATTTCATTTAGAACGTGAAAGTTGAAATAACTTCTGAACTTAGCTAATGCCTTTTACAAGCCACAAAATACTTTCCACATTTAGGGCTGGTAAAATTGAACCATATCCATTTCCATATAGCCCGCATATAAACGCCCTTCCATGTTTACATCCTTGCCCCACGTACAAAGGCTGGGCATAAAGACGTAGTAGCCCACTCTTGGCTACAGTAGCCACATTATCGTCAGTGCACACCGTGCGTCGATGAGAACCACGATAGTTATGCTAGTGGACAACAACCAGTCTTCACAACGGGTTTTTAACAGGCGCGGCGGTCAACATCTCTTTTTAATTAATGCATTACCTCTAACACACAGCGTTGACTTTGAAAATTAGTTTCTGTTATTTCCCCATGGTGTTAAGAAAAAAAACGGTTCATATTATTCCACGGAGATGTAATACTTTCTCTCTGCAAAGATTATGAGCGGAGAAAAACAGCCACTGTTTACATTATTTATCGTCAAGAAATAAACCACTAGAGGACCTTCCGATATAACTAAAATAGGCCCTCTCGGCCACTACCGATTTGAGGTCCAGCGTATCTAGAAACAAATTTAACCAAATTTCGCATTGTATGTTATGGGCAAGCAATATTTAATTCCGTCAAGCCAAGTAATATTTACCTATATCGGTGTTCAAGAATGAACATTTCTCTCTACCTACTTATGCATAATTATCTCCCATTAATGTGTCCGCTCATGCGGAAAAACCTCACTATCACATTTTGTTCTTATCTATGACGCATATGTTATTACTTTATTTATGTTGGTTTATCGCTCATATCCATGGCATTCCTTAACTAATAGTCCATTTCTCTAATACATATGCTGTGCATGTGCATACATGCTGTATGGCCAACGATGTTGGTAATCTTCCATTCTTTTCGTTCTTTCTAATCTTAAGATATTGGTAGGGGTGGAATTTAGTTAAGGGTGGAATTTTAGAATTGTAAGTAGTATATAAGTTAATGAAATTGTATGAATAAATTGAGTATCAAAACTGATCTTGAACGACTCAGTCATTTTCGCCTTCTGCAACACTTCCTAACAATCGGACCTTTTTTCGTATGGCTACTACAAAAAGGTTCTTTCTGATTTAAAGATCAGCCGTAATGCTGCCCAGAGTTCAGTCGTAATACTGCTAAAAAAATTAAATTCTATTTTGCTCAAATTTCGTATGATTCTTCTATATTTCCCTATAGTCACCATGCAAAGTACCCTCCCAATTTGAAGTCACATCTTAAATACGTTATTGCTCAAATTGCACGTTGTGCCTATAACACACCTTGCTAAAATTAAACAATTTTGGTCCATATTTTCATATGAAGGTCCCTCCACATCTTTAGCCATTTCTTTCTAGAGGTTACATTTTAAAGCAAATCCTTCAAACGTTTCGTACAAAAACGGCGATCCTTGGTAAATTGCCCTTTTATTTAATTTTTACTTCTTAGGTTTATCTAGACTGAATGTTCACCCAGGGGTAACAATATAGAAATTAAATAATAAATTTTTCATAGCTGCCAAAACAATATTTTTGTATGCCAGTACAATGTATTACCGCACAAAGAGAAAAATATATGGTTTCTATATGTTAACGGCAACAATAATATGTTCTCTGCAAACAAAATATGTTCGTAGCAAACATAGTATTGCTTTTCGAACTCAATTTCGATAAAAGTATTATTGAGACAATATTTACATTGTTAAAATGTTACATTAGCATTCTTGTCTAATAAAAAGCCAAAATATGGTTGTGACAACAATATAGATATGGTTGATGCGACAAATTAGTTTTGGTTTTTTTTTTGGGGTTTAAGTTATCGTCGTTCTGTATAGCTTTCTCTATCACTATATTCTGGCATTCGTATTCATATTACTGCCAGTCAGTGCCTAAAGCAGCTCATCCTTCTTCTTTAAATAAAAAACTAAGCCAGAATTCAAATAAAATCAATCTAGTATCGTGGCATTGTCCAAAAAATGTTTGTAAGTAACATCGGTCCTCAGTGCGTATGAGTGATATAAAATGTATTCCGCGAACCACCCTGCGTATGAGCATTACACGATTACACTATTTCATCTAACACCACCAGAACTGTGGTGTTTTACAAAAACAATTAACTCCCCCTGACCTCTGTTAAAAAAACCGGACTATAATTTAAATGGTCTCTTTAGTAAATATAAAAATAAAATAATACTTATAGAATCAGTTTCATAGAAAGTGTGAAAAGCTTGACAATAAGTGACAAAAATACGATACATGCCTATGAAAATGTATGGGTTCTTAAAATATGTTTAATGATCGGTTACTGCAGTAGCAGCACTGATATTGCCAACTTGGGGTAACACCAGAGTAACCGAAGATTGTAGGATACTGCAGTATATCCGTAAAAGAGCTTCAATAAATTTCTTCAAGTGGTCAGAGTGAAATCAATCATAAATCCATCGTATTTATTTCAGACATTATTGACTGAACGCTAGCAATACCGTTTTTCCACAACTTTCGAAATGATGAACTGTTGGTACCAGGATATATGCCGAATATGATTCCGACTCTCAGATATAGATTTTTATTGCATGTGTGCGTTGGAGAGGACATTGGCCGAAGGCCTGCGATGATACTACAAGTTAAGCGAATATTTATATAATCGCACTAAAGGAATGAAGAGGAGACTTGAAAATAACAACCAGGAGGAAAGCTAGTTAAGCTTGCCGCTATAGGTATTGACAATGTAACAGACACTCTACAGGGACCTTAAAATGTTTTGATGAGAAGGAGTTATGTAGATAAATGGAAAAGGAAACATTTCAAAATAGACAGTTCAGTAATGAATCAATAAAGTTACAGTAGCTTCCTACACCTAACCTAATCTAAAAATGGTACTATGGCTTTAAACAACAGCTGCTGTATGGTGGACGCGACTCGTTTAAGAAGGCAACTACTGCCATGTCACTGATAAAGACTAAAATATCAGCATGCTTTGGTGTATCTGGTTTAATTTGCACATGCTCTCGAAGGCACAGAGCACAATACTGCATCTGATCCCGATTGACTAATATATTTCAGCTTTATCGGCTCGAGGATCCATTTGTCTACGCTCAACTGGAGTCTGGAGAGGAAAAACATACGGTCAATTGTGCATTCTAGAATGACATGAAGGTGGCATTTTGTAGAACCTCTACGAATACCACATATTTATAGAATTTATTAAATAAATTTCGTGAAACTATTCTAACAATTTTCTTTAATATCCCAATTATAAGTAATTGCTGGAATTTATTAAATAAATTTCGAAAAACAGTTCTAACAAATTTCTTCAAGATCCCAACAACGAACAACCTTAAGTTTAAAAAACTCAGCGTGTGTCGATTTTATTATTTTACATTGTGCCTCCATTTCTCTTGTTGCAATTAAAAATTACCTTCCCAATATATAGGGCCGCATTTGCTGGTATCCATAAGGAAGTGGAACATATCCAATATTTTTTAGCTCTTGACAACAGAAATAATTGTGACACTTTACAAGCAGAAGAAGACAAATCAAGGTGTACGCAGCCCCATTTATACACAAAAAGGCGACACCTTAAAGAAATCGAACGAAATGACAACAAGAACAACAAGAGTCACACCGACACCGCCACCGACAGCAATCACAAACTGAAACTATTTTTAAAAATATTGGCTCATATCGAAGAAAATACTCGTGATTTGCAATTACCATAAATATTGCTAAAACAACGGCAACAACAACAACGAACCAACAACAAAAAGAAACGAAAACCCCCTAAAGAATGCACGTGGTTATTATTTTTAATTTGCCCCAAACAAAAAAAAACACATACACCGAAAATCCGTCACTAGCACAACAACAACAGCAATTGTCGGCATATTACAACAAGCCAGAACAATTACGCTCAAACGCAAATTGTTGCCTGACATGACGCCGAAAATTATTACAAAATTTCGATTTTAAACAAAAGCACACCGATACCACCCTATACTATGTGCATACATATTTCAATCGAACAACACTCGACAAAAGCCACGGTGAAAATGTTGTTAAATTGATAATTGGCGATAGAATCTCTAAAATGTATCTCAACTTATTTTTATTTCAATTCTAATACACCACAATAACAATAACAACAACAGCTAAGCAGCAACACATAAGTCGCATCTGAACAAACAACCTCAGCGAGAAGAACAACCGAAAAAATGATTATGACAAACTGCACAAGTACTGACGCATGTGTTGTCTTCCAAAGGCAACCAAGCCAATGGTTTTATATCCTACTCGTATCTAAAGAAACCGCATCACGCTGCTTCTCTATTTGGTCTCTTTTGCTCAGCTGAACTCATCACGCCACACCTAATAAGTTTCCTCAGCCCATGCAAATCAAGATGTCGCTGTAAGATATGACCACCACAGTGACAAGGAAGGCGACTGTCGATGACGGTGATGGGAATTATGTCGTTGCAATAATACGCCAGTGGTGGCCAATACGAAATTTTATGGACTGTAGTATTCTGCTATTGATGTTTTAGCATTTTTTAGCAGATTTAAAGAAGAGTTTTATAGTTGGCTTTTTAAAATCTGTATTTTAGTTGACCAACCATAGTGGTCGCTATGCCTATGGATCGTGTGGATTTGTAACACACAGTCCTTTTATTGTCATCAGTTAGTGTTTCAGCGCACTGTGGTCCAACTTGCTTGATATAAACATGTTGCTATATACCACCAGAATTCCAAATAGCCTGTCCACAATGGCAACCATAAAAAGTCAACTGAAAAATTGGGTCTAAAAACGAAAAGAAACACACAGAGGAAAAATCAGCTGGAAATCGGTCCAAATTACAAAAATTCAATTGGATAAACCGAATTTCTGTTGCAATAACCAAAATTCCACAGTATTACTGGTAACATGATTCGCGATTTCAAACGATGGTTTGCTCCAACCATTTTACGGTATTCACAGCCAATAATACTGCTATACCAACCGAATTCTAACCAACTACTTGTGATTTACATGTACAATAATTGGTGGTGGCAATAGATTAGTTCTTTGTAGTGGCCAAACCATATTTAGTTAGCTGTTGTCACATAATATTGTTAATTCCAACATTAACATACTTAGTAGGGACATAAATACTGTTACACACGTTTTATGCTGCAAAATAAAAAGTACTGAATGTTTTTGGACCAAATATTTTTGAATATATTTATTGATGTATATTGTATCCAAAAACAATCTACTTATTCGAAATGTCCGCCTTTTGCCTTTACACACGCCTTAAGTCGCACTGGCCAATCGTCAATAGCTACACGAACCTCGTCCATTGGAAAATTGGCCACAGCTCGAACCAAAGCAGGAGGACATTCTTCAGAGGAAATGAACGCTGGCAAATTGTTTCGAAGCCAGGCCTGGGCCTTATGGGCCAACGCAGAATCTTGCTAGAAAGTCCATGGCTGGTTTTGGAACAGCGAATTGTTAATAGGCTTCACAACAGCTTCCAAAACGGTTTCTTGGTAAACTTTGGCCGATGTTTTGACTCCTTGTTCGCAGAAATGCAGGTCAGTGACCCCGTCGTAAGAAACACCCCACCAAACCACGACTGAAGCTGGGTGATGACCCTATTCCACCCTTGGGATCCGCTTAGATGCTTCCTTAGATGACCGCACATACACTCTGTCATTTTGCTTGTTAAATTTTTCCTGAACGGTAAAAATTTTTTCATCAGTGAACAAAATTTTTCTGTGTAAGTTGTCAGACGTTTAAATTTTTCACCCCCTTTTTTTAAAGCTGCAGTTAACAAAAGTCCGGTACTTCGTTTGAAAACCCCAAGTCCCAGGTCTTTTTTAATGATTCGACTCATGGACTTTTGCTTGATAATTCATCTCACGGGCCATGATTTTCTGTTTTCGGAGCGGATTTCTGTGAATTCTTGATTTAACGGCTTTGATGACATGCGGTGTTCGAACAGAGCGTGGGCTGGTGTTGGTTTTTACATCTCATGTCTCCTCAAACAGTTTTATGCATCGGTAGACAAACATGCGGCTAATCCCTGGTGGCCGGAACGTTTTGAAAATTTCGCTTTTTTTGATTTCACACTAGAAAAGCGCTTTTACAGCGATGAGGTTCTCATTATCTGACCACTCCATGATGACAGTTGAAACAATTTTAAAATCTCGTTACAGACTAACGCTATTGAGGTTAGCTTTCAAAACCCATATGACATTAACGGGGTATGTTCAGTCCTACTATAGAAATGGGTGTGTTCAAGGTATAACAGTCTTTATGCTACCCTCAACATACTCTGTAGATTATGATCTAGAACTTCAAAGTAAAATCTTGGAATTGTAAGGTTTCTCCTATAAATAAGATTAATACATTTACTCGTAGTTTAAGACTGTCATAAATCCTAATGTCATTGAAATCTAGAAAAATTTAACGTTCCATTTTCTTGATCGGGAAATATGAGGACTATATGAAACCATGGACAGATCTGGTAAAATTTAAGTGGTCTTTGTCCCATGTACGGTTTGATGCCACACATAATATTTTCCAGTCTTAATTCGGTTGGACCCAAAATTGGAGAAACATTGTATGAGGGCTATATAAAGATTTGGACCATTCTGGTCTATTTCAGCAATGGTTATCGTGTATGCAAAAAAATAATTTACCAAATTTCATTGAAATTTGCCACTGTTAGGTCGGTTTGACCATAGGGTGAAACGTTTGTATTAGGACTTTATTAAAATTTCGACCAATTTCTTTAAATTTAAATAGCATCGTTAGCCGTAAATAAAAAAATGAGCAATATTCCATTAAGATTGGCTTATATTTGTAACCAACACTTTGATCAGAAGAATAAATGGACAGACGGTCAGATGGACACATTTAAATCTAGTCCGAGAATAGTCCTAAGTTGATCGGTATAATTTTTACTGGGTCTTTCAAACTGGCTTCCCAACGTTACCAATATCTCATGATATAAAAAAATAAATAACATTTTTTCTAAAAAAAAATTTGGGAATTTATGAGATCAAATGCAAACCATACGGATAAAATAAGAAAAGGATTTGTAAAATAAATCCGCTGTTATCAAATGAAAAATCTGGTTCAAAAATTAGTAAAAAGTGAGGTACGAAAAAGAATCTCATTGTTTTACCACTCCCGAAATGCAAAATAAAACATTAAAATCCTTTAACCCTATAATACAAATGAACATTTCTAAATGTTTTTTATTAGAAAAGATTTGTCAATTAGTTTGGTTTGTTATTGTGTCTGAAAACTGCTAGTTCGTTTCTCTCAGAATGTCATTTGATTTCTAGTATAGTTGTATCATGCTTTTTATCTAATTTTCATTTAAAAATTGAACTACGAAAATTCCGTTGCAAAAGAAGAATATCGTTGTCATGACCGAATGTTTTCCATCGTAACGAATATTCAGTTCGACATTCCCCTTAATATCAACAAAGAATTATGCACACTATAAATACATCATTCATACCAATGAAATGCGAAAAAATATTTTGTTGCCACAACTGGTGTTCTCTGTCTGTAGGAAATATAAAAGAAAAAATCAGAGTTTATAAATAAAAAACCAGCTTCAAAATACAAAACACTATCTTCAAAAATGTTATTGTACCAGCTCGGTTCTGGCGATCTATACTCGTATTAGACTCTGACTTCTATAGGGATCTAGGCTCAGTGGCTAATACCGGCCCAGAACAGCACTTTTAACGCGATGAAATTTAAGGCGGGAGGGTTACATTTGATCGCGTATTCCATAGTATCGCCGTATAAAGTTCTTGTATAGAATGCCATCTTTTACTAAACTCTTCTAAGAGGTAAGGTTTTTGAAAAAAATATCAGGTTTACACAACAAAAATCCAAGATAAAAACCTGTGTTTATTTAATATTTCTCAGCATTTATTAAATGCTTACTTTAGTTGCTTCATAAAAACTCGAGCTTCTAACATTCAATAAGAAAAATACATTTAGTTAAGGACTGTCATAAATCCTTATGTCATTGAAATCTAGAAAAATTTACCCTTCCATTTCCTTGATCGGGAAATATGAGGGCTATATAAAACTATGCACAGATCTGGTAAAATTTATGTGTGGCATTAAACCCATATAAGGTTTAATATCACATATAACATTTTCCAGTCATAAGTCGGTTGGATCCAAATTTGGAGGAACATTGTATGGGGGCTATATAAAGATTTGGACCATTATAGTTTATTCACCAATGTTTATCGTATATGCAAAAAAAGAATTTACCAAATTTCGTTGAAATTTGCATCGCGTGAAACGTTTGTAATAGGGCTTTACAAATATGTGGACCTATGGTTTTCAATTTAAAAAGCATCGTTAGCAAAAAACAAAATAATGAGCAATATTTCATCAAGATTGGCTTATATTTGTAACCTTTACTTTGTTAAGAAAAATAAATGGACAGACGGTCAGACTGACATATCTAGTGCAAAAGAAAACATTAATTTCCTTTAACCCTAAAACACAAATGAACATTTCTATTTTTTTTTATTAGGTCATACCACATTGTCACAACTGGTGTTCTCTGTCTGTAGGATATATAAATGGAAAAATCAGTGTCTATAAATTTAAAACCAGCTTCACAATACAAAACACTGTCTTCAAAAATGTTTTTTTTTTGAAAATATTTGTCAATGAGTTTGGTTTGTTATTGTGTCTGATAACTGCTAATTCGTATCTCTCAGAATTTCATTTGATTTCAAGAATGGTTGTATCCTGCTTTTATCTTATTTTCATTTGAAAATTTAACCGTAGTATGTTGACAACTGCTATGCAAATATTTACCACTTTGTCATCCTACTCAAATTGAAATCCTCGAAGTGCCAACAGTAGGCCGTGTCGGTTTATCCGAATTACAAACCCACATCTGTCCGGCTATAACGCTGAAAACAGGTAGATAGCCTGCTGAGCATTAAGCGATAAATTGAAAATGATATTGCCAACTTTTTGTGTATGCGCACGAACGAAAGAAGAAGAAGAAGCAATAGAAAATATTTATCACTCGTCCTCTGTGGATGAAGATGATGGCGATGACGCCAATGACGATGATATGATAAGTGATTTCGTCACAAGTGCCAGAATGAAAACATTGTCACCAACACACGTAATCGAGGATGAGGATGAGGATAATAATGATGTTGATGTTTGGCAAAATCATCGACAATATCAACAAACATAAATATACGCTGTGTCCATAGGCTGCCTGTCCATCCGTCCGTCCGTCCGCCCGGCAGTTGGTGCAATACATGGATGTTTAACTAAAATGAATGGCTCATGTGACTCGAGACAGTCGAAGAGAAAAAAGACACATTTGCTTGTTCATATCGTAATGTTGTTTATTCTGTTTAGAAAAATATTTATAGCCGGCTGCGTCATTATTTAGCGTTTGGCCCGCTGCCTGTGTCTGCTGCTGTTGTGGTCGATGCCTTAATTATGACCACTGCAAACAACGCGTCGCACAATCGCATGTGTGACAATGACATAGAGACCGATTCATCGGCAGAAACCACCATGGAGACATAAACCAACACACACATATGTGTGTGTGCCGACGACAGTCATCTTAAAGATACCTGGAATATCTTCAAGCTACATGCATGGGACAATACAAGATGTGAGCGTACAGTACGTTAGCACTATTTATCGCAATTGCTGTCGCTATAAATGGATGGTTAAGGAATTTCAAGAAGTGAAACCACTTCGAATGTTTTGTGGCCATACGGGCGACCCCACGTCCTCGCACATCCTTTCTTTGCCAGCGTCTATCATTTATCAGGCTGATATCATTTGTTTGTTCAGCCTGAGATGCTAGCGCTAAGCCACATCTGAGCATACGTATACGTAAGTACATACTACGTATGCACGTCTGTCTGTACGTAGTACGTACCTTACGTCCGTATAAATAATACTTGTTTAGATGAATGCACAGTGCAGCGCACAGCACTCTACTGCATTGGACGACTACTTTCGTGCCTATCAACAATTTTCGTTGTTGTTTTTTCTTCTTCTTATTATTATTATTTTTTTTATTTGAGCATATAAATTATTTTTACGTCAAAGGTTTGCAAAAGCGAAGACCATACACTCATACATACACATGGACATAAACGTGCATGCTATTGAAAAACAAAGGAAAAAAACAGATTGAAAATGAAAATCTCGGTTTGTGTCGTTAATACTATGACGCCGATACTTTGGCATCACACTCGACTGTGGCCGACACACCAGCAACAGAAACATGTGTTTTGCCTGCCCGGTCTTGTGGTCGTGTTATATTGGGGACATTTCACTTGAAATAGGCCAAATCTCCAGGGTTTTTCTTTTCCACTAGGAGTTTTTGGGAAGCAGGTGATGCAAAGACGAAACCGTCTAGGTCTTTACTAAGATATCCCGAGAGTGTTTTAGGGATCCCAGGCACTCTAAGATCTATGTTGGTAAATTAGCAAGGAGTGATTCAGACAGAAAATCTGGACAACGGAATGTCTTTTATACCCTACACCGAAGGGTAGATTATATAAGTGTAAATGCATTATGGTCATAAGCTGTTTGGGATTGTAAACGAGCGAAGTCGGCTCAGGGAAAAAGAGTTCCCCTTTTAGGCATTAAAAAAATGCCCTGTAATAAGGTAAAAAGTCCTTTTTTGGGAATTTGCATAGCAAATAATAATTTTTTGGCGACAAACAATGGTGAAAATACCTCATGGACATTTTTAGCTCATGTGGCCCAAAAAACGTACCATATGGTCAAAAACGGCGATTAGTAGTCAGGTTGAACATATACATAGGTACCTAAATTAAAGCAAATTTTGCTAATAAATCAAATATAAAGTAAATTTGAAATTTTAACTGAGACTACACAGTACAACATTTTTTAGGTGATTGATTTGGGGCTTAATTCTGGTAATCGTTTGTGAAAGTAGCCCCAAAAAGAAGAACTTCTGCATCATTTTGTTTTCTTTTTGTTTTTATTTATATTTATTTTCATTCATTGTACTATATTTTGTCTTATACATAAATATGTCTTTGACCTTACTGCAGTATTGTATTGAATTTCTAAAAAAAAAGGAATATCAGCTCTAAATTGAAGGGATGATTTTTTTTTGTATTTTGGTTCAACTTTTCTTTAAGTATTTCACCTATTAATGAAGTTGGTCATTTAATAAAAATTTAAACAGCCGCTATTTGGCTCTATAAAAACGTTACTTTTATAGGCCACTACCAAACGAAGGTATTACTTTATATAAAGTCCAGCTGCCCTACCAACCGAACTTGCTAAAAATTAGAATGGTCAAAAACTAGAGAAGATGGAACATATTTATACGGCAAAATATGTAACGGATCGAAAAAAACATTTATCCCCTACACATGTTTGAAGCAAATCCATTTCATGACTCTTTGCCTCATTTGAGCCATGCTCTTCTGTGCGACAGGTTAACTCGAATAATATTTTCCAAAACTGCCTATGGGATTGAAAATGGGCCATACTGTCACTCCCTTTCTGATACCTTCCACACAAATGTACCATTAATACTTTTGGTAATCTTGCGATATGGTTAATCCCATTTTCATGAACTCACTATTATTCAATACCAAAGAATGAAATTAAATGCCCCCACCCAACCTGTTTGTTTACCCGGTTTTTTGCTATCGTCTTTTCTGGTTTTCGGTTTTTTGGTTGTTGTTTGTAAATGCAAAGTGAATTCAAAATATCCTAGTGCGGAATACATGACTATCAAAACTATTTAAGCTAGACCCACTTTTAAGTGTACCGCTCTACTCAGAATACGATATTTGTCTGTCCGTCTGTTGTCATTTTAAAGCTTGAGTTTAAACAACAAGTCGCAAGTGTTGTCTGATCTTTATGAAACTTCCAAAAGTAGGTCTGTTAGATAAAAACTTTTGGCTTTTAAAAAAATCGGAAAATTATAAATAATATCTTCCACACATATGTTCAACCGATTTTATGTCTTTAACTCTAGAATCCACATAGAACATGCAATATTGTTGAAATTGGGTACAGTTCATTACGATCGATCAGTAATCAGTTCAGATAAAAATGGTTCACACTGGTCTACGTGTTGATATAGCCCCAGTGCAAACATCTCTCCCGATATAACATACCACAAATCTAGAACATCTATTTTAATTTCGATTTTAATTAAATTTGGTATGGTATATTTTGATTGATAAACAATTAACTTTTTAACGATTTGAGTTTATTAATTGATATTAATTGGTATAGTCCCCGTTAAAATTGTTTGAAGCCAAAAAATGGCTTCCCATACATAAGTACATGGACATATGGCTTCAAAATAACTATACTTATATAATGTTTTGTATAAAAATAAAATTATTTTTGCAGTTTGGCTAATATTGGGGGCGGTATCATATCCGAAAGTTGGACCAGTTTAAACATGGACATATGGGTACCAAAAACATAAATTTAAATATGACATTATTTTAAAAATCTGTATAAATTTTGAGCTGTTCCAGGCCACCACTACTTTGCTTCTGATTCGAAAATAATTTCCATTCTTAGGCAAAAGGCTAAACCCGGAACGACGATGAATGCCCCAAGCTTTTGATTACAATATTTTGTTTTTTTAGACTTAATAACTTCCGGTAATAAAGGGTGTCTAAAAATAAGGTATCATTTAAAAAAGATTTAATTTCAAATGTTAAAAATATCTGGAACAGGGATTAAACCGGCTCAAGATCATCTATATTTAAATATAACATTATTTTAAAAATATTAAATAGAAGACAAGTTTTTAACAAAATGGCAAAGTGACATTGATTTTCGTGGCTGCACACTACTTTTTATCATGATTTCGGGTCCGTGACAACCCTTTTCAGAAAGCCTTGCTGCAATTATTGAAAGTGAAACCGAACTCTATAAGGCCAGGCTCTCCACAAACGAATGAGAACTACTGTTGTAAACCTTACTTTTCAAGTTTTCTTCACACAATTGCCCACGAAAATACAAATCACTCTAGCCACCTCTAAGGAGACTCCACATCGAGAGCCATCAATAGATTTCTTTTACAACAACGTGTGTGTGTGTGTTGTAAAAAGAGTTTAGTTCACTATGTCCACTTGTGTGCCGTGCCGTGCATGTACGTATGTTTAGCTCGTTTGTTTTATTTCGGTCTGTTGCTTTTACACATTGAACAGGGATTCAACCGGCTCAAGACCTCTTGCTTCTATATTTAAATAGAAGACAAGTTTTTAACAAAATGGAAAAGTGACATTGATTTTTGTAGCTGCACACTACTTTTATCATGATTTCGGGTCCGTAAAAATATCTTTATTTAAGTTTATGACAAATAGGTTTTGCTTAAAAATTAAATTGTTCAAGTGACCCCCCCCCCCTACTGGCTCGACCGACTCCCAATTTGTTACCAAAATTATCAATCATGTTTTTCTATACTGTTGTGAATGGTTGATATTTGCTCGACAATGTTGGGTTTAAGCTTTCAAACTGTTGTGGCATTTTTGCTGTACCCTTTCGATTTCAAAACAACCAAGGTGGTGTCAAAGTATCTTAGTGGCTAATTTACTCATCCTCTTAGAGAAGTAATGCGATTTTCGAACTTTTCTTTCAAAAGATCCGTTGTTCCTCTTGTGGTGGGACAAGTGGCCCTATTCTGTTGAAACCACATATTCCCTACGTCTAAATTATCAATTTTACGCCACAAAAAGCTTTGGATCTTCTGCTTCTTTTTCTTCTAAGGATTTATATTGACCGTAGCCGCATTTCCTGTTTGTTTTCAAAAAAATATAGTCTTATGATTCCTCTGGGATGCACCAATCATAACCTTTTGTGGCTGTAATTAGTAGTTGCTCTAAGATAACTCATGGATTCTCGTTAGCCTTCTTGAAGTAGCCATTGACTGAAACTGGGCTTCTTCGGTGAATATTATTTTGTTTAAAAACGCTAATTTTCCTCTTGTTTTTCGATAGCCCAAGAAACGAAATTAAAACACGTTGTTCCTTACCGAAATGTATTTAAAATGTGAAAATAAAAATTTAATTTTAATATAAAAATTACAAGTAGAAAAAATATGGCATCTAAATTAAAATGATACCTCAGATTTAGATTTAATGTAAACCTGCCTTAAGCTACTCTTAGTTTTATCTTCTTCTTTTTAGGTAAACTATTAAATAAAATTCAAATTGTAATAGATTTTCGAACGAAATTGCAAAAATTACCTCTTAGTTTAGAGTGTTGATTAATGCAAAGAGCGTATCTGTTGGCAACACCAATTATTGGTGCCAAACATGTACTTATAATAGTTGTGTTGCCATAACCACCAGATGTGGCAAACAATAGCTTTACTCAATTCGGTTGGTATAACCTACTTATTGGTTGTGAGTACTGTACTATAATCACAGCTATCATCGCGTCGCACTGTGTAACCATCAATACCATGGAATGTTGTTCATTGATTTATTTCTCTCTGTCATACGTGTTCCAGCGTTTCGCTGGGTCTCATCTAGGAATCGAGATATATCGATTTGAAGTTAGTAAGTATCGTATAGGGGAATTTGTCACGTTTTAGGCTCTTTTGTTTGACATAACTCGAGAACCACTCGTCCGATTTAGCTGAAACAAATTTAGAAAAATTAAGAATTACAATTCCTCTAATCTGTTCTTAAACCGTTTTCCTACTTAAGCAACAGTTTCGCAATTATAAATAAATGTATGAAAAAAAAAATTATTTTTGCCTAAAAATTAAAATTTTTTTTTCATGCGCTTATTTTTAACTTGGAAACTATTACTTGTAAAGGAAAATAATATATGAACAGATTAAGGGAATTGTAATTCTTGGTTTTTTAAAATTTATTTCAGCTAAATCGGACGAGTGGTTCTCAAGTTATGTCAAACAAAAGAGCCAAAAACGTGACAAATTCCCCTATACGATACTTACTAACTTCAAATCGATATATCTCGATTCCTAGATGAGACCCAACGAAACGCTGGGGCACGTATGACCTTTTTTTGACCGATATAACTTTCCCCGGTGGTTTCATCCCAAACCGATTGTGGCTGTCGCACAGTGTTATTATCGTTACAGTCTCCCTAAAGACTATTTTAGTTCATCACTTCGTCGGCACATGTTCTTGAGACTTCTCTCAAGGCAATTTCTTAAGCAATGCCCCCTATGCGCTGTTTATATTTAACACAATATGATGTTATTATTATATTTATTTTTATACTCATATACCCTCGTATGTAATTACGTACTATTTACGACGTTATACTAAGTACTCGTAGCTCTAAACATCCATACTAGCAAGAAAAAACTCACAGTCGTTGCCAAGTAATCGTGGCTGCAACACTCGCCACACTCATTCTGGTGCATATTTAAGCAAAATCGAAATTATACTATAGCGCACTGCACATGCATGCATACATACATACATACTTGTAGACATGCCCACTCGTGCTTTATTGCATTTCTTGCAAATACAAATACAAAAAGAAAAATTAAATATTTCATTTACATCATATTGGGCAAAGGCGAATGAAAAAATATCAAAAATATTTATTTATTTAAGCTGAAAATAACAGAAATTTATGTCGTCATTGTTGGTTGGGTTGTTAAGACATGAGGCACACGTTTTTTTCGTTTGCTTTAACGTGTGGAAAAATATCCACACAGAGAGTGACTGTGACGTGTCAGTGACTGAGCGTGTGTGTGCGTGCCATGTAGATTTAGGTTGGATCCGTGGTTGCGCACTCGCCGACTCCAGTAGCTGCTTATTTGGTTGCAGCATCTTGCCTTGCTTCATGCACCTACTCATAAAGAGACAGATTGGCAGGCAGACAGACAGACGGACAGGCAGTGGCGGACGGACAGCCAGTAAGTGTTACAACAACTTTTTTGTTTTGTTGTGTTGGTTTTTTTTTTGGCAGAGTTAGTTTCGCGCCTTTATTAAAGATTTTCCAAATATTTATTAAGCTTTGTATGTTCCCCTCCCCCCCCCTCAATTTCATTGGGTTTTCTTGGTCTCGACAATGTATGGCTGATGTCTTCTTTATTGCTTTAGCCGGGGTCTTGTGCAAAACGATAAATGTGATAAAGTAATTGTCGTCGCTGGAGATTGACTCATCGTCATCGCCGTCGCAGTTGCAAGCTCTCGTCATTGTCGAAGAGCATTATAAACATTAATAGTTTAGTTTTAGTGGGTATTTATTTCTGTTTGTTTTTTATTTTCGTTCGTTGCACGATTATGAAAATATTTGCCATTTTTCTCTGCTCATGCTTCATATTAAGGCGTTGTACCCTGATGCGTATGAACAATTTTATTTAAAAAAAAAACATTTCGTTGGCTTTTCTTACGCTGTCAATGTTTTCATTCGGATTTTTTATTTTCAAATAAACAATTTCATAATACAAATATTGGCGCCAGTTGGTGGGATAAATTAAGTTTGAAAAAAAAGAGTTACATAAGGGTAACATCTTTCGAGCAGTGCAGCTAAGCAGTTCCGCTAACGTTGGTCTATTTCGGTCCAACGCTGTCAAGATTTTTTTTCTAAAAAAAAAAAAAAAAAACAATTTCATAATACAAATATTGACGCCCGTTGGTGTAATAAATAAAATGTGATAAATAAAAAAGGAACTTAAATTAGAGTTACATATTTCTAGCATAGCTGTGAAGTTTCGCTAATATAGGACTAGTTCGGTCCGACGTCAATCCTGGCACTTTGAACGAAATTAAAAATTTTGATTCCAGCTAAGTAGAAGTCACTTCAAAACTTTTATTGAAGGTAATTTAATATCAGACCAATACTCTGGTCATGTCTCTATGCTAGTGCGACCAAAAATTGGGGTTTTCAGAAAAACGGCATTTTGGATGTTTTTCAAAACCGACAGCAATAATTTTACTTTTTACTTTAAGCTGTGTGAGAAAAGTTTACAGTTGTTTTAAGACTATATGTCCATGTTTACTTATACTGCAAACCTCTTTCGGCCCCCAGACAAAAAAATTAGCCATTTTAACTCAAACTGGTCCAAGTTTGGTTAATTGTCTCTTTTTATATACTCGTGCCATACTAAATTTGATTGAAATTAAAATGAATTTTCTGAAGCGGTTTTATGTAATACTCGTATAAAGAGAGATCTTTGCTCTGGGACCAGTATGACCCATTTTTTCTCTGAGCAGATTGCAGATCGATCATAATGAACTGTGCCAAATTCATCAACACTACACGAGTATGTACTATATTGCTTCTAGCGCTTAAGACTTAAAATTGGTTAAACATATGTATATAGGAGCTTTATCTAAATTTTAACGGATTTTTTTTTAAAGTCAACCGCATCAGGCTTTTATCAAAAAACGTACGTTGCCCAATATCATAAAGTTCGGACAAAACTTGCCACCTGACGTTTGAAAACAAGCTTTAGGTAAACAGCAGACGACCTAAGTGTCTTAAAGGCTTGCTCTTTTATTTTTGGTAGTTACGTATTCCGTAATTGAAAAATAATCAATTTACTTTGCTTTTACATACAACAGCTAGAAAACCCTAAACCGGAAAACCCAACAGCAAAAAACCGTATAAACCAATAGGTCAGATTTTCGCCATTTTGGGAAACGGTCAGGTTTTTTTTTAGCTATTTTTGAGACTCCGTCTGTGGGGTTTGGATATAATAACCGGAATATCGGTTTTCGGTGTTGGATACTCTAACCCCTAAATTCTGTTTTCTACGGTTCAATTGGTTAAAACTCTTTAAGCCGTACTTGACAATAAACATCACTGTGGGGACACTGTACCCTATACACATAGCATGCTCGATGCTCCCTGTAATGCGTCGTGCAATCATTAGGCCAATATTGACTTTAGGAATAAAGTAACTTTTATTAGAAGAGCACATATCTTTAAAGTATCTACAAAATAGTGATACTCATCACACCGACGACTTACTTAAGTCCCGCAGCATTCCATTTGAAAACGAGTGGTCTCTTAAATCAGTCAACTGTGTACGATATAGTTTTTATACTAAGTCTGGTCCACAAACTAATCGCTCATGGACATAGCTCCGAAAATAGTTTTTGGGTCTAATGACCGCCCCCAAAAGGGTCAGAGAAACTAATAAATATGCTTTCAAAGCGGACTGGTCAAAGCGAAAGGTTCAAAATAGGAGGCGATGACTTAAAAAGGTCACAGAACTTTAGCAGAATAAGAAGGAGTTGAAAACTTTGGTGCAAGTTTACCCTAAGTCTACGGTGTCGCAAACATAAGTAGCCAAGTTTCCTATACTGCAAGATTGTTTGGGTTATGAGGGAGCTAACTCCATTATAATAACTTTACTCCATAATAACTCTGATTTTCTTTCTACAAAATGTGTCATATAAAACTGAATAGAAAAATAAAAAAACACAAGTGAAAAAACACTTACACACAGAGAACAGATCCCGTACCACAACCGATTTCTTTGCCGACCGAATGGTTTAGGCTGCATACAACTCGGGTATTCCATCAGTACAAAACTGAATGCTAGTTGGTCCTCTGTTATTCTAGTTTTTGTTGTTGTCGCGGCAAACCATACTGGGGTGACAGCCCTTGGCCGAAGAATTGCTGCGTCGGGTCGATCCGGTGCGTAGAACCGGCTGTCGTGGGATCGTAATTGGAACTGAAGTATCGGTTGAACATACGAAGTATCCGAACCTCCAGAAATGAATATTTGAATCCAAAAATCCACATATCGCTTTTGTTCAACAAAAAGTTTTAAAATTTACTTTAAAGGCAAATAAGAGTACTCGAAAACAATAAACAACCTGTTTTTGGGTTATGATGAAATTTTTAGTTATCATCAGCAATAATTGGTAACAACAACAATATGTTTGCGAAAACAACTAAATGGCTTTTTCGCTTTTTCATTGGTATGACCAATCAATTAGTTGTAAAGGGTGTTATTTATAAGCGTGTGGTTTTAAATCTGGATACACTTTTTTTCGGATTAGATATTTTTGACAGCTGTCACTTGACTTTTGCTCAATTTGGCGAAACAACGTTGGCAAATCGTGGTGAATAGGCCTAAAACGAGATTGCCACCGATCCTGATTTTTACAAGAAAATTTTGTTCGACGATGAAGCTCGCTTTTGGTTGAAAGGATACTTTAAGAACCAAAATTGTAGCATTTGGAGTAATGAAATTCCACAAGCCATTGTTGACACGCCGTTACATCCTCAAAAAGTCACTGTTTGGTGTGCTCTATGGGCAGAGGGAATCATTTGTCCATAGTTCTTTAATGTGGTCGATGTGGAACGCTATAGAGTCATGATCAATGACTTTTTCGTGCCTGAATTGGAGGATGTTGATGTATACCACCTTTAGTTCCAACAAAACGGCGCTACATGCCATACAGCCAGCGAAACAATCAATTTATTGAAGGCATCTTTGGTGAGCGCATTATCTCGCGTCGTAGGCCTGTGGCGTAACCTCTAAGATCGTGCGATTTATTTTTGTGGGGTTATGTGATGTCGCTTGTCTACGCAGACAAGACTGATACGTTTGATGCCTGGGAAGCGAATACTCGGTGCGTTATTGATGACAAACGGCCCCAAATGCTGCAAAAAGTTGGACTCTCGGCTGGAATTTATTCGAGCAAGCCGTGGCGGCTAGTTGCCCGCAGTAATTTTTGGTAAACCCTTTTCTTTATAAAAAAAAGCTACATTTTTGGTCATAACATTAAATTATATGCATTTTCATTCTTTTTGAAAACCACACGTCTAAAAAAACACCCTTAACACTGCCATACGATGATCATATTTATCATCTAGTGATGTGTCGAACCTAAGTTTTTCTTTTGACACAGATGTTTTGTATTTGCAATCGATTTTCGAAATTTTTCCGGCGACTTTACAATTTGAAAATGTATGCTCTCTGTAAAAAATGCATTAGCCTTTCGGAGATGGCGTTAAATAGTTGCTTCCTGTCAGTGAGTATAAGAACTGAATCGTGCATAGTTCACAGATTTGAGAGAGGTTCCCCCTAGTTATCCTCTTTCAGTTTCTAAGATTTTTGTATTGTTTTCCATATCTTCTTGCCAATCTTAAAGTAGATCAATCTCGAACCATAAAAGATGACTTGGTGGTGGTCCGAGTACTAAAAATCGCAAATTCTTTTTGCTTATCGTTAAGGTCGCTGTCTCCAAGAGCACAGTGGCCCTAATGTGTGTCATTGTGAGGTTACTTGAAAGGAAATAAATGCACGCTCCACCAAAGAAATGAGGCGGCTATGGTGATTACCAAAACAACTCCATTAAAATTCCAGTAGCTAACAACTGAAATCTTTTAATAAAAGATCTCAAGATACAGGCCAGTCGATTATCTTTTGTCTTGAATGAAATTGTATGGAATTAAGTTAAATACTACATCAATAAATGTAAATTAATAACCCCACAAACAAAGCGAACAGAATAAAAAACAATAATCCACAGCAACAAAAAAAACAGAAACAACAAACGCCAACACCGCCACTGAGGAGAAACAATAAAAATATTTTTAAATTAAATTCACACCATATTAAAAGCATAATTCCAAGATAACAACGGACGGTTTCACTTAAGCGCCACACACGGCAAAGTGGCGATTTACAAAAACAATAGCAACAACAAAAATCAGAAAAAAGACGAATGGATTGAAGAATTATGCGGAGCAAACATAAACATACATGAGTAAAAAAAAATACGACGACCGATCGACCAACCTACCCAGTTATTTTTTATTAACTCTTATTTCTTTCATATGTTTTTTTTTATTTTAAAAAAATTATTAACAAAACAAACACACACACATGCGCTGACACACTACATGACATATACACGACATACCCGTAATGTCTAGAAAGACAGCCACACCGATAGGTGGACGAACGGAGGGACGGACGTATAGACATACTGACACAGTCGTACATATTCATGAGTGCTGCCTTAAAGTGTTTGACGAAAAACACCAAAGACAACAACAACAACAACAAATTATGAAGATGAGACAGACGCGTCAACATGATCATTATGATAAATGATGCAAATTTATTTGTTTTATTTCAAATATTAGTTGGCTCTTCAATTTGGTGTTGTTGTTGTTGATTTTAGGTCTGCGGATTTTTGTGCATTGATTTTTTTTTCATCTTCTTCTTCTTCGTTAGTTGTTGGAGGCATTTCTTAATCTTTATATTTCTTTCATAAAGAAGTATTTAAATTTTGATGTCTGATATTGTCGGTCTATCTCTAGTCTGTTGCCTTGTGGCTGTTCGTCGTACAAGCCACAACATTGTTGCCAAAATCGACACTCATCGGCAAGTTCATCAACTTAGCCAACAGCATCATAATATGCAGCAACAGCAGCTTCATCATTGCCAACATTGTCATGACTGACTGCTGGTGCTGCCTGCCGAATGACAAAATCTAAATTCGTCATGTGGAGTTTGCAAATTGAACATTTTAGCTAAGCTGGCTTTAAAATTGTTTAAGATCCGTTCTTTATGATAGGTTTAAGGTGGGTTAAATGCTTTTATATCACAAGGGCTAGGCTACATTAATAATTTTTAAGAATTTTCTAAAAAGAATTGTATTTTCCTAGACGGGAAGAAACAAAAAGCGCCTACATCTCATTATTTTAGGCCTGTTTAGAACTCGAATTATTTATGGTAGCATTAACGGATTAGTTGAGGAACTCTGTGCTTTTGACAAAGTCCTTAAGTTTCTTTCATTCTATGCCCTTGACCTCGTCCAATTCTGGTAAAAAGTCAAAGCCTAAGAATAGGAATGTACTTAGAGCGTTCAAAACCGAAATCGATACCCGATGTTTCGGTTTTTATTACCAAACCCGACAGTTGGTTTTCAAAAATAGCTAAAACCAGACATGTTTACGAAATCTATCTATCCGTCCGTCTGTGGTCTTTTTCAAGCTACTTTTTAACTTCATAAAATATGCAAAGTTAAACTTTTTGGATAAAGGCTGTTGACTTTTTTTGAAGATCTGTTAAAATTCAAAAATAACTCCTTCACTTATGTTCAAACGATTTTATAACATTATCTCTAGAATATAGTAAATCCAATATTGATTAAATTGGGTACAGTGCATTACGATCGATTAGCTCACATAAAACGGGTCCACGGCCATGATTTGCTATATAGATAAGGGTTTGCGATTATTTTTTAAAAATGATTTTGGGCTAGTTTTCACCACTTTTTGCAGCATTTGGGGCCGTATGTCAGCAATATCGCACCGCATATTCTCTTCCAAAGCGTCAATCGTGTCTGGCTTGTCTGCATAGACAAGCGACTTCACATTACCCCACAAAAAATAGTCCAGCGATGTTAAATAACATGATCTTGGAGGCCACGCAACAGGTCTACGACGCGAGATAGAAGTTTCCTTGAATAAACTGATTGTTTCCTTTGATGTATGGCATGTAGCGCCATCTTATTGGAACCAAAGATCGTCCACATCAACATCCTCCAATTCAGGCACGAAAACGTCATAAATCATGGCTCTACGAGGGCGACCGCAAAAGTAACTGGCATAACATAAAAAGAACCGTTTTTTTTGGAATTATTATTATTTATTTTTCAACATAATCACCTTCCAACTCAATACACTTCATCAAACGTTTTTCAAGACTTTTAATTCCATCCGAAAAATAAGATTTTTCAAGACCTTCAAAATATGCCTCAGTTTCAGCAATAACTTCGCTATTGGACGAAAATTTTTTGCCAGCGAGAAATTTTTTTAAATTTGAAAACAAGAAATAATCAGAAGGAGCTAAATCTTGACTATATGGTGGATGCAGAGCAATTTCAGATCGTAATTCGGCCAGTTTTTGTTGAGTTAAAAATGCAGTGTGTGAAGGAGCATTATCTTGATGAAAAAGAACTCTTTTTTCTAAATGCGGTCGTTTTATCTTGATTTCTTCACTCAACCGATCCAATAATGCACAATAATATTCACTATTTATAGTTTTTCCTTTCTCAAGAAAATCAATAAATATTATACCCCTTGCATCCCATTACATTTTCTGCTGACTTAACAGTTTTCGCCTTCTTGGGACCACTTTTACCAGCTTCTATCCATTGTTTTGACTGTTCTTTGCATTTTGGGATGTAGTGATGGATCCATGTTTCATCAACAGTTATGAATCGGCGCAAGAACTCTATCGGATTACGCTGATAAATTGCTAAAAGCTTATCGGGATTGGTCCAACGGACGATTTTTTGGGGCAAAGTCAACAAACGCGGCACCCATCTTGCGGATAGCTTTTTCATGTGGAGTTCATCATGTAAACTACTCCAAACTTGTTTTTCGTCTATTTTAACAATATCAGCAAGATCTCTGAGCTTTATTCGTCTATCTTTAGTCACGTCATTAAATATTTTTCTAATGTTTTCAATAGTAGTAGCAGTTTTCGGTCTTCCAGAGCGTTGTTCATCTTCCGTACTTGAACGACCCATTTTAAATTGTTGAACCCAGGATTTCACGGTGGAGTATGATGGTGCATTATCACCATGAACAGAATCCAATTCATCTTTGATTAATTGTGGCGTATAACCTTTCATATAAAAGTGTTTAATTACCGCACGAAACTCTTTATTTTCCATTTTTCGAAAATTATAAAACTTGTTTACTTCAATCACCTGTAACAAAGAAAATAATCATTAAATATTTCGGAAATTTTGACAGATGGCTTATAAAAGATTGCTTTTAAAAAACAAGATTGCTTTAAAAAAAGTTGCTAGTAAAACAGAAAATGTGCCAGGCCAGTTAGTTTTGCTGTCGCCCTCGTATAGCATTCCCCATTGACCGTAACAATATGGCCAGCTTCATTTTTGAAAAATATGGACAAATGATTCCCTCTACCCATAGAGCACACCAAGCAGTGACTTTTTGAGGATGTAACGGCGTATCAACAATGGCTTGTAGATATTCATTTATCCAAATGCGACAATTTTAACGGTAACGGTCTCAATGTCGGAAAATCTAAGCAATATAAACATGGGCATATGGGTACCAAAGACACAATTTCCAGTTAGACCTTATTTTTAAAAGCTGGTTAAATTAAGAGCTGGGCCCTATTACTTTTCTTCTGATTTGGAAAATAATTTTCATTCCAAGGCAAAAGGCTTAACCCGAAATGTCGATTTATGCCGTTTTTTTACCTACCCGGCAGTTGATTGTGAAAAAAACACGCAATGCCGGGTTTCTAAAAACCCCAGTTTATTTGGACACTCTAAATCTTATGTCTGTCATTGGTAGGCACTGGCAAAGGTAGTGCTCTAACGTTTCGTCATCCTCCCCGCAAATGCTCTTATCTGCTATTCACATTCTGTGTAGATATGCCTGTAAGCCTATGTGTCCTATTAGTACAACGAGGATCTTACTAATCTACATTTTGCACAAGTTCAACAATGTTCTAGTCCTGCACTCATCCAGGTAGCAGGATCTTCGATGTCTTACCAACGGTTTCATTATTTCATAGCGGATGTTTATATCGTATTTTCAACAAGGTTCGCAATCCAAATAAAGCGTAATTTTTAAGTTTTAGCTGAGATTATGAACGGAAGCATGGGCCAAAGGGTAATTTTCCGCTAAAGTAGCATGGTTAGTTGCGTATTGAAGGGTGTAGAGTTCGATCTGGCCAAACTTAGCCATGTTTTTACTTGTTTCGTTTAATGTATGGAAAAAGTTATAAAAATTACATCTAAAGCTCTGCTCAAGAAGCGTGGTCAACATTGATAAGGGATTTTTATACCTTGTCCTACCACACCCTTTAATACAATCTATTCTAAATTCACTTCTTCAATTGTGCGATATCCGTCTGAACATTTATTATTGTAATCAAAGATCAGATCTAAAATACAAGCTGATTTTAAACAAACTTTGCACATTTGTCAGATTTGGGCCGAGAACAAAATTTACTGCAAATCTTCTACGTAAGTCCCTATTCTGATCCCTTCCAGTAATGAATTTTATTACAGATTTATGAGCGACCAATACCCCATTTTAATATAAAACAAAAGTCCTTAAGGATCGATGAGTAAAATAGAAAACAAATAGAAAGAAAAAGAATTTGCACATAAAGGCTCATGTTTCCGGATAACCACTTCACAAAGGTCCCGCCTGCTATGAGTTCCTGCCAGCCACAAATCCGATCTGGCTGAAATTTCCCATGGATCGGAATAACTAACCATACTGGACCCTATTGGACAATATTGGTCCATACTTTCCTATGGCCCACCATGAAAAGATCCTTTGTTAATGGAGTTGATCAAATGTAGTATAGTGAGATAGGAATGCTCTAACTATCATCCCCATCAAATATTCCTACTGACTAAAGGCACTGCTACTCTAGACGTTACAATTTCAGTAGGATCTTGCTTAAACTCCGTACAGATCCGTACGGTATTCGGTATAACTTCGGACAGATTCGTCAGGTATCTGGTATTAGTTAGCTAACTTAGGGCTAGAAATGTTGCGTGGATATTTGGCTATTGCGCGGCCATATTTTTGGACGTAGCCAATGTTTGGCTGTTGTAGCTTACGCAATCCACTAATTATTTAACTGGGCATCACAACAGCCACATCGGTGGTTTATGTCATAACGACATCATCCGAGCTTTTTTCCTTAAAATGTTTTCATCCGTGGTTCTCGGTTAAATGATCCACAGCTCTAATACCTTGTCGAAGTACTAAAGTAAACATTATTTAGTGGCTGCAGCGATCATGCGGCTTAACATTTCTCAATTATTTTCTTTTAGGCTATGCCAAGTTCTTAAACTTCGCTAACAAGGCACTGAGGTACGGGCCCCAAAGCCGATACGGGCCTTTATATGATGACTTAAATGTAACATCCAGATAAGGCACCATTGTTGCTCTATATACATTTAAATATAAATCAAGTTTGCAATCGTTCTAGTCTGGTCTATCTGTGAGTTAAAACTCAAATAAGTAAAATTTCCTTTAAACTTCAAATACAAAGTTTGATTTCATACTTATTTCTTATAATTATTTGAAAAATAAGGCCTGAAACTTTTACACGACTCACAGTGCTCCGTTTCTATACTACGCAGCATTGGACAAAAATAGAAAGAGTTTTCAGAATACTCGTACAATGAAACTTCATTTCTAAATGCATTATGATACGCTAGTTTCAAAAATGTTAGTGGTTTTTATGTAACATTCCGAGTTTTCTTGTAAATTTTTTACTGAATCATTTGGCATATCTGCTGCATTAATACGATGAATTCGCTTTTTTCTTTTAATAGACAATAGTCCAAACTATTTTATTGTGCACAAAACTTTCACTGATTTTTTTTGTGTTTTTTGTTTTTTTTTCAATCAGAAATTTGAGAATTTTCCGGGAAAAATTTTATCATAGACACTTTATTAAAAATGAAAATCAAAATGAATCGTAAAAAATTGGCTAAGATTTCATTTCTCTAATAGACAAAAGTCTAAACTAAATTATAGTGCAAAAATTTCGCGGAATTTTATAATTTTTTTTTCACATTGAACAGGGATTAAACCGGCTCAAGACCTCTTGCTTCTATATTTAAATAGGAGACAAGTTTTTAACAATATGGCAAAGTGACATTGATTTTCGTGGCTGCACACTACTTTTATCATGATTTCGGGTCCGTGACAACCCTCTTCAGAAAGCCTTGCTGCAATTGTTGAAAGTAAAACCGAACTCTACAAGGCCAGGCTCTCCCCAAACGAATGAGAACTACTGTTGTAAACTTTACTTTTCAAGTTTTCTTCACACAATTGCCCACGAAAGTACAACTCACTCTTGCCACCTCTAAAGAGACTCCGCATCGAGAGCCATCAATAGATTTCTTTATTTTTTTTTATTTTAACATCAAAAGTTTAAAGTTCATCACATATTTTTCATAAAAATAATATTTATACAATTTAAAAAAAAAGAGAAATATCTAAATTTGTACCACTCCTTAATATTTTTAAAAATTAAAAGCCAATTCGATACCATCTTTAAATGCGCCTTTGACATAAATTTTCGTTCAACGACTCAGGAACGAAACTACTTATACAATATCACTCACTCATCACTCACTTTGAATAGCTCTGGAGCCCAAAAAAACTATTTCTCCGGAAAAATATTTGCTGATTTTTCTTAGTAGGACTATTACCTTTAAATTGAAAAGAAAAAATTTAAATTCGAAACTGGTCACTTTCTGATTTTTGGCATTGAAACGGAGCACTGTGCTACTACGTAAAATGCATGTAATTCTTTGATTTTCTGAAAAGTGCAATCTAAGCCTTCTGACAAAATTCTACACAAAATCCATCAAGAACCTAATGGTTTATCTACTTATTTTGATACTATAAGGAAACGGGCTTCGAAAAAACTCCAATTACCCATTACTCATCCACTGCATCTTTAATATTAGATCATGCTAAAAATATTTCAAATTATATAAAAAAAACACTCGCATATTAGGGAGGTTATTATTACAAAATATATTCACTTCTTTTTTTGTACCTTACTGGTTTTCAGTCGTGTTCCAACTGCTTTGCCCCTAAAATGGGGCGTTGCTACTCCTCCTTTAATGGTAGACCAAACACAGACTACACCTGCCTTACATAACTTTAGCTATGCCGGATTAAAGGCGCTCTTTGGGGTCGACGCCAGTCAAGTAGTTTCAAACAAATTGTCTATTCAAATGCATTTTTATAGTGGCTTATTTTTTTATTGGTGATTTTGGCTCATAACATCTTCTACGTTTTTTTTTTTTTTTGATTTCGCTGTGCTTGCTGTTGAGTCAATATATCAATTTATGTCATCATTTTATGCACGAAACACACAATCAAATCAATTTAATCAAAGGTACTGCCTTTGATTGCCATTGTCGATGTTGATGTCGCCGCAGCTAAGTTTGTTATTAGCAAAAAAATAAGAAAAAATCGCATAAATCATTAAATAATTAAACAGCAACACGGTACAAGATGGAAAAGAAACCAAAAGATACAAAAAGAAAAAAAAAATATTCAAAACCAAACCTCCGATAAACGCCACCGCCACTGTTACCTTCATTATCATCATGATGCTTTTCTAACCGACCGTAAGAAATCCATCAAAGACACGAAGAAAAAAACGTATCCCCGCTGCAGTCAGTTAGCGATGTAACTCTAACGCATAGACAGCAAGAGATTTGCGTTCGTTTCACTATTAAATAAGCATGACTGACTGGTTATTTGCATATATGCATAAAATATTTGCTTGTGCAAAAAAATTCCAAAATAAAAAACAAAATTTCAAATTAAATGCTTTCCAATTTGTTCGAATTGCACCACTCCCATTCATCGGAACGCATCACATCACATTTGCAATAATTTGCCCGCATAAGCGCACATAACGTATGTTGAACTTCTCCAGAATGACAAACAGCATAGGTGTTAACATTGAGATCATAATTTTGTCTTAGTTTTTTTTCTGAGAGCTATTTCACATTTCCGATCCAGCTGTGATATGTCCCTGTACAAAATGTATTTTGAAACTTTGCACAAATTTCACAGATCATAAAAATACTCGTATGTATTGCAAAAAAAATATGAAAATGATTAATGACATGATTGCAGAACTTTCACACACCTACAAGATCCTGTAATAATTAAAAATATATTTTATTAGATGATAGCAGAGATTAATTTATGGTACATAGGGCCAATAAGTTACTGAAATACGATAAAATAGTTTGTTGCTACACGACCTTTAGGACAAATGCTAATTTATTCACTAGTCTTAGCTAATAAATTTAATTGTCAGTTTACTTATATTTTCTAAAAAAAATAAATTAATATTCTTGGCAAGCAATCATTTTGTTCTTATAATTGGTGAGGACAACAAATTATGTATCCATTTCACCGAACGCAAATTACTTACACTATTGCAATTTAAAACCCCTATTGTCGGAAAAGTAATATTTTCCCCTAAAGCATTTAATCCAAATTATATGACTTTGAGCTAAAAATTAGAAGTTTACCCTGTTTTTTTAAATATTTTTTTTGAGAATGTCTGCACACAGAGACTACATTCGTTCTCACAACGAATATTTTTTGTCAAGAGAATGATATAGTGGTAGCGTGTACTCCAAGTATTCCATCAGTAATTTTTAATATACTTATACATAAGTGTACCTATACATCAGTTATTACCATCACTTGTTAAATATATACTCTAGAACAAGCTATAATTACGCTTAAAACTACATATGTGACAGCGCATAGAGAAAAGGACCTAAGGGTAAAAAAATCAATTTTCATTTTTTTTCTTTTTTTTTATGTGGACAACATCTGAACATCGAATGAGACCGATCCCATGCCCCAAAAGTGTTCCCTCCCAGAGATATGCGCGCTTTATGAAAGTGAAGTCGACGATTGTAAGCGCAAATAGAAAGGGACCTAATCTTTTAAATGGCTCTCCTGAACAAAACTGGTTTTCAACCTTAGGTCGCTTTCTATTTGGCTCGTCACATATTAAAAAAATTTAAATCAAGACAAAAATACATTTTTGGAATTTTGGTTTAGACAAGAGCGCATTTGTTTTTTTTTGTTACTTACGTTTAAAGACATACCGAACTTTAAGTTTTCACAACTGGCAGTGCTGACAACCAATAATATGCACTTAATTCCTTTAGTACAATCGCAAAAAATAGTTGTCTGGACAATAATATTATCATAGCTATCATCTTATGATATATATTGGGTGATCATTCTAGGTGTATTTTTTTTTAAACAAAAAAAACAAACAAAAATTCAAATCAAGTGTGGAATCTTTGTTGTTCATTCGAAAGGACATTTTATGCCATTTATTTTTTAAATATCCTTCCTTCAAATGTTAAACGCACCTAAGTCTCAGCGTGTCCATTCGGAAGGTCCAATTTTGAATGATTCGTATGGCGTTCATGACACGCGTAGTGTTGGCTTCGAAACCTGAATTTAAGCTGGTTTGTCAGCGTAGACTTTGGACTTTACGTGGCCTAAAGAAAAAAGTCTAAACTCATAATATCACTTGATCTAGGCGGCCAACTCACCGGTCAAATACGTGAAATTAGCTGCTCTTTGAAATTACCTCTCACTAAATCCATTGTTTGAGCAGCTGTACGGCAAGAGGCACCGTTCTGTTGAAACCAAATACCGTCAAGATTACGGGTTTCAATTTCAGGTAGCAAAAAGTCCGATATCAAGGCGCGATAGCGAACACCATTCAAGGTTAAGTTCCGGCCATTATCATTTTTGAAAAAATATGGACCGATGATTCTACCAGCCCATTAACTGCACCAAACCATGGTTTTCTCCTGGTATAATGACAGCCCTTGAACCTCTGGTTGCTCTTCAGCCCAAATGCAAATATTATATTTATTGACGTTGAGCCAGAAAGGGGTCTCATAACTGAATAAAACGTTGTTCGGAAACAGCGGATCTTCTCGTCTTTCCTTTCCATAAGTCAGTTGCACAATTTGGAGACGTTGTTGCAGTGTAAGTCTTTCTATGATAAAATGGCAAACAATACTGAAAAAGAAAAAAAATAAAGTTTAACTCAACTTACGCGTAAACTCTGAAAAAACCCCTATGGAAACAAATACCTCTAGATGGATCACCCTGTAGAACCCAATTTGCATCACGTTTATAATTATTTTATAATTTAAACAGAGATTGTCGTCGGCTAACGATATCTTGAAATATATTTAAATAGGAAAGCAGGTGTATAAGAACTCATAAAATAACTGCTTTTCCCACTAACACCAGCCACCTCGTCCTACCACAACAAGCCCACTATATATATTCTGATACAATCGTCATTCTTAATTGCCTGAAGAAACCTTTCAACCAGAACTTCAAGCCAAAACACCTGTTTGTTATTTGAAACCATTCCGAAAGCAGATAATAACCGTAATTATAACAACAACAACAAACCGTAATAATTTAATCAAATATCAATCTTAAAACGGGCAACGCTCAGGTATACCCACGTCTAAGCAAGGCAATACCTCATTAATAACAAACACATACATAGGCATACAAGCACACGCAAGGATATCATCATCGCCCTGTACACACACAGTGAACTTTGAAAATCGATGACGTCCTTGGCTTTGAATAGAACAACAACGTCATTACATTTGTAGGTGAGAGAGAAGAGAGAGAATGTGCGAGCTAGGAAGAGTGTGTACCTGTGACGAAGAGGGTGTAAAACACTCATGCACATTTGGGGTTCTCTTTAATTTTCAATTCATTTGCAATCAATAAAATCCGCCTATCTACTTATAATTAGTACATATGAAGATACATCCGTTCGATACGCGTGCTGCGTCCTTAATATGCCGTCATTTCTTTTCGGTCACAGATGCACATGTAACTATTCGTACACATACCCACACCCAATAACGTGTTCTCCTCACGCAAACATGTGTGTGTGTGTGTGTCCATATAGTATCTATCCTTTTCGCTGGTGTTCATCGTCGTCATCATTTGCGTCGTCGTTGTTTCGTTCGTGTTGATAAATCGGCCTGCTTTTGTTGGTGCTGTAGTTCGTGGGCACATTTCGCTTCGGTTCAGTTTGGTCGGTAGCTTTGTTTACATAAATAAAACTATGACGTCAAACATAAAAATGAAAGTTTCCATGCATGTGATGCGAACCCATGTGTGTTGGTGTGTTCGCGCGCTTAGAGACAGAACTGTCGTACTGTAGACAGAAATAATTATGGAGGAGTGTGTGCTCACCACCAACAGGATACACACCAACAGCCAGACGAACATGGCCTGTAGTGTAGTGTATGGCTAAGTGTTTGTTTGTTTGCCTGTGTGAATCCCGTACACATACATGGAATTAAATCACCTTATGTTGTTGTTGTGCACTGAATGCGTAGCAATGTCCTTGAACAGCTTGTTTTTGCTATCGTTGTAATATTTCATCTTTACACCAACTAAAGGGAGAGCAAACCTAGATACAGATAGGGAGAGAGAGGGAGATATGTGAGTAAATGTAGGTTGTTAAAAGAGGGAAATGTACGAGTTATTAGTATGAATTTATGTATGTTATTAGTAGGAATAATTTAAGGAATACTTTCTTCCGTGTTTTATTCGGTTACCGTTGAAAAGGTGTATTAAAGATTGAAGACAGCCACTGACTAAAAAGACTATGTAAAATCAGGGTTTTCACGGAATCAAAAAAGGGCCCAGTGCTTAGGTATTATGGATTTCTTTAAATATTTAATGTAGACAATTGCATAGTGACCTTCTTATTTTTATTTTTATACCTTTGATCATTGAATGAGTTGGAATACTAAGTTTTTCATTCGCTTGCAACATCTCGAAAAATTGATCAAAGACCTTACATTTATAAGACAAAATCTAGCTTTGTTCGCCCGCTGGCGGTAAAACAAAATATGCCAGAAGCCTGTTATTCTGCATGATGATGATTATATTTAGTCTAATGCTGTTTGGGATTGTAATTTGGCAAACTCCTTCCAGAGTGAAAAATTGTTTCGCTTTAAGGAAATAAAGGTACTTGTGAAAAAAAATAAAGTACTAAAGAGTACTTTTTCAACATATCTCCCATATGTGTGGACGAACGATGGCTCAACTTAAGATCGTTAGTAAGGATGCAATAAGGACGCACAAATTGGGGATAGCATTTCGACCCATAGTCATTGGTAGATCTAATCAATAAAAAGGGAGGTATGATAAATTAAAACTAATCAAGTTTCATTACAACTCAATATCTGCATATGTAAAGCGCAAAATAGAAAGGGGCCTAAGGGTAAAACCCAGTTTTGTTCAGGTGAGCCATTTTAAAGATTTAAATACGCGTATCTTTGGTGTACCATCACTTTCATAAAACGCGTATATCTCTGGGAGGGAACACTTGTGGGGCATGAAATCGGTCTCATTCGATGCTCGGATGTTGTCCACATCAACAAAAAAATGAAAATTGGTTTTTTTACCCTTAGGTCCCTTTCTCTATGCGCTGTCACATATAATTTAAAAATCTACCTAAAACATGAGCTCGGCAGAATAAAACTTAGGGGCCAAATAAACGACTCACTTGGTCAAAGCGAACGAGCAATAGTAAATGTGGATATATTAGTACTCAAAATAAACAAATTTGTTTACTTATCTGAAAATTGATTTAATTCAGTATTTTAAATGAGATCGGAGCATAGAATTTATGGACCCAAGTAGCCTAAAAACAGCCTTTGAAGCGATTATTTTGAAGACTTTGCTGGATACAATTAAATTTAAGAGTTTATTGTTTAATATTTCAAATCATTTTCTACATAGTATTTACAAGTTTAGATCTTGTCTGTTTAGTTCCAAAATATATAGCTATATTTATTTAACATTTATTTTATAGCTATATTTTATTAACATGTTAAGGAATATTTACAATTTACAAAATTTATATAATTATTTAATATGACATTCGTAGTCGAAATTTTTAAGGGTGGTTAAATTGTAAGGGCCGATGTCGATTTTGAATAAAACACAAATTATTTAGGAAATTTTTGCCATATCTGTTTATTATGATAATATTGGTATAATTCAATTATGTGCGGAAGAAAATATCGGCCAAATGACCGCCGCGACCTCGGCGGCACAACTCCATCCGATGGTCCAAATTTTCCATGACGCTGAGGCATAATTGAGGTTCTATGCCGTTAATGTGCTGAATTATCTCATCCTTAGGCTCTTGAATTGTTGCTGGCTTATCGACGTCCACCTTTTCTTTCAAAAAACCCCAAAGAAAGAAGTGCAACGGTGTCAAATCACATGATCTTGGCGGCCAATTAACATCTCCACTACGTGAGATAACACAGCCATTGAATTAGTCGCACAAAAGAGCCATTGTTTCATTAGCTGTGTGGCAAGTGGCACTGTCCTGTTGAAACCACATATCGTCCACGTTCACATCTTCCAATTCGGGCCATAAAAAGTTCGTTATCATCTCAAGATAGCGAACACCATTCAGAGTAACTGCCTGACCGGCCTTATTTTGGAAAAAATACGGCCCGATGATGCCACCGCACCAAACAGTCACTCATTGTGAGTCTATTGTTTTTCTTTTGGACTATCATTCGCCCAAACGCGGCAATTCTGCTTAATGACGAATCCACTGAGGTGAAAATGTGTCTCATCACTGAAGGTGATTTTCTTCGAAAATTGATCCTAACTTGAATGCGTTGCTCACTTGTGTATCTTTCCATGGTTCAAATTAAGTTAGTCTGAAATTGAGAAATATCAAATGAAATGCAGTAAAAAGCTTGACGTTTAGTTGTATCGTAGTTCACATTCAACATCGGCCTTAAAATGAAAGCACCCTTTATTTTAATTTTTGTAAGTTTTGAATGATCATCTCCATACCTCTTAACTAGTCTAATCTTCTAGTGTGCTACATGGATCCGAGGGCTCACGCATACAAGGGATCAATAAACGGACATTATGGTCAAATGAAACGACCACTAGTAAATATGGACCCAAACTTAAGCGAATTTCACAACGAATTCAAATATTAAATTATTCTCAAGATGTTTCAAAAGAAGCGTGGTTCATTACTTACGACTTGAAGGACTATAAAAATGTTTGTTGTTATTGTGGCCGATTCCATGGCCTGGATCAATTTAACGACGTTTTTACTTGTTGGTCACTTTGCAATTTTAGAAACCGAAAGGTTTTGGCTTTTGCAGGCTTTTAATTGCCTGCTCATAGAATTCGGCAAGATCGATAACAAGTGTACAAAGACTTGTAGTGGGCAAAACTTAAAATAAAAAAAAGAATAATGTGATAACATAATTTCTAACAAACAATTCTGAAAGTCCACTTTTTGTTTAAATTTCAAGTCACTCAAAGTTTACAATTAATAAATATAACCTTATAGAAAACAAGTAAACACGTCTTTAAGTTTGGCCAGGTCGAACCTTTTATAAACAACACTGTCCATACGAAACTAAAGCGCAAAAAATAGTCCGTTTTTGGGCCTTTTCCACTTATCCGTTCGTTCCTAATCCCAACCCAAACTGCAAAATTTCTGTAAATGTTGATTGGTAGCAAAAGTTGTTTTATATTTTATGACAAAATGAAAAACCATAGTAAATAGCCTGACCTGAGATTTGACGAATTTCCCTCATTTTATCTGCATCCGAAAATTAACCCTCAAAAAAACATAATTTACATGGCACCGGGAATAAGGGATTCCTGGCTAGTTAGCGGAGGAACTTGTGAGACATAAATATTTTCGATCAGTGTTATTAACCGCCAAGAGTAACCGCTGCTCGCAAACGGAATTCGATTTACTTTCAAGTTATTTTGAGATCTTCGCTATTAGTGTACTTATTTATAATTAGTGCATTTATATGAAACTCAAGAGAATTAAATTCCAAGTTCCTTGCTAGCTTCCGTTTATTTTAGATTTGTTTTAATTTTTTATTAAGGTCCCTTGACTTGGTTTTAAACGACAACGTTTGTATCAATTTGCACATTAATGGCAAAATGTTTGCAATGTTTTAACAATATTTTTTCAAACGTTGTACATATTAATATTATACATATACATAATGTTTATAAAACATATAACTTTTCGAGTATAATGGTATGTACAAAAATATTCACTGAATCGCTGACTCAACGACCAATTCAAAAAAGAGGAAATATTGAATTATTTATGTATTGAACTCATATAAGTTTGTTTTTTTTGTTGCTTTGTTCGTGCAATTCATTTTCATCGTCCATAATAAATTGAAACAGAATTGTTTGCAATTAGAAATAAATAAAATGCACACGATAAATATAAATAAATTGAATCACAACAAAATTGAGAATAAAAATAGCCCCGCACTAATGGAAGAACAATTTCAAAATAGAATTAGATGACAATTTCTGTTATGCGGAATCGAATTTAGCGGAATAAATAATTGGAAGAACAACGACACCGGCCAATCGACAACGACCAGCAGAGACAACGACAGCAAACGCAGCAGCAACATCGACACTACAGCAGTCGCCACAACAATGCAACATAAAAATCGACAGCGAACACAACAACAACAACAACATAAACGCCAGCCAACACATGGGAAATAATTGCACTGTTCACACACAGGCAAAAACACATACTCACGCACACACACTCGCACTTGCTTGAGGTGTAATTTATGCCAAGACAAGTCACTCAGGAAAATAAACAGCGAACCTCTATGGAGCAACAACAAGTGCATACGAAATTAAGTTTGACTGTCAGGTCGAAACTTGTATACCCTACACCATGAAATGCGGTTAAATTGTGTTCGTTTGTAATCCCGTGACTAGTGCTAAACTACTGTACCTAAGTTAATTCAAGTGAATAGCCTATCAAACTTGAAGCCTCTTGATTTCCATACAAATATAGGCAAAAGCACTGATACAAGGGCGCTATCCAGTTATCCGCTAGCTGAAGTTATGCGAGAACATACTCGTACTTTGTTTCGCATAAAACTAGCTGAATGATATCTTGCTTAAAACATCTAATAAAAGCCTGTTATTTACCACATCAAAAATGTCATCACACCGATGAGAATCATTCTATTGATCAGTTAATGTAAGGAATTTAAGATCTTGCAACATTGGCCACTATATAAATAAATTTTGCAGTAGTAAAATTAGCAGGATCTCGGCGAAGCGACCATAAATTTCTTTGCCTAGGCATGCCTCCAGTCTTATTAGGCTTGGCACATTTTCAACGATTATAAATAATTTTTCAAAATTTCCTGTAGCTTCTTAACTAAACTAGCTTTATTAGCCTTAGTAAGAAAACACAATAAGCTTTCTAATTTTTTTAACATTAGCAGCTAAGGAAAAAATATGACCTTTCCTGAACTTATTTGAAAAATGGTAACTAGATTTCCCATCAAGGACCTACAACAGCATTAGCTAACGTTAATAAAAAAAACCTGATACTAACTTTAGCAGTCTTAGCAAGAGATTACAAGAAACTTTAAAAATTTTGTTATTGCCTTGTCTAAGAAAAAGCAAGAAAATATTTAAAGTTTGCAACTCCAATAGCTTTCTATAGAATTTTCAATTCAAATCTTGTTAAATATCTCATGTTCAAATCCAATAAACATCCTTTAGGCTGTGTTTTGCTCGTTTAGCTTCGTGAGCAATTATTTAAAGAAAACTTGAAAAGTCAAATTTACAACGGTAGTTCTCATACATTTGGAAATAACCAGGTCTTTAAGAGTTCGGTTTTCCTTTTAACAACTGCTGCGAAGCTTTCTGATGAAGGTCGTCACGGATCCAAAATCGCGATAAGAGCAGCATGGCCAGGAAAATCAATGTTACTTTGCCATTTTTTAAAAAACTTGTCATCTATTAAAATGCAAATGCAGGAGGTCTCGAGCCGAATAATCCCAGTCCAATTCTTTAGGATATTCAAAAAAAATATCCAGAAAGGCTTCCAAAAATAAGCCACCCAAAAAGGCTTCCTTGTGTGTGAAAACAAAAGGCCTCGTAGAAGGCCCCTGCCCTAAAGTTTTGCAAATACCTTACTTATTTTCAAGTGCATTCATAGAGAAGGTCTTATTAAAATCGCTTAAAGGTCCTTCATATGCCTGAAAAATTTGCAAGCTTGAGTTTGTCATCATCCTTTTATACCCTTTTTATACCTTTGGTTTGCATGGCCTCGGCTAGATACTCGTGAGTGTTGCAAGCGGTATAAGAAATAAAAATGCCTTACTTTTATGATGCAGGTTATACTCGTACATACTGAACGCACTAGCTCGAGAACAAAAGGGAGAGTTGTCTCGAAATTGCTGATAAGTGTTTCATATGTGCAAAAATGTATGTTTGGACATTAGAAAGGGTCGGCAACAAATATGTTGCTAAGAATAAAAACAGTCATTGGTATACAGTTTAAATTGATATACTTATTATTGATAACTTTGACATAAAGCTAGGCTAAGTCAAATTTTATAGGATCCAAAAATAGTTTAAGGTGACCGTCCATGGTAAGGTAGAGAGTGCAGGCGTCTATCCCATAAGAAACTCAGGTTATAAGCCCGTCTTAAAACAGCTGTCATTTTGCACCGCAGTTCGCTAAGTGATGTCGTCTCCATTTCAATTACTGCATCCATGAAAATACTTATTTTTTAATACTTTAACAACTCATAAAAGGCTTTGTACTAAAGTTACCGAACAAAAGGTTTATAAATTATGATATCCGTAGCTCACAGATTTGATAGAAGTTTTTTAACTGCTCTTCAACAGGCTCTAAATTTATACATATATACTGAATGCAATGAAATTTACCATTTTAAAACCAGAACATTCCATTTTTTCTTATCTTAAGTATTCTTTATACATCCAGCGCCTAATTTATCAAGGAAAATTATGTTTTAAATCGGGTTCAGGTTAAAGAAATAAGCATAGAAAACAATGTATAGAATTTAATTGAGTTTCACAATAATTTCCCTGTTTTGTAATAAAACTCGTACTGCGACCTTGGAAAGAAGTTTTTTATCTGCTCTCCAAAAGGCTCTAAGGAGACATACTGAGTACAATGAAATTGACCATTTTAAAACTAGAACTTTTCTTTTTTCTTATCTAAAGTATACTTTTTGTATCCAGCGCCTCATTTATCAAGGAAAATTATGTTTTAAATCGGGTTCAGGTTAAAGTAATAAACATAGAAAACAAGGTGAAAATTTTAATTGAGTTTCACATAAATTTCCATGTTTTGTAATAAAGCTCTTACTGCGACCTTGGCTAATGTACATACATACAAAAGTCTCGATCGATACAGCAAGGTGTTGCTTATATTGTTTTTATGGTTGCTGTGGCTGTGTATCGTAAGACAGCCCGCCGTCTGTCCGAAAACATGAAAAAGGTGCCTGAGAAAATCGATTTTGGTAGTTGAACACCACATCTCTTTGTGTTCTGTATTCTTTAATCGATTCTTTGCGCCAAATCTACTCCACCTCATCAATTTATTATGTTTGGTGTTTTTGGTTTGTTTTTTCTTTGTCGGTTTTTCTTTTTATTTCGTTGTTTTTTTATTGTTGCTGTTGTCATGTTCTACAGACATTCAGTCTGCCAATTTTATAACTTAATTTTCGAATTTGATTTCGAAATACCCTATGGCTGGTGGTATGGAAATGTTAGGCATTAAAGACTTTTCGACTAGAGACTGGTTGGCGGGATATGTTGTTATTCCAATTTAAAAATTTGTATTTGAAATATGTTCTGTTGGCAGTATACTCGTAGATGGTTCAGATCTAAGTTCCTTTCTGTAAATTTAAATTAATAACTAACAATTATTTTTATTTTTGGCATATTATTGCTCAATTCCAAAGAGCAGATATTCACATTAGTGCGGTTTTTAGTTAAGCCTCGTTAAATAAGACTGGATAGCAAAACCGAAAAACTTAATTATCGAGGTTTAACCAAAAACACCGCTATTATTTAGATGTAGAACACAATTTTATTTAAGTGTCTGCTCGGCTGGGTACGCAGTAGCTCATCCTGTCGACCCAGGTGGCTAGAAAAAGAACTGCTGTAATCGATTCTTAAAGAAATATCCTAGAAACATAATTTGTTGGAGCTTTTTTAGTACTTTGCCTGGATAAAGGCTAATACTAAATAGTTATCCAGACTAAGTACTGGAATGACTACAAGTAATTAATGTTAACACTTTCCTAATTTGTTTAAGGATTCTAGTGCATATGGGCTATTTCTTTAGACACGAACAGAATTGGCACTCTTTGTTAATAAATGTTTTGTTATTTAGACTTAATTATCGAGGTTTAACCAAAAACATCTAGAACACAATTTCATTCGAGTGGCTGCTCGACTAGCTTTGCAGTAGCTCTTTCTGTCAACCTAATTTTAGACCTTGGCGATCGTTTGAGACTATATCTCACAATGACTTGCCTACTATTCCCCCCAAGAAACTTAATGGACTGTTGGCATATTATTAGTCCCATACAGTACCTCACAAAATAATTAAATTGTAGCTCCTTAATACTTTGCGATATAATTAGTTAGTAATTCACATGCTTATCAATAATACTTACCAACAGCGGGGCTAGGTAAGGTTAGAAAAACTATTACCAGTGTCTAAACTTAAAAAATTGTCACTCGGTACAGCCATTCGTTAAGCCATATAGAATCCATTGTGACTGTTATTTGTCTATGATGAATAACGCGTAAATTCTATAGAAAAATGCCCTTGAGCCGTTAATAGAACTTAATAATTCTAGCAACTTGCTGGATTATATATCTTTTAGATGTTCAAGAAATTACTTTATTTAGCAACTACACCGTCTTTGCTGGAGGGACGGGCACAACGGGTGCTTTACTGCCTCATCCTCATACCGGCTGTAGTATTCGACCTTTCCCACTTGTTACTTCCTAGTTATCTCTCTAACATTTTGCAGGGCTATTAAGAACTGACACTAAAAGTCGCCCATGACTTTATTATTTTCAACCTAACACACACCGCCAGTGTTCACTCTAAATTGATTTTAAAAATAATTTCTTTTCCTACTAAAAATAAACAATTTTTCCTAACGAAAAAAAGAAGCTTTGATTTCCTCTAAATTGAAAGTACTACAACGCTGAGTACTGAGTAATGGCTGAACTGACAAATGACCCACGTTGGCCTCAAAGAATGCGGAGATAAAATCCTAGAATTCTTCGATATCTCCAACAAACTTAAAACGAAAACCTAACAATTTCAAAGGAAGAAAATAAATCAACACAATACTATTTGAAACTTAATTTATATATAAACTGCATGACAAGAAAAACAAAGCAGAGAACAAAAATGTGATAGAGACACAACAACAAAGCAATGATAACAACACCCCACATATTTAACGCAATTTTGGTATGTGGCTAAAAAGTGTTTGCATTACAATCAAAATAGCATTAAAGACCTTTTAACAGAAACGGAAATCACCCACACACTTGCAAAAACCATCCTTTAACTTCGCTCCACACTAATACACACACACACACTGGGTTATGATTTCATTGCCATGATTTCGAGGGAATTTCATTACATCTCGTCTGTTACTACCACTACTACAACACTACCACTACTCCTACTGCAGTACTCTGTGAGGCGAGTGCAAGGAAACAATAGAAACGCTTCGAAAGAGGCAAATACAATTTGCACACACAAACCACAAACCACGTAGCCACCGACCGAGTCAATGCGAGTTGTGTGTGAATAGTTATTGCGTTTCGTGTGCTCCGAGTGTATGTGTGTGTGAATACGAATACGTGCTTATTTGTATAATGCATAAACGACCTTGACAACCAACCGACTTTTTGTTATCGTATATCCACGACTCGTACTATATGTGCGTGGCTGTGTGTGTGTGTGGAATGTTATAGATTTTCTTACTTGCTTTAGTCTTACATGTGTAGACAATTTTGTGCGACCCCGACCTACGGTGTTTTCCAGTTGTGACGTCATTACTGGGGGTATGTACAAAGCGCATGTTTGGAATAAGTATTTGGTCTGTTTTCTTTCTCTCTCCTAGTTGTGGTTATTACTCTCGCCGTCTGTATACCAGAGTTTAAGGGGAGACTTGAATTGGAATACCAATAGGAAATTTTTCAAATAGGACAGAAGTTGTGTGCGGGGTTTAAAATCGAATTTTATTTAAACGAGAGGAATTGTTTGAAGGCCACCACTTTCAATTTCAATTTTATTATCCAATTTAATATGTTATCATATATTGATAATTGCTTACAAGAATGTGATTTATCAAGGATATTACAGCAAGTGAGATCGTGATAATGGTACATAAATAAATAAATTTTATATGATCTGAATATAGGCAAAAAGGAAAAAAACCTATATTTGTTTAGTTTTATAATATGGACAAATAGAAAAATGTTGTTTATAAACTGATTGTTCACGACAGTCAGTTATAGCGCAACATTTTCTGGTTTGAATAAATTGCATTGTTATAAATATGAAATTATAATAACCCGATGCTTTCGCGTATTTTACAATAGTGAGAGGTAGATGCTTTTTGAAAATAATTATCATTAAGTTTTTTGATGAAATCTAAAAATAGTTGGTATCCAGTTTCTTCATGCAGTAACGATGTAGGGTGGCGCCAATGTTTGCTGTGGATCATTTTAAGGCATTTGTTTTGAACCACCCGCATTTTCTTCCGGTGGGTTTTAGCGGACCGGTACCATAATGGGGATCCAAATGAAAGTATAGGTCTAATTACAGTTTTATAAATAAGATTTTTATTTTTCAAACTTGAACTTGATCGTCTATAAAGATAAGGCCATAGAGATCGGAATGCTTTTGTTGCTTTTTGACAAGAGGTATCTATGTGTTTACAGAATGAGAGCTTTTTGTCAAGAGTTATACCTAAATAGGTAGTATCGTTCAAAACGTTTATTTCGCTGTCATCAAATTTTACTTTTACTTTGCGAAAAGAAGAGTGCCCCTCGCCAAAATTAAATAGTGTTACAATCCCTTCAGCTACCAGTGTGAAATATTTAGGTCTTAATTTTGATAGAAGACTAAATTGTAAGGAACATATTCAGTCAAAAAGATAATTCCGCGACTGTTCGCATAAATCATAGTTTTTTTGCAAAACAAAAATTATTTTTCAACATAATCTCCTTATAACTCAATACACTTAGTCTAACGTTTCTCCAATATTTGTATCCCTTCCAAAAAAAATAGGATTTTTTGAGGTCGATGAAATAGGCATTTGTTTGATCAATAATTTTACCTTGAAGCTGAATCACTTTCCCCTGCGCCATTTCTTTAGGTTTAGAAATAGGAAATAGTCACTGGAGGCTAAATCCGGAGAATATGTCGGATGTGGTTCCATTTCGAAACCCAATTCATGCAATTTTGCCGTACATTATCTTAATGAAAAATAACTTTTTACTTGGCCATATAGGGTTTTTTTAAATCCTCGTTATATCGGTCTAATAAGTTGGCATAATATTCGCCGTTTATTATTTTTCCCTTTTGAAGGTAATTGACGTGGATTATCCCGCGAGCATCCCAAGAACTGTTGTCATCACCTTATTGGCCGACAAAGTCACCTTGGACTTGGTAATGGATCCAAGTTGTATCCACAGTTACAAAACGCGGTAATAACTCTTTCGAGTTGTGGTTAAACAACTCCAAACAATCCTTTGAAGTTGTCACACGATACCGTTTGAGAACAATTTATTTAAAAAAAGTAAGAGTGATTAAAAACTAATAAACATCAGGCAATTCAAGCAGTTTGTACAATATTCAAAGTCAAGTGTTTCAAAACTTTTACAACAATTTTTATTTTTTTAAAGCGATTGATTGATTTTTTTTAGCTACTTGTGTAATAAATGTGTGCTCAATTTCATTGGTTTGTTATACGACAAACATATACGATTATACGATATCTTAAGATAGTGCTTCCAGAACCCCCATATGCAACCCTTTTCGTTGTCCTTGAAACCCACAATCTCTTTGGCCACATCAACACTGGTAAATGGTGTTCAAAAGATATTTGAAAATTTATGGTCTCAGAGTTTTTCAGTTCGCCTTAACAAAATAAATAAAATAAACTTGTTAAACAGCTGAATATAATTTCAGTGTGAGTATATTTACCGACTTGATTTATTGCTCTGTATGAATCTAGAACATTTTTGAAGGCATACGTTTTAAACCTCAGCATACATTGCCACCACAATAAAATAAAACTTATGTGTACTTTTTAATGGGTGAAAATAAATAAAACCGCAGGATAAATTTACGCAATACGCATTGTTTCGAGTACAATTCAAAATATTTAAAGTTAAATAAAAAGTCGGCTTACCGAATTTGAGTTTCTTAAAAACAATAAGTCGACTTACCGAATTTTACTTCTGTTATACCCAAAAGTCAGTTAGTCGAAAATTGACTTATAGAACCCTATACCGGGTCTTAAAAAAATTACAGCGTAAGACGTGCTACTACGATGAAAGCTGAGACAGCCACATGCATTAAATTCTGTTCCATATACATTGGGATCTTTTTTGAATTTTAGAAAAGAAACTTGGATTGGGTGGGACTAACTTCTGTATGGGACAACTGTCATTTGATATACCAAACATCCAATACCGCATCGTAATTATGGTCAACATTTAAATACTAGCATAAATGTTAATAATGGCCAATGTCAACTACGACAGTTTACACAATTTATAGACTTTTTGCTAAGACCTCTGGTCCGATGGAAAAAAGAGAACACTTATGACAGCAGCTCACATCAACCTGAGATAATCATAAGCCAGACCAAGCACCGACCACCACAGCCACCAACAGCAATCGGCAACAGCTATTAAACGGCTAAAACAAACAGGGCAGTTGACCATTTACGATTACAATTTGTACAGAAATGTACAAACACACACATGCACAATGCAATCAATGGCCGATACGACGACAACGCAATTATAATAAAATGAAAATTAATTGATGCTTGTCAACATTGTACGAGTAAGTGTAAGTCGTTCTTGTCCGAGCGTCTGTATGTGTGAGCTTTTAGCTCAAGAATGTTGACTGGAATCTATGAAATGCTTGTAGAATCTACAAATGTGTGATGGTGTCTTCTTTTTCGAGTGGCGAGTCTTTTGTGGGTTTTCTACGGCTGTTGCCTGCTTGCCTTTGAGTTACGGCAAGAAATTGTCAGTTACTTTTTAAAACAATCAAAATAACAGAAAAAACACATTCAAACATTTTTTGAAATCCCAGCAAACACAACATCCATCCATCCATTCTTGAAGAGATAATTACAGATTTTTATAAATTTCAGTTGTCGTCCCCTCAGAGATTAAATGTTGGTCAAAACCACTTTTTTCACCGTTTTTTTTTCCTCCGAGTTGTTTTAAATGGAAAAATTAACTAAGATTTATGAGAAACATCTTTGAGTTTGAACAACTTGCAGATCGGTGGGGAAAAAAACAAAACATGGTTTGTTAAACACTTTGCGTAATTGTTTACACTTTCAAGGATGTTTTGGGCGGACTTTTAATGGTGATTGGCTATAATTCCATTAATTTTCGTAAAGATCTCAAAAGATCTCAAAAGACAGACGCAGAGAAGACAACCTGTTTGAACCGCCAAGAATTTATTTGAGTTGTTTGTGTGGCCGATCGGTTGATCAGTTGGTCACTTTAAGTTAAAAAAATGCATTGTCTGCCATTTCTGTTAAGTGGATCTAGTGATGGTCGTAGGAGGCCATGTGTTGTATGCTATAGAATAGTTGTAGATAAGTCTTTAAAGAGCGGTTTTTGGGAATTAAATGGAAGTATCTATGTTAAAATCCTCTCTCTCACTTTCTGAAACCTAGCCCTAAACAATAATGTGTTTAAGCTGGAAATAACTGTCTGCTAAGTCGTATTATCCGCAGGCTACCTGACTTTCGCGGCGCAGGAAAATAAGCCTAAACGAAATTTTATTTTCAACGATACGGTTAATCTACACAACCACAATATTATTCCCACCTGTATACGAATAAGGATCACGCTCAATCTTATCTTGTCTCCTACAAGCATATTATGACTTTCACAATATTATTGTGTTTCCCACAATCATATTGTTATTTTTACAACCATTTAATGATTCCCACAAACATATTAAGATCATATTGTGATTCCAAGAGCCAATCGCTTTGTGTAAGTGTCTTCTACCAAAACCCTGAATATCCTCAAATCATATGTGGCGTCGTCAGTACCTCTGGCAGCTCAAGTCCTAATGCCATTCTCATCCAATATTAGTCAAACTTCATTGGTAAGCATCAACAGGTACTGCTCTTCATCAATTGCGATAGCAATGCCATCATACATTGCACCGGTTATGCTACCAGCTCACAATCAGTGTATCAGTATAAATGTATCAGAAAATCTACCAGACGGTAATCTGTTTGCTTTAACTCAGCTGACTTACATTTCCTTGCACCTGACAAACAACAACAAACCCGATCTTATTAGCTTGTGGAGTAATTCACTCTTTCAAAATTAAGCGGGATTTGGTTACTACAAAAAAAAAACCTATCTGTTGTCACTGCCAGTGCTGAATTGCCCATTAGGCCGGACTAGGCCATGGCCTAGGGCCCCCGACGAGCAGGGGCCCCCACGAAAACTGTTATGTTTTTTTTTCAATGCAATTTTTAATTTCAAGTTAATTTTTTCCTTAGTTGTTTTTCCAACCAATTTATTTATTAGAACGAAATTCTCTATCGTGCGGTTTGGCATGGGGTTTAGAATAAAACTCTCACAGTATTCTCCCCCAACCCCCTAGTATTCCCAAAAACAGTATTTCAGTATTCTCAAAACAGTATCCGTTATCCGAAACTTGTTGGGAAGCTCATGCGAACGCCACTGAGGCAGCTCTTAAATCTTTCAACGAAATCCTTGCGGCACTATATGAAATTGCTGAGGATTCGTCACAAAAAAGTGACTGTAGACATAAAGCTGAAAGTATCGCGGATAAAATTCAAACCTTCGAATTCGTTTTTATGCTTGTTTTGTGGAGCGATATTTTGAATAGCTTTCGGGCATCGAGCAAAGCATTGCAATCTGAAGAGATTGATCTGGAAACCTGCGCGTTGATGTACTCGTCACTAGAAAATTTGTAAGATGAAATGAGGAATAAATTCGAGGTGTTTGAAAACAAAGCCAAATCAATTTTACCTAAGACGGATTATGCGAATGTTGCATAGCGAGTTCGACGAAAAACAAGACAGCCAAGCGATGGGAATGCTCCAGAAGTTGTATTAAATCCGCGAGACGTTGTATTAAATGCGCGAAATCAACGGACGAGCCCAAGTTTACTTAGAGGTTTCGAAGAGATTTTTATTTTTGGCTGACTTTAGTTTGACAGAAAATGAGTACCGCAAAAAAATTGCCGGTTTAGTTGACTTTTACCCTGACTAATTGGAAGATTTTTATCCTGAACTTAAACAGTTTCACCATTTTATCAAATCAAAATTTGCATCAAAACCTAAGTTCACTCACTCTGAACTTTGCGAAAATTTGATTCGGGATAATATTGAAACTGTTTTCCCAAACGTTGACATTGCTCTTCGCATTTGTATAACTCTTATGATTACAAATTGTGCAACAGAGCGCTCTTTTTCAAAGTTGAAACGCATAAAAAATGAGCAAAGAAGTGTTATGCGTCAAGAACGAATATGGTAAGTCTGATGTCCATTGATTCGGATGATCTTCGTTAAATTGATTTGAAAGATGTCATTAATGATTTTAGAGATCTGAAATGTAGGAGAAAAGTTTTTTAAAGATAAATGTCGTTTTTATATTTAAAAAAGAGGCCCAAAGACTATTTTATGAATTACTATACTGGTAATTATGTAAAATCAAAATATGAATAATTTGTCAGAAAAAACACTTTTGATTGTTTTATTGTGTTTACAACCTTTAAGTGTTAAGCTGTTTTTATTCCATAAATACATAAATAAAGATTTATTTTACAGTTATTAAAAAAGGAGCCCCAAAATTTGAATGGCCTATGGCCCCCATTTGGGTTAATCCGGCACTGGTCACTACCAATCATAGCTACTTTAGTAACATCTACTTCATTATTGATTGGTTGCCACCGGTTGTGGCAACCAACAGTTTTACTAAACTCGCTAGGTATAACTGATTTATGGGCTGTTAGAGCACTGTAATATTATCGTAGCTACCATTTTATTTTGTATGCCAATCCAGGTAATTATCAGTACCATTCTTAGTTGGTGATTGCAACAGAAAGTGTTTTACCCAACCAATTGCAAATAATTTTTTTCTCTGAGTGTAGCAAAGCATTCGCAGAAAACTACACACAGAGAACAAATCTATTGGAGTTTAATACGAACTAGAATAACTCGGTTGCAAAAGAGGAATTTCGGTTGCGATCATCAAATGTTTATAATCCTCATGCATATACGGTTCAAAATACCACAAGGTGATTAATAGGGTACTGTACTAACAACTAATTGATCGGTCATGCCAATGAAACTCGAAAACGTTTTAAGTTGCCACACCTAGTGGCAACTAATTACCTTCCTATGAGAACTTCAAGTATTTCAATTTCAATTTTGTAATCAAACATGGTTTTGCCTCTGACTAAAATTTTAATTTTTTTTTCGTTAAGCAATTGTGGTATGTGGATTTTTAGATCCAAAAAATCTCTTCTGAGGATTCGTATACTTGGTATGTTGCACTGTTACTACAGTTTCAATGACAGAGCAACCACTTACATTCAGCTGTACCGATGGAATACTCGAGGTGTATGTAATATCAACAATTCGGTTGGCAAAATATTCTTTTGTGGCAACATATCTGTTCCCTGTGAGTGTACGCATTTTCATTTTTTTTCTTATCGAATCCATTAACTTTGCTTATTTACATAACCGTTCGTCGAAAAACAACCTTTTCACTGAAGTTGATTTATTTAATTTTTTATGATGAAATCGGACTTCGCTTCCAGTCCGAGGCAACACGACGTTGTTCCTAATCAATTTCCTTTAGCTCCTGAATTAGTTGGGTTTTGAACAGATGTCCGAGTTCGTAGAACCAATGTCTGTTTCTGACAGACTCTTACGAGTAGCGGCGAACTAGTCACCAGAGTTAAGTAGTCGTTGGGCTGGACCACCATGTGAACACATGCATCTTCAAGACAAGAGAATTAGTGTGGTATATTTCCAAATACTCGTATCGATACTTTTTCGAGTATAAACAAATTGTAGCTATACTTTCATTCGATTACCAGAATTTATATCCGGTCTGACGAGTGAAAGGGTTAGAGGATCACATAGTCAGTTCAGTGCAAATTAAATTACAATTAATTATAAATTATATTGAAGGTTTATCTTAAACAAGAAAAGCGGAAGGATTGAATATACTTATAGAATGGCAAGGATATCTAGTAGACCCTGTAAATCACTTTGAAAACTATTATTTTTTTTGGCTCACGTAGAGGGATTAAGATATTTTTTAAGTTTTTGTTATTGAGAACCTACTAGCCAAATTATAAACCAAATATACCAACTTCCCAGAGTGAAGGGTATTAAGTCACACAAAAAAGAAGATGTTTAACAATCAATTTCACAGGCCGCGAAAAAAAATCTGCAAAAAAACATGGACAGAAAATTGTCGACAAGTGTTGAATGGAAAAACTTGTCGGATTTCATGCCGCTGGAAATAAATTTCGGCGGCAAAATGTAAGCTGATGTACGCAACTACAGTTTTTAAAAAATTCGATTGTTTTTTGGCCCTGTCCCTCTCTCTGCGACTCTTTGTGATTTTAGTATTAAACATTTAATAGTACGAGTATATCTGAGGATGTTCCAAAACATTGGCAGCATCTTGAAGATGTCGATAATGACGATGAGCATCAATACTTTTTTCAGTTTCCATTATTGTTGTTTTTCAAATATTCTTCATTAAGGTAATCATCATCATGATGATCATGATCATTGCTGGTTGCTGTTTAAATCGGCGTTGTTTTTTTTATATATATTTCGATTTTTTCTTCTTCTTCACTTTACAATGTTGTGGTTAAAAAACAGCTGAAAAAAACTATATTTTTAATATTTTTTATCATTTTGATTTTGGTTTGAGTTATGTGTTCATGTTTCTACTTCAAGACTTGTTGTGTTGCAGCTTCTTGATGTTGCCACAATGTTGTGGGTTAAAAGCGCAAAAAATCCGTAAAAAAAGAAACTTGAACATGCATAAACATATGTTGGGTTTTTTTATTATTGTTACTTACATTGCATACTGGCCATCTTTGCCAGCTAGACGGTCAGCCTCCCCACACGTTTGTACGCTCATACTCCCTCCTGTCTGTCTGTCTGTCTATCCATTCATCTTTTACGATTGATTGATTACTTTTTTTGCGTCAAATTAAAATTAATGCGAAATTCGCTTAATTCATTTCGAAAAACAATCATAAACACTTCGTTTCAAATTTGCTGAAGATGTGTTTTGTTTGTTTTTTTTTATTTTGTTTTGAGAATAGAATTATAAAGTTTTCTTTTATGGGCAAAATAATGGCGTTTGAACAAAGGCAATATATGGTTATAAGCTGTGTACAAATACAGGCATGCATAAGATTACAGACACTTGGCGGATCGGGCAGTTTCTGTATATCATGGCGGACATAAAAAAAATCTATGGATACATTTTTTTCACAGGTTGTTGGTCTGCGAATACTGTTTATGGGTGAGTACATAAACAAACTGATCTCAAGATGGTTCAATAAAGTGATATTAAAATAAGGAACAAAAAATAAATTTAATTTCAGCCAATTGCTTCAGTATTTTGAATGCCATGGGAAAAAATTTGAAACAGTTTCTGTATATCATGGCGGACATAAAAAATCTATGGATACATTTTTTTCACAGGTTGTTGGTCTACGAATACTGTTTATGGGTGAGCACATAAACAAACTGATCTCAAGATGGTTCAATAAAGTGATATTAAAATAAGGAACAAAAAATAAATTTAATTTCAGCCAATTGCTACAGTATTTTGAATGCCATGGGAAAAAATTTGAAACAAAAATAAATATTGTTTATAAAAAACGTAAGCTAAAAGCCAAGACAAATAATCTTTATTAATTAGAATGCAATATTAAATGTATGCAGTTGTGGATAAATATAGGGTGATCCAGGTAGAGCAACTTTTTTCAATGGCCTTTTTTTCAAAGATCTCGTGTGAGTCGCGTTATGCTGTCATGCTATTATTGCTTAGTACTGTTTGGCATTTCATCATGGAAAGACTTACGCCTGAACAACGTTTACAAATCGTTTAACTTTATTACGTAAATTCACGTTCTGTGAGGAATGTAACTTGTGCACTTCGTTCAACTTATGGTCAACATAATCGGCTAACATTTCTGGCTCAAAAGGTATGTAAACAAGCAAAATTGCTGCATTTGGCACAAAGTGCAACCAGAAGAGGTTCAAGAGCTGCCACTTCATCCAGAAAAAACAACGGTTTGGTGTCGTTTGTGGGCCGGTAGAATCATCGGTACATATTTCTTCAAAAAAGGGTGCCGGTGAGAACGTAACCGTCAATGGCGACCGTTATCGTGCCATGAAAACCGACGGCGCCACTTCCCGCACATCGCATCAGATTTATTGAGAGAACACTTCGGTGAGCAGATAATTTCACGTCTTTGGCCGGTCGATTGGCCACTAAGATCGTGTGATATTACACTGTTATACTTTTTCTTTGGAGCTACGTAATGTCCAAAGTCTATGCTGACAAATCCACTACGATACAGGTTTTGCAAGCCAACGTTGGCCATAACGCCATACCTGTCGAAATGCTCGAACGAGTCATCGAAAATTGAACTCAACGGATGCACCATTTGAGACGTAGCCGCGGCCAACATTTGATAGACATAATCTTAAAAAATAAATGCCAAAAAATGTTCCTTCAAATGATAATAAACATTCCCCATTCAATTTGAATTTTCTGTGTTTTTTTCTTTAAAAAAGAAGGGAACCTTAAAACTAATCACCCTGTATTATAATTTAAATAAAATATACATAACCGCATGAGGAAATCAATATATTTTTTAAAAGAAAATCAATAAAATAACTAAATTTGTTAATTCAGAATGAGTTATCTTCAAACAAATGCCCACGAAAACACAATTTGCCTTTACCACCTATATACCCAGTGAACCAAATTTGCCGACAATGTCTGATATCAGACAATTTTGAACCATATCTGAACTCTATCGAGAATTCTTACCGAAATCGTTATGAATTCTTTTCGATTTTTCTGAGGATTTTTTTGTCAGAGAAGTAGTTCAGAACCCTCTCATATGTTTTTTGTTGCCAACTCGGTAAGAAATCGGAACATTTTGCCGATTGTCGTACAGAATTCTGACCGAATTCTGAAGGTTTGGTTTGCTGGGTAGAGCCTCCACATTCAGAGCCATCTATAGATTTTCTTTTGCAAGGTGTGTTGTTATAGCCCAATGGAGGTCACGCGGTAAAAGATATCTTAAGGTTGAGAATGGTTATTTAAGTAAGTAAGGGTACAAGACCTCCATAACTCAGTAAGCAAGATTTGTGACTCGTAGATATGCAGAATCGACAGGACTTTTTTCGAGCATCGGTAGGATTAATTTTGAGTCGCTTGTAATATATTTGACCATTATCGAAATTAATTTAAGCCTTCTAAAGCATCAGCATCAGCATTAAGAGGAACCCCTGTATGGAGGCTATTTAAAAACATAAACGGATTAGGTATAATTTGACCAGAGCTTTTAACGTTCTACTCGAAATTTGAGCACAATCTTATTTAAGATGTATTTTGCAGCGTCGCTTGAATTCTTGCGCCAGCATAATTTTATACGGGTATAGGCCCATATTCCATAGCAAAATTAGCCGAGATGACACCCAGGACAATTAAACAGATGGGCACTCAATTAGCCTTTCCGAAACTCCTTCTATACTAGCAGTAATGGGGTCTCTGTCTTACTCACATCGCACCTTTTATCACTCAGTTCAGTTGTCCATACTGTGGTTATTTTAAATTAATTTTATCAATTTTTTATAATGCATTCTCTAGCTTTTCTTTGTCTCTTGGGTTGTTTACAGAAGATGTTGCCAACCGCTGATGTAACACAATTTAGAATTAGTTCAGACTCCCTTTCTTCACGCTTATTTTCCATTTCTTTTTCCCATATTCAATAATTAATATTTTGCTTGTTCTTATCTATATAGAAAAGTTGTTCACACAATACTAAGCAATGGGATCTTTGAAGTAAATATAGCGCAGTCTACAAGAAACTAGTAAACGAGATACGAAGGCTGCAATATATACTTATATTTCTGACCTAATAATGAAAATGCGAATAAAATGGTTTTATTGTTTTTCAAGGTATTCTCCAGCATGATTTATAAACTTTTGCTTGCGCTCAAACCAATTGTCGATGCACTTTTTCCACTCCGATTGAGACACCTCCAAAACATGGTTTTTGATTGCTTCAACAGCATCTTCTGGCGACGAAAATCGTTGACCACACATTTTTTTCTTGATGTGCGGGAACAAAAAGAAGTCATTGGGTGCAAAGTCAGGGCTGTACGGCGGATGACCCATCAGTATGTGGTGTACCACTCAGAATTGACCGTCCTACGTTGCTCAAGCAGAACAGTCGCCACAGAACCAGTTTTGCCGAAGAAACAGGCGACCATTTGCTTCGAAGTGCTTCTTCCATGAACAACTTTCGTTGGATTTGGCTCGTCTTCGAAGGCCCACACTGTCGATTGTTGTTTTGTTTCGAGCTCATACTCATAGATCCATGATTCGTCACCTGTGACGATCTTATAAACGTATTTTGAAGCAAACCGATATTAATTTTTCAGAATTTCTTTGCACCAATCGACACGAGACTTTTTTTAAGCGATTGTCAAATTGTGCGGGATCTAACGAGAACAAACCTTTTCTTACGGCCAGGTGTTCATGCAATATCAAATGTGGAAGAAATGCCCAAGGATGCCCCTATCTTACGGTATGTCACATGACGATCTTGCATTATCAGTTCACGCACCGCATCAATATTCTCTGACACAACGGCCATTTTGGACGACCTTCGTCTTTGAGCTAGCGCCGGCCACAATCGAACTAATTAAACCAGTTTTTCCCAATGCTATAGGATGGTGCTTCATCGCCATACAAAGATTTAAGTTCATCGATGCACTCTTGTCGTGATAGTCCACGTCGAAATTCCATAATAATTCCATTTTTGGCCAAATTGATTTTTTCAATTCACTGTAAACAATGACGGCCGTGCTAAGTACGTTTATGCTAAAAAATGTCAAACTTTTCAATGGAAATGTCAGATGGCGCCAGCCAGCACCTAGTGTTGCAAATGCAAATTGTCCCCTTTAGAAAAGTACCACAATAGGCCTCACACGCAACTCACATTATTAAATTAAATTTTTAAGTACCTTGCTAAATATAAATTCATTCACTTCGAGCCTCCTAATATTGGGATTTTATGTTCTAGACCATTGCAACAACTAATAGTCAACAATAGACAAAAGTAACACTCAAATTTAAATTTCTGCCTCTTGAAAGCCATCATATTTAAAGGTATCTTATTGATATAAATCATTTAGCCTATATATAAAAATCGACAATTGAGATCAAGCGGTAATCCAAATTTTGCTGCTTCCATCACAAATTCGAAATCCTTTTGAAATTTACCGAAGGGCTATCCAGTTTTGTCTAAAAGCGAAAGAAATCTAAAAGCTCAAATGTCGTCAGATTTATATAATATTGGGTTTATAATTTCCTCCTTGGACTACGTGTATTTCAAGCACAAATGTTTTTCAATTCACATTAGATACAATTCATCCAACGTTAGATATGACAGAGTGACTTCGAACACTGGATGGATATATCTGATTATCATCCGTGCAGGTTTTCAATATGATTTGAATATGTTCAGATATTATTCTTCTCAACGGAAACGATCTAGTTTTAATGGCTTGTTTTGCTTGCAATGAAGCCACCTCTGATCAATTAATTCTCGGAATTCCTGGTTTCCGATGCTAAAAATATAGAGCACCACCAAACACGTTACGCCGCCTTGCACCATAACTTTCTCGTTTTCCTGATTAGGGCTAATAAAAACAAAACAACGTTGCTCGACGGACCTCGTTAATAAATTCATATATGTATAAGAAGTGAAGAAATAACCGTCTCTGCATGTATAATTGTGCGTTTTTATTTGGTTCTTTTTGCCGGCCACCAAAAACAAACTAATATTTATTCATATTCCAACTAAGTAACCGTTACTTTAATGATCTGAAATTTCTAAAAATATTTTTATTTGTGACCATAATTAAAGAGAGAACACCGCACATAACAAAAACACTCACAGATTCGCGATAACAACAAACAAATAAAAAACTAGAATTATATCGCACCGATCGAAATCTCATTAATTAATTCAAGGTTACCCGCCGGCATCCTACAGTTTATGGCACATGATCTGTCACAAAAAAACAACCAAAAATCGCCATAGTTTTTCTTATTGCGTTTGAAGAGTTCTTTTCGAAAACTAAAATCATTTTTGCGGGGACCGTGTGATGACTTTCTATAGAACATTGCGCTACGTTGTCCAAGTGTGAGATTTCGTGGGTGTTTAATGCCGGCATTTGGCAAAGGTAGTGGAAAAAGGTGTTTGGACATAAATGCGTGATTTTGAATATTTCAATTTTAAAACAATTTTCACAATTTTATTACAGATTTCAGCAAAAAAAATCCGTCAAGTTTGTACTAAAAGACTTAAGAAACGAACGCTACGGAGTTAGGATAACAGATGCACTGTAGTTAACAAAAGACTTAAGACACAAACATTCCTACGTCGAAGGTCCATCAAAAATATGATTTTTGCAGGGCCTACACAGTTTTTGAGTAAGCTTCGATTTTTAATTTAAAATTTCCAAAGCGGAGTAAGTTTACCATTTATTATTGACAGCTTAATTAGCTGTCCTCTCCTTTCATTAAATCTTATGGCGGCTAGGCGTTAAAAAGAAATACTCGACCAAATTTATAATTTTGGTTTACAATTTGTCATCCTATCAAGACTATGGAGTCAACAGAGTTATTCTAATGATATATCCAGTGGTCTACATCAACATCCTCAATCTACCGATTATATAGAAGTGAATGACAAAACCAGTAAATCTGTCAACAGTGTTAGTTTACGTTATTAATCGATGAAGTAAAAATTAATAGAGAGTAAAGGATGCAAGGCTCCTTTCAAAAATAGCACCAGGCCATCTATTGTCTGTACTCCTGCCTTAGGCATGAAACAACTGGGAAGACTCTTTGGATGCTGCAAGGAAATACATGTACAATTCAAGTATTCTTCTGTTTAAGCATATTAGTAGTCTTTTGAAAACAAAACAAGTTTGACTTATTTCAAAACATCTCTAGACCTCTGCACACTGGAAAACTACTCGGTAAAGTCAAAAAATGTCTTCCACACCACTGAAGACATTGCAATATTTGGAAGGTTTCCATTTCTTTAGATGTACAAGTATTTTTGACTTTTACTCTATCCCTAACAAACTCGCAGCAGAAAATTTGTCCTCTATAAACCCAGGAAATATTTTATGCTCTTTATGTATTACCTTCGCCGACCCAATAAAGACAGATTCTGATGCAACAATACTGAGACTAAACAAAATTTTGATGGACTTCACAAGTATTTTTTTAATAAGCAAAAGTTTAAAATTATTCCTGATAAATTCACGTTTAGTCAAAGACATAGCTAACGTTTTCTGGTCATCAGGTATTGCATTCTTCGCCCTTAAAAAGACACATTCTGTTAACTTTGTTTGATCGATCATATTTTGGCGAAACCTAACAATGTTTTTTTGCGTATGAGAAAGATTTTAAAATCAGCCTGATAAAGATGTCTTCAGAGGCATTGCTTTTAGCTCTTTATGTTTCATAACGTTCCTAACAATTCAATTATAATTAATTATACTTTAAACCAACTTATAATCTTCAGACAATTCATTTTATATTCTTATTTAAGTCGTTGTCCTTTATGTGCGTCGTGTTTTGTTTTTACTTCATCAGTATTTATTTTATCACAATAGGCATTTGAGACATTTTTTGATAAGCAAATTCCAGCACAGATTGTTGGCTTTATAGTTCTTAGTCAAATTCCATACCTGCCGATCCCACCGTAGAGTTATCTCCATGCAGGTGAATTATTTATTTTATCACAATAGACATTTGAGACATTTTTTGATAAGCAAATTCCAGCACAGATTGTTGGCTTTATAGTTCTTAGTCAAATTCCATACCTGCCGATCCCACCGTAGAGCTATCTCCATGCAGGTGACCTCCACTCTCTAAGTGATTCTTGCTCATTCCCACTATAGGCAAATTCTGGTTGACTGGTACTGTATTTGAAACTTTTAAGCACTTTTTCTTAGTTTCCATTTTTTCATGGCAAGGACATTTAATTCAATGTCTCATGTATTCAGCTTCTCGCGCTTAAATCCAATTTTTAAAATTTTTTTTGTATATTTTACAAATCACTGATCGATGATCCAATCGATCTTCATCTACTCTTTGGCTGTCTATTCTAGAGCTCCTGATCATTTAAATTACTTCTAATCTGTTGTAGCAGTGTCGAGACAGGAAACTTCGCTGGAAACTTTGATATATACTTCTTCAATCCAACCCAATGATGTTTTTTACCGTCTGGTGAAAATTCTGGCTAGGTCGTATTTTTGAAAGGCTTTTTGTGACGAGGTTAATAAAATTGTAGCTCTTTAGATTAAACACTGATCTGCCCGCTAAGAGCATATCAGAGATGCAAGTGCAATGTTATTGCTACCTCCGGGTACGAAGCTACTGAGGGCCAGTTTTATTCAATTTCCCGCACAGTACATCCTGGAATCCCAAGTAACTTAAACAAAGATGGGCTCAACAACTCCATGGGAGTTTACATCGAGACTAATCAGGGCGGCAGTTTTTACTGGGCAATTCCGACATATTTAGCTTAATGGTTTTTTTTGGTTCAAAAATGTCAAGCCGCAGAGACATTCTTCAAGGTAAGCTAGCGGATGAATTTTTATTGAGAATCTTTCATAGCATCCAAAGTCCCAGTTAGAGAGACCTGCACGGCTCACGCAATTTCTAACTCGTAGCTAAAGGCATCTAAAGGAGCTGCCTAAAAATAGTGCGTCTAACCACCACCCGGCTGTTCTTTGTTAGATTCAAATTATGCTCATAACAAATGGCTGGGAAACAGTCTTTTCCAACTCTACTACTTTCTGGCAATACATGATTTAAAACCAGATAAATAATTTTACAAGTCGACGCCGCATCGAAGCTATCATCCACATGTCATAGATTTATCTCAGACAGAATGCATATTTCATTTGGAGTTACAAAACATATGTAATAGACCTCTAAACGAAACCTAACAAATTGGCAGAGATGCCATATGCTCCATTGTGAGCCAAAGGACATAAAAAGAAAAAAGGCAGATTTTAAATGAAACCAGCATCATATTACTGTTTATTGATTAAGACAATTTCCATTAATTTTGCTCAAATTAAAACAATTCCACACTAGAAGTTTCAGTTTTCAGAACAACAATCCTCCCTTGATAAAACCGTAGTCGTTATGTGGGCAGATATATTAACTGACACTGTATCTGTGGGACTTAACGTGAACCATTGATAGCTTGCTAAAGTCGATTTAGAAAAAATCTAACACATATCCCAAACAATAAGGAAAGATTGGGTAAGAAGCCATCCATGTTAAATACGTCGTTCGTCCTTATAATGGGATCATTCTGACATCGAATGCACAATATTGAGCATTTGTAGCATTCGATAGTAATTCATGAAAATATGCCGGCCATTCTTTTAATGGAATCATTCTGACATCGATGCACATCGATGCACAATATTGAGCATTTGTTGCATTCAATAAGAACCTATTCATTGGCATATACTTACAGAATTCAAAAACTGGCTCTAAAACCTCTACTGGCCTGCCTTATAAACTCACCGCTTTCATCCAGTTTGCAATACCAAGAGTTTACGCACACTGATCCACATTGTCTTTCTACAGGAGTCTTCATTTCCCCTGTCTGTACTTTCAGTGAGAGATATCTTCTAACGCCTTTCTATTTGTTTTTCGCAATCGCTGCATTTTGATGTGCTTAACAACATTCATATCGCAATACAGCTGCACAGCCGATATAGCTGGGCTCGTAGTTTTTCGCAGAGTTTTCCTTTGGAATACTCGGTACCCAATAGAAAACAATATTGGGTGCATTAAAATAACACGGGTAGTTAAAAGTATTACATTGCATTCGTCTCTCTGCTCCTAAGCTGACCACTTTTGTCCTATGGCACCTATTTTCGAACTCATTTTCTTATATTGTTCTTTTGGTTTACGTAGCAGCCATATTATAAAATTTCCCCCACTATCCCGAAGTTGTAATTGCCAGCCGAAACGATCTCGCATTTCTTTCGCCTCGGCACCAGTCGAACAGTTGCCGGCTTAATTTCCCATTGACAGATACCCTGTCAAATTTGATTATCGTGTAAATTCAGATTGATCTACTTCAGTCAGAGTTGCTTTAAAGCACGACCCAAAGGGCTAATGCTGGCTTCAGGACTGGTAAAATACGTCTTACAGGTAAAACTCTTAACCGCAAATTTCCCATCATTTACTGTGTTAAAAAACCTCCGCTTAGAATAAAAATTTTCCAAGCCGGCATTGAACCTAGGTCACATATGTGAGTGTCCCCCACACTACCCATCACAAGGCCCAAGACTTTACAATCCTTACCTTTATTAAACTCCAATAAAAAAAATGTTCTCAATGAAATTCTTTATTGCGTAGCCACGTGCCAATGTTCTGCAAATATCAAAAGACTTAAGAAACAAACATAACGAGATCGTAGGTTGAAAGCAAAATCTCCATTAAAAGCCTGAAATAAAATAAAATTCGTTGCATACCGGCTTGGGAATTCTGGAATTCTTCAATCTAACTGTATGAGATATTCAACAGAAAAAAAAGACACTAGAATTAATGTATACCTAGGTGTTCTCTATTAGGAAATAAAATGAACGGCAAGTATTTTATGGGTCTTTTTATAGCGGCCAACCTTAAAGCTACAAGAACTAAACGATGTTCATAAAAATGAAGTCAATAAATATTTGCATTAACCGAAAAGACGAAATAATGGAGATGATAAGCAAATTGCCCATCCAGTTTTCACTTTCCGTATAATGACATAACGATAATCCCAATAAAAAATAATGCTAGCCAGCCAACGGCCATGAAGCGTATGAAAAAAAACACCGTATAAGTGAAATTTCGAAATTAATCCAATTAAACGGGTTATTAATTTCATGATTTATAGGTTCTTTAAGGAAACAAACAAAACGAACAGCAATTAAGAAAGTTTCATAAGACTACTAGCTTGTTAGCACAATAGACACAACGCATACTAGTCCTGGTATTTGTATTTCGATCATATCTAAACAAATAATTAATGATGCCAAAGAAATTGCATACATTTTTTCGGATTCTGTAGTTATTAATTTCTACTGGACCGGTTTTTTCCTTCATTTCTAAACAGTTATAATGCGTTCTGCTACGGTCGATTTGCCGTGTCCATAATGGCCAATTAAATGGCGCTTTTAACGCGCCACATGTGGTCGGATCGGATGCTCTGGTCAATTTGTAAATGTCAACATATTTTCGAGGTGCTCACATTTCACACCAGATCGTTGGCAATTGATTTATTACCATCACAAAATCCCGGCATATTTAACATTTTGTATTTGTTGTATCTTGATATCATTTTTTTTTTCTTTAGCTTTTTACTTCTCGACGACAACTTGTTAATTATTTTCGATTAATTTATTTTTATTTTTTGCCTTGAATGGGAAGTCTTTTGAAGCTCAAATCCGGAATTAAATTCTTGTTGAATAAGTATTTTTTCCGGCTTACTTGCAAATCTACAAAACAAAAATGTCATTGTCGCATGACGACAACGTTTGGAATAAAACTCGGATCTAATAAAAGAATGCAAAACTGCGAAGGAGGAAATATTCTGGAATGGTTTAAATATCATCTTTTGTAAAATGCCATACTCAAACGCAAACTAAAATTTACTTCAGTTTTTATCAAGTTTAAACCTAGAGGCAAATCATTCACAGTAGTATTTAAAAAACGCTCATCATCATTCGTATGTAGTACTTAAAGACACCCTATTGTCCTAAACATGCTGACAGTTTCTAGTCTCGATCATCCATCACTGGCATTCTTTCGTGTTTGGTTATAGTGTAATGAGCTACTCCGGCTGACGTTTCTCTGAATATTTTTTTTCAAATTCAGCCGATGCAGGTGGACAAGTACTTCGAAAGCACCTTCTGAAGAATCGATTCGGTTTTATAAAATTTCTTTGCAGACCAGTCGAGGTGACTTCTCGCTTTTGTCTGGAAGCAACTAACGTGTTTTCAAAAAGGGACAAAACAATTTCGTATCTTTATGTCAAAGCACCCTCAAACATTTTCAATGATCTTTCGGCGTCAAAACGTTAGCCGAAGTCAACATTTTCATCATGGTAAAGTTCCTTACGAGCAACATTTGGAAATCATTAAAAAATTACTATAAAAATACTGAGCCTGTAGTCGCAACTTTAAAAGAGCTTACTCCAATTTTCGGCCGTAATAATAATCTGCAACGATAAAGTTCATTTCTAGCTGACTGGTTTTGGCAATAAACAAAATATGAGTTATTGGACAGCAACAAACCCACATGTACATCAAGAGCATACTTGCATCCGCAAAAAATTGCTGTTTGGTGTGGTTTCATGCCGAAGGTGTGGTTGGGCCGTATTTTTTCGTCGATGAAAACAGTCTTCATATTATAGTCAACGGAGAGCGCAATCGTGCCATGTCAGAATTATTATTTTTGGCCAGAATTGGATGAGCTTGACATCGCCGATATGTGGCGATGGTCTTATTACCGAATACGGTGCCTCTAGCTACTTTCAATTTACTGAAAGGCAAATTCGGTGAACGTGCTATCTCGAGAAATGGTCCGGTCGAATGGAAACCTCGTTTATGCGATTTAACGCCATTGCATTTCTTTTTATGGGGCCACATCAAGCCATTGGTCTATGTCAACAAGCAAAAAAACTTTATACGAGCTCAAAGACAACATTCCGCGCGAAATTGCCAATGTTCCGGTCGAAATGTATGCAAAAGTGGTGGAATGTTGGGTTCAAACAGTAGATTGTTGTACACGGGCTCCTGGTGGTCTTATTACCGAAATCGAATTTCATTCTTAAAGTGTAACATTTTCACTACACCTGAATAATTTTGAACTCTATATCTTAAATATTCTACTTATATGTTTTATAAATATAAGTATATATAAAATTGTTATGTCCTTAATGGAAAACCCTGTACTTTAACTATCTAATCTGAAATGTCCGCTTTATTTCAAAAATAAATGTGATGTAAACATTTCATATTTTTACATATTTCCAACTAAGATCCCAGGTTTGAGTGATCACTTAATATCAAGAAATTTCATTAGTATTGATAGGGCTAAGCACATCGCCTATCTGGCAAACTTGGTGTTGATTTTTATAAAATTTCTTAAAGTCCTTGTTGAGATGGCTTCTTAAATACGTCTGGAAGATAAAACTACAATAATCCAATTAGAAATGTCAGAGGCTTTTTCCAAATAAATATTATTCCCAGATCTCTGCCGATCTTAGCATTGAGAAAACCTTTTGTCAGTGCCAAAAAAAAGACTTAACAAGTGGCACTTTAAAATTTACTACACGTATGCTTGAGGTAACAATATTCGAAGTGCATTATACTATATGGTTGTGGCACAACAATATAATGATACCCACAACCAAAATATTGCTATACCGCAACCATATACCCAAAAAGTATGATGCCCTTCAAATATTGACACCACAACCATTTTTTTTCTTCGCGAAGGAGGATAACTGTGAAGCTCTAAGATAGAAGAGACTAGTCAGTATAATAATGCTCTCTTGTAACTAGTTCAGCTCAATGATCTCCAAGTCTTTTCTTTGTCGGTATTTGCCTATTAAGTTCTGATCGTGTATGCCACCCTGGATGACCGCAATTTCGGCTCTAATAGCTTGAATTGAAAGACCTCTTTATTAGCCCCCTCACCCTAGCCATTTCGTCAGCTTTTACGTTGTGATAATGGGCATTCCCAATGGTTTGGTCATATTTTGACGGGTTCCGCCCCCGTGATCTTCTTGCAGCTGTCTCAGCCAGAAGAATACATCTTTCCTTCTTTACAATCAAACCCCTTTTTTGCAGACCAATGACCCGTAGCAGGCAGAGTACCAACTAAACTTAAAACGATGTGCGGCCACTGTACTTACAACAAACTGATGCTTATTTTATATATGACCCATTGCAATGGTATAATTAATAAAACTACACTTTGGTATATTCTCACATCATCTTCTTTGGTTTCATTTGTCGTTATAATTAAAGTTTTTATTTCATACGACCATCTATGATTGTGCTCTTCTTCAAGAACATGCAAGTGTTCGGTTTTAAATAAATTGGAAAATTCACAGAACAGCAAAGAGGAAAATGCAAGCAAAAAACATGAACACAGGCCAGGCCATCTAAACACTTGCAGTGGGTTGATAAAAAAAACTCTATAAAAATTGGCCTTGAGATTTTCATATGTTGGCTACATGTTCACATAATCAAATGGTATTCTGCTGCTACAGGTACCGACCTAAAGACAGCCACAGACAAATGTACATTCGTACATTTAGACATCGATTTTGCCTAGTACAATTCCGAGTAACTAATAAAGAACCAATAGACATCATTGTGACCATCATCGAACATTGGCCTATGTACGAGTATGTGTGTTTGTGTGTATTTGCATCAGTTTGAATATGCCGCAAATCTTGTTGTATGCAACTACCTTTGCAGTTGTTTTTGTAGTCGGTGGCCTGTAGCTTTGATATTTCTTTTTGGTCGGACAATCGTGGCTTTAACTTTAAATAACGACTTTAGTACTTCACTTAAAAGCACATTGCCATAAAAAAATGCTTCTATCCTCATGATATTGAGCAATTGTTTTCATATTTTACATGAACATATTCTTTTTTGTTTTTTTTATATTTAAATTTGCTTATTTATTGACAACATTGTACGCTGGTGTTTTTTTTATCAAATACCCGCTTAATTGCGTAAGGTTTTAAAATTCCAGTAAAAAAAAACAGATTGTGTTGCTAGAATTTCAGGAGTTTGGCTAGTATTGAATGATAATAAAATTTTCTTTAGCCGAATGTACACCCAATAAGTAACAATAAAGGCATGCATGAAATAATTCACGCCTTCGCTGATCAGGACCTACTTGTTGAAACCAGACAAATAGCTTTCCTTACAAGAGTTTAGGCTCTTTTTTTGTCAAGGTGCCAGCTTATAGGAAGTGAAAAACAAACCTCGAATGTTCATATCGACAAATAAAAGATGACACTAATCATAATCCAATTTTTTTTTTATTATTTAAATCAGATAGTTTAAAGGAAGCATTCATCATCTTCTGGAAAACGATTTCATTAAAATCAGACTTAATGGTCAATTTGAAGTCCGAAAGTATCGATCACTAGGCACAGTCGCAGCCTTTAACTTTCTTAATCCATGAACATTTTATTAAGGAACAAAGAGATAACTTCTCTCTAATCAGTTGGTGTATGAAATCATTCCTTAACTCATTGAGTTAAGGAATTGAGGCAAAAATGAGTAGTTTTTATTGTATTTTCTTTCATTTAATTTTTACTACAACTTTTGAAGTTTAGAGTGAATTTTGGTTGTTTTATTTTGATATTTTCACTTACTCAAGTCTTTTACTCGTATTTCAACCCTTATTAAATGATTGTTTTTCGTTTCAAAACTTTAGTTTTCACAGCTTCTCTGCATTAAAGTTGTCAGCGACAAATGATAAGATAAATTGTTGATGTCTCTATAACAATATATACGAGGGTGACCGCAAAAGTAACTGGCCTAACATAAAAAGAATCGTTGTTTTGGAATTTTTATTATTTATTTTTCAACATATTCTCCTTCCAACTCAATACACTTCATCAAACGTTTTTCAAGAAGAAATTTTTAGAAAGAAGAGAATTTTTTTTAAATTTGGAAACAAGAAATAGTCAGAAGGAGCTAAATCTGGACTATATGGTGGATGCGGAGCAATTTCAAATCGTAATTCGGCCAGTTTTTGTTGAGTTAAAAATGCAGTGTGTGAAGGAGCATTATTTTGATGAAAAAGAACTTTTTTTTCTAAATGCGGTCGTTTTATCTTGATTTCTTCACTCAACTGATCCAATAATGCACAATAATATTTACTATTTATAGTTTTTCCTTTCTCAAGATAATCAATAAATATTACACCCCTTGCATCCCAAAATAATGTGGTCATTACTTTTCCTGCTGACTTAACAGTTTTCGCCTTCTTGGGACCACTTTTACCAGCTTCTATCCATTGTTTTGACTGTTCTTTGCATTCTGGGATGTAGTGATGCATCCATGTTTCATCAACAGTTATGAATCGGCGCAAGAACTCTATTGGATTACGCTGATAAAGTTCCTCGGAATTGGTCCAACGGACGATTTTTTGGGGCAAAGTCAACAAACGCGGCACCCATCTTGCGGATGTGGAGTTCATCATTAAAAATACTCCAAACTTGTTTTTCGTGTATTTTAACAATATCAGCAAGTTCTCTGAGCTTTATTCGTCTATTTTTAGTCACTTCATTAAATATTTTTCTAATGTTTTCAATAGTAGTAGCAGTTTTCGGTCTTCCAGAGCGTTGTTCATCTTCCGTACTTGAACGACCCATTTTAAATTGTTGAACCCAGGATTTCACGGTGGAGTATGATGGTGCATTATCACCATGAACAGAATCCAATTCATCTTTGATTCATTGTGGCGTATAACCTTTCATAAAAAAGTGTTTAATTACCGCACGAAACTCTTTATTTTCCATTTTTCAAAAATTATAAAACTTGTTTACTTCAATCACCTGTAACAAAGAAAATAATCATTAAATATTTCGGAAATTTTGAAAGATGGCTTATAAAAGATTGCTTTTAAAAAACAAAAAAAAAGTTGCTAGTAAAACAGAAAATGTGCCAGGCCAGTTAGTTTTGCGGTCGCCCTCGTAGTCGATATCAAAGCAATCCTAATCCAAGTTACTTTTAAATAATGAAAAAAAACTGCAGTTAATTTTTTCGGCATATTACAGGCTTATTTTTTTATTATTAATGACTCACAATTTCACTCGCAGTAGCGTATTCTGTTAACCTAAGTTTACTAGACCTTGGTAACGATTTCTGGCTCTATCTCATGAATGGCCAGCTCAATACTCAACTTAATGGATTGACTTCTTAATGGAGTATTCACATCAGTCCTTAATTGTAAGCCACATCAAATCGCATCTCGGTGGAGACAAACTAACATCACAGAGATGGCCGAACTTGACGTGCAATAGCTAGAGTTTGGCGTCGGATATATGCTATGATGGTTGAGCCATAGACCATACAACTAATTGTCTTGGTCAAAAAACAAATAGTTTATTATGCCTCAGTGCGCTTTAAATTGACATTTGTGCTAACAACCTATTGTACCATAAAGATAGAAAAATGCTGGATATTTTTACGTTTATTGTATTGCATTCGGCTAACAGACCATCAAATTCCATGCTCCACTGCCAGAGTAAGGGGACTTCATCGTACCACAACTCGATCGGCAATTTCCATTCGATTTCTACAGTGTTTTCTAGTCAGCAGCTTCGTTACCAACTATATTTTTATGTCTTTCGACCGAAAATAGTAACGATGACCCCCTATATCCATCTTGTAAGTTCTGTTTCCACATTTCTGTAACACTATTAATCAATTTTCTTCAGAAAATACGGTCATTGCTTCGACTTGATTGTTGCTTTACATCCATAGCTTTAAGAAGGATGGTTCTTTTCATCCTAGGTAAATGTCTCTGCGTCCCCTCGGAATAAGCTATAGCTTCAGCTTGAAACTCTTCTAGGGGCTTTTGGTCATCCACAGCACAAAATTGCAGACCCCATCAGTTAGTCTTCGTGGTCATTATATTTGTTTATAGTTACATATAAAAGTACTTTCACTTTTAGCAAATGCCAATAATTTTCTATGTGCTACCATTCAGATACAGTCAATAATGTAGTGATGCTAAGGTGATCTCTACTTTAATGTAGCAGTTGGCCTGTAAGGTTTAATCCGAGTAAATCCTAAACTGAGAAGATATAGCAAAGCGGATGGTCGTGTGGCTTTAATTGCGGGGATAATAATTAGAGGATTTTTGAGAGCAATTCGCAACAGCCTAGTGCTGAGATTCATGGCGCCCACTCAGGCATACAGCAGTTTTCATGGGTGCCTCAATTCGGCCGAAACCTTTTTTTAAAAAAAAACACTGTTTGGCCTACTCATCATTGACTGTGGATATAAGTTTCCATTATTTCGGAATGTTGTTCAAGCGAAAATCGATTAATTTTGTGGATATATGACACTGACTTGGTATTACTGTTTTAAGTAGAAAAAAGCTGCTACTCTTTAATTCACATATGAATTAAAATGAACCACTAGAAGGACCACCAGGTATAAAGTGTGGTTCAACTCAAACGCACAATATTAATTGTAAATAAAACAACAATTTTTAGGTAATTATCTTAATATTTGTAAAATAGATCCTTCTCAATAACAAGTATGTGTTTATCAAAATATCGGCCAAATGCTCGCCACAGCAACGGTGGCAAACCTATATTCGCTGATCAATATTTTCAACGACTCAGAGACATAATTGAGGTTCAATGTCATTAATGTTTCGAATTATCTCGTCCTTTAGCAGATCGCTTAGTTGATATTCGGTGTCAAATCACGTGAATATGGCATAAAATTACCAATCACCACGACGTGCGAAAAACGGCTATCGAATTTTTCGCGCAAGAGAGACGTTGTTTCTTAGGCTGTGTAGCAAGTGGCACAATCCTGTTGGAACCACATATCGTCCAGGTCTATATTCTCAATATCTGGCCAAAAGAAGTCCGTTATCATATCGCGAAAGCGAACAACATTAACGGTAACTGCTTGACCGACCTCAATTGCGAAAAAGTACGGCCATAAACAGCATTAAACATTCATTCTTTGTGGATGCATCCACATTTCAACAATCACTCGTGGATTCTTTTTTGTCCAAATGGGTTAAATCTGCTTTGTAAGTCCACTGTGGACACATTTGGTCTATTATAGGGACCATAAAAATCCCAAAGTGCACGAAATGCATTTTGATTTAAACACCCATTTTTGATAAAGGCTTCAACAATCTTAACAAGCTGCTCAATTGAGTAGCTCTCCTTAGTTGAATTTGTCAAACACTGAAACAAATAAATGTCAAATTAAGTTGGCGAAAAAAACTTGACGTTAAAGTCTGACTTACCATTAACACCATGCATTAGTGTTAGACCACCCTTTATAAGAAAACCCCATGTTAACGAATTTAAAAAATAAAAACCGGATGACCGGCTCTTCGGTTTTATTCATTCTTTGCACAGCGTTCTAGTCTTTTTATCTAGTAATTAGCACAAAAACTATTGCTAAATATTTCAATTATTTACAGCACCCCCAATGATTGCTCAGGCATTTCCTTTTAGTGTCTCGATAGACTTTGCTATAAGCGGGATAATTGCCGACATTGTGGTTGCCGTTACGTCCGGGTAAATTAAAATCAAAAATACCGCTGCTACATACAAACAAATGGTGTTTAATTATTGAAGTAAAACGTTTTATATGTCATCCAGCCCCAGTCAGTCTGTGTGTCTGTCTATCTGTCATTCATTCATTCATCGATGCCAAGCAGTGTGCAATATACGGCAAAGGTTTGCGTCTTAAGTCTTTTGTTTAGTGAGCACAGCATGCTGTAGCCGAGAAAATCAATTAAGTACCGCACTTAGTCATCTTATTCCCGGGGTTTTTTTGTGTCCTATGCATAAATATTATACTCGTACAGCGACTGACCAAAGCAAACCAAATCGAAGCGTCTAAAAGACAGACTCTGCTGTAATTGGTTTTATTTCAAAATCTTTATTAACGCACACACACATACAGTGCTACTCTTAAGCATTTATGAGCATTGCCCGCAAAATTGGCAAACATTTTACACAATTTTATGGCGGATTTAATTTCTTTACACACAGTCACACATTTACATACTGCGGCATCAGCGAGCTATTATTCATTGGCAAGAAGGCATGAAGTGGCTACAGAACGTTGGTTTCTATGTGAGCAGTATTCTTAGGTCGATAGGGGCATGCGTTCGAGTCCCCGACTGGGTACATATTATTTACCGTGGACCGGCTTTGCTTTGCATACAATTAATGAAACATAATAACAATAAAATTCAATTAACAGCGCCATAATCAATTGCGTTTTGTTTCATTAGCCGGTCCAGCAGCAGCAGCATATGCTTTGGCACAATGTGAAATTCATAATGATGACACATCAGATCTGAAAAAATCTTCTCGTCTCCGTAATACTGTTCGTACTCATGCTCGTAGTGCTTTTGATAGAATATTTCTTTGTGCCTGAGTGTGTGTAGTGGGTTCAAACATTTCGCTTTCAGATGAGAGTAAAAGTGAAACAAAGCGTTTGAACCATGCAAAATGATTGTATGCATACTCTTATCGGCCACACCATCGTTATCGTCTTGATCATAATCATAACGATGATGATCATCATTAGTCTGATCATAATTATTGTTTTGGTCTGTTTTGTTTTTTGTTTTCGTTGCTCAGCGTTTCTTCAATTCTTCTCTGCACTGGTATTTTGTTATATTTAAACCGGTTGCAGTTGTCTATTTTACTGCGTGTTGTTGTTGATTTTCGTTTTTTGCTGCCGGTACAAAAATAGAAAATCAAATCATTTAAAATCAAATTTATTATCATCAAATAAAAGTAGCTGCGACATGTATAGAAATTAAATCAAAACGAATCGTTCCGAAACGAAGAACAGCAAGTGCAGCTGAAGTAATCGGCGACAGCAACATCATGTTGTAACACCAGCAACCACACCGCCAACAACTTTGTCAAAAGAATTTGTTGCTACTGAAGTTTCAAACACTAACTAAGCCTACGATGAGCAACAATTTAACAGAAAATGAATTTATAAATTTTTATGTTACGTTACGTTGTGCACGTACGAGTACTGGCCTGCGCATTAACTAATCACGCTGCCAGTTATTGCGTTAAACTTCTGATTATGAGTCGCGGCATTACTGGCGTCATAGCCGGCTGCCTGCTAGCTACTACCGCTCTGCGTGAGTGATGATCAGACTGATGCTTCCGATGATATCTGTACCCGATTGTTGACGGATATTCTGATATGTTAGAGAGTTCTACGGTTGACCGGTTTAAGACGGCGGGGTGTTCAATGCTGGTCAGTCCTATATGATTTTGTAATTTTAAGAGTGACAGAAAATGATATACGATTTAAGCAGAATTTGTGTTACTTTTTACTGGGTCTCGGAATAAATGTTTTCAACATTATGACAACGGTTATTTCACCCTTAGAAAGTTGTCTGTACCATTCGATTTTGAAATTTTAAGAGTGAAAGTGAAAATGATTTACGACTTTAGCAGGTTTTGTGTTACTTTTTCAAAATAATTTGATGGCTATCAAAGGAAACTTCATCGATCCTGGTTTCGGAATAGATGTTTTCAGCAATATGCCATTTTTCCAAATCAACTAAGGAACTATGGAATATTAGTTATATTAGAGTTATAGGAACGTTTTATTCTCTTCATGCTACCGTTCATACTTTCTACAACATCCCATTAAGGAATGCACTGGGAACTTCTTTTAACCGAGTGAGCTGTGCACTAATCATGTACTTATATACACTAATCTAGACCAACTGTTGAAAGATGGCTCTGAAGAAACTTCTACATGGCTCAGCCCTTTATCACTTTAATGCTCATATTATTGCGGTAACTCTAAATAACAAAAGCTCTTAGCCTATTACAATCTTTAAATCTTATGTAAGTTCTTACCAAATATCCTAATCGGAACGATTGTTTAGAATGGAATACATGATTGCTTCTCAAATGACAATAGATAGCACCGACTTTAAACTGTTCAGAAATTTCCCGTCATACAGTATCACTTCAATGTGGGAACCTGCTCATTTTTTATATGTATTATTAACTAAGCTTAGACTTTGCTATATATATTTCTGGCACAGGCAACACTAAGTGTTGCCTGGAGCCATCTGACATTTCCATTGGAAAGTTTGACATTTTTTAGCATAAACGTACTCAGAAGGTTTTGACGTAGGACCATCACTTGTGTTGTTTACAGTGACTTGAAGAAATCAATTTGGCAAAAAATGGAATTAACGACGTGGATTATCACGGCAAGAGTGCATCGATGAACTTAAATCTTTGTGTGGCGATGAAGCACCATCCTATAGCACTGTGAAAAACTGGTTTAATGAATTCAATCGTCAAAACGGCCAGAGAACATTGATGCCGTGAGTGAACTGATAATGCAAGATCGTCATGTGACATACCGTGAGATAGAGGCATCTTTAGGCTTTGCTTCCACCAGCATACATTCGATATTGCATGAAAACCTGGACGTAAAAAAGGTTTGCTCTCATTGGATCCCGCACAATTTGACAACCGCTCAAAAAAAGGCTCGTGGTGCAAAGAAATTTTGAAAAAATACGATCGCGGTACTTCAAAAGACGTTCATAAGATCGTCACAGGTGACGAATCATGGATCTATGCGTATGAGCCCGAAACAAAACAGCAATCGACCGGGTGGGTAAGCAAAGACGAGCCAAATCCAACGAAAGTTGTTCCTGGTAGAAGCACTTCGAAGCAAATGGTCGCCTATTTCTTCGGCAAAACTGGACATGTGGCGACTGTTCCGCTTGATCAACATAGGACGGTAAATTCTGAGTGGTACACCACAAGTTGTTTACCTGAAGTCTTCGGAGAATTTCGAAAAACGAACAAGAGAAGACGAATCATTATGCACCATGACAAAGCGAGCTCTCACACATCGGCTCAAACCAGCGCCTTTTTGACCGGCCAAAACGTCGAATTGATGGGTCATCCGCCGTACAGCCCTGACTTGGCACCCCATGACTTCTTTTTATTCCCGCACATCAAGAAAAAAATGAGTGGTCAACGATTTTCGTCGCTAGAAGATGCTGTTGAAGCGTTCAAAAACCATTGTTTGGAGGTGTCTTAATCGGAGTGGAAAAACTGCTTCGACAATTGGTTTGAGAGCATGCAAAAGTGTATAAATCATGCAGGAGAATACTTTGAAAAACAATAAGACCATTTTTGATGATAATAACATCATAAATAGGCCAGAAATATATATAGCAGTCCTCGTTCTTTAGCTTAGAGGTAATACAAGAGATGTGGCTAGCACTTAAATGTTCCTCCTTCAAGTTTATCTACTAACAAAAAGTTTAAAAAGTACTGCTCCATAAGCAATTTTTAAATCCACCATAAGTTTCGTTAAACGACTTCAGGCTTATGGTAACTGCTTCCTAATGTTAACGTGCGATTTTGAAAGTTTTTTGGATAGACGGTTTAATGGAACTATGTAAAATACCATAAAGTTACTTTGGTACTTAGATTCCTAAGTGAATCCTTTGCGTTCTTGTGGACTTCTCATTAATCCTTATTGTAATTAAACTCTCCAGCAAACTGTTTATGGTATATTAAATTTAACATTCCGTTTGTAACACCACAAAATAGTGATCAGAGACCCTATAAGATGTAAATATTATTATTAAAATTCTAAGAAGATATAGCCTTGTCCGTCCTTCCATCCATGTGTCTGTTGAAAGCACGATTGTGGTGAAAAGAACCAACCAGGACCCAAGAATTCTGCTTGATGATGGCTCATGGTCATTAGCTAAGTGGGATTGTAAATGGGCGAATTCGGCCCAGGAAATAAGTGTCTCTTGAAGGGACTTAAGGTTCCTCGAAAATGAAGACTTGTTTTTAGTATTTTCTTTGCTAGGAAAAAAGTGTCCCTTAAGGGGACTTAAGGTACCTCAAAAATGTTTACTTGTTTTTAGTATTTTCTTCGTAAAAATGTGAAAACACCTGTGTATGCTTACCAGTTCGTCCTGCCATCGTTCTATTATAGAGCCTTACCTCATTAAAAATAAGGTCGACCAAGCGGTGAAAGGTTTTAGCTATCGCGAGATGATAACGTACGTCTTGTGGCCAGTATTTGAGGATATTGACCTGGACGATATTTGGTTCCAACAGGATGGTGCCCTTTTCACACAGCCACCAAAATAGTGGGTCTTTTAAGCGAGAAATTCAATGGCCATTTTATCTCACATCGTTAATTCGCGGCCACGATCATGTGCTTTGACACCGTTGGACTTCTTTCTTTGGGCACATTTAAAAGAAAAACTGTACGTCAGTGAGCCAAGAACAATTAAAGATGTAAATGAAGAGATAATTCGGCACATTACCGACATTGCACCTCCATAATATCTCAGAGTCATTCAAAATATGTGACGCGCAAAATAGAAAGGCACCTAAGGGTAAAAACCAGTTTTGTTCAGGAGAGTCATTTTAAAGATTTAAATACGTGTATCTTTGGTGTGCCATCACTTTCATAAAAAGCGCATATCTCTGGGAGGGCACACTTTTGAGGCATGGGATCGGTCTCATTCGAAGCTCAGATGTTGTCCACATCAAAAAAAAAGTGAAAATTGATTTTTTTATCCTTATGTCCCCTTCTCTATGCGGTGTCACATATAGACTTTCGGATAGAGAAATACCACCGAAGCCGTGGCGAGCATTTGGCTGATACTTTATTTTACACATAATTGTCGTAGATCCTTTTATACTAATGAAAAGTATTGAGATAATTCTGTGAAAACTTTATGTTTTATTTGTAATTAACATCGTGCGTTATATTTGCACCCTCCTTTATAAGTTGGACACCCCTCCATCATTTCCGATTTGGTAGAAAAACAATTTTAGGTTGATCGGATTGTAGGTGGATTTTTTGGCGTTTATTTGCAACTAATTATTAAAAAAAATTGTCCATTACTGTTCAACGATTTTGATTTTGAACTATTTTTTGGGCGAATTTTGTTAGAAAATAAAATTGACTTGTGGCAGCACTGATTAGGAAATAAAACTGACTAGTGGAAGCACTGATTAGGAAAAAAAATTGACTAGTGGCAGCACTGATTAGGAAATTAAATTGACTAATGGCAGCACTGATTAGGAAATAATATTGACTAGTGGCAGCACTGATTAGGAAATAAAATTGGCTAGTGGCAGCACTGATCCGTAACATTATTTGGCTATCTTCTGCCAAGAGCTTTAAAAGAGATCCTTTATTTAATTTTCATTCCGATACTACGAATTTTTGATAGCTATAAGCAATTTCTAAAAATTAAGTGGACGGAACATTTCATAGAGTATAAAAAATTCGACTTTGCTCATCTTCAGTTTAATTGCTAAAAATGACCAGATGTAAAGCTAAAGTTTCATAGTCTTTAGGCATATTTCAGAAATCTTGCAGTGATTAATTGCTGTTTATTGCGCCAGGCCAGACTGTGGTGATTAAACCGACTTAAAACTCTAGCTTAGCTGGCGTTGGCAATAATCCTAATGAAGTGTTAACAATAGGCCAGTTCTTGATGTTGCTGCATACAAGAAGAATTAAGTATTTCGACTAATTCGCACCGATTGGCGAGAGATATAAATTGGAAAACACATAAACATTATTGTGAATGGGCATAATTAGTCGTACGTACGTCTGGTATACGAGTATGAGGTAAAACAAATTTGCAAACATTTGTATTAACTTTAATTCAATTATAATAAAATACAAAAACTATGTGTGTATGCAAATAAAACGGCGAATGAATGGATATCTGGATGATGCTAGACTATTTCTATGCATTTCAGTGTGAAGGTATATATGTAAGGGGAGTATTAGCATAAATACTTATGTATACTAGGGTGTCTGTGTTCGCTACACAAAAAAACGAAAGCAAATTTCGTTACAAGTTCAAATATGAATACATCTTTAAGATTTTTCTGAGATTAGGACTCATACTCTCAGCCTATACTGGTGCAAAAAACGGATCAGTTAAACAGATATCCAACACGAAGTTGCAATAGCAAATTTTGGAATAAAGGGTGACAGATTATATTTAGTTTTACTTTGAATTTTAATATCCTATTATTTTTAAAAACTGTTGGAAATTGGGGCTAATACCCCTGGATCCAAGGGGGTCAAAAACGGTCCTAATGATTAAAACAAATGACCAATAGTAGATATGAGCATATGAGTACTCAAATCTAAGCAACTTTACCTAGAATTCAAATGTGCTTTTATTTTTCAGTTATCTCGTAAGGAAAGTTAAAGAACAATTTTTAAGAATTCAGATATAGATTAAATTTTACAATTTTAGGGGATACTATGGGACTCGGAGCATAAGGATTATTTACTAGCTTGTTCATGATCGAGGGTTTCAACTAAGTGAACCTAGTGAACCTTTTACTTTTGATTAATCTAACCTTTTTAGAACATTCCATACAACGCTTTTAAAACACTCCATAAATAATCAGTCTGTTGCATTTAAATAAGGTACACCCCAGTGCAAACGTTTATGCCCTGTCATAGACGCAACACTCAAAGCGATTGATATGCTTCGTAATCAAAGAAAAATGCTCTTGTGTTCATCGTCGAATCAGGATTTCATTAGATGTCTCATCAGCACCATTCAGCATCATCTTGAAGAACTTCATAAACATCAGAGTCGGCATCAAGATCGACAACAAATGAAAAAAAATGAAGTATATTTTGTAGCGTTTCGCAGTCAATTAATTTGTTAATTCATTGTTATTTGAATGCAAATGTATTGTGTTTGTATTCAGCAAAAAATACACTGTGCTACAACAGCAAAATCTGGTTGCTTTTACGAACAAAACACATTTCATTCAGGTTTCAACGATATTGTAATACAACACCCAATAGTGTTCGACCTGAAAGCCAACGAATGGGAATTTTTTATGTTTAAGTATACATAAAACTCGTGTCTCGTTTAAAATCTCCTCAATATCCTATTGAAAAGCAGACGAGAAACTTTCGAGCTGTGCAGTATATACGAGTAATTCTTGTAATCACTGGCCAATGTATGCTGTTTAATGCGAGCTCAAAACGATTACTACGTTATATACTTATAGAAAAGCTTTTACGGGGTAAAACCCTATCCTGTGTAAAACGTTTTAGATATTCTTCCCCGGACTTAAACCTGGCTTTACTTGGGTGGTAGAGGTAAACAAAGAATGGAGTGAAAAAAAAGATTCTACATTTTTTCAATGGAAGTAACAGCATGGAGAATGAAGTAATTTTTATGTACTTTAAACTTTGGACTTGAGCAGACCATTCCGATTTTGTTAAGTTTCTGGTTTTTCAATTGCAAACCATTAATTTTTATAATTTCTTACACATTTTACAGGGATTAACCAGCTCGAGACCTCTTACATCTGCATCTGAATAGAACACACGTTTTTTAACAATATGGCAAAGTGACATTGACTTTCTTGGCTGCGCACGGCTTTTATCTCGATTTCAGGTCCTTGGCAAAATTCATCATAAAACTTCGCAGCAGTTGTTGAGAGAAAACTTGAACTTTTTAAGACCAGACCAAACGTATGAGAACTACTGTTGTTAATCTTACTTTTCAAGTTTTTTTCAAACAATTAACCACGAAAATACACAAACGAGTTAAACTATATTATTTCTTACTTTCAGTTTTAGCCCCATCTTCCTCAAAAAATTTCCCACAAATGTCCTCTACTTTCTGTTTTTAGTTTTAATCACAATTTTGTTGCCTAGTGTAATATTCAATGAATTCGCAGAATTGTATTTTGTTTTCAAATAAAATACAAGAGTTTATGAACTTTGCCTAAAAATGTGAAACTTTTAAATGTATTTAAAAATATTTTAAAAAAATGGGGTTTTACACTTTTAAGTGCCAGCCTAATATAATAGGAAGTGCAAGATTTATGAGTTAGAGCCAGTCAAGACCAAATTTTAATATTTTGTAATTAATTTGAATAGAAATTAATTGAAATTTCTTGTTTTTGGTTGACTTAAGCCAAACGGCATATTACGGCAAGTCTAGATTCTAGTCTTTCCAGATTTGTAACTAAAAAGCGGCACTTCACAACAGGGATTGCTCTGTAGTATACAATCCAAATCTTAGCGGATTTCTGCTGGTTCTGGGGTAAAGAGGTCACTAAATAAATATACTAATCAAAATATGTTGCTATTGTTGAAAAGTGAATAACCGACTGCTGAATCAATTCTTGCGATTTGAAAAATTGCAGAGACACTCGGAATTAAACATTTAGAAATCTCTTATAATTTTAAAATGGAATGATACTTTTCTATACCCTCTACCGTAGGATGGGATAGGCTACTGAATTTATCATTTGGTTTGAGCACTACGAAACCTTCGGACAAACAAATTCTTGGAATAATTGACGATTCAAATCAATTTTAACTCAAAATAACCTTATTATTGACCTAAATTAAGAATCTTTTTCTAGCTTGAGTTATTGAAAAAGCTTAGTTTTAGACAAACCGTGGCTTAAATGGGGAACGTTTGTGGTGGCGAACTGTTTTGGCCGCAACTTTCGGATTTTGTGGTCAACAAAAACAGTACCTATTATTCAAAAAAACGTTTGCTTACGTCGCACTTATGAATATTCAAAGTTAATCAAATTTCATTTTAATTTGATGTTTTCAAGTATTTTTTTAATCTGCCTTAAACTAGTGGAGACCGTAGGGGACCAAAAAAAGTACCGTTTAGTCAAAACGACGATTAATACTTGTAGAATAAATAAAAACAAATTTTACCACATATATAAATAAGGACATAGTTTAAAGCTTTGGCCAAGTTGGTGTCGGACTTATACACCTAAGAAGCCCATAAAACGTCCCTTAGGGTAATAAAAGAACAACCGACCAATATGAACATATGGGTTCAAAAATTAATGCACATTTCACTACGAATCCAAATATGAATTTAGTTAAAAGATTTGACTTTTATACCTTTCACTGCCTACCTTTTACCAACTGATTAAAAAGAGGACATCTTCCTAAATTACCTTTTGTCCCTTAAAAGGAAACTTTTTCCCCCTGAGCCGATTATGCTCATTTACAACGCAAAGGCCTATGACTATACTGCCGACGTAAGCTCCAAAACTGCAAAATTGAGATGAGGGCCGATTCGGAACCGTGAATTAGTTTCTGATTTTTGTGTTTAACATAAAAGACCCATTTTCACCTGTAAATAACTGAACAGCGTTAGGCAAAATGGTCACATTAACCACTTTTAGCGTGTTTCGTAGTCAAAAAAGTTAAATATCTCAAAACTACTAAAATGGAGATTTGACTTTATTTCTGAGGAGGGCAGTATAGGCCATCATCTTGCAAAATTCCGGAATCCTAACGTTATTTGTTTGATCTCTATCGTACTTTCAACAGAAGTGGGCCTCATCACTGAAGAAAGTTTTGATCGAAAACTGCGGATCTTCTTCGAGCTTTATTTTGTATTTTGTATGCTTCCAAACCAAGATCCTTTCGCAAAATGCTCCAAATTGTTACATACGACAATTCAGACAGACAGACAAGGCTAGTTCGTCTCAGAACCATAAATAATAATATAGGGTCTCTGATTAAAATTACGAGGTGCTGCAAACGGAAGGACAACCTCAATATACTTATACATAAACTCTTTTCTTTGGTGCAGGGTATAACGAATTAAGAGAGACAAAGTACCCAAACATTTTTCACAGTACCAAATAGGGTAATTGTACAAAGCTGTCTGCCATTGATGTCTACATTGGATTTGGGCTTGACGCGCTAGCTTGAGATTCATGGACTCGATGTCTTATGTCAGGAAGAGTTCAAAGTATGCACTTTTTTTGATAGGGATTGCAGCATTGTAATATTTGTGTTTTTTATCTTTTTTTTGATTTCCTATCCTTCTATTAAGACCACGTTTGTATTTTGTCTGGCCCACCAAACAAACAACTGCAAACCTTGTTTTATGATAAATGTTTCGTTTTATTTCTGAAAAGCATGAGTCTTTTATTCCAAATTTTCTTTTGTGGTTTTGTGTTGGGTTTTTTCTTCTCTTTTACATTTCTTTCATTCGATTGCCTTCGATTGTCGGAACATAAATGATGACCACCATGTTATTAATGACAGGAATACAACATGACTTGAGTCACTGGCTTGTAGTACATTTTACTGACATTAAATGGCATCACAATGGTTTGGCGGCAAGAGTTCCCCTGTCTCTCGCTCGCTCTGTCTCTCTCTGCCCACCCGATTTCCATTTCAATTGCACCACAAGTATTTGGTACTATCCCACCGTCTGTCAAAATGTATCTACTAAATACTCATACATTTTATTTTTCTTCTTTTCATGGGATTGGTGGAGTTTTTACTTTATTTTTTTCAATTTTTCTACAAAGATTCGGTGAAGTTTCCTTCTTGTTTGGATATTTTTTTTTAAGTAAAATTTTCTTTGCATACAGTTATAATGAAATTAAAATGACAGATATTTATGATTGGTCATGTTTTAAGACATCAATTGAATAATATTGAAAAATATTAAATGGAAAAATAAAATGTTTGGTGTTTTTCTTTTCTGGACAGTTGTAAGTTTTGGCTAAAGTCAATAAAATTTTCTATGCCACACCATAGTCACCATTGTAGTTAAAAATTTAGCAATGTTTAGGTTATAGAAGGTGAAATGATGGTGAAACATGTTGTCCGCAAAAGATTGCATTGGTGTTCCACAAATCGTTGGACACGAAGTGTTGCCAGCGCTTTTGTTGCTTTGAATTTATGGCAAACCCCTGTAACCCAAATATTTTGGTAGTTTAAAAATCAGGAAGATTTGTTTAGGATAAGAGTACTTAACATTAAGAAATACATCATCCAACCTAACACTATACCAGATGATCAATCTAGAGTTGTTTTTTTAAATTAAAAATAAAACAAACATTCAAATCAAGTCTGGAATCTCTATTGTTCATACGAAAGGAAATTTTATGCCATTTATTTTTTGAATATAATTTCCTTCAAATGTTGGCCGAAACTACGCCTAAGTGTGTCAAATTTTGGATGACTCGTTCGAGCATTTCGGCAAGTATGGCGTTAATGACCCGCGTAATGTTGGCTTCCACAAACTGATTCATAGCTGGATTGTCAGCATAGACTTTGAACTTTACGTAGCCTCAAAGAAAAAAGTCTAAATTTGGGATATCACATGATCTAGGTGGCCAACTCACCGGTCCAAAACGTGAAATTAGCTGCTCTTCGAAATGTGTGTGTGTGGCAAGTAGCACCCTTCTGTTGTAACTAAATATTACGGGCTTCAACTACAGGTAGCAAAAAGTCCAATATCATGGCGCAATAGTGAGCACCTTTCACGGTTACGAGGGCTGCTATAATTTTAACAGCATCATCTGGCGACAAAAATCGTTGACCACGCATTTTTTGATGTGCGGAAATAATAAGAAGTCATTGGGTGTTAAGTCAGGGCTGTACGGCCGGTCATAAAGGCGCTGGTTTGAGCCGATGCGTGAGAGCTCGCACTGCCTTGTTCGTTTTTCTTCAGAATTGACTGTCCTACGTTGCTCAAGCGGAGCAGTCGCCACATGATCAGTTTTGCTTATTTCACGAACAACTTTCGTTGGATTAGGCTCGTCTTCGAAGACCCACACGGTCGATTGCGTTTTTGTTTCGAGCTCATGCTCATAGATCCATGATGCGTCACCTGTGACAATCTTATAAACGTCTTTTGAACGATAGCGAGCACCTTTCACGTTTATATTTCGGCCATTATCATTTTTAGAAAAATGTGAACCAATGATTCCACCAGCCCATTAACCTCACCTAACAGAGATTTTCTGTGGTTATAACGGCACCTCTTGAACCTCTTCTGGTTGCTTTTCAACCCAAATGCGGCAGTTTTGTTTATTGACGCTGCCGTTGAGCCAGAAATGGGTCTCATCACTGAATAAAATTTTGATCGAAACAGCGGATCTTCTTTGAGCTTTTGGAAGAGCCCAAACACTGAAACGGCGACGCGCTCGAAGATCGTCAGGCTTCAATTCCAAACTAAGATCCTTCCGACAAATGCTCCAAGTTGTTCCATACGACAAGTCAAGTTGTTGAGAACGGTGCCGAATCGATTCCTTGGAGTTATCACGTACACTTTCAGCTACTGCCGCTATACTCGTATTTTCAATACTAGTATTTCGGGCTGGATGTAGTCTATTAGGTCGAGTATTATCCAATAGTGAAAATTGGGTTTCCCAGTCAAAAAATATTTATATATTCATCGATTTCTATTTTGTTGTCTTCAAAGTATTCCCTCTCAGATATAATCACTTGTAACAGCTTTTTAACCATTCTCGAAGCAGTATTGATATTCACTTTTTGCAATGGCCTTGAGCTCTCTCAGCAATTCGATGTTATCTCCTCAATTGTCGCAAAACGCCATCCTTTAATGGGTCTCTTTACTTTTGGTAACAGGAAAAAAACGCAAGGGGCCAAATCTAGCCCCCTGCACGGTATGCGAAGAAAACCATGAGCAAAACTTTGGCTTTGATCGAACTTAGCGTGATTTTTTGTCTTGGCCTTTCTTGTATATTCTATTGGGACTATTGGACTAGCAGTTGCCTACATTTGCAAACGTTTTACCACCTTCAGACAGGATAATAAATTCTGGCTCACTCTTTATAGTTGACGTTACATATAGTTGTGTCATCACTAATGTGTAGTACGCTAATTAAAAACAGCTCTAGCCACAATAAACCAAAACTAATATGATGGACCGGAAATGCGCACATAAAGTTTCCCTCATTCCAAAAATTATTTAAATATTTTGTTCCTTCCACCCGCTTAATTTTAAGTTTTAAATTCCAAATGTCATTGACACTCCACGAATTTAACCCAAGCAAAACATTTTAGTGAATTCCACTTTAAATTTCTGAGAAACTTTATTAATTATAGATATGTAGTTGTAATTCTCCAAATGATTTAATGAGTAATGCTCGAGTATGCAAAAAAACCATCGATATGATGGTATTCAAGTTTTTTGCTTAAAGTACAACCACTTCAAGTTGCATTATAACGCTGGTCTTTGGCTTTTAGGAGCAATCGCATTTTTGGTCAGTTTTTCCGACAAATTTATTTTATGAATTGCATGAGTATTTTTTTTATTCGACTTACATAAATAAAATCATTCCAATTTGAAACGCATTTCTTTGCCAAGTTAAACGTCAAGCATAACGTTGCAAGGTCACGTCACAAAAATCGTGATTACTTTACAGGCTCAGCAACAGAAAAAAACAACTCTAAATGATTGGTTGGCTTTTAAAGACATGGACGGACACGGATGAAGCTGGTCGCGGGACGGATAGACTGACGGCCAGTCAGATGACGAAGAGATATTAAGCAAATGTTTGATGTAGTCCATATTTGCACATCAATGTAGTCTGATGGTCATGATGACAATTGATTAACAGTGGTTTTCGAGGCAGCCAAGAAGGTGGCCTATGAGTGGGAAAAGTAAATCATTATGGCTAAAAATAAATAATAAATATTATATGTTAAGCTCGTTTGTTTATTTTGGTCTTGCTTCTAAATTTTAAGAAGACAAGTTTTTAAAAAAAATGGCAAAGTGAATTTGATTTTCGTGGCTGCATATTGCTTTAATCACTATTTTGGGTCCGTGTCGACTTCCTAAGTAAGCTTCGCATTAATTTTTGATAGAAAAGCTAAACTCTTTGAGACCAGGTACACACAAAACGTATGAGAACTTGTCTTCTATTGAAATGCAGATGCAAGAGGTCTCGAGCCGGTTAATCAATATTCAATAAATGTAATAGTTTACAAGATTTTTAAAATATCCCATAAAATGAAGGTCTTATTAAAAAGCGTAAAATGTGGAACAGCTACACCGACAGTCGTTTTCTGACAGAGTTGCAGGCCTTTTGATGGAATGCATGGAAAATGTTAGAGTTAGAGTTAGAGTCCTAAACGTTTATGTACCGCTTTTAAATTTACTCGACGACGATAATTAAAACGTCTGCGATCAAAAAGCGTAGATCTTAGCTGGATGTTTTAAAATCCTCTCTAATTGAAAAACTGTAGAAACCTCTTGAAACTCTTTAAGGTCTCTTACCACTGTGCGAATGATTAAACATTTTCGAGCAAAAAAATTTAGATCTCTGCTGAAAGGTGATGCCACGATGGCCTATACCCGCGCGCAGTACCAATACTTGTGTCGTTCCATTACTGGCTGATCATGAGCAACGTGCAGCAGCACCTCTTTTTCCAAAAAAAAAATATAAAACGAAACACAATTCACACAATTCACTTTTGGTTTATGTGCATTTTGTCGCTTCGCATTGATTTGCGCGATTTTTCGTGGCTCGACATCTTGATGTCATTTTGATGGATGGACAATTGGTGCACCGCAAGTGATGAGATTGAAATGGAGATTGTCGAAGCAACAACACACCGAAACACTGCGAAAAGACAAAGAAAATCCTCTCGAAAAAAAACAAAACAAAAAAATTATAGAATCACAATTAAGATTATTCAAGAAAATATTCAAACTCCAAACACAATAGCCGCTTGGTAGAAGAAGCCCGTCGTCGTTCGTTGACGTTGCCTCGTCTTGCTCAGCGCGAAAATCAGCGATAAAAACAGGCAATCGAACAAGCGATCGCATTCAATGCGACGACAACAGCAGTGATTTGGAGGTGATCAGTTATGCTGATTGACAACAAATTTTAGATTTTTATTCCTACATGTGTGTGTGTGTGTGTGTTTGATTTTTTCAATATGAAATGTCCCTCTCTAACTGAAAGTGACAAAAATACGATATAACAAATTATGTAGTCAGAAAACAAAACTACTTTGCACTATTTCTTAATGCAAATAAACAACCAATAAAATTGTCTAATATTTAGATCTGATGAAGAAGAAGATGAACACAGAAAGTCAGCTCTATAATTAAGCAATTTTTACGATTTGATCAACACGAAACAAGGTGTGTTTTTTTATAAATTTTAATGCAGAATTAATTATTTCTCTACAAGTTTGTCATTGATACAATTTTAGCTTAGTTTGTTCATTATTGTAGATGACATCTTTTTATTTCTTTTTCCTATGATATTTATAGGCCGAATTTAATTCTTTTCAGAAAGCTTTTCGCTAAAATCTGGCCTTTTGTTAAATATCCACGACTCATGAAACTCTACAACAAAAGACTTAAGAAGCAAACATTTGCCATTAGCGTATCGCGAAAGAACCTGTACACGTTTGTGTCCTAAGTCTTTTGTTTGATTAATCAAAAGTAAGAGGAAATTCTTCAGTTCAAACACATTTGTGTAAGTTCTAACTAAGAAATGTCCTCGTACTTTTTAAAACCATACAAAAGACTTAGGACACAAACGTGTACAAGAACGAGTTGTTACTCTGGCAGAAAAATATACACCCAAAAGAGATCTCAGATATTTTTATTGATTTTTTACCAAAATAAAACAAAAAAATTATGACACACTCGTAAGTATTCTGCAGAAACATCCCAGACCGTCTTTCTAAGCAAATTGTCTTTCTATGCAAATCAATAGAATTTTTGTACTTCAAGCCTTTTCGTTTTATTAAAACACGGTGATAACATTAAATAAAAATCAAACAAGTTGATATGTCCACTCTCGGACAAAGCCGACTATATTACAGCCTACTCCACTGGGTAATACAGGAGATTAACAAAAATCGGCTACAAAAAGTCACATTAAGAGCGACGGGACCCGTACCGGAAGGCGATTTTCAACGGGTGCTATATTTCACCAGAGTTGGTTGTGGTTGCATAGCACGCACCTTGCTTAATTGCTGCAAGATCGGATTTAGTTTGTGATTTGTTGAGCAGAATCGTTGAGCTAAAATCGGGAGCCAGCTTCATACATATGAGGAAAAAAATAAAATTTGATTGAAAGGCGAATTTTCATCTCAGCGGTTATGTTAACAAGCAAGCTGCGGCTACTAAGGACCGGAAAATCTGCACGTCATCATCGATAAGTGAATGCATACCCAGAAAGTGAAAATTTGTTGCTGGCATTGGAGCGGTGGCAGTATTGCACCAATTTTCTTTAAAAATGATTTTGAAAATGCCGTTCCGGTCAACAGACATCGCTAGAGATGCACAAATTGTAGACATGAACTTGCACGGTCTTCAGATTCAGAAGGATTAAGACACAATCAGCGATTTTGTGCACAAAGTTCGGTAATCTGTAAGTGACCTCGGAGCCTTAGAATTTTTTTGGGGGGTATCGAGATAGACCAGATAAACTACATATGGTTGAAGAAATTCCAGCTAGAGTGTGACTAAAAGTGAATGCAGCGAAGACCAAAATAATGCGCATCAATGCTTCGACAACACAGTCATTTTCTCTCCAACACCAGCCCGTGAAAGACGTAAAATCCTCTAAGTATCTAGGCTGCACCATTACAATAACAGGCGGGTCATCCCAAGGCATAAAGCCAGGGTAGATAAGGCGAGACAGGCATTTGGTATGCTTAACCCTGTGTGGCGATCCTTCCAACTATCGAGCGACACTAAATATAGAATATTTAACTCCAACGTGAAGTCTATCCTGCCAATCCAAATCGATTTACTTGTACCCAGCTGAAAATGGCATTGGATCGAGAGCACGAGGAAAGTACCAGACGACACCAGCAGAATAGAATCCGAGAGATGGTCCGGTATTATGCTTAAAATCCATTAACTTTGAAGGCTCTATCGCTAAAGTGTTATCTAAAAACTGTTATCTAAGCCTTGAAATATTGGGTTGATAGGATGAGCTTCTGTTATTCAGCTCAGAATGTCACACAAATCTGCAAATACTTATATTATATCTTCAACATTTTATTAAGAACAAAAAAGCGAAAACTTTTCTTAAAAAAGTGAGCTATGCACGATATTGTTCTGATTCTCACTTAGCGGAACTAACTAGTTCCGGAAGGCTATTGGATGTTACAGAAGAGGTTTTCCATGGTTAAGAGATGATGACTGAAACAAGGTTTCATATATGGATAAATCGCGGTATGCGTTCTCTTCTCATACATAGAGGTCAGATCCTTCTGGTTTCTAAGCATGTGGGTTCCCTTTTCCATCTCACATTCTCCGAAAGGCGGTAGTCACATAGTCCGATTCTTCCAGCATATCTTCGCAAAACCAGAATCGAAAATAGGTGTCACTTAGTCAACAGGAAAACCAATATTGACTAAAATTTTGGCGTGGTGATATTCCATGTACGTCCATGCCCCCGTGGCACCAAGTCGCATAGCTGTATTTGCAGCTATTGTTGTGTCAAAATGCCTGCCAGTTAAGGCTAGTAAACGGAGTAATACATTTGAATCTGCTCTGGTGATTCTTCAACTCTAACGCCAACCACCAGTTAGCAGACCCGTGGAACAGAATCTGTTCGACAGCTAAAGCATATCGCCTTTATACGTTTTTGGAGCCCAGCCAAGTTCAATGTTTTTTTTGCAGCAATAAAAAAGCATTAGTAGCTTTAGTGGTCCTTGTAAGTGAGTACAGGTACCTGTTTAGTTTACTATCCAACACCAGTACAAGATATTTCGCGCTAATGGATAACGAAAGTGTTATTCAATCGGTGGTGCGATAAAGAATTTGAGAGGTTTTGTATAGCCTAGTAAATGATACCAGTTCCGTCTACGCTGGAATTAAACCTAGCCCACACCTCTGTCATCATAATAACTTTAGCGAAGACTACAGTGCTTCCATGAGCACCTTGGAATCCTTGCTCGTGTCTGGCATCGCCTCATGATGCTCAGATTCCACAGCAGTGGGGAGAGTATACCTCCAATGGTTTTTTTTTTTGTAACAACAATATATTTTGCTTTGAAGTCCTGCTGCGATATGAAGGAACCCCGCCATTTGAACTGGCTGCGTCCAAAGAGATCTGGATGGTAGGCGGTACAAACGTCCGTAACGTTAGGATAAACTCACACCCAATACGATCTCAACTGTGCCGAAACCACGAGCTTCTGCCGAGGTAGCGTCTTCTCCTTTGGTGAAATCTTCGCGGGATGTTCCCCTAGCACTACATTCACGCTACAGCTGGATATTATTGCAGCGACTTTATCAGCGCAAATGTTGTTCAGACCTGCCTGTTAGTTTCGATAGTACACCTCCTTGAGTTGTTCTCCTAAATGTCAACTTGAAAATATAAGAGGCGTTTAGAGTGGACTGAATGCACTTTTATTTCAGGAGTTTTCCATAGAAAGAAGTGACAACGTAATCTCTTCCTAACTGTCCCAGTGTGCATAAGGCCGATTCCGGTCTGACATTGTTAAAAAATGTCTTTATATCCAAGAAAGTCATAAGTGCGTATTCCTTGTAATGTAGAGACCTTTCTATATTACCAGCCAATGAGCTGCGCTGCACTCACTGGTCGGTAGAATTTCCCTCCGTATAGTAATAATGGCCCTCCGGCAGATTACCCGGTCTGAGGGATGATCTAATATGCACATTGATGATTACTTCCGAAATTTTACGCAGAATCAAAACAATTCCTCAACACGCTGAATCCAAATTAAATTATATTATTTCAATGTCCTTTAAAATCACCTCTGACCCCTCAATATGGCTGGCATTAATATGATGACCTAGGGAATGATCTCAACAATGGGACAGACAGGAATGCAACACGAATGACTTGCGCCACAACTAACCCACAATCAATGACGACAGCCATCCCAAAATAAAATTAAATGAATCTGCAATAAAATTAAAATAAATAAGACTTGAACTATAATAGAATTTAAACAAAAAAGAAATAAAACAAAGAGAAGAGAAGAACGAATATAAATCCACCGTGCCCGTATTTAATACGCGAACAAGGTGCTTATTGTTCATCCGCACTTAAGATCCGTTTAAAACAAAACCACAACTTGGCTACGGTTGAAATGTGGCTGTCCAAACATCGGATCATAAAACAAAAAAACCATAAATAAAACGGCAACAACTGCAGCCGTAGCAGCACCAAGACCAAGTGATATCGTTATTGCGAATAAAACATAAATCATTTCTTTAAATACTCGTACATTTGCCTGAGATTGTCGATATCTGAAATTTGAAACAAAAACAAATTCGCATCGTGCAATTGATTCACCCCGAACGAATGTCCGTCTTTTCAACCATCCGCCTTGCACTAGTCAGTCACTTTGGCCATCATTCATTCATTGATTCATTCATTACCATCGTTTTGGAAACGTAACGAATGGTGTGGATGCTTAGTCGTTTGGTGGCTGTCATTATTGTTTTAAACCATCGCCAACGAGAAAAAATAATAAAAAAAAAACTATGGGTAGGACCCTTTTTTGTCGAAAAGTTCAATGATAACAAATCGCATGATTAGTATAATATTTTCTGAGGTGCCCCCTTTTAACTGATTTCAATTTCAGTTTCAAACATCACTCCTCATACACTCCTCTTCCTCTTGTTTCAGCTGTCTTAGCTTCACTGATATTCTGACTATTGGGCTGCAGTCTTAAGCGAGCCAGCACTTTTGGGGTTAAATAGATTTGCCATCTCTAAATCAAAACCAGTCCCCTCCCCCCAAAAAAAAATTAGAAAAAATATAATTTTCTATAGCCTTTCCTAGAGGTGGGGGAGGTAGTGCATGTTGTGTGCTGGTTGGTCTTAAATCAAATTAACCAACAAATTGTTTTAAATGATTTTGGGTTTTTTTCTTTCTTTGATTTTGGTGCTGGAGGTGTGTCTAAGTTTACAGGTTAAACTGTTCTCAAGGCGGTGTGTTTGTGTGTGTGCGATGGTGTTTTTGGCATTGTGTTTTGTGCTGGTGATTTAGTTTAAATTATAGTCCATGTTATTCTTTTTTTATTTCTGTCATCATCAAGAATTTTTGGAAGACAATTTTAAATGATTATCTTTTTAAGTTTTCGGCTATACGCTGTACGTAGAGGTTGGGCTAATGCTTTGCCTAATACACGTTAATAGACCTTGTGATGTTGTTGTTGTAGCAGCACACATAGTTCCAGGGTGACAGCCCTTGGCCGAAGAATAACTGCTTCGGGTCAATTTGGTTCATAGAAGCGGCTGTCATGCACGCAGAAAAGGAAGTTGGTTGAGATGACAATATTCGAAGGGTTTCACACTTTTGTTGGGTATACGGTTGTGGCACAACAATATTATGATTCTCACCACAATAATAAGATTCACACGCAACCGTGATATTATTCCTAGATTTCCCATATCCATACTATGATCCCCAAAAATTATTTATTCGGATTTGGCCGTAAAAAAAATTGTTCTCGTTGGATTCCACACAATTTGACGAATGCTCAAAGAAAGGCTCATATGGATTGGCTCAAAGAGATGTTGAAAAAGTATAACTGCGGTAGCTCAAAGGAAGTGTACGAGTATAACATTGTCACAGGTGACGAATCATGGATCTATGCATATGAACCCGAAACAAAACAGCAATCGACCGTACGGGTCTTTCAAGACGAGCCAAATCCAACAAAAGTTGTACGTGGAGGACGTACAACGAAGCAAATAATTGCGTTTATTTTCGGTATAACCGGCCATGTTGCCACAATGCCTTTAGTAGAACGTAGGAGGTCAATTCTGAGTGGTATACAACCATCTATTTGCCAACAGTGTTAGAAGTAATGAGGAAAGATAATAAGAGAAGACGGATCGTTTTGCATCACAACAATGCAAGCTCTCACACATCAGCTGAAACGATGAGCTATTTGACCACTCAAGATGTCGAATTAATGGGCCATTCACCGTACAGCCCTGATTTGGCACCCAATGAATTCATCTTACTTCCCTAGCATCAAAAAAAAAATGCGTGGTCAAAGTTTTTCATCGTCCGAAGCAGCTGTTGAAGCATTCAAAATCATATTTTGGATGTGTCTCAATCGGAGTGGAAAAAGTGCTTCGAAAATTGTTTTGTGCGCATGCAAAAGTACATTGATCATAAAGGAGAATATTTAAAAAAAAAAACAATAAAACCATTCCAATGATAATGTATTGTGTTTTTATTGCCGGACCCGAAATATAAATGTCAACCCTCGTATATATAGATTCATGTTTTCCTTTAAGGGGCATATAAGGAGCCTCAAATAAATTCTTGTCTGTCCGAGGCTTTAGCTTTTAGTTCCTTCCACGCTTCTTAGTGCAGTTGCCTAGGCCATGTGTGACTTGTAACCCTTTTGCATGCGGTTGCCCTGTAGCTGCTACTCAAGGGAATCTCTGGCCTTCTCTCGGTTGTCCTCACTATTGCTCTTGCAACTAAAATTTATTTAGTTTTGAGACAATTCTACGGAGGCTTCTAAGGAAAAACCTACAATTCATACGCCTTTTCGCTTTCTTTTAAGCCAGGGAAAAACTGCACACACCTACACCAAACGATCCAAAAAAATCCAGTAAACTCCCTTCCTCCCCAACACCAAAAAACACTTTTATTTATATGTAAGTGTAAATAATAAACATTTTCGAATATTATGTTTACTTACAAAACCACGCAACACAGCAAACAACCACGAAAATTGGAATTATTACATGAGGACGATGATCATCGCCATAGCCATCATCCGCATGATCCATAGACTCTGAGGCAAGCACAAATGTAATAAGCACAGACAGACTGACGGACAGACAGTCACAATAAATTGTATAAATTTAAGTATTTAGAACGAGAGTTCCCAACAGGTTGCATGCAGGCCCACAGCAACAACGCCAGCAACACTTTCTGCCACAATATTAACTGCAACTCGAACGATAGCAACAAGAATTAAACAATGAAACAAACGGCAACAAACACTTCAACGGCAACGTCTACAAAGCTAAACCATAACAAAAACAAACACCGTGAATAGAAGAAAATCTATTGATTTTGGCACAGCAGTACCTAAAGATTTTTTGATTTTGGAAAAAAGGAGCATATGATAATTAAGAAAATAGTTTGTGTTATTTAAATGTTTTTGAAAATTGTTTAGAAATGAAGTACACTGAATAGAATATCCATTTTTAAATCATTTTTCCATGGTCATCAGAAAAAACTTAAAAACGATACTAAATCCCGATAGTTTTCTCAATCGGAAGGGGTTGATAGGTTGCTCGACTTCTGCAGAGGCATACGAATGTAACTGGGCAATGATGCGCCAAGGCAAACAATTGTTTACAATGTCATGCCGCCGCCATAGGCATTTTTTGATTTCGCTTTGCATTTAACTCCGCAGCTTATGACTTTCCAGTGTATAGAATTGACCCCCTCTTAAGCATCTATAAAACCAAGTACTAAGAAATTTTTTGAATTCAAATCCTTCTCAAACCTTTTCTAACTACAGATCTCTTTCAGAGCGTACTCAGTGAATTGGGCTAGGTTAGGAAGGAGTTTTGGTTATTCACTTTACCTCTCAATATGGCTTATTAAGCATTAAGATAACGTGCTACGTATTGTCCACGAACTTCTAAAGGTTTACTTAGTCCCCTTTGCAATGTTTCATTCTTGGCTATTCCCAAACTTAAAACATTCTCCTCGTTCGAGCAGCACCACTGCCTGCCTCTAGCACGAACATCACCATCTTCCACAACGACAGCCTCATCTAAGTAAACCAATCTTTCAGAGCTCTACCTTCCACTTACCTTAAGTATGATGCACAAAAACTTAAACTAAAGTAAGCCAAAGTACGAGCAACGCCAATGATCCAATAACCATTTGAAATAATTTTTCTAAGCATCTTGCAGCCAGCCGAGCCCATATATTTGTCAGTAAAGCGAATAAAATTTGATTTAGTAACGAAACGAAAATCGAAGGAACGACCGAGAGCGAGAGACCAGGCGAATGATTCAACAACGCGAAAAAGGTTCACATACTTCACATCACCAGCAAATGCAATGCAAAAGCTAGCCAAACTCCACAAAATATATAAACAGGCCATGATACCACGAAAGCTAAAGTACCGAGCACACTAGGTAATAGACACTCATGAAGTTATCTAATTTAGTTCCACCATCAATTTCGGGTGATGTTACTAACTACACTAACAACGACCTATGGTTACTGTGACTGGGGATATGAACGAAACAATGGCTTTTGGTTGCTGGCGGTTGTTGGTGTTTGCGCATCCATAATGAAGCACACGAAAACATGGCAGTGCTGGGTAAAACATGCACTCATGCACTCGAACATTCTTGTAAAACATTTGAAAGCATTCTTTGCGAGTACATGCAAGCGATTCGAACAATATCATCATAATTACATACATTGGTAATACTTATTACACTAGAAATACGTGCTTGTGCGAAGGCTGGCGCTAGGGCAGGATATTGTGAAAGAGGAGTATGATTCATTAAAAAGGGGGTTCTATCAAAACTTTAGTTTCCCTCTATATTTAAAATATATCTAGCCAACATTATAATAGGTTACCTAATGACTCTTATAAAAATCTGATCAACTTATCTTTTTATTAGCTGGCTTCCCTTGCAAGCCTTAGACGCTATCAAACAAAAGACTTAAGACAAAAGCACGACTCCATCCAGTTCTTCAGAATATAAGTGCACTGAAAGAATTATGTTCGTACTAATTACGAAACATTCTTCTTATTATGTTCTTCGTACATTCTTCCAATTATTGACAAAGTTTTTCATACATTTCTTGTATTTTGTGAAGAAATTTTTACGAATTTACAAACCGGCTACTTAAAAATTTTTCTTAAATATGTCGTAGTTTTTTCTTTCATATATTTAACGAAAAGTTTCTTGTCTTGTATGAAAAATGAAAAATTTAAAATTTTTTAAATAAATTTCGTTACTTTTTACTTCGTATGTTTTACGACAATGTTCTTGTATTGTATGAAATGTCGTTATAAAAAAATATTTTGTAGTTTTTAAGAATATAATTTAGTGCTAAGCATACGTTAAAGGGTAATTCTCATTCATTTGAAAGAGACTTTTGTTTAAGTCATTTGAAATGTTGCGGCTGGTATTATCACAAAAAGACTGCAAAAGAAAAGCCTTGTCGGGTTTATCAACTGTTTAGTTTGCCTTGCAACCATAGCCCATACTTTCATTCGTGTGTACAATTTGTATAAAAGATGGCCCAATTAACCGCATGATGTTAATTGTAAATAAAACAAAAAGTTTTCACAGAATTATCTAATTATTTTTTATTATGATAGAAGGATCTATGACAATTATGTGAGAAACAAATATCGGCCAAACGCTCTCTACGGTATCAGTGGCATGCCTCTATCTGATGTTTCATATCGTATATGACTCCGAGATATAATGCAGGTTCAAAGTCAATTTTTATAAAAGATGGCCCAATTAACCGCATGATGTTAATTGTAAATAAAACAAAAAGTTTTCACAGAATTATCCAATTATTTTTTATTATGATAGAAGGACCTATACAATCCGAGATATAATGCAGGTTCAAAGTCGTTAATGTGCCGAATTATTCAACGGTGTCAAATCACGTAATAGTGGCGGCGAATTAACATCGTGAAATAACACGGCCATTGAATTTCTCACGCTAAAACAACCATTGTTTCGATGGCTGTGTGGCAAGTGGCACCATCTTGTTGGAACCCCATTTCGTGCAGACCCATATCCTCAATTTCTGGCCATAAGAATTCCGTTAGCATCTCGCGATAGCGCAAACCACTCATGGTAACTGCTCGGCCGACCTCATTTTCGAAGAAGTACGGTCCGATGATGCCGCCAGCCCATAAACCGCACCAACCAGAAGCTCCAAAAAGTATAAACGGCCTTAAAAAAAGAATGTTACACATTGAGAGTTAAATTCCACCACGATTTAAAAACTTCACTTTTATAGGCCTAGTACGTTTCCCTACACTTTGGTGGCGAACTAGTTAAAACAATACACTTAAGGTGCTAATCTGAAGTACAGGGTGTCCGTCGGGAAGGTATACTACTTTGTTTGTCTATAATTTTTGATTAAAAGGATGCAAAGGTGACTGATGAATAATTTGAGGGTTTTCCATTGCCCAGAACCGACTATTTTGTTTATTCACATATCTATTCAAATGAACAAGTGCCTCGTCACACATTTACATATATTTTGCATAAAGACCTCGGTATGAAGGCATACGAAGTTCCATTGGTCCAACAACTGAAGCCTATGATCATCCGACGCATTTTCGCTTCGCCCAATGAGCTGAAGATTGTTTGGCAGGAGATGAAGAATTTTTCCCAAAAATCGTGTTTTCAGATGAAGGTCATTTTCATCTCGGTGACTATGTCAATAATAAAAATTGCAGAATATGGAGTTCAGAGGACGAACACGTAAATATTGAGAAGCCAAAGCATACACAAAGAGTCACTGTTTCGTATGGGTTTTAGGCTGGCGGCATCATTGGGCAATTTTTCTTCGAAAATGAGCAAGGAACCGCCATTGCCGTCAACGGAGAGCATTACCGAGCCAAGTTCAATGAATTTTTGTTTCCGAAAATTCTAGAGAATTGCATGAATACATTTGGTTTCAACATGAAGAGACCACATGTCACACAGCCAACGCAACCATCGATATTTTCTGCACTGTTGGCCGCCTCGGAGCACTTTGGTTTTTTTTTTCTGTGGGAAGCCATTAAAGATAAATGTTACGCAAAGCATCCGGAGACGATTGAGGCACTGAGACATGAAACCGAAGTTGTCATGGAAGAGATTCGGAAATGTACTAAAAATTGGGTTGATCGGATGAGGTACTGGCGTGCCCGTTGTGGTAGCCATATGAATGATGTTGTGTTCCATTATTAAATGACAACCTTACCAATAAATCCAGAAATTTAAAAAAATTATCAGTAGTTTTTTTACAGCCGATTTAAATTTAAAATTTTAAATGGTACACCCTGTAGTAACCCATTCGTTTAAATATCAATAAAGTTTTTAGTAGTGCTTTTTTCGAAGCCTTATTATTAACGATTTGATAGCAAAAACTCTGTATTTAGTTGTTGTCAAAAATTGTGATCAAGTTTTTTGCAAACGTCCTGCAGTATTTCAGTCTCCAAAAACATTTTTAGACGACTAACTTGTTATAGCCGTACTTAGTAGGCTCGACTTAGGCTTGACGTAGACTCGACAGCTATTAAGTACTCGTACTTAGGCTCGACAGCTATTAAGTATACAAGTACGTATTTATGCAGGCACCCGATTATTTTTTTGGAGAGACAAGACTGCAGAACGTTTCCTATATGCATAAAAGAGATCGGACTCTTTGTTGATGTATGACTTATTTATTGTGCCTTTGACACCCAGTGTTATTCATCAGAACTTTGTTTTAAGCACTATGAATTTAAAAAATAGTTCTAGATACTTATATATATAAACATCGATAACCGATCAATCTGTTTTTAAAATCTTGAGTACTGAATTTTTCCTCAATTATAATTTTTAAAGAAAATCGTCAATCATCTGGGTTAATTTTACAAAAAAATTGTCAAAAAACAACTGCACAAGATGATTTCAACCAGTTTTGCCCAATTTGTTCAATTTACGACTTCCCATTGCGTTCACATGTCACTTTTCTCTATAAAGGGATCCATGACAGTTACTTAACCAAAAATAAAAATCTCTTCATTATTAGAGATAGTCATCAACTTCATCAGCACGAGCAATATCATAGCCATCATTTCCGTCATCATCATCGTCGTCTTAAACTAAATTGACAAAGTTAGTACGTACCTTAGCTCGAGAAGAGCCATTCATATGTGTGAGCCCAAAACCTCAAACTGACTCGTCTGCCTATAAGCATCGATATCACAGATGCTGATACTGATGTAGTTGTTGTTGTTGTATGTTACCCTAATATAAATCTTTAAGTCGCTCGTAATCACATGCTAACTCAACCTTAAGCGAGAGAATGCCTGTAATCAGCATCATTGATCATGGCTGCACCACCACCATCGACGTCACATTTTTTTTTGTCTGCCATGGCATGGCATGTAATGGAATGGCATGAGTACGAGGTACGTACTCGAGTATCTACAGGCTGCCGTGTGTTTTTGGTGTTGTTGCCGTTTCTTCCATTTAATCGTGGAGTTCACAGAACGCACCCATAAGGCAATCAATGTTTCTTTTCATTTCGCCTTTTTGTTGTAGTCGCTGGTGTTGTTGTTGCCTTTTTGTGGAGTTTTCTTAAGGTTTGGTTTGCTTCGATTTTAATGTTGTTGTTCTTGTTGTTGCTGTGCCAATTTTTGCTTAATTTTTTTGTCGGTTTTTTCGTTCGTATTCATGGGATGACTGTCAATTTGAGTGTGTTTGAGTTTTTTTTTGCGTCTTTGCCTGAAACTAAAAGTGTCTGATCGAACTATTAACTCTCATTGTTTTTGGTTTGTTTGGTTATAGCCTTTTTCATAGCCGTCGTCTTCTTCTTCTTCTTTTGTTCATTTCAGTTATTGTTTTTCATGTGGCATTCTGTGAGATTTTTGTTAGCGCTTTTTTTGTGAGGAGTGGGGGGCGGTTTTGGGTGTAAATTGAATTTGATTTTTTGGTTTTGCATGGCATTGTCAAAAAATTTATGGAAAAAAATAAAGAAAAAAAGAAGACTGAAGCTCAAACAACATCGACAACATAACACGACAACAACTGGAAAAGAATGCACTGATGTGACATTAGTAATTGGGTTTGTTGTGGTGCTGGTGAGATCACATTGCTAAACCTTTGAGATTGTCTTAGGAAAGGTGTGATTTGAGTTTCTATTTTTTGTTTTTTTTTTATTAAAAAATTATATAAATAAAAGTTTGTAATCGTAATTACTGTAAAAGATGAGAAAAGATTGACTTACTCAGAAAAAAAATATAAAATTTAAACCAGAGAATTTTTACATAATATTTTTTGTTGAAAAAATCTGAGCCATTTTAGCCATGGCAGTTCATCCCTTCGTTGGTTTGAATATAGAAAGTAACTGCCCTCATTTTTTTTACTTTTCGGATTCATATCAGAGATTTGTTGGAAAGAAAAGGGACTACTGTGCGGTCTGAGAACGAAATGTTTTCCTTTACAGGACAAAAACCATACCTTTGAATATCTTCCGAGTCTTAATTTGATAAGAATATGATATGACAAATGGACTTGGGCTTGATTCGAGTTTGAACAACATAGGTCACTGAAGAGGCTTAGAGTTTAAGGTTGAAAAATTACTGAAGTTAAAACAAAGAACAAAAAATTTTTGTGGAATGCAATAATTGGCCAATATTTTTAAGAACTGGTTAAATTATGTTCCCGCTTTATGGCCCTATTAAATCTTAGGGGTCCAAGTACCGGCAACATATACATAAGGGTACTCAGAAACAATAACGTATCTTAAAGATTTCCCTTAATTAAAAAGGGGACTAGGCACCAGTCCAACAGGTCATAAGAACTAAAACATCTGTTCCCCTTCCACTATGGATTAAAAGGTACACAAAAATAAAGCTACATCCTTATGAATGCTAAAATGCATATAGTTTGAGGATTTAGATAAATTAAAAAAACCCAGGCCCAAGATACCTTGGACAATATATGAGTCTTCAGTGTAGCGTTGTAGCTTTCAAATAAGAACTTAATTAAAATAATTCACTACGATTAGTTATCCTGTACTACAAGTGACATACAATTATTGGCCATTTTTTTTTTTAAACTGGATGAAAGTGGATTCCCGTTCATGATCACACTAAACCAAGTACCGACAACAGTTTACATAGACATATGGGTACTCAAAAACAATAACATATCTTAAAGTTTTCTCTAAATTGGAAAGGGGACAATAATCCAGTCCAACAGGCCCTAAGAATCAAAACATCTGTTCCCCTTCCGCTATGGATTTATGGCAAACCAAAAAAACGATATATCCTTAGGAATCCGAAAACGCATATATTTTTTGGATTACCATAATTTAAAATCCAGATCCATGGTTCCTTGACTCTTCCATTATGGACAAGTTTCAAAATATGCACTTAATTATAATATATATTACTCCGATTAGTTATCCTCTAATGCAAATGACATACATGACTGAAAAGAGGTTTTAAGTACATTTATTTAAAATAAAGGTACCAGACCAACAACCAAATTCTCCAATACAACCAGTGCCATACGGGCACGCAATCCATGATGGAGGAGTTTAAAAGCTTTGGCCCAACCGAACGTACGTATTTTCTACTTCTTTAAAATAATTCAAGCATTTCTAACAAGCATGTCCAATATGAAAAAGAGTTCATACCAACTCTGTCTTTTAAAGCTGAGTTAAGGAAGAAGGGCCCAATGGGGCTAACTGGTGCCGGGTTATGAACGCCTACTATTTAAAGACTACACACATTCCTACGACTCATACAAAACCTTTAAACATCCATTCCCAACCCGATCTATTTAATGAAATAGGTATATATGGAAATCCCCATTAAAAGGCAAGATGACGCTTTGATTACAACATCCGCTACCTTGAGACCAATATTCTATTTGATGAATACAGAAAAGTACAGACATGTATTTCTGTTTATCGGTTATTACTTTACCTAGGTTTTAGCAGGGTTAAGAAAGATCCCAGAATCAGAGAGCATTTGCTTTATCGTGCAATATGGTATTGGCCAATCTCCCTTTTTTCTGAAGACTTTATTTAGTAAGGTGTTGCATGATGTCCACTAACTTTATAAGCTCCTTTATAAGGAGCTCAGAAACAGGATTTATTTCAGCACAGACTTTTAAATCAAAAGGTTGTATAAAGAGCTCTTTTTTCAGATTATCCAGTCCTTCTTAGTAATTTCTTAGTAATAATCGGTCCCCATTCATGAGGGAGCTATCACGTGACTGGTGCTGTACCGGTCCAATTTCCCGTAGGGATTGGTTTTGTTTAGTACACATCTAACACACATGAAAAAAGTCAGGTCCGGTGACCTTGGAGGCCAGCGGAAACTGGAATATATGTTTATTATTTGGGAATTTCGGAGTTTTTTTGGAGCTCTGTCATAACCGGTCTGGCTATATGTGCAGTTGCTCCATCTTGCTGGTACCAAATGCTGTTGACTAGGATACCGTTTTATTTTGCTTCTTTACATTGCCGTTTAGATCAAAATGAACCTCATCAGACATACTCGTAAATAAGAAATTAATCAAGCTATTGTCTTCTTCGGTCATTTCAATAATTTTACGGGTTTCGTGCGATGCTTCCAGATTGGGTAAACATGTTTCCCAACCTCATAATCCTACGACAGCCGGTCCTATGGGCCGGATTGACCCGAAGAGCAATTCTTCGGCCAAGGGTCACCCCGGCACACAGTTGCCGCTCACCAACCTCATAATGGTCCACCTACTCGGGGGAGTTCCGCCAAACTCCCGTCTAAATTCGTTTCGGATGGAAATGCAGGACTGCAAAGCATGGTACCGCTGCACTATCCAAATCCAAATTCCTAAGCAATAATTTTTATAAATAAAAATACGAACTTTCCAAATAAAATAAAGAATAAGCCGACTGCTCACACAAAAAATAAATTATTACGTTTTGTTTTTGTAGCATGATTTGTGCACTAACCTTTTAAACCCAGTATATTATTTGCATATCACCTAAAAACAGATATCTTTCACCAATCCTAATCGTAAACCATAAATAGTTTTAAAAAAAAAATACAGGGTGTCCCCCGGCAAGGTATACTATTTTGTTTTACGCCATTTTGTTAAAAATTAGTCTTGACAGTTCATATTTGGCAGTCGTGAAGTAGAGACGTGGCAAATTTATTATGGAAAAATATTCGATAAAGGTAAAAATTTTATCAATATTAATCATCGATTACTGTGACGATGAGAAAGCTACGTAAAATTTTTGGGGAAACACAACGTGCCAACAATACGCACTATTTATTGTGTAGTGAATGATTTCAAATAAAGAGGGTCTGTAGCTGATAGGCCCAAGCATGGGCCACAACGTACATTACTGCTGCTCAAGAAAGTGTTCAAAACAATCTATCAACCTCAATTCGACGCCTTGCTGAATGTAATAAAAAATGTGCTCAAAAGGGCTCACATTTATGAGGCTAACAGAGGCGGAAATTCATCAGATATTGTCTTCCATACATAATTGCCCACACTAAATAAAACATTTATCAATATAAGATCCATTCTCTTTCTTTTATTCAAAAATTATAATCAAATAAAGTAGTTTACCTTCCCGACGGATACCCTGTAGTATACCTTCCCGGCGGATATCCTGTTTTTTATTTGAATTGCTAAAAAGCCTTAGCATAGAGTAATAAAAAAAATATTTTAGTTTCACTTTATATTTTTGGATTTCTATGTGCATATTTTTTCCTCATTGCTCATTTTTCAGTATTTCAATCATCTCTTAGAATGCTTCGCATTTAGATTATATTAATAGTCCTGCAAGATCTTCAAGGATCTCAGAAATATTTAACGACATTTAATGAACACAGTTTTCTTTGTATTTATCTAGATAATATTTTCTTATCCATAGGATACATTTAAACCTAAAATTTCGCCAACACACTACTTCTTTTTTTTTGTAAAAACTTTCAATATTAAAGACCTGCTCGATCCACGAAATTATAAAGTGATCTTCATCCTTCATCAGTAATTCTGAACCATACGTTTTTAAACCGTAGAGGTGATAAAGATGGTTTCCTGCAGTGTCTCTGAAAGCGTTTTATCATTTCGATGGTCAAAACAATGATGGTAGTGAGCCTCAAACCCAATTTCACAAGAACGCATTGGACGAAAAATTGAGTCACATTATCAATGCAATCTGATATGTAGCTAGTATAGAAACAAAACAACACTAGGTCTTATATTAGACCTACACGCAACCATAAACTTATAGAAAAAATCCATCCTATACATTTTAAATTTAGAATCATTTTTTGCTGTCCTATTTTTGAAATTAATTAAAGAAACAAAAAAAATCACCAGGTATTTCCAAGTAATTGTTTCCACCTTAATTCATTACTCAACACTTAAAACTTGTTTGCACTCTTCGCAATGTTGCATTGATCATATAATCTCCAAAACAATGATTTAATCGATCTAAGTAGACTATATTGATAATCCATTTATATTTTTTATGAATTCCATACGTTGTACCCTAATGAGAGCTACTTAAACGGTAGATATAATAAAATATAAATAATTTTATTTTTTATTATACAAATGTGGCTATTATTGTTGCAACAATTTTTAGCTGATCGCTGTACGTATTTATAGATGTTGAACACGAGAAAAAACATGTTTTCTTCGGTGTTGACTACGACGACAGACAACATGTACCGGTGATTACGATGTGACAAAATGTATAAACCACAAAATTAATCTATCTCTTTATATGAATGTTCCAAATGATAGCTTATAGCAAACAGCCATGCGCACGCGCATACCAAGCATGAGTAGACAGCGGCTGTGGTGCGTTAAGATCGACTAGAAGTATGCCATACGTATAATGAAGTTTTAGTAAAACGAAAGACTTAAGACACAAACGTAAAAGAATATCCTTTATATATATTCCTTTTTAACTAAGAATGTTTTCGGCCCCTAGGGACCATGCCCTCTACCATCAAACTGGTCGGAGACCCTACAAATTATTTAAAATATATTCTAAAAAATGGTCGATCGAAATAAACTGTGCCGAACTTTATCAAGATTTAATGCAACCATTAAAACAAAAGACTTAAGACACAAACGTAAAAGAGTGGCGTTCATTTATATTCCTTTTTATTTTTACTTATTAAGGTCCCTAGGGACTATGCCCAAACCATTAAACTGGTCTGAGACCTTACAAATTATATAAAATATATTCTGAAAACTGGTCGATTAAAATTAACCGTGTCTAAGTTCATTAGGATTTAATGTAAACAATAAAACAAAAGACTTAAGACACAAACGCAAAAGAGTGTCGTTCATTTATATTCCTTTTGTAATTATGACTTATTTCGGCCAAACCTTAAAACAGGTCGAAGACCCTATAAAGTATACAACATATGCTTATATTCTAAAAGTTGGTCGATCGCAATAAACTGTACCGAACTTCGCCAAGAATTAATGTAAATTGCTTCTGGAGGTAATAACCTAAAATACTTAAAATCGGCGGAATATATGTATAAGAGCTCAATTTTAATTCGAGCCGTTCATTCTGTCCATAGGTGGCAAGCCTATCAAAAGTCACGAGGGGGTTATAAAACAATCAGAACTTATTAAATTTTTAATTTAAATTTATTTTTCATACAAAGTAATAAAATAAAATATCTGTAATTTCTAATTTTAATTTATTTTTCTTACAAAATAATAAAATATTACATCTGTAGATTTTTTAAATTTATGTGTGAAAGATTACGTCACGTAAGTCACCACCATTTTCAACCGCGCAAAGTTGAGCTCTTTCAAGAGCATTACCTTATTTTGGTCCGAATATTTTCCCTCAGCTGTTCAAGAGTTCTGGGTTTATTGATATACAACCTTTTTTTTTAAATAACCCCAAAGGAAATAATCAAGTGCTGCTAAGTCCGGCGAACGGGCTGGCCAATTGAATGCTGAATTTTTGGAATTTAAATGTTTTCGAGGTGTGTGCAGTGGCCCCATCTTGTTGGAACCACATCTCTGGATTGTCAGAAAGGTATGGCCTTAAAAAATTTTGGAACATATCTCGGTATCGCTCGCCATTTACAGTTTCAGCATTGCCGTTGTTTTCTTTGAAAAATATGGATCCAATAATTCTTTGGGACGTAATTGCGCACCATACTTTACAGTTAATTGGATGTAATTGTCACTGATGAAGCACCCTTGGATTCTCAGTACCCCATATTCTGCAGTTCTGTTTGTTTACAAAACCATTTAAGTGGAAATAGTCTTCATCGCTCATTATCAGATAATGAATGAATTCATTATGTTCGCTGGCCAATTCTTGGAAGCGAAGTGCATAAATTATTCTTTCTTGGGGATCTCCTGGCTTTAAGTGTTGCATTAACTGCATCTTGTATGGAAAAACATGTAAATGTATCCTTAATATTTGGCGTAAAGACCTGTCAGACATTTGCAGCTGAACAGAGCGCCTTCGAGTTGATGTTTTAGGATTCTCCTCAATACTCTCTTAACACATTGAAAATTTCCCACATTAATTACAGAACGTGGTCTTCCGCTTCATGGAAGATCCCTCACTGAGCCTTGTTCCCGAAATCGCGTCACTAAGCGTCGAATCATTGATTCGGAGGGTGAATTCCGCACATTAAAATGACGATGATAGGCTCGTTGAGTTAAAATTATTGATCGATGATGTTCAAAATAAAACTCTATGATATTTGCGCGTTGAATAATGTTGTTTCTTTCCATGATTAATCTCACAGATTTATTTTACAAGTCCTAAAAAGAAAAAGGGGAACAAAGTTACATTAGAAAACTTATTAATTTTTCAAATCCCTTCGCGACTTTTGCCGCACCCTGTAGTTACTAAAATTGTCCAGGTTAAAACTAACCCACAATACTCGTACTCATACCTTGAGCCAACGAGTGTAGCAGGGTATACAGACATGTCAGCTTAAAAATATTGCATTGTGAATGTCTCGGTCGCTTATGTCTCGGTCGCAAATTTGTTATCCCCCAGCTGTAGGGTATAAAAACCGCTATAATGCATTTTTAATTTATTATAATAATCCGCACATTTTTTTTTGCGATTTTTTTCTCATTCTCATTTCTTAAAATAAAAAACCGTTTCAAAAAATAGTTGTTGTTTTTAGTATTGAACAAATATTTGGTGTACACTGATTTGTTGTTATTTCTTTCAATGCTGATTTGTTGAACTAAATAAAAAAAAGAAAAAACTAAACATAATAAAACCGAATCTAATGTGAATTTTGATTAGAATATTTTTTTCTAATAATTTTTGTCCATTTTTTTTGGTGTTCAGAAGAAGCAAAAATACCAAACAAAACAACTAGATTTGAACGACAAGAACAAACTGTGTTTAAGATATGCATGATGTGGTCCAAATCAAGTTAGATCAAAACGGCTAGAACAGATCAGACTCTAGTGGTTGTTGTTGTTATTACTGCTTTTGAATTTTATTGGGTAAGCGCAAGTGTCAGAAAAAATGTTTTATGTTTTATTAAACTGGTTCCTCTCTCTCGGTCTCCACACGATTTATCATGTGTATGACCACTGCCAGAGTTAGAATGAAATAAAAAATATTTAAAAGGTGCGCCGGCCGATGGCCGATGCGCATGCGCTTATTTCAGAGATGAGCCGCTGTCGCCGCGTTATAACCGCCTATACTGCGCTACATTTGATATGTTGGTTTTTTCCTTCCACTCAAATAATTTCTAGATTTTATTTAACATCAATACTCAGATTAATGTCCAGCTGCACGTAGTGGTCGAGAGTGAGAGCGCGCGACAGAGATTGATGCATACGCATACACGTTCATATGAATGTATGACCAAAACTGGCCAAGATGGCCTTCAAAGTTCTAAACAGTTATAAGCTTGCCGTGGAGATGTTTCAACAAACACCAGGCCAAGAATCAAAAGATGTTGTTGTTTGAAGATGATGATGTTTATTTCATCATCATCATTATCGTCATTATCGGCATCGCCACCACAATCACATTCGCACAAATGTTTTTGTTTTTTTTTCTATTTTTCAAATCACTACTTATTTTGCATATTGCGTCGCTCGCATACATACATGGGCTCTTTCACTCTCCGCGGGGCGGAGTATTTTTTGCGTCGACTAAATTCTAAATCTACCTTTTTGTTTTAAGTCATTTTTGTGTTTTAGTTATTGTCGCTTTTTTCCACGCTTCTGCCGGTCGATAGCACTTACGGTGCGCGCGCGCTCGTTTCATTTTGCGTTTGGAATTTAATTACACCAAAGAAATCATCGTCTTTGCCATCATCATCATAAGCATCATTATCGTTTGTTGTTGTTGTTCATTCGCCTGCAACGACGTAATTTTTGCGGTAAGAATTCAATTCAGTGAAGAAGAAAAAAAACACTTCCAAGATTTACATGAAATCTTAATGATTGCCTGTAATCCCCGAGCATGCGCTTGGATTGTGTCATTTGCATTTTTGAATATTCAATTTGAAATTAACGGTGCTTTTTCTTAAATTTATTGAACAATTATTTGCGCATATTATTGAGTTTCGCTCTTAAGTTGAGAGGAAGTGTACTGGTGATGAATTTGAAGAGTACAAGTATTTGATTGATGTGATAAACTGCGGCTTACTGTGCATCAAACGTAGGCAGTGTATATCCGCATTTACACGAAGCAGCTTTACTTATGTCAATTTTTACGATTCCTTTTTAAAGTTGCCTCTTGTGTTTACACAGGGCAATTCGGTTACGGCAAATTTTGTTTTCTTTCGTGCTAGTTTTTGTGTTAAAAAATACTTAAATAATCTGCAGCCAACTTTATAATACGAAAAACACAAAAGGAATTGACAGTACGGGCCAAGTTTTCCCTTACCCCTCTCTCCAACAAACTAAAAGTTGCGGCAAGTAAAGTGTAAATGGGGACTATCCAGGGTTGTAGGTTTCAAAAGGAAAGGACAGTATAATAAATTTAATAATATCAGAACATCCTTCTGTACTACAACTCACATAGAATACAAATTGGTTCACAAATTGCAAAGTAATTCTGATAAAAAAAAATCAAATAACCAGGTTTACAAAAAATCGATTAATGAGTTTTAAATTCTATTTTATAATTAATTCATCAACTTCCTAACAAAATCCAAAAGTCATTAGAAATATTTCCTTAAAGATGGATCATAATTTGCCCATGTAAGGTTAGGTGCAATGTGAGAAAACCTTATGAAGGTTGGGCTATAGAAAAAGCCCATTGTAAAACACTTTAAAAAAGAATTTGGGAGGAAGAGGTAAAACAGCTTTTATGAAAGAGAACGCAGAGCTTTAGATCTATAAGTAGATATTTGAATCCAGAAAAGAAACAATTGTACAGTTTCTGATACTTTGGCACTACGAGTACTAACAACACTTTCATTTACATTTACTAAAATTCGGTTGTACTGATGGAAACTTTATAGTTCATGCAACCGCAATCTTTCGGTAAGCAAAAAATTCTCTTGTTCCAACTAATCTGTTCTCTGTGTGTAGTAACACGTCTGTTGTATACTTATACTCCGTGATCTCAGCTGGACTCATTGGTACTTTTGCCCTCACCTCTCTTTCGTTGTCCTTTCATTGTCCTCACCTTAACCTAAAGATCCATCTTCGCCGGCTATTTCACAAATTTTGTAAAATTTGAAGATTCCACACTCTTTATTCTCTCATGCGGGAAGAGAAAATGACCTTCGATTTGTCGTCCATCACAACATAGGCGAATTTCTTTAGTCGCGACGTTACTTTAGCAGTGGCAGCACCCTTAGCCATCCTGCCGGTGACAGTCCATCCTGCCAGTGACGTCAATATCTACGCCATATTGGAGCAGAATGTGGCCTTCAGCAAGTCAGCCAGGTTCAACATTATCATTCTAGCTTCTAGCAAAATAAATCAGATCGACCTTATGACCCGACTCCTTCTGAATCTTTGAAAATGTAGAAGTTTCTTCTTCGATGCATACGTCATTGTACCCTCCACCATACAATGGAGGGTATATTAGTTTTGTCATTCTGTCTGTAACACCTTGAAATAATCCTCGGAGACCCAACAAAGTATATATATTCTTGATCCTCGTAAAATTGTAAGAAGATCTGGCCATGTTGTCCGGCTGTCCGTCTGTTGAAAACAAGATAGAGCCTGCACGAAAACAGCTAGGGAAATTTGGCACAAGCATGTGTAGTTAACCTAGCATGGTTGGTATTGAAAATGGGTTATATATCTCTACGGGAAATTGGTGTTGGAGACCCTCAACCGACACTACCTCATAAAAATTAGTTTTTTATTTGGAAATATCCGTCCAGTTTCTTGAGAAAAATCACTGAAATTTTTCTAATAATAATCTCAATACCGGCGCAATCATCTATGTAAAAATGGTTTAGATTGCGCCGCCATTTCTTGTACCTCCAATACAAACGGCCTTATGGACCTTGAGAAATAATATGAATATAACTCACTACAAACTTAACCTATCGAAAAGAAATTTTACACATCAAGATTTCTATATACATCACACTTCTACGCTGATTTCGGTTGAGATCGGAAAAGTCCTTCTGGTACCTCCCATACAAACGGTCTTATGGGCCTTGAGAAATAATATGACAATTACTCACCACAAACTTGACCTATCGATATGAAATTTTCCACATAAAGATTTATATATAGAACACACTTCTGCACCAAATTAAGTTGATATTGGGTAGCCCCTTTTGATACCTCCCATACAAACGGTTTGAGGGCCTTAAGAAATAATATGACGATAACTCATCACTAACTTGACCTATCGAAATGAAATTTTACACATAAACATTTCTATATAGAGCACACTTCTGGACCAATTTGAGGTTGAGATTGGGTAGTCCCTTCTGATACCTCCCATACAAATGGTCTTATGGGCTATGAGAAATAATATGACGATAACTCATCACTAACTTGACCTATCGAAATGAAATTTTACACATAAACATTTCTATATAGAGCACACTTCTGGACCTATTTGAGTTGATATTGGGTAGCCTCTTCTGATACCTCCAATACAAACGGTCCTAAGGTCCGTGGGAAATAATATGACGATAAATCATCACTAACTTGACCTATCGTGACCTAAATTACAAAAATTAAAAAAATAGTTTTTTATTTGGAAAACTGGTGGAGGGTATCCAAAGTTCGGCACAGCCAAACTTAACATTTTTTACTTGTTTTATTTCATCCACCCATCAAGCAGCAAGCTTTATATTGTTTTTGAAAAAAATCCAAAGGGCTTATTAAGACAAAGTACTAAACGGAAAGTCAATATTTCGAGTAATTGGCATCGGATTTTCACTGCAACACGTTTCGTATCCTGATTTCAGGTCAATGACACCCTTTAAGCAAAATCCACCGTTGTGGGGGAAGTAATCTACGCTCCTTAGGCCTAGCCCTCTCCTGAAAAAATGAGGACTGTAGTCTTGCTCTGGATAATACACATATCTTTATATAGACCCAAACATGACAAACGAAAATATCAAATTTAGAAGATAATCTTTAACAACAACCGCAGAATTCATTATAACTAAAGTCAGTAATTAGCTAGACTGTTCTAAAAAATGTTTTAGAACCGATTTGTATATTTGTTTTTCGGTACTTGGAAACTTCCGAGTGGTTAGTTTCCAATAGACTGTCGTAGGTTTTCAAGAAAACCTTTACAAAACTCTATGAACACAGCTCTTGGATAATACCAGGATCCAGTTAAAACCTTATTAACTCTTAACTCTAGCAAGTCTCTATTTTAGGATAGAACAAATTAACTGGAACTTAAGTCCCTTGTAGACAAGAAAAAAGAATGAGGAAGTGTTTATTACACTGTGCTCCACTCCAATCGATTGAAAAGGAAAATAAAAAATAACCCTTGCCAGAGATTAATAAAGAGCTGGCAAAAAACAGACAGCAAAAACTGTTCATCTGTTTGGCAGCCAAACGTATCCTGTGAATTGTAAATGCAAAATCAAATAATGAAAATAAGAAGAAAACAGCAACAGCAAAAGTGAAGACGCCGATGAAATCGTGACTTAATGCTGTGTTAATCTGATAAATGCCTCACAATGAATCTCATATTAAAATACCAAACACTAATTGTTATAAGCACCAAATAAAACCAAACTGGCGACCGACCGACCAATCGACGACCCATCGTCGGAGGGACAGACTGAAAGGATGGACGGACATTTTCGAAAAAGGCCGGTGATGAAACAAATGAGGGGCGGCAGGGGAGAATCAAGATTATTCGATAGACAGGCCCGATAGACACTAAACTAAGCAATTAAGTAATAGACATAAAAACGTATTTCCTTATGCGAGTACCATTAAAAAACAACAACAATAGCAACGAGTGAGAAATGTGTGTGTGTGTGTATAAGTATATGTGCCATTCCATGATTATGTAAAGTAAATAAGGAGGGATATCATACCATTAGTTAAAATCACTATTTTTAGAAAACAACTGCTTTTGAGGGATATCTCCAGGATAAGGGTCCATCAGTCTCTAGCCTTCCTTACACTTTATTGATGGTTCTTTAAGAAAGTTGGTTTATGGTTCGTGCACTTAGAAAAAAAGTATATTGTCACCCCATATTCGAAGAGCATTATTGTTGGATATATGGCTGTGGGGATCACAGTATGGGACTCACAGGCTCCGATAAGAAATCATCAAGGCTACCTCCAAAAAAATGATTTTCATATGAAAGGCAATTTCATATGAAATTCATTTTTTTGGAGGTCCATTTATGCACTTCCTTGATAATATCGTTTTAGGATCTGATAAGATTCCAATCAGGCTCTAGCCTTTCATGCAAAAAAATATACTTTGGGGATATAAAAAATTATATTTTGGGAAGTTTTTTTTACACTTCTCAGATAGGACCCCAATAGGCATTGAAAAAACTCCAATCAGGCTCTAAACTTCCATACCAAAAAAGATACGCTGGGTAACACGATATATGCACTTTATTGGTTAGAGCCCTTCGTTCAAAAAAAATGTTTTGGGAAGCTTATTTTTACACTTTCTGGATAAGATTCCATTAGTCTACGATTTCAATTAGGCTCTAACCTTCCATACCTAAAATGGTACGTTGCGAAAATTGATTTATGCACTTCCTAGACAAAAGCCCAATAGAGTCTGAGAAGATCCCATTAGGCCGTAGGCTTCTATACAAAAAATGACACTTTATGGATGTTGATTTAAGCACTTTTTACATAGGATCCCATTAGGATATGGCCTTCCATAAAACATAATTGATAGCATTTTGTAGGCTTAAAGATGACAATCTTAAAAATTATACGCAGTAATCGAGGGCTAGCGTAGATATTTAAAAAAAAGATGTAGACCATGTTGCGTTAACCTCATGATTTTTCGGGTAAAATAAATTTATCGTCTAGAAAGATGGACAAACAAATACACAAAAGGCTAAGCAAAAAGACAGTAATAAGGGCGGATAGAAGGGCAAAAGTCGGTTGGAAGAACGTATTGAAAGACAAATAGAAAGTGGGCAAAAGGAAAGAAATCAGAAGGAACAAATGAACGGATATCAAGGAGGGCAGAAAAATGGACACAGAGTAGGTCAAAAGGACAAAAATAAAGACGGACACAAGTACGGAGAGACGGGCATAAGGAGAACAATATAATGGAAAAAGGGGTGACAGAAGATTGAAAAAAGGACGGACAAATGGATAGTCATAAGGATGGAAATAAGAACGAACGGAAGGACAAAAAGTCTGACAAAAGTGCAGACAAAAGAAGAGGCAGAAATCAAAAGAGTGGATGGACAGACCGGCAAAAAGATGGACAAAAGGACGAAAGCGAGGCAGAACAGTTAGACCGAAAGACAGACCAAAGGATATAGAAAAGTGGGAACACAGAAATTGACAGATGGAAAGAACGGAATAACGACAGTAGATGGACATACAAATAGTTAATATGATGGAAATAAAGACAAGCAAAAATATGAAAAGACCGACAGAAGAAAAAATAAAAGGGTGGACAAATTTATCAACGGGAGGACGGATATTTTTTTTTTAAATAACCAACACTCAAGGGATGCCCCCTATACATGCGGTGCATTGCGTTGGCGAGTGAAAAGTAAGGGATCAAAGGGGGGAAAGAGGGATTCTGGATGTCGCAATTAGCGGGAAATACATTTGCCGGAAGTCGATTCCACATACGGACTGTACGAGCGAAAAATGAATTTGATCTGTAGTGTATAGTGCGGTCAACTGGTCAATCGATAACAAACGGGTGTGAGTTCCTAGAAAGTCGCGTATCCCTGCCGAACATCCCCACGTCAGGAATAAGGCGAGTTATTGATAAACAGAATTACAAGCAGACCAAGTAATGGACAGAGAAATCTAAGCAAATACGAGTAAGCTTATTATAATGCAATAATTCTAGTTTTTGTACTCATCGTATGACAAAGGCACCTGCGCTTTTCACAGAAGACCATACATTAACCTTCTTCTAAGTCAGTAAGATTTTTGCGATGAAATTGTGATACGCGCTGGCTGATCGACTGTTTATTGAGCTAACCAAGTGGCTGATACTTTTAATAGAGAAGTTCCTTAGACGGCTTTAGGGAATTGCGATTATCTCTTAAAATTCTTAGAAATTACAAAATGACGTGACTAAAAAAATTATCGAATCGAGCCTCTACCACAAAAAAAGACATTAGCGCTACTCGTTTTTTAAAGAAATTCAATAAAAAATTGTACAACGCTCTTAAGCTTAAATATTAAAAATATATTAAATATTTAAATATTAATATTTACTTAATAAATTCAATCGTATGGGAATCCTCCAGATGAATTAGACAAAAAAAAAACCAAAAAAAACTCTTTCCTGTAAAATTTTCTTTTTGGCGCTTACTTTTATTTCGACATTAGGGCTCGAAATGATTAATGCTCGATTTGAACTTAAATTTCTTATGTGATAGTCGCCAAAACTAACCTTATTGGAAAATCTCAAATGGAGAACCCCATACGCAATATGTCACTACATAGAATTTATGGCCTATATGAATGTGAATGTACACCATAGCCGAAGCCTTTAAACAAAAATTACCAAAGATGTAACATCCGATAGAAATTGCGTGTTTAATGAAAATACAACTAAATTTTCAAAATGTTTGCAGTGAAGACAATTTTGCTAAGATTTTCTTTCTAAACAAAAAAAACTGCAAGCAAATTAAAAATTCACGATGCCCAAACAATGTACCGAATATCTTAGAGCAATTTATCCAAATGTGACCATATTCATACCAATGGCGCAAGAAGAAGATGCACACCAACCAACACAGCACAAGCGTGTGCACCAGCGAGCAGCGTCCACACTTGGAGATTCTTGTTGCCAGCTATTTTCATATGGAGTTGCGAGAAATACTTGTCCACACATCTGCCAATGAGAGGTATTCGTGTTGTCATGTAACGATCCATCGTTGGGGCTTTGCAGTATCCAGTGGGCCATGGACCATACACATACGATCAGGGTGTGTATGTATTTGTTTCCAATATCATTTGTTAAGATCACTCTTGGGTTGGCTTTTCGTGTGGTTGCCGGCGTTACCTTAGTCTATGGAATTTATTGGTTTTCACATTTGTACGGTCGGTTGCATTAAATTAAATATTTAAACTTGTACTCTTACATAGACTTTCAATGTTTTCTTTGGTCTCCAACCACCACTACTGGGAGTTCTCACTGCCTTTCTTGCCCAGCAAAGGTTTCGGTAGCTGATGGTATTGCTAAAAATCGGCTCTGTTGTTAAATCAGTTTTAACATATAAGAAATGGTAAAAATCGGGCTATAATTGAAAAGACGTAAAATAAATTCATTTCTTTTTTGATATAGAAGAAAATCGATTCAGAAAATTCTAACGCGTAAATCGAGTTAGTTTTTAATAGGTATTTTTAGCTGTAACAAATATCATAATACCCACGTGTGAGAAGGGTCAAAGGGGCACCTTTGCATTTTGTTCTCTACACCCAACTTTGGTTCGTAGACCAACTAATTTCACTGGGCATCACTGTTGCGTTAACCGATTTAAAACCTAAAAAAAATATCCGCACGAAAATTGCCTCGTATCATGTGTATGTAAATGTGTGCGTCACATGCTCTTAAACTTATTCAAAATGCATGAAGATATTTGTGCTGTACAACTTGTTTTTGTTTTGTTTCTTTAAATGTTTAACGTCTCTTAACATACGTACGCATGCAAACTAGGCTGCGCCTTTGAAGGCAAGTGACTTTTGGACACTTCAATTGTTTTACTGTTTTAATTTTCATCGTAAACTAACTTTTTTGAAGTTTTTAAGTTGATCCTAGCCTCGTAGTTATATATAAATGGAAGGAATGGGAATAAGGTCAATCGCCTCGTTATACGAGTATCTGAAAATTTCTGAATTTACCTGTAATAATCCCCTCAAAATTATGATAACTTAAATATTACAGTTACTTGTGTCTATGTAGTTTAGAAGATAAACAAGGTAAAAGGCGCTGAGTTTAACCCAACCATGTCTTCTACCGTAATTTCACCAAAGAATTACAACAACCAAAAGATAAATAAAAAAAACACCCCTTAAATAACCCACCAGAAGAGCAAAAAAGTCAGTTTTTTGGCCCTATCGGCCCTCGTGTTTGTATCTTAGCCAAAATGTCTCTATACTCGTATTTGGATTGGCAACAAAATGTACTTTTCTTTGAGTATCCATATGTCCATATTGACTACACTGTGCTTGATTTGAAGATTTTTTTAACGATAAGCGATGCACCCACTTTGTTAAACTAAATGCACTGATTCCAATGGCGCTAACCGTTTTTCTAGATAAGCTTAAAAAAGTAACCGAGCTGAAAAATTTGAGGTTTTAGGCTGCTATAAGTATATACATTTCTGGCCTAATAATGAAAATGCGAATGTTTATCATCAAAAATGGTTTTAAAGTTTTCTAAAGTATTCTCCACCATGATTTATACATATTTGCATGCGCTCAAACCAATTGTCGAAGCACTTTTTCCACACCGATGGAGACAACTCCAAAACATGGTTTTTTCACGCTTCAACAGCATCTTCTGGCGACGAAAATCGTTGACCACGCATTTTTTTCTTCATGTGCGGGAATAAAAGGAAGTCATTGGGTGCCAAGTCAGGCCTGTACGGCGGATGACCCATCAATTGGACGTTTAGGCCCGGTCAAAAAGGTGCTGATTTGAGCCGATGTGTGAGAGCTCGCATTGTCTTGGTGCACAATACTTCGTCTTCTCTTGTTCGTTTTTCGAATTTCTCCGAAGACTTCAGGCCAACAAATTGGGGTGTACCACTCAGTATTGACCTCCTACGTTGCTCAAGTGGAACAGTAGCCAAATGACCAGTTTTGCCGAAGAAACAGGCGACCATTGGCTTCGAAGTGCTTCTCTCACGAACAACTTTCGTTGTATTTGGCTCGTCTTCGAAGACCCACACGGTCGATTTCTGTTTTGTTTCGGGCTCATACGCATAGATCCATGTATCGTCACTTGTGACGATCTTAAAAAAGTCTTTTGAAGCACCGCGATCGTATTTTTCGTATTTCTCAAAATTTTTTGCATCGACATGAGCCTTTTTTATGAGCGATTGTCAAATTGTGCGGGATTCAACGAGAACAAACCTTTTTTACGGTCAGTTGTTCATACAATATCGAATGTTTGCTGGTAGAATAAATGCCCCAGGATGCCTCTATCTCACGGTATGTCACATGACGATCTTGCAATATCAGTTCACGCACGGTATCTATGTTCTCTGGCACAACGGCCGTTTTTGGACGACCTTCTTTGAGCGTCTTTAAGCGAGCGTCGGCCACGATTGAATTCATTAAACCAGTTTTTTAGTGATATAGGATGGCCACACAAAGACTTAAGCTCATAGATGCACTCTTGTCGTGATAATCCACGTCAAAAGTTGTGAAAAAGGATCGCACGAAAATGTTCACGAATTAATTCCATTTTTTTTTTGCCAAATTGATTTTTTCAAGTCACTGTAAACAACACAAATGATGGTCGTACGTCAAAACGTTCTGAGTACGTTTATGCTAAAAAATGTCTAACTTTCCGATGGAAATGTCAGATGGCGCCAGGCAACACTTGGCGTTGCCTAGGCCAGAAATATATAAAGCAACCCTTGTAACCAGGCGAAACTTGGTACATATATTTATAAAAACAAAGTTTTCATAATTATTTTGTCTAAAAAGTAGTTCATTTACAAGCCCAATAGAGTGTCCTTTCAATTAAATGAACATATTATTCCCGTCCTCCAATAAACGTTTTAGGTGCACTCTAATACTTTATAAATATTTTTAAATATATGCCTTCTATACAGTCACTAAACACTTTACAGTATCCCGCAAGAAAACTATGACATTCTCTTTTACAACTTGACATAGAATAAATGCGGGATATATTTAAATACTTTCCACCATAGAATGGGAGTATATAATAAGAATAAATTCAAGATATATTTTTAATATATTTTATATATATTTTAATAAGAATAAATTCAAGATATATTTTTATACTCCGCACCATAGAATGGGAGTATACTCGTATATATAAGTATAAGTTTGTTATTCCGTTTATAACACATCATAATAATAATTTGCGATCATATCAAATATTTATATTAATGATCGTCATAAAATTCGAAGACGATTTAGCTTTGTCGGTCTGTTTGAAACACGATTCAGTCCAAACGATTCAACTCCAACTTCCAAAAGATTCACAGTCTTTAGACTTACTAGATTCATTGTTTATAGTCAGTTGCTATTGATTATGGACCAAATCGGACAAAGCGGGAAAAAATCTCCCCTTTGAGGGACTAAAAAATTCCTGGTCAAGTTTTTAATTTTATTAAATTTTTGGTATATAATTTAAGTAATTAACACTTATATTAGCTACTGTTAAGTGGTGGGTTTTGATTCGTTAACCCTCCGAAATTGGATGTGGTCATTTGGACCATGAGGCACGAAAACCGTCCTCTTATATTCAGGGTTATATGGGTGTCCAGAAACAGTGAAATTTTGAAACAAAACTAAATATAAACCTATATTTAAGATTTGTGCGAATTTGGAACTCGGACCAGCGCATTTGGGTCCTTCCTTTGGCCTTCTTGAACTATGGGCAAAAGGCTATTAAAAAACATACAATTTTCTTTACACCAAAAATCATATTAATAATGTCATTTGACAAATTTAAAGTCCTTGGTTCTAAAGTCCCTATGGTGCCAAAAAATTGGTCCTTTCGAACATGGCCACCTGAACATCTGAATATGACATTAGTTTTACGATCTGGCTGAGTTGCAAGCCTTCACCTATGAACGTAAGCTATCCTTTACCATTTTTTGGTAGTCTACTGTACTGCACTCCCCCTAGACCATGCGTATGAGCTCGTGTTGCATGTTGTCCATACCTACTAACGGCGATCAACAGCATTATAGTCGCAACTAATTTGTCGTATTTAGTTACTGATGCTGTTGCCGCCAGTGGTGTTTTCTATCGTCGACTCCACACCACTCTGTAGCATGAATTTCGTTAGGATCCCCCGCATTTGCAAAACGTGGTGTTTTTGGCCAATAAATATTGGTAGTGTTGCGGTTGTTTCGTTTTTTTTCGCCTTTTGCCTCTTCTATGTATTTTTGCCATTCATAGGAAAGTCCATTAAAGTATAATTCATGTTTGCTAACATCGTTCGGAGTCTGTGTTGTCTTTTTCTTCTTCTTTATTGAATATTGTAAATTTAATTAACCTCTTTTGTTTTATTTTATATGCACAGCAAATAAAATATAAAACTTTATGATGATTTCATTCAAATGTTTGAGTACTCGTGTAGATGCTGCAAATTGATTTTTTATGTTGCCTCTTTGGACTGCCAGTAGATATTGTTTTGGTCTTTTTTGGAATATGGCCTGGGAATGTTGAAATTTTTGTTTTTATATTTTATTTCGTATGATCGGTGTCCTTCAGTGATTTGAAGAATTGTTTAAGTCATTGTTCCACTTTTTTGAAATTCTATCGATTTACATAAATAGTTAGGATTCTACTTATACTTAGAAAATACCCTGCCATCGTCAAATCTTACTAAGTGATGACGGTGTCTCAAGCTATTAAACTTAGTTTGATGGAAACCCCCACATTTTATACATTTTCTTAAGTTAATTTTTCTGTTTTTTTTTTACAAAATCAGGATTTACAATCCCAATCTTTTAATTACATAGTTTTTGCCTTTTTGTTTCCTAGTAGATTTCATTTATTCCAATACTTTTTATGCTTGCTTTAACTTAATATTTAAATTCATTTTTTAACCCCACTACGAGGTTACCTACAGATAGAGATTTCGGCTTCTATAGCAGCTACATTCAATCGAGGGAGAGGTATAATACAAACGACATGACTGTACGATATGGCGTTTACTGATTTGGGGCCGGAAGCCAATTTTATGGGAGCCAATTGAAACGTGGACCATATTGAGCTGACTCTGTGAAAGTTCATTACGCGAAACTGACTGTGCCGAACTGGAACAAGAAAGGACCTCGTAGTGAGCTTCAAAATTTATTTGCACCGATTGTCAAATTGTGTGGGATCCAACGAGAACAAACCATTTTTACGGCCAGGTGCTCATGCAATATTGAATGTATGCTGGTGAAAGAAATGCCCAAGGCTGCCTCTATCTAACGGCATGTCACATGAAGATCTTGTTCACTCACGGCATCAATGTTCTCTGGCAGTACGGCCGTTTTAGACGGACCTTCGTCTTTGAGCAAGCGTCGGCCACGCTTGAACTCATTAAACCAGTTTTTCACAGTGCTATAGGATGGTGCTTCATCGCCATACAAAGATTTAAGTTAATCGATGCACTCTTGTCGTGATAATCCACGTCGAAAGTTGTGAAAAAACGTCGCACGAAAAAGTTCACGAGTTGATTCAATTTTGTTGTCAAATATATTTTTTCAAGTCACTGTAAACAACACAAATGATGGTCGTACGTCAACACGTTCTGAGAATGTTTATGCTAAAAATGTCAAACTTTCTAATGGAAATGTCAGATGGTGCCAGGCAATACTTAGTGTTGCCTAGGGCAGAAATATATATGTAGCAACCCTCGTACTTTTATAGAATTAATGTCGAAAAAATTATAAAAATGGTTGATTTGCGAATTGGCAATTACAACGAAATATCCTTAACGTAGCTTTGAACTGCTTTTTCGCACTCATATTATCCGCAGCTCTAATAGACATCTGTCAATATCCAAACCTGTATCCAAACCAATTTAGAAATCGATATTGTGTCATCGATTTTTATGTAGCACGAGGCACGAGGAAAAAAGTTACACTACGACATAAAAAAATCATTTTCAAGACGCCCAAATTTCATTTTTTTTACTTTTTTTTAGTGTTTTTAATAGGCAATACAAATAAACATTGCCACATGCAAGAGAATACAACATATGAGCGCGTGAGAATAGAAATACGACTGAGCGAATCGTGAAAAGAATCATTAGCATTAGCAACCGACCCGACAACCAGATCATTGTCGCATTTTCCTAGCTGAAAACATGGCGGCAGCCAGGTCAAAACATTATAACCACTATTAAAGTCAAATTTTGCTCTGATAGCCTAGATCTAGATCTATCTGCATCTTAAATGTAAACCATAAATGACTTATCGAGAAGGCGAAACTATTCGAGGAACTGTAACAGTCCGGGTAATGATAGGAAAGATAAGCTGATCGGACTTGTAATCTGAAACAAGTAGTTCTTTCTCAGACAGACGAACGTTAGATTGGCTGAAGCCAGAATATAGCAGTGATAAAAAGATGTTAAAGATTTGACATACAAGAAATGCAAATCTCAAAGTTGTGCAGGAAAAATTTGACTACTGGGTCTGCGTATGGCTTCCGTTTATCAACTGGCCGCTTCAAAAATGCCGCTTGACGACGCTCTGCTATCTACGACAAAGACTTAGACCTACACTTATAAGCCGACTTTTTTGACTAGCTTAAGGATAACTTGCTAATAATATGAGTCATTAAAAATGGAAACTTCCGCTTGTATCAATATCAGAGAAGTCGGACGTTGTAAGCGTAATATCAGATATGTAGATTAAAAATATGGAGAATCATTTTGTCTTAACACTCGTACACTATTATTGTTTTGTTTCCTGTCACCCTCATCTGGTTACCCTATGAAGGACAATATTTTGAAGCTCTGTGAGTAAAATTTGAACATAAGTGGTGCGAGTAGCAGTTATAAAACAAGCATCTGATTAGTTCTCGTTGGTGAATACTCCAAATCCATTATTGCCGTTTGCGTCAAAATGATACCGTGACCTGCAATCATTTAGACGCTAGCGGCAGTAATGGATTTGGGGTATTCATAAACGGCACCTTCTCAGATATTGGTTTTTATACCTGTTTTAGTTTTTATACTAGTTTTTCAAATTTTGGTCACAGAGCTTCGAAATATTGTCCTCCATAGGGTAGCCAGATGCGGCTAACAGAAAACAAATTTAATTTCTCTTAACACTACATAATAATGGCGCGCTGTAATCGTAGAAGTTTCTTATAACCCTTAATGGGTACAGCAGTCATATTTAAGTGGAGCTCATTAATCACCACTTGATAAGGCGGACAAATAACAGCTTAATTCTATGTTTAAAAATCTATTTTTTTCTATAACATATCACGTTGTCGAATTGAACATATTTTCTAGAGATAGTTTTAATCACATCTAACAAAGTGAGAATAGTTGGAAGTTTGAAAAATGACAGCTTAATTTTGTGATTAAAGAGCTACTAATTCCTAAATCTTATTACGTTTTCAAAACGAGCTCCTTTTCCAGAGTTTGTTTTCAATCAGATATAATAAAAAATGCTTTAATGGAACCAATGATTGACATCGATCACTTTAAACTAATCGGTAATAATCAGTTTATCAGGCACAAAGTCCATATGATAACTATTTTTCTCATCCCTAACTTTTACTGGTATGACAAAGAAATCTTACAAGTGAATCAAATACTTTTTTTCCAAGAATTTAGTAAACATTTCGATTACAGGTTGTCAAGGAAGTATACCATTTATTGTCAATAAACCCAATTAAATGGCATCAGTTTGTAGCCGATGCTATCTCTCGAAAATGACACCTGGCAAAACCAAACAAGAAAAAAAAACGAAAATAAACTCCCAGGATACCACCCACAATACTAAGACTCGACATGAACAATTTCCCAAAAGATAACACACACAGAGACCCTTCCAAATGTAAACCGTGTAATTAATAGTGAAAGTCTTTATATGCGATTTTCCACAAATAATGTGACCCAAATACAATTTCAAGTGAATAAATGAACGAAAACGAAAGACTTAAGCAACAAACAACAGCATCATTACACGAACATCACAAGCACAGGCAACTCAGCGCCTAGGCAGAGGATACCACAGATGATGACGATGATACATCATTAGGTACAAAATACAAAAAGAAGAAGCAGCAGCAGTAAAAAACCATATACTTACAAGTACTTGGCGATTACTTAAGTACTCGTAGTTATTGCACTTAGTCCGGGTTGCTTGATCGCCTCTACGCCAGGCAGCAAGGAAGAGACACAATGCAATGCAGGAAAAGAAAATGAAAACGAAAAAACAAAAACAAGGAGGAGGAAGTCTATTAACCATTTGTGGAATACAAACAGCAACAACAACATCGTGGCTTTGCTAAAAAAAAACGATAGCATCGAAAACGAAATTAACTGAACCTGCCAACAACAACCAAAAATACTCCATTGCCCTGCATTACTTAAAGCTTAACCGAGAAATGTTGGTGGCGGTGCTGGCGGTTACTGCGAGCAGTCTCAATGATGAAACTAAGTTAATTGGAAATTCCCTTTACACAGTCAATAAGATTCTCACCGTAAGCGAAGGCTGGCTGCTATTAAGACTAGGACTACATAAAACTCCCCCCGCCGGAGGGATGGACAGACAAATATACATAACACGATTTAAACAGCAACTGTTGGAAATGACACTCAGTACACTGGAACGAAACGTGCCCCGGCGACGGTGTGAAAGTCAATCAGAGGCAACCTCCAGCGAGCCGAGCCAGACAAGTGGACGGACATGACAAGTACTCGTAGACGGAAGGGATACTCATCATCTGCTTGCTTGTAACATGTTTATTGTAATAAGATTGCGTTGCTGTTGTAGTTTTTACCGTTTTGTTGTTGTACGAATAAGTAAGATCTTCGCTAAACAACATCGTAAATACTTAGATGACGAAATGATCAGAGACCCCTCAAGTGTGTTTGTGTGTGTATGTTGGAGTGCATGGACTCATGTCTTCACGTGGAATACTTTGAATGACATGATGTGAACTCTCTGGCCCCCCGCCCGCCTCTGTGGTGGCGGCATTTTATAACATTCAACTCAACATTATTAAGTCTCTTGTATTGTCCAATGGTACAATATATATTTATATACATATATATTTTATTCAAAATACATCGATCTTTGTGTGGTTCATTCTCCTGTCCTCCTCTGTGCATGGCTCTGTCATCAGTTTATGTGTTAAGAAGTCATCGTTTCATTTCATTGGGTCACTAGTGGTGGCTATCAAAGGAGACAGACTGCAAAAGTATTGCACCACCGCCACTCGATGGATAGATGGATGGACGAATGAACTCAGGCATATATATTTGCCTGCATGGAACTCTCTGTCTGTCTATCTGTCTGTCTGTCCGTCTAGCCGTCTTTTTTAAGTCTTTCTCGTAAAACACTTACTTTAAATCAGTCATTGTTTAAATCATCACAGGCAACCACACGACCGCGACAACGCAGTAGACATCGACGACAGCAATATGACGATGACGGCGAGGACGGCGGCGTCAACGACAATGAAGCTGATGGCGCTGGCGGTGGTGGCGCTGGTGGTGAAGACGGTGGATAGTGGATGGCACATCACCACCTCCTACATTGTTGTGATCAAGTCATGAGTTTGGGTTTTGTCTGCTTGTTGCCGTGTCTTGTCTAACAAGGAAGGTATTCGTAGGTGAGGCAATACGTTCAAATTGGCGTCATTGGAAATATTCGAATTGTCAATAGCGACTTTAAAGATCCTCTAGAAGCGAAATTTGCGGAAAGAAGAGTTTCATCTCTATAGACTATGCAGGATAATTATCCATAGGGAGAAATTGGTTTAAGCTAAGTCTTGATGTCCTACATGATCTTCTTGCTTAAAGAATGTTGGATAAACCGCAGGATTCGGGAGCATTTCAAACAAAGAACATAGAAAATAATGGGTTATCAGTCTAGAGGTATTTTTTTCAAAACAAAGAAAAAACAAAAATTCAAATCAAGTGTGAAATCTCTGTTGTTCATTCGATAGGACATTTTATGCCATTTATTTTTTAAATATAATTTCCTTCAAATGTTAACCGCGATTAAGTCTCAGCGTTCGGAAGGTCCAATTTTGGATGACTCGTTTGAGCATTTCGACCGATATGGCGTTTATGACACACGTAATGTTGGCTTCGAAAGCTGAATCTTAGCTGGTTTGTCTGCATGGACTTTGGACTTTAAGTGACCCCAAAGAAAAAAATCTAAACTTGTCATATCACACGTTCTAGGCGGTCAACTCACCGGTCAAATACGTGAAATTAATTGAAAAATCCCCCCAATAAATCCATTGTTTCAGAAGCTGTATGGCAAGTGGCACCGTTCTGTTCAACCAAATACCATTAAGATTACGGGCTTCAATTTCAAATAGCAAAAAGTCCGATATCAAGGCGCGAAACACCATTCACGGTTACGTACCGGACATCATCATTTTCGAAAAAATATGGACCGATGATTCTACCAGCTCATTAACTGCACTAAATCATTGTTTTCCTGGGTGTAATGACAGCTTTTGAACCTCTTCTGGTTGTTCTTCAGCCCAAATGCGCATATTTTATTTATTGACGTTGCCGTTGAGCCAGAAAGGGGCCTGCTCACTGAATACACCGTTGTTCGAAAACAGCGTATCTTCTCGTTCCTCATTTTCACAATTTGAAGACGTTGTTGCGGTGTTAGTCTTTCTATGATGAAATGGCAAACAATACTGAAAAGGAAAAAAAAATAAAGTTTAACGCAACCCAAGCGTAAACTCTGAAAACCCATATGAGAAAAATACCTCTAGATGGATCACCCATACCTTAAAAACTGTAATTCTCAAGAAGAAGGTTTAATTAATTTAAAAAATATGGATATCCCAAAATAGAGAATCCTTCAGCAAATTCCCTTCCCAAAATAGAGGGAACGATAGAGCGAAAGGCAATACGTTGCATGGGTAGATGAAGATTTATAACAAAGACATGTTGAAAAATTTAAAATTTTCGGCCGGGTCATACCTTATATACCCTTCACTCTCCCTACGTTAAAAAATCCTATTTTTGGACCTTTTCGGCTCATGCGCCCTACTTTTATCTTAATTCAAATTTTAAACACTCTTATATTTGGATTCGCAGCAAAATTTGACTTAATTTGAGTACGAATATGTGTATATTGTCTATTGATCGCCCGTTTTAGCCATGCGGGACGTTTCTATTCCTTGTATTTAGGACCCCCCCTAGGCCCATTAAAATCCCAAACAGCTTATGACCATAAGCCATCATCAAAAGGATCCAAGGTTGTTTCTATTCCTTGTATTTAGGACCTACTTTAACCCTTAAAGGAAACTTTCGGCCCCCTAGGTCCATTAAAATCCCAAACAGCTTATGACCATAAGCCATCATCATAAGGATCCAAGGTTGTTTCGTTAAACCGCTGTCATTCTTTTAACAGACAAGCAGACTGAGGTTTAGACTGATATGGTTAGATCGACGATTAATAATATATATTCTTTATAGGGTCTCCGATCAATATTTTTCGATGTTGCAAACGGAGTAACAAATTTAGTATACCATCCTATCAACGGTGGAGGATATAAAAACTCTCTAACAAAAGAACGTCTGTTCTAATAAAAGAGCAGTGCGAGGAAGTTGACAGTTATTTCTAATAAATCCACACAATCATCCACACTTTTAATACCATCCTTTCAACGGTGGAGGGTATAAAAACTCTCTAACAAAAGAACGTCTGTTGTAACAAAAGAACAGTGCGTGGAATTTGACAATTACTTGTAATAGTTCCGCACGAGAAACGGATTTTTAGGCACCGAAAACCCCCTTAGTCCCCGTAATTCCCAATACGCAAATATTGTAACATTGTCTGGCAATTTAAATTTCGACTTCCTTGACAAACTCGGACTGTATTAACATATGATATTTAATCATATATGAAAGAAGAAGAAGAACGTTCTCTGTATCCAAGAGTAGTTAACACAAGAACCACATAAATATACACTTGGATGCCAGGAACAGCTTCAGAACTCTCACCAAAGAGATCCAACGAATAGAGTAGACTGGCAGCTCAAACTACGTCCCGGGTAACTGAACTAAGGTAACAGTTAATCTTAAAATTGTAGAAAGTATCGATTAATTCTTATGCTTTCACGCTTGTTTTTTATTATCGAACAATATCGAACATGGGGATGACTTATATTCATTGAATGCAAAACAGGATACGAATTGTATTCTATACAGGACAGATCTTCGGCAACAGCTTTAAACAAACTGAAGGAAAGCGATTATTTATAGAATTTAGCTTAGCATACGTTGAGGTCGTGTGGTCAACACTATTTTGCCCAAGACAAGAACATATTTAAGCCAGCAATAGGTTGAGGAACTATGTTCTCTTTTAGAATATTATCGATTATTACCACGACTAAAATATACCAAAGTCAACAGTAGTTTGAGGAAAGTAGTCATTTTTAGTACTCTTCAACTTATGACCAAAATAAGCGTGTCTCGGTTCAGGCCGAAGACTGGGATACACTTAGGCCAGTAGTTCGGTCCTGTGGCGCTCTATACTGAGGTAAAAAAAATATGCTGCTCTCAGGTGTTACACAAATAAAATTCTTTTTCTGGAGTCTCGCAGTAATTTAGGCACCTAAATGCTCATAGGGTAATTTAGGCACCTAAATGCTCATAGGGCCCGCTCATATTCGATATCCTACTTGCAATAGCAACGAAATGTTGCATAAGTATGTCTATGATTTCCTCTACGGAACCTCAATCTTGATATCATATAAAAATAATTATACGTACACAATTTTATCTGCTCCAAATATTATATATGCAATTAACAATAGATCCTTAGTTTTGAAGTTATTGAACTGTTACTGAACTGTAAAATATTCTGCAAAGTCAACTTGAACTTTGTTGTAAGGTCGGTCGTCATCATAGATTCAACAACATGAGTATACATCCTCCTATGGGCATTAAGCCAACAACCGGGCAAAGTTTAGAGTATAGTGAAGAAAATATTGCAGCCTTAGCAGTCAGTATCGTAGAATTGTCAATTTTGCGCCGACCAGCTAAATTACCCATCGACAAAGAGTCAGCCCAGCTAATTTTGGCATATGGGCTGTCATCCAGATTGTACTTAAGCAAAAATTAAACCCGGTGGAACTTGTCGCTAGAACTGTTAGTTAGAGATCATTGCTTTGTCAAAAAAACATACCGAAAGTGAATAGTAACGCTTGTTAGACTGACCTATAACTAAGTAGAGAATGAGAGTTCAGAAGCCCGAAACCCATGGAATAATTCATGCATTTTTCGTTGACTGCGGTGTATACCTAAATTATATGTACAGTGTTGGCTTAACCTGGAATTTTGACCCATTAGAAAGGTATGGCCCATAGTGTAACCCTAAAACCCTCAACAAGAGAACACATAAAATCAAGGCCATGGTTAAAGTCATTGAGCGTGGCTTAACCTATTACATAGGATCAAATTAAATTGAAATGTTAACTTGCCATTAACATATACTCGTAGGTAGATCAACTGTCCCGCAGGCCTTCTTAAACTTATCATGGAGAATAATGTCTACATACATGACTTAGAGAAATAGGTCATTGCGACGGGGCGTAAAGAATTGAATTTGATATTGTAAAGATTTTAATTCAAAATAACCAATTAAATGCACCCTACAATCCGTTTAGTTGTGGCTTCTTTGTTTGCGTCTTAGAGCTCGAAATGGCGAAATATCTTGGCGGTTATGTTAACAAGCATCTGAGGTTATGAAACCCCGCAAATTATCGCCGAGAAATTACAGTTTAGTGTGGATTTTGAAGCGGCGGCATCATTGGCACATTTTTTTTTGAAAATTCTGATAAAAATGCATTTTGGTTAACGGTGAGCAACACTGAGGTATGATAAACCCATTTTAGTCACCGAAGATTAATGAAATGAACTTCAACTTTCGTTGGCTTCAGTAAAATGACGCGGCATACTGCATAGTCCAAGCTAATGTAGATATTTTACGGGCCATGTTTGGTAGTTGTGTTATCGACCAACTCGAAGACACCTAATTTCCTATTTGACGCCGTTAAAGGACGGATGGTATGTTAATATATCATTACCTTTTCAAGCTCGTAAATGCCAAGCAAACAATTCGTGAGAAACCGTCACCAAGGTCTACAAAAATTTGGTTGACAGTATGCGCTACTGCGGAGCCAGTCGAGCAGCCACATTAATGCAATTGTGTTTTTTAATCTTTCGATTAAACCAATAAATGCTGGAAAAATTGTTTGACCAACTTGGTATTGTCTACGAAGAGAGATTATTTTCCAGGTCATAATCTCTTACTCTGTACAATACATAAGCCATTCGGAAACGGATTTAAATAGTTGGTCCCGTTCAATGACGATTAGAATTATACCTGGCACAGCTCACTGATATAAGATTAGTTCTTCGACTGTTCCATGTATTTTTTTGAAAAGAGTTTGATCTGACAATGTAGCTCAGCATAGCACAATGGCTACTTTCTACAATTAAGGAACTCTTCTCCCCTCATTGAAGCCTTGCCCTATAAGGATTATAGTAAATGTTACATTCGCTTTAAAAAAAACAAATACTTAAGACACAAACTTACTCATGTTTTTACAACTGCGACCCTAAGCAGCCAAAGATCTCATCCTCGCTTATATAGACTCTTGATTCTCTTGTTTTTTGGAATATAACATTTAACTCTCCCCGCTTATATAGACTCTAGATTCTCTTTCTTTTTTTGGAATTTAACATTTAGCTTTAAAGAAAAACGAAAGACTTAAGACACAAACTTGGTAATAATCCCAAAAAACTGTAAGTTCAAATCACAGCGGATTTGAGGCCACTGGAAACACAATTTTCGCATTAACATAAGAAAATATACAAAAATCATATTTCATTTTATAATTTTAAATAATCAATTTGGATACAAACCACCGCATACAATATTCATCAAAATGCCTCTTTGACCATAAACAAACAACAGCCACACATATGCACACCATGGGGACATGCCACAATCTCATTATTAAAACACAACATCCCCCGTGGGATACCATTTCCGACAATGACAATGTCTGGTCTGGCTGAACCGTTGCTCATCCACATTTGAGATGCATGTCGTTTAAGACTCTCCTCGATCAAATTGGATGGCCGGGCAACAAAAACACATATTGCGGAGCAAAGACCAACTGAGACTCAACTAGGAGTATTTTCTTACTTGACAAAGTACATGGCGAACAATAGCAACAAAGACAAGTTATTACTTGGCTAAAAGCTTGAAAGCCAAAAACAAAACCAAGAAATACGAGTGCCATGGTAATAGAAGCTCCAGCTGCCATAGAGGAGGGTTAGCATCCATGAGCTGGATAGCGAAGAAACGAAAAAGAAGCCCAAAATTTATTCCCAAACATTGATTTTAGGCCAGGCGACGCTATTTGATGAAATTGAAGCTTATAAAAGCACCTCCTATTTCCAACTCCAACTCCCCCTCCCCCTGGATACCACACTCCCATGTTTTGTGGTTGTGTTTGTTTTTTTTTTCTTTTGGGGGAAACTTAGGCCACATAACTTAAGTTCGAACTATACCAAACCCAATGCTAATATTGGTGGCCCAGTGACTGCAGCCAGCCAGCTTAAAGGCGATCGTAGTGGTGGTGGTGGCTGATAGTGGTCGTGCTGCTGGTGCCACAAGAGAAGCCACAGACGGCACTGCAGGCTATTAACAATGTATGTTGCAAGCTGGCTACGAAAATAATATGTATTAACAACAATATTATATAAAAAAAAGAAGAAACAACAACAACCTCCACAATAAAATAACAAAAATAGCCGAAAAATTAGCAAACTTATGTAATCACTTGGTTTTCTCTTCTGCTTACCCTTACATCACCTGCCCCTCATGCACCCCAAAATTGGAAAAAGAAGAGACATGATGGAGGAGTTACGATTTGGTTTTCGCTTGGACCATGTTTTCCCAATGTTGTTGCTGTTGTTACTCGTAAATGAAAATAAAAGTTTAGATCTTTTTCTTTTTGAATAACGACTTGTACGTCTACACAGAGCCATGCCGAGAGTGCGCGGGAAAATTGCTGGGTATCATCTTCTGGTCGTTGTTTTTGTTTTCCTTACACTGGTGGGACAGGACTGGCGTAGACTATGATTTTATGAAGAAGGTATTCCTTGGTGACTTTAAGCAATGGGGGTAATATTTGATGTCACTGTGCCATTATAATACATTTTTTGAACGAGAAATAAATGTAGGTAAAGCTCTTGCCACATCATCATTGTCTGGATCGTCATTATTGTGATGGTTATCATCTCAGATATCAATTATTACTTACTGGAGCATTAAAGGGAATTCCAAAGAAGTGTGAACCAATTCTATGCCTAATATCCATCTGATTTTACCTCCATACATTAGCTGGCTCCACAGTCTCTTGTTAGTCTGATGAATGAATGATTTAAAAGCCCTATGGTCTTCGCGTGCTTTCGGCAGTTTCCAATAACAGAGATCCTCTATCATTGCCCTGTATGTAATGATATCTGAGATGATAACCATCACAATAATGATGATCCAGGAGTCATAGTAGCCCTGTCTGCGCTTTTTATGGTAGTTATCCTCTAACAACCCTCTTGCTGGAGCGTTTGCTTTCATTTAGCCTACTTAGACCTGGTTATTGGAGTTCTATATTCCCCGCCTGCTTAGCTAGACCCATTGTTTTACGAATGGTTTTCTTCTCGAATATTGCCAATACAACTTTATCCGCTCTTGATGCCATTTTTATAGAGCAGACTTTAAAAGCCAAGCAGAAAATATCTTAATCTTCATCGACGACTTAGAAATGTAGACGGGTCCGGAATTGAGATTATACTCGGAGTTCTTTAATCTCAGAATCTGTACCAGAATTCCAGATGAGTGTAAGGTCTTTCAGGCAGAGATTTACGCTATTATAAGTAATATAGCCGCAAAGCAGATTTTGGAAAAGGATATATGTGACCCGGTCTACGAAAAGGGACCTTCGGTGTGAAAATATCATTTTTCACTTTTTTGGCGATTCGGATAGACTAAAGTGTGCTCTTTCTAATGGCGCAAAGCAGAAGTTTCCAACTCGTAAAGAAGTTTGTCAAAGAACGAAACTAACCTCTTCATCTACACTCATTTCACATGACTTGTTTATCTTTAACAGCTGTTTTCTCGAAAACTTGTTTTTACACCGAAGGTCCCTTTTCGTAGACCGGGTCACATATATATATATATATAATTATATTACAGTAGTTTCGTACCCATAAGGTACGAAACTACTGTAATATAATTCAGACGGAATCGTGGCTAAGGTTCACCTGTGCGGGATGTCATGCAGAAATATCATCATGCACACCTTTTATTGCGGCCACAGGATAGCTGAATGATAATTATATTATTTTATTATTGTGCCTCCGTTGGTGATTTAGTTAGATTTCACACCTCTGCTATACCAATAGGGTAGCTAGGATAAAAGAGGATGATGCCAGATGAGTAAAAGTTATGACAATGGGATATACCTATGAAACCTAGCGACCTATGCTTCGGGCTTCTGCCCAATTAAACATAACCCTATAACCGTGATTAATCTGCCAAGTCGCCAAGCCTTTGTCGAGTTTTGTAAACGCTAACCCTTATCCGAAATATTTTCCAATCGAGTCGATTCAGTGGAAATCATAATATTGAACTAAGCTCGGTGGGAATTTCAAATGTTATGAAATTGATTTCATAGCCTACCGCTGGTCTTCTCTCTTATTCATAGTTTTCGAAAACTGACTTATGTCTTAAGATGAAACAATAAAAACAACAAAAAGTCCCGCGATTTTAAAACACAATTAGAAAGAAGCTTAGCTTTATTGTTTGTTCAACTTTTAATTTTTGCTAGCATTGTCTGTTTTAAGTCAACGCTGTGCCGTCATTATCGGCCATCAAACAAATCACAAATAATAAAATAACAATAAAAAAATATGTATTGAAAAACAAAGCAGCAACAAATAAAAATAACGATAAAAATGGAGATGCAGATGGAAGAACACACCGCAAGAAACGACAAAAGATTACACAAAAAGTTGCCATTGCAACCTGTGCTACTTCACGATGATGGTGGCAGACCATTCCTTTGGCCAGCCATTTGCCGGTCTGTAGCCATCGTCATGATCATCGTCGTCATCATCAGCTGGACTACCTACCAACCGGCGGCGAGCAGTGAACGGCTCCCGCCTGCTGAAACTCTTCCACCGCCAACAATTCACTCCAATTGATAAACATCGGGGCCAATCCTTTTTTGGTTACCGTTTTTTACTTCTTCTCCTACTCTTAGCAGAAGATGGGGTTGGGGGGCCTACCACATTTGTATTCATTTGTTTCTTCTTCTGTTTATTGTTTTTTTTGCTTTGGTTTTCCCCAAAATTGGAGTGGCTGGAGTCATAATTTTGTTTATGTGTCCAAATGTTTACATACATTTAATTAGCATAACCACACAAATGCATTAAGAATCCCAGTGTTTGTTCACAGTCGGCTGACAGTCAAACAGACAGACATTCGTTTTTGAACTGTTAGACAAACGATCGAACGTTTTAGTTATTTGTAAGTGTGTATGCCCACAAAAACAGATTCCTTTCTAATTGTCCAGCGGCAGTTTTTTGTTTTGGGGGGGAATTTTTGTACGATTGATGTTTCCAAATCGTAATAGCCAAGAGAATGTAAATGATTTTTTAGAGTTGTTTTGTTTTCGTTTTATAGAAAAACTCCCATGGGAGACTATCCTTAAAAGGAAGGCCGGAGAACAAATGAAAGATGACTGCGGCGCATTTTTAGTTAGTTTTTGTTGGATAATAATTTAGATAATATATTTGTTGGCCAATCTGAAAGATATGTAGGAATTGCAAATAAAACTTTAGGCAAATTAAATGCAGAAGTGGCATTTAATCAGGTTGTGATATCACAAATATGACCGACCGTAGTACAAAAGAGTAATACAGGCGACAATCACAAACGAAAAGCAAATTTTAAGCACGGCTACGAATATCTGATATTTTTCGGCGAGGTTGTCCTGGCCTGTCGGAGTTTGGCACAAGTAACTGAGATATTTTGGGTAGGAACACCCAAAATTCGAGTATGTTCGGTGGCTTTTTATACTCCTCGGAAATGTATTTACAAGTTATTATTATAATACCAGGCTGAGCAAATCAGTAATGTCATTCAACATTACGTAAGAATTGACCCGAAGCAGCAATTCTTCAAACAGGGGCTGTCATCCTGGCACATAGTTGCCGCTACAATACCAAGAACAGCAACAGCCTACTTCCTAACTAAAATAAAAATCAAATCAATTTTCAAAAAACCATTAACATTTATATTACACCCATAGAGTGAAAACTCTTGTATAAATCATAGCAATAACCAACGCACAGTGGCGCCATTTGAGTTTTTTCGTTGCAAAAATCATATCTTTTGAACCGAATAAGATAATTGAACAGTTTAAACAGCATATGATAGATAACTGTTCAGCCTATGAAATGAGTGTTTGGAAAGGGTGCTACGCTCTGTAGGGGCCTAATTATGGGTTATCAAAGTTAAAATTAGTAGAAAAATCATTTTTATGGTAACTAAAAAAAATTATTTTTAAATTTTTAGATTGTTTTTATTTTTTTTCTTTAGGGTTTTATGTTTTAAATTATTACCCAACAAATTAAAAAAAAAATATTTTTTTTTTAAATTTATTTTTTCAATTTTCTGTAAAATATTCATCACAGTTCGTAAGAGAATGTATATCTATCTAAAAGACTAACCATTTCTAAACTATAATTATTTTCTAACTCTATTCTTGACTTCACATGCCGCAGGGAAGAAATAAGTGGATCGGAAGATGCTGCCAACATGTTGAAGAGGTCCTCATTTTGCCTTACCCTTAATGCTTTGAATGTGTTCTGCAATCTATATTTTTTATAAAATTTGTTAAGAGACTCCTGTGCTTCTTCAGAAAGCTCTCCAATTGGCAAAGGACTGGTACTCAATTATATCTTTGCCATGCGCCAATATTTTATGGACGGTCGGGGTCAACTTCTTCTGTGGACACATTTCTGCTAAAAGAGATGCAGTTTTCGACGCATATTCTCCATATTTTGTAGAATTGACATTTTCTTTGCATTTTAAAACATCTAAGATCGTTCCCAATCTTTTCACGATTTGATTGTCAATTCCAGTGATTCTAGTTACTGCCTCATCATTTTCAAAAAATCTCCTAGAAGTGTTTCCATCGTTTGAGTTACCGTATCCGTGCTTGGGACAGTCTACTTTTAGTCCAACTTGTTTAAAAGAAGCATCCTGTATTTGCTTCTTTCTGATCTTTTCCTTATCCTTTATTGATGTATTTTCATCGAAGTTTTCCTCCTCTTGTGGTAGGGTATACGCCAGTTTTAGCAAGAATTTCATACACCTTATCCTTGCGTGCAATGGTGACATTCCATATTCGTAATTCTCCTCATTTGTAGAATCGTTTAAATTACCAAAGTTCTTCTGACTCTTTTTGCAAATCGGGCATGACATTGTTGAGGTTGTTCCTGTCAGTTCGTTTACGACTTTTCCGTCAACCATGGTCAGATGGAACTCGTAATTGCATTCAATATATTTTCCTTCTCCAATTTGCACCTGCTAATTTCAATGAGTAGTTTTTTTCAAACTATTAGATCAAACTACTGTCAGTCAAAACATATAAGGGATGGGACGCCATACAATTTCTGCAACCATGTCTTTTTAACCTTTTTTACCTCTAGAAGCCAAACGGGCACGTACGGGCAGCTAACATTTTTGAATTATGTAAAGAAATAATCAATGAACAGGTTTCGCAAATATGGCAAATATAGAAAAATATAGATTTTTTTTATTTTCCGCCAAGGTTGAAAAATAGTGAAAAAACGGATAGTTTTTAAATAGTTATTTACCAGGAGAAACACAAAGCAAACAGTTAATTTTTTTTTTATCATTATACATTTAATAAATACATCAATCAATACAAACAAAAAATAAGGCGATTCGTTACCTATTTTTCGTGATATTACACCTGAAATCGCAACAAATTCACTAAAAATTGTGTGTTTTTTTGAAAACCGAAAGTCGGTCAACTTTGAACGGCTATATCTTCTAAACTAAAAATGTGATATTATTAAGAGCAGATTTGAAATCGTTGAAAAGTTTCCTATAACATGGGTTTATTCAAAACTTCGTCGGCGCTCATGAAAATTTTGATTTTTGCAACCTCGTTTGCTCTACGGGCGCTACTGTGAACGTTCAAAACAAAAGACTTAAGACACATACAGAAGTATAAACGCGTTCATAAACCTCAATTGGTGATCATTGAAAAAAGTTAGGTTATGTAGAAGTGGTTGTCAACTTTAAATCACACTTAGTCTATTGAGAGCCATTAAGGCACCACAGGTTGTTGTGGTGAAACCCCACTGTACAATCCATACAGACCTTTCAGGTTATTGGAGCGATGTGTCCCGGTGGCTCGAAATATATGTAAAAACTTGTGTAATTAAATCTACCAGTTCTTGTCAAAAAAAACCTCTGAGATTTTGTATGTCCTGAATATCCGAAAAAAGTATGAGCTTAAAAACTTTAACCTTCGCAGAGACCGGGCCGGGCACAAGCAAACGAGGTATGCGGCGTTTTCGTCCTTGTCCCGACAGATTCAACAGTAGTCAACCACTGATCACTGTGCCTCCTGCTGATGGCAACTAACATGGAGATATTGACCCTGAGGTGGATAAAATGGATATCGAGCGATTTAAATAGTACCTCGAACAGATTTGGCTGGTGATCGGACATGTCTACCTTTCTTTTGTTTCTCAAAGAGCTTTTGATCTAAGATTGAGCTTGCATGAAATGAGGAGAATATCCACATGTTCCAAATCGAGTGGAATGCGTATGATAGTTCCATGACTGGCCAAAGATTCGGAAGGATCGACGGTCACGAAGATGTGGTTAACTATGCCTTTGTGGCCCTTATCGTTAAAGGAAATACCATTTTCAAAGAAATAATAAGCCAATAATACTCCAAAATCCTTACCAAACTGTCACGACACATAGGCTTCATGGCGATCATTGAGAGGGGTTTCTGAAATGTAAATGCACTTCAAAAAATTGTGTTTCATTTCATGTTGATCTAAGCCCCACTCTATGATTCGATATCCTAGCGAATAGACTCGAGCCTTCCATAGCTGAGTCAATTGGATCTTTCTTATAAACGAATAATAAGAGGGTGCTGGGCAAGTTCGCAACAGGCATGTGCGAAAATATTGAGTTGTTGCGATTGATGGCAGCGGGAGATATTCCAGCAACAATTGGAGCACTCAGGGCTACGGTAGCCACATTTGCGTCAGTACACAAGTTAGTAGTATCCACTGGCCAAAATGGATACACATAGCGCCTGCTGTACTGATATATAAGATTCTGCAAAAAGTTGTTAAAAGTGCCTTAACTCTTTGCAGACTCTTAGATATAGCAGGCGCTATGTGTATTCATTTTGGCCAGTGGATAATACTCAAGTGCGCAGTGACGAGCATGTATGACGTAGCAGAGACTGTTTAACTTAGTACATGTACTCCGCCATCCATCGCCTATTACGTATTATATTCGCTTACAGGAAAGATCCAATTGTTCCAATTAGTGCTGGAACATCACCCTCCGTCATCAATCGCAACAACTGAATATTTTTCGAAATGAACGGGGATAAGCCGGCTCAAGACATCTTGCATCTACTTTATATTTAGGTAGAAGACAAGGTTTTAACCAAATTGCAAAGTGACATTGATTGATTTTCGCATTCGCTTATAAGAACTCGCATTATTCGCTTATTAGAAAGAAAGAAAGTTTCTTTTAAATAAACGCACTGTTGTGCTAAATAGCATTGACTTTGGAAATAAGTTTGCATTATTTTTCAACCTTGTACAAGCGTTAAGCGAGTAGTTTTGTTCCAAGGGGACCGAGATACCAAGATTTTGTCAAGACAGTGAGTGGAAACCTGTCTGCAAATAATTCAAATAATTACGGATTTATTTGAAGGATTAGACAGAGACTGGTGTCAGTCGTATTATCCTGCGGGCCCAAAAAACTGTCGTAATAGTCATGGCGGTCGATAATACGACAATATTTAGTTTTAACTCAAAATATTACATACATACTTCTATGAATATTTATACCCCTAAAAGACCGGCAGTCGTCAAATAAGTAGAATCAAGACAAAACGGGTATTTTTGAGCTCAGTTGTCATTCTAGATTTTTCAGTCTAATTCTGAATCGCCAGCTAAGCTGCATCGAAAACTTAGAGAGAAACGTAGGAACTTTCTCTGCTTTCTACTCTAGCCAAACAAGAAGAAATACTTGTAAGGTAGGCTTTGAAACGTATGAACTCTAATAGATTTTTACGGCCTTAGGTGGACCAGGTGATTAGTGAAGTATTATAAGAAATACTTAAGAAAATCGGGAAAGGTGAAAAGCATCGCTATGATATCACTGGCATAATTTTAGTTATAAACAGGTAAAAATAAAACCTTAATTTCAGCCAGGCCGCAACGTGTCTTAAACGAAACTATTCCTCCCTACGAAGATGTTGCTCATCTACAATTCGAAAAAAGGCATGACTATAAGTATAAACTATTATCGTGCAAAATATTAATGTTCTAACTTTATTAGTTTGAACGCTATCGCGCATCCAAAAGACACATGGATGGACGGGTATGGCAAAATTACCTAGGAATTGAACGATAATAATGGGTGATACAAGTAGAGATATTATTTTACATAGCCATTTATTGACAGATTACGTGTGAGTCATGTTATTTTGTATAGAATTGTTTGGCATTTCATCATGGAAAGCCTTACGCCTGAACAACGTTTACAAATCGTTCAACTTTATCACGTTCTGTGAGGAATGTGTTTCGTGCACTTCGTTCAACTTATGGTCAACATAATTAGCCTACTGTGCGTACTATTCGCAACACCATCACTCATCTTGAGACCCAGCATTCATTATTGGATAATATTCGACCGAATAGACCATGTCCAGCACGTGTACATGAAGACCGTGGAGAGTCGATTCGGCGCCGTTCGCAGCAACTAGGACTACGTATGGAACGACTTGGCGCATTTTACATCGAGATCCTAAATTGAAAGCGTACAAAATACAGATTGTGCAAGAGCTGAAGCCGTCCGACGTTCCCAAGCGAAGCTTCTTGAAAAGTTCCATGAAGATCCGACGTTTTCCAGCCAAACTTTGTTCAGCGATGAGGTCCATTTCTGGCTCAATGGGTATGTAAACAAGCAAAATTTCCGCATTTGGGACGAAGAACAACCAGAAGAAGTTCAAGAGCTGTCACTTCATCCAGAAAAAACACCTGTTTGGTGTGGTTTGTGGGCCGGTGGAATCATCGGTCCATATTTCTTCAAAAATGATGCCGGTGAGAACGTAACCGTCAATGGCGAACGTTATCGTGCCACGTAACCGACCATTTGATGCCTGAAATTTGAACTCGTGATCTCGGTGACATTTGGTTTCAACAAGACGTCGCTACTTCCCAAACATCGCATCAATCAATGGATTTATTGAGAGAACCCTTTGGTAAGCAGATATTTTCTGGGCCGGTCGATTGACCACCAAGATCATGTGATTTCACACCGTTTGACTCTTTCCTGTGGGGATTTGTAAAGTCTAAAGTTTATGCGGACAAACCCGCTTCGATTCAGGCCTTGGAGCAAAATATCAAGCGTGTCACTCGCCAGTTACTAGTCAAAATGCTCGAACGAGTCATCGAAAATTGGTCTCAACGGATGGACCATCTGAGACGTCGCCACGGCCAACATTTGATAGACATAATCTTCAAAAAAACAAATGCCAAATAATGTTCCCTATTCAAAATGAGTTTTCTGTGTTTTCTTCTTTAAAAAAGTAGGAAACCTGGAAATGAATCACGCGTTATATGTACTTAAGAAGATCTCCAATCAATATTTCGGGGCCTTACAAAAAGAATGATATATTTTTAGAGTACTCCATCCTTCGGTTGAGAATGGTGTCAAATCGGAGGAAAACCATAAGGTGCTTCCCTAAAATAAAGGAAACCCATATATCTATCCACGATACTCACAAACCTTCGTCAATATCACAGAGCGAATGCGGGCTCTACAAATGACCACAATGTAAATGTTATCCAGTGTTAATGGGTACTAATGTTTTTAATAAATTTTCTAATAAATTATTTAATTTCAATATTTAAAATTCACATTTTTTGAAGTTTAATTGATTCACCTTAAAAACACATAAGACCTCTGTCATGCCATTAAAACACACACTTAATTCTGTTTTATTGCAAAATATTTATGCGTTTCTCTGCACACCAACGAGGTGTTGTAATATGTAATTGTATTTAAAAAAAAATATATAATAATAATATGCATTTTTTATTAACTGTCATGCATGGCAAGAGGGTTTTGCCGGGCAAAAAATCTCTTTGTACGCATGATGGAGATGCTCGAAGTAAAGTGCATAAAACCATTAAAAACTCCAAAGACTGCAATAATATATAAAAGACAATTATTAATGTGTTTTAAAAAGACTACGATAAACATGAATGCATGAAATGGCCGGGTTAGGTAAGAGTGAGGGTGAGGGTGGAGGGGATTGCGAGGCAGGGGAGAGTATCTAAACGATGTTTCCTTTAACAGTTTAATAAGCAATTATACGCTAATTTAAACTTAGAAACGTAAAGACGATATTTGTATGCAAGAGAAAAACAAAAGACTTAAGCGCCAAAAATGAAATATTGTAATATAAAGGAAGGAAAAATAAATGATTTTCAAATTTATTCAGCATGTTTGGTTAGAAATAAAACCACAAATCATAGATCCGACAGACCCTTACTTCCCTGCACACCTGGGGGGAGGGGAAGAGTTGGCTGAAACAACATGTGCTGCATTATCTAGTATCTGCTTAACTAAAAAAACTAAAAAACAACCCAAAGTCTGTAGATTCGGCAAAAGTTGAAACAACGCCAAGCTCCAAGAGGAGATGGCAGCAACACATGTTATATGCACTCAACTTTGAACTCTCCAACTCAGCATGGGAATTGGATCTGTCGTTTTGTGATTTGTGGCAATGCCAGACTGCAATGGCTAACGTTAAATATTGGTTATGGAATCTGGGAATTTATTTAAGCACTTTTAACAAACCCACCATCGAAGGATGGGATGCATGCTAAATTTGACATTCCGTTTGCAACACCTCGAAGCAATGCTTGTGGTAAAATTCGAAGACGATTTAGTCAAGTACTTCCATTCATATGTGTTTTGCTAAAAGTGCGATAGCGGCCAAACGATTCAAGCTAGGACCATGAAATTCTATACGATAATCGCTTATAGTCAGAAGATTGACTTAGGTAGGAAAAAGTTCCCCTTTAAGGGACTAAATCAGTGTTGCCACTGACAAAGTTTTTTTCCTACCATTTCTTCTTAAAAAATCCTACCAAATTAAATTAGGAATTACCAAAAATTATCAAGGCATTTAACAATTCGCTATGCAGGGTGTAACGGAAAATTATAAGCTATTTAAATGGCAAATGCTTCTAACTTCCAAAAATTTTAGAGCTTTGAATTTACCAATCCGTATAGCTGATTTGATTTGTCTATCTGTCCGTCCGTCAGCAGCCTTTTTAAAGATTCTACTCATACAACTGGTCACAATAGTCGTCCGACATGTATGTATTAAATATGGCAGAAGTAGTTTTTTTGGACTGATCCTTTGAAACTAATTAAAGTCGGTTCAGATACAGCTCCCAAACGTATAATCAGTCGATTTAAGATGTTTTACTCTAGAAGCCACAAAATACTTACAATCTAAATGAAATTGTTAAATGTTCTTTACGATCAGTCAGTAACCGCCTCAGATGATAATAGAACACCTAAACATAAATTTCTATTTCGATTAAATTTGGTATTGTATATTACGATGGATCTACAACTATACCTAGACTATGTTGAACCATACAGACCCAAAATCCAGTCCCTTCAAACATGGCAATATGGAAAGCAAACCACATGCAAAATTTTCAAGAATAAAAATATATTTATATTCATTTGCCTTAATTTGAGGCTTACCCTGTGGGCTAAATAATTGGGCATCTAAAAGGTGGCAGTACTAGCAAATAGTAGTACGTACGGAATAGGACTAATTACACTGTGGAACATTTTTGGGGTTATTGTCTGGGGGGTGAGAAATGATACTAGGTGATGGTACTAGGTCAGTATATTAAAACCCTCAAAAGGTTTTGCGTTCGTATGTGCCAGTTTTTTTATGACCTTTTACATTTTTTCCTTATCTTGATGTTTTTTCGCTTAGTTGTAAAATGTTGGCAAAAACGTAGTTTGACATAACTCGAGAACGACTAGTTCGATTTTGCTGAAATAAATTGAGAAAAATTAATAATTACATTTTCTTTAATCCATTCGTATACTGTTTCTCTACCAAATCAACATTTTTGCAATTAGAAATAAATTTATGAAGAAAATTTTGCCAAAAAAAATTTTTTTTTTTTTTAAAACACATAAATCCCAAACGGAAAAACCTGTAGAGTCTTATAACTTTCACGTAAAGTCACATAGCCTATAAACAAAATGCGACATAGATCATAGAAATCGATTAACGCGTTCTGCTTTTATTTACAATTAAGTAACTTCGCTTAATTGTAAATAAAAGCAGAAGTAACTTCACTTGGAATTTCTCACCCCCGAGATTGGCTGTTGTACTGTGTTACCAGTTATGTTATGTTAGCCCTTATTATGACAGCAGAAAGGAACCAATTACATATTTGCCATCGGAATAATTCTCGGCATACTTTCAGTACTTTACAACTTTAATTTTGGTAAATGCATTTTTATCTAAAAACCTACCAAAATACGGCTTAGCCTACCATCCTACCAAATGAAAAGAAACCTACCAAATTTGGTAGGAACAACCCAGAACGACAACACTGGACTAAATACACTTTTAGAATATTTTCTCTGCTGGGGGAAGAGTATATGTGACAGCGCATAGAGAAAGGGACCTAAGGGTAAAAACATCAATTTTCTGAGCATCGAATGAGACCGATCCCATGCCGCAAAACTGTTCCCTCCCAGAGATATGCGCGTTTTATGAAAGTGAAGTCTACGATTCCAAGCGCAAATAGAAAGGGACCTAATCTTTAAAATGGCTCTCCTGAACAAAACTGGTTTTTAGCCTTAGGTCCATTTCTATTTTGCGCGTCACATATTTGATTCGGCTTGGCCGATTTTAACGACCTGCATTTACTTTACTATTTTATTGAAACATCATTTTTGCGGCCCACTATTTTGTTGGCTCCTTTGCATGGCTTCCCGCCCACTGGTGGCTTTTAGGAACAGTAATTGCCTTCACATGTGTGATCGAGGTGGTATTTTTCTACGGATATCTGTTGAGGCCTGCCACCATCGCCATCCTACAAAAGAGTTTTTCCCCCAACTATTTAAAACAAAAATCTTTTCTCTTTGCCATTTTTATCATTTCATTATTTGTTTGCGTTTAACACGCAAACATTTTGAAATGTTTGTGCACACGTAGGCAAAGCGACACACATATCTTGAGCTCTTAATTAGAAATTGTACGTAGCCATATGTGCCGCATCATCTTGATCGAGCCAAAGCTAGACCACGTCATCGCCAATTCCAGTAGACAAAACTTGCAATATTTTAACAAACGCAGTACCCCTGGCTTCGTCAACACCATCACCACCACCTAATGATAGTAGCCGCCGCGATGGTGATGCTGATGAGGTTATTAAATTGCTTAAAGTATCTGACACTTTGGCCACATACGGACGGACGAACGGTCGCCGTTTTCAAACAAGAAAACGACTTTGATCACTTCATTTCATCCCCTCAATTGAAGAATAAAACGAAACGTTCATATTTGCAGATCATTTAATTTATTACCCGGCAATCAAATGATGTTCATAAAATCTACAGCAACAGTTCTATGAAACATGATCGGTTTAAGTATGTTAAGAATTTCGATGGTTGCATAAAAAATCCGTTGGTACGCTTGTCCGTCCTTTTCAAGGTAGACTGTGTGAAACTTGTACAGTTCGAATATAATCGAAAGTTATGATTAAAATTATGACAAGGGGGCAATCGTAGGAAAATAATAAAATAATTGGACAGCACAATTTAATACCAGGATCCATTCTAGGACAGTTTTGAGATTTAATACAAATTGCTACGAATTAGAATGCTTAAATGCAATTGCACGGGAGGACGGACATGATCATAAAATTAAAAACCGTTCAATAATACATATACTTAGTAGGGACATAAATACTGTTACACACATTTTATGCTGTAAAATAAAATGAACTGAATGTTTTTGGACCAAATATTTTATAATATATCTATTGATGTATATTGTATCCAAACAGAATCTACTTATTCGAAATGTCCGCCTTTTGCCTTTACACACGCCTTAAATCGCACTGGCCAATCGTCAATAGCTGCACGAAACTCGTCCATTGGAAAATTGGCTACAGCTCGAACCAAAGCAGTCTTAAGAGATCCAATGTTGGGGTATCTTTTGTGACAAACCTTGTCCTCTAAAACCGTCTACAGTTTGTAATCCAATGGGTTCAAATCTAGACTGCCTGAGGGCCATTCTTCAGAGAAAATGAACGCTGGCAAATTGTTTCGAAGCCAGGCCTGGGACGTTTTAGCCTTATGGGCCGGCTCAGAATCCTGCTTGAAAGTAGGAACAGGGAATTGTTAAGAGCCTTCACAACAGCTTTCAAAACGGTTTCTTGGTAAACTTTGGCCGATGTTTTGACTCCTTGTTTGCAGAAATGCAGGTCAGTGACCCCATCGTAAGAGACACCCCACCAAACCATGACTGAAGCTGGGTGATGACCCTTTTCCACCCTTGGGATCAGTTCAGCTGCTTCCTTAGATGACCGCGCATACACTCTATCATTTAGCTTGTTAAATTTTTCCTGAACGGTAAACATTTTTTCATCGGTGAACAAAATTTTTCTGTGCAAGTATCAGCGTGCCTCACCAAAAGACGTTTGCATTTTTCAATCCTATTTTTTTTAAACCGGCAGTCAATAAATTTTCGGTACGTCGTTTGAAAGTCCCAAGTCATTTTTAATGATCCGACTCATGGACTTTTGCGTGATATTCATCTCACGGGCCATGATGTTCTGCTTTCGGAGCGGATTTCTGTGAATTCTTGATTTAACGGCTTTGATGACATGCGGTGTTCGAACAGAACGTGGGCGGCCCGACCGGTGGCGGTCTTTTACATCTCCAGTCTCCTCAAACAGTTTTATGCATCGGCAGACGAACATGCGGCTAATCACTAGTGGCCGGAGCGTTTTGAAAATATCGTTTTTTTCATTTCACTCTTGAAAAGCGCTATTGCAGCGATAAGGTTCTCATTATCTGACCACTGACATGATGAAAGTTGAAGCAATTTGAAAATTCCGTTACAGACTAACGCTATTGAGGTTAGCTTTCAAAACCCATATGACATTGAAGGGGTATGTTCAGTTCTACTATTGAAATGGGTGTGTTCAATGTTGTAACAGTATTTATGTCCCCACTAAGTACCCCTAATCCTGTTTTTACACGTTCTTTTTTTACACGATTTTGAAATAACACGGTCTACAAAGATAAACATATCCTGTTTTTACACGCTTTTTTTTTAAATAACACGAAAAGACTTATCCTGTTTTTAGACGGATAAAATATATTTTGAATTTAGCTGTGGTTTTAATTGATACATTCTATTTAAATATAATTTTTCCTTAAAATTATTAATTATAGCAGCACTTTATTGCAAATTTTACCAAATCATAGCGATAGGTTTTTCACTTTCATTATTCTTTTTACAACTTTTTATTTTCTAATGAGTTTTGAACTTGTAAGGTGTAAGTAAAAGTGCAGCATTTCAAAGTGTTACTATTCAAAGCTTTCCAGTTTAATGGATGCATAATAAAAAGGCGTGGGTTACTTCATCAGATTTAGTGCATATAAAAGGCATTCCTTTTGAAATTCTTTTGTTGATAGATAATGCCCCTGGTCATCCAATTTTGGAGCATCATAATGTACGTAATAATAGTCTTTTTCCTTCTACTAATACTACTGCCCTAACTCAGTTGGAGTTGAAGGGTTTGATAATTTGACCGTTGTTCATATAAACAAAATAATTGTTGGCAGAGTTCTTAATAGGAGAGATTGCACTGAAAAATGTGGACCAAAATAGTTGAACTGATGCTCAATTCTTGATGGCCTTTAAACGGCAAATAAATTGGCAGATTATTTTCTGACAAATGATCACATAAATAAAACGGTTCTAAACTGCAATCGAATCTACAATCCTGTATGACTCGGTACAAGGAGTTGTACAAAGAACTCTCCAAAGTAGGATCACAAAGTACTTAAACTGGTTTTTTCTCTATTCGCATTTATTTATATTTTTCCAAAGTTTAGTATTAGGTTTTTTTAGTATTAGGTTTTTTACTATCTTTTTCGTATACATCTGTAATATTTTTATTGTAATCATTTAAACAAATAATGTATCATTTGCTGAAATATCTTTAAGGTAGTAACTCAAAACTTGTACATAGATATATAAAGGGTGCCCCAAGAAGAACGCAATTTTTAAATCTGGCAACATTCGAAGTGTCATTGTTTGACATTTGAACAATTGTTATTGTTTGTTAGTAGAAGGTACGAGGTTAGTAAAAATGGAGCGCTACACGAATGAACAACGCATTCTGATTGTGAAATTGTTTTACCAAAATGGTGAAAGTTTTGCGGCTACAGTTCGCAAATTGCGATCAATTTGGGGTCACAATAATGCTCCAAAAGAGTCAACTGTAAAGAGATTAATGGATAAATATGCCGAAACTGGGTCTGTTAGTGATGTAAAGACAACAACGCGCCATCGACCAGGTCGATCGACCGAAAATGTCGCAGCTGTACGTGATGATGTCGCTCAAACTCCATCCACCTCAATTCGACACCGAGCTCAGCAAATTGGTGTCTCCAAATCCACTTTGCAGCGAATTTTGACGAAAGATTTGCATCTTCATGCATACAAAATTCAATTGACTCAGGAACTGAAGCCAGCAGACCATGGACAGCGAAGGGAGTTCGTTAATTGGGTATTGGAGAGACAACATGAAAATGCTGATTTTGCCGATAAAATCATCTTCAGTGACGAAGCCCATTTTCATCTTGATAGCTTCGTCAATAGGCAGAATTGTCGCATTTGGGGTGCGGAAAATCCTCGAGTGATTCACGAGAAGCAAATGCATCCTCAACGTGTCACTGTGTGGTGTGGTTTTTGGGCTGGAGGAATCATTGGACCTTTTTTTTATGAAAATGAGACAGGTCAAGCGCAAACAGTCAATGGTGTTTGGTATCGTGAAATGATAACCAGTTTTTTCTTGCCTAGAATTGAAGAAATGAATGTGGAGGGCATGTGGTTCCAACAAGAAGGCGCCACATGTCATACAACCAGAGAAACAATTCAATTGCTACATCAGTCATTTCCCGGTCGTGTTATTTCGCGTTTTGGAGATCAGAATTGGCCGCCTAGATCGTGCGATTTAACACCATTAGATTTTTTTTCTTTGGGGTTTTTTGAAGTCGATGGTTTACGCGAATAAGCCGACGACGACTCAAGCCTTAAAAGACGAAATTGGACGCTGCATTAATGAAATACCGCAGCATTCATGCAAAACGGTCATTGAAAATTTCATTAAAAGATCGCGTGCATGCCAGCAAAGCCGCGGCGGCCATCTGCTCGATATATTGTTCCATACATAACCTCATTCTGTCTACTTTACGATATAATAAAGTTTCACGATGTTTTCTTAAATATCTGTGTTTTATTTAAAATTTAAAAATTGCGCTTTTCTTTGAACACCCTTTATTATGATTTGTCCTACTGATAGTAAAAAAAATACAATACAAAATACAAATATTTTTTCAAAGGAAAAATTTATTTTGTGTCAAAATAACCAACCAAAACGGTAGGTAAGCTACCAACATTAAATAAATGTAGAAATTCAGTTGTAAAAAGTATTACAAAACTTTGTCACTTCCACTAATATTTTATTCTGCATTTACTGAAACTTTCAAAGCACCAGTTAACAGTCGTTTGTTGTGATCTTAATAGAAGGTGCAACCCTAACTTTCGATTAGAAATTAATAATTCGGTTGTGACAGCGAATGTGTTTTTTTTTGTTTACATCCACATGAACAAAATTGTGTTCCATAAATAATTGGATTTTAGAATAAACGAATGATATGTAAAAAAAACTAATTTTTGTTTATATTTTTTAAAAATAAGCTTGATTATGGTATACCCTGTATTTCTGTAGTACGGTTTAAAGCAAGGCTTAATTAACTTATTGGCCCCAAAATAAGGTACCTTAAAACAAAGCAATAGGGTAACCAGACCTGAAGGTCAGTTCCACACGTACGGAAATATTTCTTTGTTTAAAATGCAGCTAATATTCGGAGCTCGTATGTACCCATGGCACTATTGGACTAAAACTAGAACTTAGTTTTTTCTATGAAAACAATAATATAAAAGCCCACTAACAAACGCTAACTATGACTATCTGCCAAAGCTGTTCATTCACCGAATACGAACAGAGTAGTCAGTTTATGCCTGCCGGGTCTAGTGTTTGATTTATTGCCATTGTGTTTTTTCATCACTAGCATCGTCAACGTCATTGTCATCATAAACCTTATCATCATCAGTAGAGTGTTATGAGTCGAAAAGACACTTGCCTATTGTGCAAAGCAGTTTGCACAATAGGCGAGCTACAATTACAATTATCAGACCAAAAAGGACCCACTACACGTGTTTGCACCAATCAATGTTTTACTCTAATATCACAAGTGTTTAAAATCTATTTTTTCGTTGTTTTTTTCGGACTAGAATTTTTTTTTGGCAAAATTCGGAGATTTTAATTCGTTTGTTGCAAACATCAGCAAACAACACCACCAACAACGACACTATGCACACGACTATGCAGTATTAATACTGGCAATAACAAACAACATGAGCTGTCGACTTGACCAATATTGCTGCAATGCTGGCTTTTGCTTCATCCGTTGTTGGACTCCATCCACTCAATCTCCGAAATGTAGGTGAACAACTTGTTTGCTGCTGATGGAACAAGACTCTAACACTTACTCACACAAGTGCACTGGCACCACTACCAATACACTAACACACGCATCAGGCATCAGGTTGGTAATGAATGTGGCTGTAACGCCCAGCGGAAATGTTGCGTTTTTATTCAATGGACTCCACCAGCAGCAGCAGCAACAACATCATATGTAAAGTATGATTCCCGTCATCGGATTGGGCTATGACAACGGCATGTTGCCTGCATATAAGCAGCGTTTTTGGCAAGGTGTCGCGTGTGTGTGCGCGCATGTTGCCGAGATTTTTTTTGCATTTAATCGCCGCAATATAAAATAAAGAATTAATCAAATTTGATTTGAAAATTTAGCAATCTGTTAATTATGGGATTATAATCAATCATTTGCACAAATCATGCGTACTTTTAAGTAGACACACACACAAAACTACTATAATGCGAAAACGATTTCCAAACAGAATATCACGCGGAGACTTCACAACATTGGTGCGGACATTACTTCCTCAACAGGTAGTGAACGAAAAAAAAGTAGAAATCTTGTGGACCATCAAATGTAAATCTAAAATTTACTTTGCAAACAGGTATATGTGTGTGAGTTTATAATCCAAACGGAAGAGCTCTAGTATGGGGGTGCCTGTTGTTATAACCGCCATCATAGCAAGCCCTAATCGCGAAAAGGGCGTAAGCACCAAAAAAACATTTTACAGGAGAATTTTTTTTTTTTGCTTTGTATCTAAAGTAATTCATCTGGAGGAATCCTTTACAATGAAATTGCTATATCTTTGCAAATATTTATATTTAATTTTTAATATTTTTTTGGTTTAAGCGATGTACAATTTGCTATTGAATTTCAGTAAAAAAACAGTTTTCGGCTTCGCAATGGATGGCTCATTTTAGAGAATTTTCCATAACACCTTTCAAACATTTGTGGCAATGTTGGCCTTGAGTTGAAGTATTGTCTCGGGCTTGTTTACATATACTCCCTCCTTCAAATAACTCCAAAGAAAATAGTTGGGTGCTGACAAATCTGGCGATCGCGCTGGTCAAATAATTTCCGAATTTCTGAAAATTATTCTCTCTTCAAAAATTTGACTTAACAGTGCCATTGCGTCTCGGGCAGTGTGGATAGTGGCTCCGTCCTGCTGAAACCAGATCTCACATCTGTTTTCGAGAGCAGGACGTAAAAAATGTTCTATTATAAACCGATACCGCTCTTCATTTACGGTTACAGCACTTTCAGCTTCATTCTCGAAGAAGTAAGGCCTAATGATATTTGCAGATGTGATCCCACACCATACTGTACACCTAATGGGGTGCAATTGGCATTGATGAATGGCTTTTGGATTTTCAGAACCCCAAAACCTACAGTTCTGCCTATTAACAAAGCCATTCAAATGAGCTTTGTCACTCATACGTTGCGTTAAAATAATTGATCGCTGATTTAAATAATAAAATTATATTATTCTGGTTCTTGGTTTAATTGTGAAGCTTTCCACAATTTATGCTGCAAGTGTTATTTATACAATCCGAAAAACAATTAAAAAAATATATAGGGTGATAGGGGGTTTTCAGAGTTTACGCGTAATTTGCGTTGAACTTTATTTTTTTCCTTTTCAGTACTGTTTGCCATTTTATCATAGAAAGACTAACACCGCAACAACGTCTCCAAATTGTGCAAATGAGAAACGAGAAGATCCGCTGTTTTCGAAGAACGGTTTATTCAGTGATGAGGCCCCTTTCTGGCTCAACGGCAACATCAATAAATAGAATATCCGCATTTGGGCTGAAGAACAACCAGAAGAGGTTCAAGAGCTGTCATTATACCCAGAGAAAACCATAGTTTGGTGCAGTTAATAGGTTTCCACGCTTGATTCGATTTTTTGTATTTTTTTTTTTTTGAAAAAATACCTCTAGACTGATCACCCGATATAAACGAAAAAATTATTCAATTTGTAAACCATATGGTAACTTTTGGCCCACCCTGTATCTGTTCTAAAAACAATGTTTATTAAATTTATTTTGAAGAGTTGAACAGACGAAACAAAAATGATGTTATAACTGGCATATTTAAAAACAAACTTATGAATTCAATATACACTGCACCATAATTTAAAATATAATTTTACTTATCAGGTGTGTTTGTAGCCTATAATTCTCGCCTTAAATATTTTCGCCAAATGTCTGTAATGTCTTTCGCCATATTTTCTCACAAAGTTACTTACCAAAACGTAATCACTTCCCCCATTGGTTTATTTGATTTGAATACTCCCCACCGAACGTAATTTACGGGCACAAGCGTTAGTTAGTTACACTGGCTGAACGAACAAATCAGCGCTTTTAATGATACAACAACAAAAAACGTTCGCCAAGGAATTTTGCGCCAAGAGAAGTTAACTTTCAAATTTGAATTCCTAGCTCCGCCTTCAGACGTTTGTGGGCACTCGTGCAGACCGCCACCAGCAGCTGGCATGGGGTGCCTTCATGCATCATGCAGCGCATTGTGGGGATATTCCTCAATTAAATTTACTCTAAATGTCATTATTAGTCTCTAAGGTATCGTTTCGTTCATTCATTCTTTTAATCTTCCGCTGTTGTGTTAATGCTTTGTGTTTTTTGTTTTAGAAACTCATTAAATTTTGGCTTTTCTCTGTCGTCAGCTTTGGTGTGTGCATGTATTTGTTTGATTTTCATAACCATAACTAATCACATAAATTAATAACATTTAAGATTTTTCCGCAAAATGTCAAAAATTTTGGCCAGCAAGGAAACACCCCCCCCCCCCCCCAATCCTAGAGCCGAAAAAAAAATGTTTAAAGCACTTGTTTTATTTTTATGACTTCATTGTATTTATGGCTGTTGTTTTTTTGTGATCTCCTACAGGTGCAGCATTTAACACCAGCGCCAATTTACAAGAAGAACGTGCAGCACCAACGACGTTACCACCAACAACACCCACTGGTGCGGCAGCAGCGGCAACAACATCACCAGCAGCAACACAACAAACAACAAATAGTGCATCTTGTAAGACGACAACAACAACTACACCACCGAAGATCTCAACAATCGCAACCACGGCTGTAACAACAAACACACCAACAACAGCATCCATCCAAAGTGCAACACATAGCAATAGCAACAATAACATCAGCAACAGCAGTAACCATCAAAGTAGCAATAAAACCGTAAAAATAAAAACCGAAAAGCAAACGGAACCAGACCCAATTGCCTCAACCGTAACAATAACAACAACATCTGCAGCTTCTTCTACTGTGAGACCCTCATCAACATCGGCCACAACAACACACAGAGCTGGAACAACAACCACAACAACATCCAGCAACAATCATCAAAAGACACGGCTTACAAACGCTACAACAAGCATGTTACTATTGCAACCAAATGTGAGTAAAACTCCAAATTTACTAATTTTGTAATATAAATTCATAAGAAAAGAAATATTTTGATTTTTGAAATTTAAATTGGGCACTGCGGACAGTGATCCCCAGAAGAATAGTAACTTAATTTGATATTTGCAACTCTTTGCAAACTTTAAATAACGCAAACATCGTTAGGCAAGCAACCATACGAAGAGAGTGAACAGATTCGTTGACGCAGCCGAATTATTTTGCCAACTCAATGATTGAGGTTGCTTGTATTACCTACCCATCGGTATTCCATCAGAAGAGCTACATTTCGATTGAATAAAATAGAAATTAGTGAATTGAATAAAACTATAATATTGTTATTGAATTTAGAAATGTATTAGTTGTTATTATCATTTGCTGATTTAAACAACGCCAAGGAGCTTAGTGAAAACTGATTGTCATCAGATTTACTGTCTCGTTTACTCTAAATATTAAAAGACCATATCTCTGGTACTAAAACCCACAAGGCAATGGATGTTGGTATGTTCGCACAAAGAACAGATTTGTTGTCACAACCGAATATCGGTGGTTGCACGGCTACGATCAAATGTTGATTGGGTGCACGGCAATTTTCAGTAGTGGGAACTGATAGTATCGGTTAAAGAGACAAAATATCGGTAACACTTACTAGTTGAATGATTACACAGGGCAACAGTGATTCTGCAACACTTAGTGTTGCCTAGGCCAGAAATATATATAGAACCCTCGAAGTAGTAATTTAGTAGAACATTGAAACCCAAAAACGACCTTTTTTAAAACATTTTTATTAAAACAACTAAATTTCAATGGACAACATGTTTTCATGTTTCGAAACGGACACTCCAATCTTAGATTGTTCTACGAAAAAAGCTCCGTTCGAATCCACTTAAGACATCCCATCACGAAAACTCGGTAAACCGACGGAATATTTACTTCTTTTTAACCTATTTCATATGGTATAGGGTTGCAAAATCAAAATCCTTAGCCCATAAAAAACAATTCGGACCTACGAGAGCCAGCCTTTAGGAATTTACTATAATCACTTAAGTCTTCAATTTCCTGAAGAAATCATTCACCCGCCGAAAAAGTCCGAAATTTTGTTGCATATTGCATTATGTCAAAACAGTAATCTAAATGAGCTGTGGTTTCTACAAAAAAATATATTTGTTGAAACTACCAATTATTGGTACCAAAGTAACATGTTCTTCATAATTGGTTGGTTGCCACCAGTTATGGTAACCAATAGTTATACTGAAATCGTTTGGTATAACCGACCTGTTGTCTGTAAGTATCGTAATATTGCTGTAGTTACCATCTTACGGTAAGTCGAACCATGTAACCATCAATACCATACTTATAGAATGTTGGTGATTGCCACAGAAAGTATGTTTATCCAACCGAATATTTGTAGTTCGGAAATATTTCCAACTAATTTCTTTCTAAAAAAAACACAAACTGATGGAAAAAAACACAAACTGACGGAAAAAAACACAAACTGATGGAAAAGATAGCAGTCATGATTTCTTATAAAATATCCTACACGAGTATTGGGTGCCGCAATCGACAAATCGTTATAAAATCGTAATTGTCAATATATTAAAACGGCTTATATACGATTATTTTGTAATACACTTTTAACGCATTTAATAGACGAAACTTCAGGAAAAAAATACCAGTGGATCGTATTTTTATTTCGTTTTGTGCCCTTATTTAGCTAATAAATTAAGGGCCATATTCATAAAACTTTACGGAAGATTTAAAATTCGAATTTCCTCTATAAAAATGTTATTTAACCTATCGTAACTCTTTATGAATATAGGAGTAAATATTTAATAAGACAACATTGGAAAATAAATCCTCAGTAATTGAAAAAATTGTTTTCCTGCTCTCTGTTAGGAGAAAACAAATATGTACTCGTATGTGTGGAAGTATGTGTCGTGACCAGTAAATCAAATTTGCCGACAATGTCTGGTATCAGACAATTCTGAACAATATCTGAACTCTATCGAGAATTGTTACCGAAATCGTTACGAATTCTGTTCGATTTGTCTGAGGATTTTGAATTTATTTTGTTCCGAAATATCTAAACGAATTCGTCCCGAATTCTGTTAGACTTGTCTGTAGTATTTTTATTAATTTTTTGATCAGACTTCTCTTAATGACTTCGCAACGAATTCTAAACGATTTAACTAAGGAAGTCTGTTCGTTTAAAATTTTTGTTATTTGCTTCATATTTACAGTTATTAGTATTGTGTTCAGACATGTCGAAACTACTTCTGAAAGAATTCTTAACTGTTTGTCTGAGGTACCCAACCCTCCAACCTCCTCAGACCCTCCAATATGTTTGTCGTAACGAACTCGGTAAGAATTCTAATCCGAAATCGGAAACTTTTTTCGATTGTCTGGTTGTTTGGTTAGCTGGGCTGTGCGAGAGATTTTTATTGTGTTCGGAAGAAAACTTTACTGCCGGCAGTTCTCGTTAAATGCAAAACTGGTTGCCCTTAAGTGTATAGCCACTTAACATAGTTACAGCACAATTATTGCTTGCGGTAATATTATAGTAAAGTGGCGCTCTCCGAAACTGCAGACACCCCTGCTTGTAACTAAAAGTCTTTCCGAACGCTTATAATATTTTACAATTTTTTTTTTTAGAACAAAAATATCTTCTTCTTTTTGATTGTTTACATTCAGAATTTACCAAGACATAAGCTTAGAATTCGTTCAGAATTCGGTTCAAAATGCCGGTAAAAACATCCGAATTTAATAAGACTTAATGCCAGAATTCTGACCGAAGTCGTTCAGAATTTGTTCAGAATTCGATACGAGAAATCGAAATTTGCTTTCGAATTTCCCAAGACTACAGTTCAGAGTTCGATCAGAAATCGGTTCGAAATGTCAGCAAGAACAACATAATTCCCTCCGAAAAGTAGTTCAGAATTCGTGTCAACCCTCTCATACGTTTTTCGTTACGAACTCGCTAAGAATTCTGATCCGAAATCGGAACATTTTGCCGATTGTCGTACAGAATTCTGACCGAATTCTGAAGGTTTGATTTGCTGGGGAGTGTCGTCCAGTGTTGCTACGGTATTTTTTTCAGACCAAAAATTTCCACAAAAAAAAAACGGCCAAAACTCCTTGTAAACGACCAAAATTTTAAAATAAATTTAGATGAATTTCAAAATTCTTTTAGAAATAATTGTGTCTTTAATAAACGTTTTTTATAAGACACAACAAAATTAAAGTTAAAAATTTAGTATTTTATTTTAATAATAAAATATCTACTATTTCATAATAAATGAATTCAACTTGGATTCGTTATTGAAATTGGTTCAACACGCAGATAAAAGATATTGTTACTATATAGTCACGGCAGCAATAGTATTTTCTCTGCAATAAAGTATGGTCGCCGCAACCGTAGTATTGTTTATTGAATTTTATTTTGACAATAGTATGATTGCCGCAATAATAATATTGTTGAAATGTAGCAATAGTACTGTTGCCAAATTTAAAATTGAATATATGATTGTAACAACAATATAAATATGGTTAGTGCGACAAAAGTATTGTTTTTTTGGGTTTTATTTTAACAATAATATGATTAAGGCAATCGTACCGACAAAAACACAAATTTTTGTTAATATGACAATGTTATTTTTACAAATTTTACACAAGAATAGTACTTTTATATGTAAAATATTTTTTTTTCATAGCAAACTACTTTGTAACTACTTGGATTGGTATAACTGAAATATTTTTAATAAATGCATTTTTTCTACGTGTAAATAAATCACTCCTATTACTAAGAGTTTAATGTGATTTTTTACATAATTTACTTAATAAAAATCTTAAAAAACCAACACACACACGTTGTAAAAGAAATCTATTGATGGCTCTCGATGTGGAGTCTCTTTAGTGGTGGCAAAAGTGAGTTGTATTTTCGTGGGCAATTGTGTGAAGAAAACTTGAAAAGTAAAGTTTACAACAGTAGTTCTCATTCGTTTGGGGAGAGCCTGGCCTTATAGAGTTCGGTTTTACTTTACAACAATTGCAGCAAGGCTTTCTGAAGAGGGTTGTCACGGACCCGAAATCATGATAAAAGTAGTGTGCAGCCACGAAAATCAATGTCACTTTGCCATTTTGTAAAAAACTTGTCTTCTATTTAAATATAGAAGCAAGAGGTCTTGAGCCGGTTAATCCCTGTTCAATGTGTAAAAGCAACAGACCGAAATAAAACAAACGAGCTAAAAATCTTTATTGTTGAATAAAAACTTAACCCAATCCCATAAAAAAAAACTATGGGGATCATAGTATGGTTGTGTGTGAGTCATACAATGGTTGTATTCTAAACATACTATGGTTATGAAGATCATTTTGTGGTTGTGGGTATGGTATGGGGATCATAGTAGGGTTGTGCGTGAAAAATTGCTGTGAGGACACACCATAAAACCAACAAAACTATACTTTTTTCTTCGTGAATTATCATATTTATGGTGTCTGTGAAGGTAGGTCTCAGTAGTCCATGAGACCGAAACTAGTAAACTTTAAAAAAAATCGCATTCGAAAAGAAACTTACTTCAATTTGACTACGCATATGTTATGTGATTTTTAAATTTGTTGTTTGTTGTTGGCTTAGACGGTCTTTCATTTGGAATTGACCTTAACTTTGGTAGCCATGTGTCATTTACATTTACTATTGATCGCTTGTTTTAACTACAGCGAGACTATACATTCTCAAGATCTCTCGAAAATGTCGGTTTCCCTTATAAATGAATGGTACATATTGCTCATTTTGTGCAAGACTGTTCTGCTGTTCGATAGTCTAAATTCCAAATCAAATGGTGTGAGGCCTATATGACCTTGAATAAAATGTTAGATAAAAAGACAGACGGACACATCTTAAAGGAACATGGGTACAAGTGACATATACCAGCGCTAAGTCATAATTAGGGATCGTAATTCCATGCAAATGCATATTTGTTGTCGTTTGTCTAAAATTAACTTTAAGATAATCTCGTTGTGAATCAATCATTTCGCAATTAAATGCGTTTTTGCGAATATTTTGGTTAGAAATTTTGTATTTTTTGCATATTTTGTTTAAATAATAGCATTTAATGCGTAGTTTTGGGAAATGCTAATTCGTATCCGTCAATAATATTAAAATAATAAATAAGTTAAAACAATTTTGAATAAAATTAATCTGTAATCGCAACTTTTTTTGTCATCAAATTCTCCCAATTATGGATTTAGAAGCGAGTTTATTAAATGCCAAAAGGGGTTATATCCATAGGCCACGGAAATGAAAATAATTTTAAAATGTTTAAATTTAAATGTATGACGGTTACAGGCGACATTTCTGGAAGTTACTAAACCCTATTACGTTGAGTTTTGAATTATAAACTAAACTCAAAAATTAATTTGTGGCCATTTTTTATTTTTAGTGCCTAGTTTTGGCATACATTTTATTTTTACATTTTGTTTATGTTATATTTCTTGATTTTATAATGGATATTTAATTAAGAGCTTAAAACGTTTTTCCGAGTGCATATAATTTTGATGCCTGGTCCTAATACTCTGTGCTACAGTGTGGTGTAGGTTATAAAAAAATACTTAATGCATCACACTAACAGTTTGACACTTTAATAGGCACCCTGTTTTCAAAAATGTCCGTTATTCCCATATGCGAAGAATAAATCTTCCTTCAAATGATGTTTACGATACTGCAATGCGATTTGCCTAAATTATGATTAATTTTGACTTGCGAAACTTTGCAAAAATCCCTGCTCGTTAAACCGAAACAACAACAATAGCTCACTAATTACATAAACATTGGTAGTAAGCAAACGAAGAGGAGGACACAATACCAGACAATCAACAGCAACCGCCGCGACCAATCAACAAATTATCACCTATGAAAACAAACAGCGAACAACCGACACCGCTACATCTTTTCCAAATTAGTGTGGCACTCAACGGGTCCCCGAACAGACAGACAAACAAACTTGGAAAATTCTCACAAGAGGGTTGAAAAATTGTTGTTGGGAAAATCGAAAAACAACAACAACAACAACTTTAACTCTTCACATTACATTAGTAAATACTTAATAAGCATATAAAAAATTCATTACCATGAAGAGGAATAAACGTTTAGAAAAACCACTCAGACGGGCGGGGGGACAGACAGACGGCCAAAACCGCAAATAACTGCCAATCATATTTAGTTGTTTGGATGACAAAAGCGCGCATGTCTAATGTGAACAACTCCTCCTTTTAGCTTTTATTTCTTTTTGGTTTTGCGTGAGTTTTTTTTTTTGATTTTTGAAAACGACACCATGTTTTAAAGGAATCGCAGTTGTTAATTTAGTCTTTTTTCAACCGGCTTTCATTGCAGAACACTTTCGGTACTCTTTCTCCGTTCGACAATTTCTCCTCACAGACCAGCAATCAGCAACAACACAACCACCATCACCAATCACAACAGCCACACCAGCAACATTCTCACCATCATCATCATCATCACAACAACAGCCACGGTCACTGTCAAAACAATCACAGCCATCAGCATTCGACGGCAGCATTGGCGAACAACACATCGGCGTCCCATCACTTGCTGTCCGTGGCCACGGAGGATCATCTGATAGGTAATCTAACGGATACGACCACCTCGGAGCACTCGGAATTGATCGATCATACCTTCAATCAGCTATCGGATTTATTCTTTCCTACCGACTCCAATCACTCGCTTCTCTCGCCCAACCTCGACAGTAATCCCGGCCGCGATCCCGACTCCACGACGCATCACAATCACAGCCACCATTTGCAAGATCTCCATTCATCGTGTGAAACTTTGGTGGGCAGCAGTGAGGATATCACATCGTCCATTGAAAATCTTACCAAACTAACTTGCCTGCGTGAGAAACGTTTGTCATCCATACCGGAACAACATACGGTCAGCACACCTAACTCGGAGCGGGATCATTCGTCGCTCTGCTTTGACCGTTCGACACCGCAAGAGATTGGCTTGTTGAGCCTAAGATCGAGCAGTGATCCGGCGATAGCTCTGCATACGTTGCAAGAGCGTCAAGCTTTGCAACAACAGCAGCAGGCGCATAATAACAATCAGCCGCTAGCGGCAGGAAGAGGAGGAGATCCTCTATTGTCTCCCTTGGGTGGACCCCTGTCACTGCCCAGCTTTGAAGAAACCTACTCGCTAAAATACGGCACATCACCGGCTGGCTCGTCCAGTGCGGTACCAACGACCGAACTGCAAATCAAAATGGATGAGGATTGCTATCCGTTGACGTCGCCGTCGTCGTCGGTGGCAGATGGTATTGGGGGACCAGCTTTAAATCAGCCTCATACACATCACCACCACCATCATCATCACCATCACCACCAACAGCAGCAGCAACAACAACAACAACAGCAGCAGCAAGGACAGCAACAGGCACAGGTTGCTAATCATCACCAGCAAATATCCAGCCATCATAATTTATTAGGAAACCAACAGCAGCAGCACCAACAACAGTCGGCTCAATCGCAACAACAGCATCATCATCACCACCACCCGCAGCAACAAAATTCCAATAACTTCAGTTATCATGGTCATTTCAATGCAACCACAACACCGGCTTCTTCAAGTTCCTCGGCCTCATCGTATGAGTTCAACAACGGTTCCAGCTCGGGCAATGAGACCACGCAGAACTTCAATGCCGCCTCAGCGGGAGAAAGTTTCTATCATCAATACCAACTAACACAACCAAATGTAAGTAGGAACCAAATCCCCAGTTCTTCCATCTTTCTCAATTCCTTTGTGCTTGTAATTCCGAAACTTATAAAAGAACTTACCAAATCTTTAGATGCAATGTCGTCCAATTAATTGTCATTACTTCTTTAAACTAATCTAACCACTCGTCTGTATTCTCTTTATTTCTTCCTCTCTTTCTATCTTCCTCTGCCTTCTATATTTGCAGAACTATCATTCAACGACAGCTGAACGTTATAGTCTACCAACATTTCCCACCATGTCCGAACTGGAAGCCGCCTCCGCCGCAGCTTCAGCTGCTGCCCTGGCTCCTTTGCGACGTGCCTCCTTGCCCGTGAATCGTTCTGAATCACCACTCAGCAGCCACAGTCCAAAACTTCCCAAATTGATTATAGGTTCCAGCAATTCGGCATTACATCTCAAGCATCATCCTGCTGCACATTCACAACTCTCAAGTGCTCCCAGTTCCGCATCGAATTCGCCCAGTGTTCGCCAACAGACCTCCACGCCCGTCCTGCATCACCATCACATCAGCCAGTCGGCAGATATGCTCAACGGTCGCGTCATACCCACGCCACCTTCACAGTTGTGTGCTGTCTGTGGCGACACGGCCGCTTGCCAGCACTATGGCGTAAGGACCTGTGAGGGCTGCAAGGGCTTCTTTAAACGCACCGTCCAGAAGGGCTCCAAATATGTGTGCTTGGCCGATAAAAACTGTCCAGTTGACAAACGGCGCCGCAATCGCTGTCAGTTCTGTCGTTTCCAAAAGTGCCTTGCCGTCGGCATGGTCAAAGAGGTCGTACGCACCGATTCCCTTAAAGGTCGCCGCGGTCGTTTGCCCTCCAAGCCCAAGTCGCCGCAAGAATCGCCACCGTCACCTCCTGTCTCCCTAATCACGGCGCTAGTGCGATCCCATGTCGACACCACACCGGATCCCTCGTGTCTCGACTACTCGCAATATCGTGAACCCACCCAGAAGGACTCGCCCGTGGTGATGAGCGAAGCGGAAAAAGTTCAACAGTTCTATACGCTCCTCACCACCTCCGTCGATGTGATCAAACAATTCGCCGAGAAAATACCCGGCTATTCAGATCTAACGGCAGAGGATCAAGAGCTGCTGCTGCAATCGTCCTCATTGGAATTGTTTGTGTTACGTTTATCGTATCGCGCCCGCGTCGACGATACGAAAATGACGTTCTGCAATGGCATCGTTTTGCATCGGAGTCAGTGTCAACGTTCCTTTGGTGATTGGCTGAATGGTATTTTGGAGTTCAGCAAGAGCCTGCATAATTTAGAAATCGACATATCCGCATTTGCCTGCTTGTGCGCCTTGACACTGGTGACAGGTGAGTTCATTTTCTCCCAAAAAAAAGAGGTGGCGAATTAAGATCTTAAGTAGAGAGAGAGAGAGAGAGTTTTAAAGGAATTAGGTATGAGAGACACGCAACTATAAAAGAGCCTTAAGTTTTTTCTTTCCGTGGGAGAAGCTACATCAGTTTTCTTTGTGTTCCCATTTGTACAAGATATCATAGAGAAACATTCAAAAGACTTTGAAGGTCTTCTTTTCGCATCGAAGACAGTAGATGTTTTCACTCTCTTAACATAGAATATAGGTCTTCTTGACATTTGAACCCAGAAAAATCCCTTACATTTTAATATTTAAAAAAAAAACTTCTTATTTATGAAGAAGACATCCTAAGAGTTCATCTCCTCAATTAGTAATCCGTCCTAGTGTATTTTATTTTATTAAATATTTAAAAGCCTTCATTTTAAATGGTAGCAATCAAAGTGTCCTAGTCGTAAAGAAGTCCTTGGAGTTCCCCTCTTGGCATAGCTGACTTAAAAGGTTCTCTCTTTGTATAAAAATTTCAGATGTTTCCAATTCGCGAAGAAGACCTGAGCTATACAATACTCATAGAAAATATTTGAGGCCTTTTCTGAAGAAATGTGAGGTCTTTTTTTCGTTAATGAGACCTCAAAGTTTTTTTTTCATATAGAATATCCCTGAGGTCCTCTTTCAAGTAAAACTTGCGTAGAAGTCTTCTGATGTCCCTTACTCCCGAAGAGAACTTTTAAAAATCGTCTACTCCTACAAAATACCGTAAAGGTCTCCTACTTGTTTTAATTACCTCAACTGTCTCCTATGAGTACAAAACATCCTTAAGATCTCCTTATTGTATAAAGGACCCCATTCATAAAGAAACCTCAGAGTTCTTCTAATCGCAGAAACGACGTCAGAGATCTTAGTTAAGTGTAGAGTATAACTTCCTTCTGGAATACCTTCAAGTTCGCACAGAAGACCTAAGATGTCTTCGTAGATTATCCTATTCAAAGAGAAAGCTTCTGAGATTTTGTTTTTTTACAGAATACTTAAAAAGCCTGCTATTGACACAAAACTTCTTTGGGAAAACTTTTCGTACAAAAAATGTTTAGATTCTAGCTTTGTACAGGGTTATCCTATTCATATAGAAGACCTATATAGCGACTTCTGAGGTCACCATTTCGCATAAAAGGTTAGAGGATTTCAATTCGTTTAGAAGACAACCCACTAGCCCTTAGATTTGTCTAGTAGACGTCAGAGGTTTTCTATTAGAAGACTGTATCTAAGAGTATATGACCTTTATTTGAGTTGGCAAAAACAAGGGATTTTAGAGATCTTCACAGGTCTCCTATTCTTATAAAAAAAAACACGAAATTCCTCTTTTTGTATGGAGGATCTTGAAGATCTCCTATTCGTATACAAATCTCCGAAGACTTTTTTTCTTCACAAACGCCTTTAGAGATTTACTTTTCGAACATAATTTCCCTGAGGTGTATTTTCTTGCAAAAGAACTCTGAGATCTTGGTTTCGTTTAGAGTTAATCTATTCGCATAGATAACCACTGGTGCCTTGCGTTGTATAGAACACCTCTGATGTTTCCTATTCCCCAGAAAATCTCAGAGTTATTCTTTTTTTATAGAAGATATTAGAGGTCTACTATCTGTACACAAAACACCTGAGATCGTTTTTCGTACAGAAGTCATACAAGTTATATACAAATAGATATGTATCTATTTTTGAAAATGAACTCTAAAATTCTAGTTTGGTAAAGAGGTAATCAATCTGTAAGGGCGACCTCAGAGGTTTCCTATTCGTAAAACATTATTTAAAGATCCTCAGAGGTACCCTATTCGAACTGCCTGTTATAAGAATAGAAGACCTTGGAGATCCTCTATACGTAGGTGAGATCTCATAGATCGTTTAGACAATCCATCTATTTGATGTTGGAACGTTGGAGTTCTTACAGGATCGTAGAATGTTTTTTTCTTTATATACAATATCTGAGGGGTCTAATATACGCACAGAAGATATTCAAATAATTTTCTTAGTATAGTCATCTCTCTGAGTCTCTGGGGCTCTTTGAATCTCTGGGTCTCTTTGAGTCTCTTGGGCTCTTTGAGTCTCTCAGGCTCTTTGAGTCTCTGAGGTCTTCGATTCGTTTAGAAAACCTCTAAGAACCGTTTTTCGTACAAACGACTTTTAGTGTATTCCAATCAAGCCGAACTTCTTAAAGATATATTTTTACATAGAAGATCTTTGAGTCCTGGGTCTGTACAAAAGTCTTCGAAAGTATTATTTTCATATGGAAGAACTTAGAAATAGCACAGGATGTAATTTTAGACGTGAAATGTCTTACTGTCATAAAGAAATACCTACATACATATGGGACCTATTAAATATTTTTAGTTAGAAGACCGCAAAGGACCTGTTTTCTTTAAAATTACCTTTGGCGTATATATTTCATACAGCAGATCTTTCAAAAAAATGTCCATAATTCCTAATAGTTTTAAAAAGTCGTCTTTCAGAAAAGCAATCCTGTTCAATTTGAGTCTTGAAAAATGTAAGTCTTATCTTAAGATTTTTTTAAAGAAAGGGGATATCTCATTGTCTTACATAATTTTTTTTACGACTTTACTATTCCTATTTGATAAAGGGTATAGCCTTTTTGAATATCATAGTTACTTAGTTCTAGAAAAGGTCCTTGAATTTCTTATTTTCATATAGATGACCTCAGGATATCTCATGATATATATAAGTACTATTGGCTGAAAGCTGCTAAGCGACTTTAAAATCTAGTAGAAACACCCCATCAGATCCCATATATATCGACTTCAAATACTATTTTTTTCTATTCAAAATACTAGTAGTATTATATTTTCAAAATACTAAAAATCGTTTTGATTTTTTCTTCTTTTCTTCCGCTTTCATTTTTACAGAACGTCATGGCCTACGTGAACCGAAAAAAGTTGAACAACTGCAAATGAAAATCATTGGCAGTCTGCGCGATCATGTCACCTACAATGCCGAAGCTCAAAAGAAGCCCCACTATTTCAGTCGTCTTCTGGGCAAACTGCCCGAGCTGCGATCACTCAGCGTACAAGGTCTCCAGCGGATATTCTATCTAAAACTAGAAGATCTAGTGCCAGCACCAGCCCTCATAGAAAATATGTTCGTGGCCAGTTTACCGTTTTAAGCCGTTTAAACAAAACCTAAAACCGCAACTTCCCGTATTCAATTTTAAGGCAGCATTAAGAAAAACCCTAAACCGAAAACAAAAACAAAATGTAAATTATTATTTTTAATAAAATCCTAAGGAGACAAAATGTAAAAAAGAACATTATTATATTAAAACTTTAATTTAAACATTATTATTCTAATTTATACATACATATAGTTCGTAGTTCTAGAATATAAGTGTTGAAATCAATTAAGAGATAATATAAGAATTGTTTATTTTCCAAATAACTTTCTTTTTTGTTTTTACTATTTTTTTTTTCTTTCTTCTAAAGCTGAGAATCCTCTTTCTTTTCCGCTGACAATGGTTTCATTTTTGGTTTTTTCCTTCTAAAACAAAAAAAACGACATGTGCATGACAAACCCTCCTCAAGTTCTTACAGTGATTCCTTCCTTGCACTTTTTCATTTTATGTCTTTTCCATTCTTCACCCCATCTATTATGCATCGTTGTTGTATGGACATTAATTGAAAAAAGAAAAAATAGCAATAGTTTAAGTTGTCAAAATCGTTTATTCAATCGAATCGTATTGAATTGAAACAAGTACCCCTTAAACCTTCTTGAAAAATAAAAAAAAAACTAAAAGGTAACCGCTGTCAACAATTGACCACAAACTAACAGAATATTGAAGGCATTTGATGAAAGCACAATGTGGCGCAGGGTAGGGAATTGATATTGAAATGGAATTCAAAAAGAAAGAACAGTATTGAATTTTCATTTGTTCTTATTGAGGATCTCAGAGGTCTTCATTTCATATTCAAGTCTTCTTTTTGGATAGATTTGGCTTATTGCCGTTAAAAAACCTCATATATCTTATTTTTATATATGGAAGAGTTCTTTTGAATATCTTTTGTTTTCTTAATTGCCTAAAGAGGATCTTGAAGCGCCATTATAAGTATAAAAGATATCAGAGAAATATTTTCGTATACAGGTCTTTAGAGTTCTTCTTCTCATATATAGGTTTTCTAAGTTCTTCTTTTCATATGGAGGAATTAAAACGTTGGAATTTCTACGGCGAAATTCCGAGGCCTTCTTTTTGTACAGACCCCCTAATAAGCTTTATTATGTTGTAGAAGACTTCTTTTTTAAGAGGACTATTAAAGGACTTCTTTTAATACATGACATATTAATGGTATTTAACCTATAGATAACCTTTTCGTATATAGGATGTCAGAGTTTTGCTTATATATGAAAGACCTCACAGACCAACTTTTCGTACAGAGAAGCCAAGAGGTTTTCTTTGGAAGGTTATTTTTGGTATAAAGAAAATCCTCTTTTTTTAAAAATAAAATTTAAGGTGTCATCTATAGATGACTGCATGGCATTCTTTTTCCATATAGGACTTTATTCTTTGGAAGATATAAAATTTTAGTTTTGCATAAGTGACTTATTAGTTTTTTGCTCGAATAGAGAATCTAACTGGTCTTCTTTTCCTGAAAAACCACGGTAAAAATTTTCGTTTTGTTTAAAAATTAGCAGAGGTTTTCGTATAGTTAAGGGATGAGAGGATGTCGTCTTTTTTTATAGAAGACCACGTTCGTCTCCCCTTTGCTTAGAGGAAATTAGACTTGGTTTTTCGTATGGCGGATCTCAAAGGGTTATTATCAAACAGATACCTTCATTTGCCTGCTTATCGTGCATAATATCGTAGAGATCTTTCGATGAGCTCGCTTACTACGTTCTTGTTTCAAAAACTCTGAGTTTTTTCGGTTGGAAGATGCCAGGAATTATTTATTGTTTTTAATCACAACAAGTCCGAGGACTTATTTTAAGGGGAAAGAGCATCCATGTTTCCAAGGAATATCTCATGAAAAATACCTGTTGAAATTATACAATTAGGTTCCATTCAACCTAAAACTCTCCATCTGCAGTAGGTCTTCAAACTCAGTTTTAAACAAACTCATTGGCCGTCTCTTGATTTAGAAGGGGTCTTTAAATAGTTTCCATTTCTTCCATGTTTCCATCCATGATAGTTCTAGCTTAACCTCAGCACTACTTATATATGAAATTTGTTCGCTGAATATTGGGAAGAAGGCTTTCGTCAGTCGGGTGGGTATCAAATTTAATCGTTAGAAGAACGTTCTGATTTTAATTTTTCCCAAAGGATTCGATATTTTTTTTTAAAAAGTATTCGCACACTTTTTATGGTTATGGTTATAACGAACAGACTTATGCCAAAAAAGAATGGGCTAGGGAACCGGGAACTTGGGATAAATCTATTATGTAGCAGCATTTTTTTCGCCTAAACTATGGAAGTCTACCCCCGACAAATGCCTTATCAGCAGTGGTTTTTATTTTGTTTTTATTTTTATTTTGTTTTTATGAAGCTGGAGTCTTTCTACATTTAAGATTTTTAGACAGCCGAGTAAATTCACCCTTAGTATTCAATTAAGCACGGCATTTCGCGTTTCCATGTCATATTACTTGTAAAAATGTCTCTTCTGGTAACAGTAGGAGATCCATGACCATGTGCCGTTTAAAAAATTATTTAAAGAAAGGATGTATTCAAATCGTTTGACTTTAGCATCCTGAAAAGGTAGTACAAGATAGTTCTTGGGTCTGTTTGGCAAAGGCACATTTTAGTACCTTTTGTCGAATTATACTTTGTTTTTTTTTTTGTTCCAAAAAAAAATTGGTAATGTTTGCATCCAAACAAAATTTTGTAAAATGTTTTTCTGTGTAAACATATTTATTTATCTAATATATTTGGATTTCATTAAAAAAAAACTACAATGTTTTTGATTTATTTTCTAAACATATTATTTTTGTGCGAAAAGTAAATTGGTTCACATTCAAGCACATTATATTTGGAAATCAAAGCCAAATATAATTTTGATTCGATCCAGACATTAGCCAAATGTACTTATTTCTGTGTGCACCACAGAAATGGTCTGGAGCAATAGCAAGATTAAAATTGCAGAACATACCTATTTCTTTTATTTTTCAGAAACGTTTCACAGCCACGAAAAACTGGACAGCTTGCCCCCGAAAAGGTAGTTAAAAAAGCTGAATTTTAGAAAATCTTCCTTAGTCCATGTGTCACATTGTGTTTTTCAGATCGAAGCCTTCATTTTCATATTTAGCTAGTAAGTTACTGCACAAGTATAGTAAATTAATTAATCTGCATCTAAAAATAAGTTCACTATAGATTTATTTCATACACATCTAGTCATTTGTTAATATTACCTTTCGTTTTAAATTTTGTACCTGTACAATTATAAAGTTTAGAAGTACGAGTAGTTACGTTCATAAATCCCAAACAATCGGAAATAATTGAAAACACAAATTATGGACAGTAAACTGACTAACGAAATCGTTTCACAATGATTCTAATTCGATCAGATTCATTATGTACTTATCATAACTAGGAAATTACTAAGCATTGGAATGTCTACTTTAAGGAAAAGAAGAATATCAATCCAAGAGAAAGGGTGATGGTGATGTGCAATAAATTGTTAAGATATTTAAAATATTGATTGCAATATAAATTAATTACTAGTAGTTTTCGTGCTTGCTTGCTTTCTCTACTTAAAATAGAGTTGCCAACCTATAGTCGGATTTGCCTGGCTAAATAAGTCTTCTTAACCTTCGAGAACCCGCTGTGAATTGCCAACAGAAACCGAAGAGTAGTAGTTATCCATGCAGTGTTTCCATACAAGTCCGACAAATGGTTGGCAACTCAATATTTAATAGAAAAAACGAGCAAAAAACAACTATTTTAGTCATTCTAAGCATTTCAACGAAGACGATAACTTGTACAAGATGGGCAATGTGACCTTTATTGAGAAATTAAAAAAAAACAGAGACGAGTAAAAATCATTTAAGGCTTTTTTTTGTGAGTTTTTCTGTATTTCAATATTGACTTTCTAGCGTTCTTGTGTGCAAATAAATGTGGAAAAATAAGCCGAGCATTTATGCGTTCCTGAAGTATTGCTTATCTACATTATTGCAAAGAAAAGGCATATCGCCCCTCGAGTACAATTGATAAACTTTGCTTTACAGTATCAAGCAAAGACGATAAATTGTACAAGAAGGGCGATGTGCTTCTTCATTGCAATAATGTAGAATAACTCGGGGTTTATATTCTACATTCCTTTGTACACAATCGTTAGAACATTAGAAAGTCAAAAACAAAACACAAAAAAACAAACTTTAAACACAAAAACTGAATTCCCAAAATGATTTTTACTCAACTCTGTTTTTTGATTTTTCGATAAATCGCCCATCTTGTCCAATTTATTGTTTTTGGTATCAAGTACCACGACTTCAGTATCGATTCCAAATAAATTCAGATGAAGGCGGTCTAAATAATTTGATGCCTTGGTGAATAATGCAGCCATTATCTTAAAACATCAAAGAAAAAATTTCATTGTACACTGTCAATTATGCAAATCTGTGTATGAATCTTGCCATAATAACAGATCTTAGACTTGTGATAACATTTTTATCGTTATCCTTTTCATTCGGTTATTTAATACATTTCGCCCGATTACGAGACCCTACTACTACGTAAACGGACTATTCCCTTAGCATTAATAAAATACATCATCCTCCTCATTATTCTCCTTGGTTATACGAGTATTTCCTTGTTGCCATACCATTCATACCTATAGTATAGTTTTAAGAATTTGATTTTATTTTTCTTTTAGTTTTCCTTTTAAATATTAACAATAGACCATAGTTTATAAGTCAATACCTAGTATAGCAAAGAAATTCGAAATTTCAATTTCTCGAGAGTTAAAGTACCTTCAAAATGTCTGCTTATCGAATATTAAATAGATATCCATCGTAAAGGACATTTTCCACCCACCCCCAAAACATACAAAATAGATAGGAATCAAAAATACAAACTAATTAAACAGGATAGGAATCACAGCCCATTTGTACTTTGCCGTTAAATTATTTTCGAGAGAGATGACGAGTAATTTTTCAGATTGTTCGATATACACGCTTATTCTGTAAAAAGTACGGCAACGACTGAGCGAAAGCGTGGTAGAAGTTGTATCTTAAAGTAGAGAGAGAAAAGTAGTGTTTTAAATACTTTCCGATCTTAAAATTACCTTTGCGGTCCATGTTCAAACAAGTTATTTCAACGCACTAATTCGTACAGTTAAAGAAATTTTCGACGTTTCCTTAAATTAATTCGCATTAATAATGGCAATGATTTTTTCCCAACATTAAAATGCTTTTGTCATTGATGAACTTATTAAGGCTGGTACTAAATTCGATGTTTCCTTTAAAAAATGTGTGGCGTCAAAACTTAAAAAAATATTGTGTTTGACAATATTGCCTATTTCATGCTCGATTATATTTTCTGCGTGGAAAAAAGGTTTTTTTAAATAATAATTTTCAAGAACAAAAATAGAAACTTCAAACAATAAAATGAATGAGGAAAAAAATTAAATATGAATTTGTTTTTAATGATGTCAACAATATAATACTTTATGTAAATTGGTAATAACAAAAAAATGGTGTCGACAACACTAATCTGGTAATGTCAGATTCAGCAGAGGAAAAAATATTTTTCCTTAACATTTTCTCGTAAACGAGTTCTTTTATAAAGAGTTTGACGCTTTTTTACAGGAAAATCGAACTTTGTACCAGCCTTTGCATTGCGCTTGTATGGGTGAATTGCATTTCTCCCTTCCTTTATGCTCTGATACAAATGTTCCTGAAATGGTATTATAGAGAAACCACATAAGATATCTAATTTATTTTCTAGATAAAACATTTCGTTCAGTGTAACACCAAATATCATTCGACAACACCACTTCATTGAACGATTGCCGATCCCCGGACAAAACTAAGGGCCAATTACAACTGACGAAAACTGGCAGTTTTCCAGGTCGTTTTAGCATACAAATATAATTTTCATTTTTTTTATGCGGAAAACTTGTAGGTTTCATGCTCGTTGTGCCTGTGTAAAAAATTAAGTAATTTTTTAAATCGTTTTTCCAAACAAAATGGATTAGAAAGTTACTTTTATTCGTCAGTCTTAATAAGCCCTAATATAAGTGTTGTTCATGCTCGTTTTATTGAGTTATTTACTGGGCACATAGCCTTTCCATGCTGACCACACTAGATGTTTTGTTCTCGCTCTCTCTATATATGAAACATTTGTAGTTACCAACTATTTGTCGGACTTACACCATGTCCAAAAGTCTACACACGATTAAGGCTAGTAAAAAAAATAGAAAAAAAACTTCTGGATCGTACGATAATTAGAATAAAGTGCAATATTTTTTATTGTATAAAATGTCCTTATGCAATTTTTGTGCCAAGGTAATATGGAAAAATGATCTGCAAATCTTCTAGCTTTCGTCAGTCTAAACAGGCCCAAAGCTTTTAAATCGGGCCTGTTTTGCTTTCCACAAGAATATGCGATTTTAAACGATACCCGGATCGTACAATGTATTTTAAATTGCAAAATTTCAATTCCAAAGTGTTTCATTTAATAAATAACATCAGCTGTTTTAAATACCATAGCCATATCTTTGAAAATACCTTTCTTTCAAGCAATTGCAGGTGAAGAAGTATAACGTAGGCGACAAAAGTCTATAATAAAATGGACATTTTCAACAAACATTATGTTGCCGAATTCTAGCAAAACTTTAATTGCATTTGTATCAGTGTAAACCAAAGCAACCTTAACGAAATCGTTATTATTTTAATTGACAAATAAATGTACAGTAGCTCCAAGCGCAACTCGTACAGCTAATGAATTTTCTAAAACACTCTAATATCGAACAAATTTTATTTGAAAAAAATTATATTAAACGTTTTATTAGTTCATTGTATAGGTAATTTAACAAAACAGACAAACTTAACGTTTTAATTCAAGCTACTTAAAAAAATAAATAAAAAAAATTAAATATCGCGCATTCAATGCCAAAGCCAAACTCGTACACTATAAGTTAAGTAAAGTAATCTTAAATATTAACATTAAGTATGCATGCCTTTAATTTTATTACCATCTGCAATCTATTAGCATACTTTTAACAAGTTTTTCGCAATAGCTTGGTTAAATTTTTTGCCATTCGTCCTGTAGAGCTCTCTTCAAGTCGTCCTTAGAGGATATGGTATGCTGACGAATTTTCCCATCGAGATAGTTCCACAAATTCTCTATAGGATTTATATCTGGACTCTGGGCTCGTGTATCTATGACATGGGGGCAATTATATAACAACCACGATCGCACATTATAAACCCTATGCTTTGGATCATTGTCTTGATAAAAATCTTCACCAAGGCCAAGCTTTTCTTTGCAAAGTGGCTTTCTTTTAAAATATTAAGATACACAGTCGGATTCATTATACCCTCAATAAAATGCAATACACCAGACCCGGATGCAGAAAATACCATTACTGGCCCACCACCGTGCTTTACTGTGGGCTTCATATTTTTGGCAAGGAGCGCTTCATTTGGTTTTCTTCATACATAGGGTCTACCATCTGATCCAAATAGGTTGAACTTGCTCTCGTTAGTGAATATTACATTCTTCCAAAATCTTTTGATTGGTGATCCTTAGCAAATCCTAGCCTTGCTTTTTGATTGCGATTGTTAATAAGAGGTTTATGTCTTGCTCGTCTGCCATTGAAATCCAATTTACTTCGATTTACAATTTCGGATGTCTCTCGTAGCGATTTATTGTTTTCTTAATGTTCAATAACTAATTTTCTCACTTCAACACTGGTTTGTCCTCTTTGTCTTCCTATTTTATAATCATTTTATTCTTTTCTTTAAAAAAATTCACAATAAACCGAAATCTGTGAGGAAATTTTATTTTAGGGACTTCCCCAAATACTTTCCCCAAAATGAAATGAAGTTAGATGCAAATTGAAACAGGATTGCCAAATACATTGAAACTGAACGAGTTTGACTTTTGCGTTGAAAGTTGCCATATTATAGAATATTTGCCTTTATTTTAAGAAATTAATATAAATTTTTAAATTTTCATTGAAGCATAAGTACATACTACACTAATAAAAAAATGCAAATTGGTTTCGGTAGTGCAGTTTATAAAAAATATATTATATAAAAAAAATGTTTGCAGGGTGTACGAGTTTCGCTTGAAGCTTCTGTATATTGTCGCTGATGGCATTAACAAACAGCGTAGACTTTGTTTAACAAAATACGAATTTTTTGCCTTATACGAGTATATATTTTTCGTTTTGTTCCATGCCAATGTTTTATATTTTAAAATCGTAAGCATTTTACCAACCGATTTGGAAAAGGAAAATCTTTGCGATATGAAATGACCAGAACGGGTTACAAAATCTAATTGTATTCATGGAAATCTTTTAAAATTCGTCCCATATTCGGATTTTATGTTGTTTTTTAAAGAAATAAAAAATTATTCAGCGTAGTGACAGAAATTAGTTGTTGGCAAGTCTATTTTTAATTGGAGAAATTGTGCACCACAACTAATAAATTTTTCAGTCTGAAAAGGCCCTTATACAATTGTTGCTTTCTCTCTGTCCTTCTGTAGGTATATCTCTCCCATTTTCTCGCTAGACCTTTAGATAACGAGAAAACTAACTAAAGTACTAAGAATGGGAACTCTGTTCATCTCTCCGCCCTCCTACTCTCATATATAAAATATTTACAACACTATAATAAGTAAGATTCTAATATTAAGCGTAACTATGAAAATAAAGCACATGTAACTGTTCTATCGGCTTTCTCCCATTGCCTAAGAGTAGCGTCTAATGCTCTTCGTCTATTTGCAGACCAATTCATAAAGAATAATGACTGTTCTCCAACTAACTAAACCAAAATAGTTAGTTTCTGATTTTCTTACAAATTCTACCCCATATCCCAATCTCAAAGTGTATATACACATAAATTCTCCACTGTATCTCTCCATTGTGATACGATAGAAATGTCATTTTGTAGTTCCACAAACCTGTACCTTGATCTTTACACACATAAGTCCCTAAAACCATCTCATAATATTACATATTCAATCATAAACATATTGTTTTAATAGTTAATGGATATTTTTATATATCGATACTTGTTTATAATATTCCTACAACAAATCGTATGGAACTGAAAACTTCAAAATGTTTAATGTTCTTTTTCTACTTGAAATATGAAACAATAAAACGATTTTCATATGTTATTAAACTTTGTTGTCTAAATTTAAGTAGTTAGTTTAAGTATATACACTTAAATGCATATACACGCATAGGGTTTTCAAATTGTTTATATAGAAATTGTAGTTTATCCCCCGAATGCATACAGATACATTTTTTACATACATACATACATATTTTTCGATTGCAATAATTGATGTACTTACGAGTATTTCCTATAATTTTTGACTTAAATTTTCTAAATACTTACTAATATTTTGGAAAAGTGCTAATCTTCTTCAAGAATACATATCGTAAATGTTTAAAACAATACATTTTTATACCTTATTAAACAGATGTACATACATATATTTTTTTAAGTATAAAATTCCCCAAAGTTAGAATCTTTGCAGTTCTATATATTTTGTAATGAAAATTCTGTATAATTATTTTATAAAATTATTTTCGGCTTGAGGTCATTTATTTAAACTCGTTGTTCTATGTGTTGTTTAATTTTTATTTATCCCAATATTTCGATTGACTTCGAAATCGCTGTCAACTGATATTATCAGTTGACAGCGATAATCAGACGGACGACATTGTTTTGTTAATTGACAACCCCTGAAGATGATTGACGAAGTCAATCGAAATATTGGGATAAATAAAAATTAAACAACACATAGAACAACGAGTTTAAATAAATGACCTCAAGCCGAAAAATAATTTTATAAAATAACAACACCAAAGGTCAACTATTCACTTACAACAAATTCTGTATAATGGGAATTACGGATTCTTCAAATCGGGTTGAAACATATTTTTTAGTCCGACGAATAGGCCCGATTAAGAGCTAACACTTTTAGGTTGCCAGCTTAGTTACCTGGCAATTACGTAACATTGTTTCTCTTTGTATAAACCGAAGATTATTGCATAATAATAGCCTTCATCGGCGTATTTGTCAAAAACAGTCAATAAAAAATAGGTATTGTAAAAAAAATACTCAATGAAATATAATAAATCAAAAATTGTTAATCTTATACTTTGTTAAAAATGTGTTAAATATTTTTGAACTATCAGTTTGAGTAAAATTTTAGTTTCACTTAACCTTCTCACGCAGATGAACCCAATACGAATTCGACAATGAGGCCTCTTCTCGTTCAATTTAAAAAAGAAAACTTTTTTTTAACAAGCAGGGTCTCATGTTTGATATTTGTTAGAAAAATAAGTGTGGTTACCCCTATTCGTATCTTTAGAGACTTGAGGCTAACTTGCTTGCTGACCTAGTAACTTTAATACAAATACTTCTTGAGTAACCTGAAAAGAACACAGCTATAGTAGGCGTGTTCTAATAGTACTCGGTTAAGTGATCGCTAAGGCTATAGCTTTAAAACAGTAGAAAATATTTGGAAATTTCTCTAAAAAAAAGATTAGATTGACTTTATGCACCATAAACTGTTTGATTTGAAAATTTTTAATTTCTAGAAAAAGAGTTATTCAAGAAATACTATAAGCGACATCGCTTACAGTCGCCGAAGGTAATTCTGAATAAGCTTCTACCCAAAAAACTTAAACGGATTTTAGCCCAAATGGTTATAGTTTTCTGTAAATCAAATCATTTATATATTCTTGTGCAATGGCGTAGAGTTAACGCGTTATCGACCTCCTAAGCGAGTTGCCATTAGAACACGGACAGTGTCAAGGTAGGGTAGGCCTTTACATCTGACTTATCTAAACCGACCTTCAGTATCCCTGTATTGAATGGGAGTATGAGAATTATTTCCTCATTCTATTGTTCATAGTAAGACACATTAAATACAATTTCTCCATCGTGAGTTCAATTCTGATTCTGCTACCAAGTCCAAGCTTCTAGCATTTTCTAGTAGCGCAGATTATCGCTAACAAAACTGTCAAACATTTGCATCAATGTTGCTTTCTCTGATGAGCCATACAAACAGCTCTCCTTAGATCTTAAAAAGATGCAGCAAACCTAGTAGATTTTGAAATCATTTACCTTTTATAAAAACAGTATTACCATTTATTTGTATGGGTAAGCGACCTTCAGGGCATTGGTGATTAACAAGGGCCAAGTTATATTTAGACTGATAGAAACAATGAAATATATTCCAAAACGTTTTCTATACAAATTCGACAAATGGTTGGCAGCTCCAATTTTTTTTATATGATGAGAAAACCACGAAAAAGACTGCAATAAATACGAGTAATTGGAAAAAACTACTAGTTTTTTGCCAGTCTAAGTAGGTCCTATTAATTTTGTTCTACATGTGACCTAAAGATTTTGTTAGTGCATTTTAAGGCTTATAAAATCTATTCTATTTATATGGAGGAAACGAATGTGAAAACTGAAATAGTTGATAACACTTTTCTGTTCATGTGGAAAACTGACACGGAAACTGCCAGCTTTGTAACCGGAAAGGCTTATACTCGTAATATCGTGCCTCAAGCTTGGAATTTCAAACTGACAAAACTAGTTGCTTTCATTCTCATTTTCTCTATAAAGTTGACAACTTTTTGTCGGATTTGTATTGGAAAACGACCTGAAAAACTTCTGGTTTTCATGAGTATGAATTGCCCTTTATTTCACAGTACTTATAGTTTGTCGTTGCTAAACTCGTGAATAATTGTTTATCAGAGGATAACTTTAAAATCCATTTATGATTTGATAAGTAGCAATAATTTTAAAAATCCGCACATATTTACTAAAAACGTTTTACTTATACCATTAAAACTTATTTTGAACATATTTTATGTAAACATACTTATAAAAAAGGAATTAAACCCTACGAACGTATCGGTTTAGTGTTTTTTTCTCCTTCCTATTTAAAATGTTCAAAGCAAACGATTTTAGAGTGGTATAAGTAATTAATTTTTAGTAAATATCGCTCATGTTTTACGAAATATATAGAACTCGAAGAAAACTTAATAAATATAAACTTATTATATGAATGATGTTTTAAATCTAAACAAAACCCTAATTAAATTTTTAAAGATGTAATATTTATACGAAAAGAAAAAAATACTGAAATCCCGATATATTTCTACATTTTCTACAGATTTTTTGTTCCTTCTTCCGTTATTTTTCAAAACTACACACGTACCTTAAAAACAGTGAAACTGGAACTGAAGTGAAACAAAGAGAACCTGATTTTCGTAAAAGAATTTTTCATACGAATCCGAAGAGCTGATACCATAGTTTAGAAATAAGAAAAAATTTAGAAAAACTTAAATAAGAAAGACAAGTAAAGCGAACGAAAGAGAAACCAAAAAAACACACTAAATGATAATTTTTTATTCAAACAGACATACATTCATAGTTCCCTTTCTCCTTTTCTACACCCCCCCCCCCTCCTATGTATGAATACATTGAAAAAAGCCTTTTTTGTAATACAATTTTTTTACATTTTTGCATAAAAAGATATATATGTACATACGTATTTATGAACCAAACGAGAGATTTCTTAATATTTTTAATAACAATATAAACAAATTCGAAGAACAAACAAACAAAAAATCTTTACCAAACAACTTTAGATAGACAAAAAATTATATATACTAAAATAAATAAACTGGCATAAACTTAAATGAAATATACATACAAATATAACTACTTACACATATACATACATGAAAGAAAATATTGAGCAAAAAAAGATATATTTTGTTACTTAAAATCCTTAAAAAATATAAATAACAATTGCATACCTACCAATTAAATACAATAAATATTTAAGAACACAAAATACCAGCAACAAAAATGGAATCATTAAGTTTAATATAGTTATTTAATTCAGATGAATATATTTATATATACTACATACATACATATGTATATATATAATCAGCAATAACAACATTACAAAATATTTCTACAAAAACAACAACATATTAATATTTAAAACAACAACTAAATGTATGTACGTGTTTCTGTTTCTTTTAAAATTGCACTTTTATTTATGTGATGCAAATCGAAACAAAAACTGAAAATACTTAACACATCCAATAAAAAAATCTTCAAAAAAATTCCCCAAAATGTGAAAACCCGAAATAACTAAAAAAGTTTTGAATGCCACCGCAGCGAAAAAAAGAGCAGAAAACAAAAACGACAAAATCATCCCACTGGCTGGCTGGGTTATTAAACGATTTATCAAAAATATCGCTGAAGCTGCTTATGATGGCGCTTTTTCTCGATTTGATTAAAACTCAATTATAGATTATAAATCAATCAATCGGTATCTAAAATAATGTTATTAAATGCTTTGTTAACACTCCAAGTAGTGTTGCTGCCATCTATCAAAAATAATTAAAAATCACTTAAATATTTAGTTGATGACACCCGTAATTGGTTATCGATAATTATACAATATATTATTGCAATTAATCGTTTTTCAGGCATTGGCATAAGGTGAATAATAGTTAGAGTATGCTTTTCCATACGAAGGAATTCAGGTTTCTTACGTTCGATTTGTAAACGACATATATTTGTTTTGTGACATTCCGGATCGCACAGTGTTTGAATGCAGAGTTTTTGCTTACTGTTCGATTTTACGGCGTTCTTTATATGAACTCTACATGAAATGTTTTTCATGTCACTGAAGTAACAAAAACTTAATTAGTAATGTCGCGCATTACTAACTAATCGTAAAATATAAAAACATGTGATGCCCGTCGGTTGATGCGTGATGATGGCTTATGATCTTATACTAAATAGGGACATAAATACTGTTACAACATTGAACACACCCATTTCAATAGTAGAACTGAACATACCCCGTTAATGTCATATGGGTTTTGAAAGATAACCTCAATAGCGTTAGTCTGTAACGGGATTTTAAAATTGTTTCAACTTTCGTCATGGAATGGTCAGATAATGAGAACCGTATCGCTGTAATAGCGCTTTTCGATATTTTCAAAACGCTCCGGCCACTAGGGATTAGCCGCATGTTCGTCTACCGATGCCTAAAACTGTTTGAGGAGACTGGAGATGTAAAAGACCGCCACCGGTCGGGCCGCCCACAATCTGTTCGAACAGCGCATGTCATCAAAGCCGTTAAATCAAGAATTCACAGAAATCCGCTCCAAAAACAAAAAATTATGGCCCATGAGATGAATATCACGCAAAAGTCCATGAGTCGAATCATTAAAAAAGACTTGGGAATGGACATGGGGCTTTCAAACGACGTACCGGAAATTTATTGACTGCAGCTTTAAAAAAAAAAATAGGATTGAAAAATGCAAACGTCTTTTGGTGATGCACGCTGATAACTTGCACAGAAAAATTTTGTTCACCGATGAAAACATTTTTATTGTTCAGAAAAAATTTAAAAAGCAAATGATAGAGTGTATGCGCGGTCATCTAAGGGAGCATCTGAACTGTTCCCAAGGGTGGAAAAGGGTCATCACCCAGCTTCAGTCTTGGTTTGGTGGGGTTTCTCTTACGATGGGGTCACTGACCTGCATTTCTGCGAACAAGAAGTCAAAACATCGACCAAAGTTTACCAAGAAACCGTTTCGGAAGCTGTTGTGAAGCCTCTTAAAAATTCCCTTTCCAAAGCCAGCCATGGACTTTCCAGCAGGATTCTGCGACGGCCCATAAGGCTAAAACGTGCCAGGCCTGGCTTCGAAACAATTTGCCAGCGTTCGTTTCCTCTGAAGAATGGCCCTCAGACAGTCCAGATATGAACCTATTGGATTACTTATTGTGGACGGTTTTAGAGGACAAAGTTTGTCACAAAAGATACCTCAAAATTGGATTTCTTAAGACTGCATTGGTTCGAGCTGTGGCCAATTTTCCAATGGACGAGGAAAATGGCGTGTGTAAAGGCAAAAGGCGGACATTTCGAATAAGTAGATTCTTTTTGGATACAATATACATCAATAAATTTATTAAAAAAATATTTGGTCCAAAAACATTCAGTACTTTTTATTTTACAGCATAAAACGAGTGTAACAGTATTTATGTCCCTACCAAGTATATGACTCAACCTTGCTGAACCTATCCGCTCTGGAAAATGGAAGTGCAAAATCCTAGAGTGGAACTCACCAATGAGTTAGCTGCTTTCTACTCTCACACTTTTATAATTAAGAAAATTTAAGCTATTTCTAGAGGGTTGCTAATTGATGTAGCAAGAATTTCAAAACTGTGCCATTTCTGTTCTGTAATTTGGATAATTTGTTTTGAGTCAATTCAAACTGTCGATGATATCAATTTGGGTCACTCTTGTGTAGTGGTTGGTGTGCACGACCACTAAGATTCAAATACGGGTAAGAACATCAAGAATCAATATCCATTGGCCAAAAGTCTATAACTTTTGATATAGTCGACATTTTTAAGTTCTGTAAAATGGACAATTATAGCCAAGGACTTTTGGTCTTTTGACATAAAAAATCGGGTATATTTAAGAAATTAGACAAAGTCGAAATATGGAATCACAATTTTTTCAAAACCTGAGAAAAGTGAAAAAATAAAAATTTTACTTTTCTTTAAAATCGCAACATAAGAAATGAAGCCAACTTTGGGCTAAGTTCTTAAATATAGTCAAATAAAATGAATGAAACAGTAGGTCAACCAGGCTCAAAAACCAGGCTCACTGATATAAGAGAAGTTCCCACTTATTTCCTTGATGGGATGTTAGGGGAATTAAATATTTCGGTATCAATTCGAGAAGCTACCTTAGAGTTAATCATTTAAAAACGCAGTCAGCCATCAAGAGCTTCACACAACCAGTTTCTTCAAGAATATTCAAATAATATAACCGATAACATAAATCTCCCAACACACATATAAAATTAGAACAATAACAGTAACAACGGCTCGAAATGCATTTTATGTATAATTTCTTTGTGTTAGATCTAAATACCCCATAAAATTCATAAATAATAATACAAACTAACAAAGCATAGGACAGAGACACATGTTTGCAGGCAACTAGCGATAAGGTAACCGCTGCGACTGCATTCAAAACTAATAAATATTATAAATTTCTATAATAAACTAAAAATAAAACAAAGCAAAAACAACAAAGCCCAATTAATGGTATAATATATTCATGCATATTATTATTTAACCGCTAACAAACGAACATAGAAACCAAGAAGAAACTCCATAAAGATGCTAATGCAAATTAAAATTGAATTTAAAATGGAATGTTCACTGAACAAATTGGCCTAATGAAGATTAAGTCTAATTTACGAGTACGTCGTCCACCAAACAGAAACCGTATATCCGCTTTAATCCCTAGGATAGATTAGTTTTTAATTTTGTATTTTCGATCATTGACAATTGTTAACCCAGAATGCATGTATTTCAATTTTTTTAAGAGCTATTTCGTTTCTTACATTTTGTATATTTAAAATTGTTCATATTTGTTAAGTTTTTCTCGTTAGTACTAATTTCTTAAACAGTTGTAAGTTTTGTTTCTTTTCCGTTTTTGTTACTGGCATTATCGATTGCATTGACTAAGTTTTTTTTTATTATTATTATAAATCTTAATGGAAAAGAAAATAAAAATAAAATAAAAAAAACTATTTTTTCCTTGATGTACAAATATCATGTTTTTTATTTTAAGCGAAGGACGTTGGAAAAGGTTTTGTACTTAGGTAAAGTTAGTTGTAAGCATGGTACAATAAACGAGGTATAGTCACTAGCCCAACATATAAAAAGTTCGCTAAACTGTCAAAGTCGATTAAAAAATGCCAAAAATACATTTTTGTGAATAAGTGTGTTTGTTTACTTTCCCAGTAAAAATTTGCAAGTTTCTACTTTTGAGAGCGTAAGGCCAACTTTACTCTCTTTATTAAAATTTGCAACAAAAGTAAACGAACAGCTTCCAGTAAAAATTTGCAATGAAACAGCTGATATTGTTTACTGTTTGAATTACATTTTATTTTGAATTTTAAAGTGTTAAGATTTGTAATAAAAAATGAGCAAAAGAACACTTTTTTTCTTTCTAATTTCAGTGATTAACACATATAACACGTGATCCATTTCGAGGTTCCCTACTTTTTTAAAGAAAAAAAAAACACAGAAAATTAATATTGAATGGGAAATGTTTATTATCATTTGATTATCATTCATTGGCATTTATTTTTTGAAGATTTTGCCTATCAAATGTTGGCCGTGGCTACGTCTCAGATGGTCCATCCGTTGAGTCCAATTTTGATGACTCGTTCGAGCATTTCGACTGGTATCTGGCGAATGACACGCATGATGTTTTGCTCCAAGGCCTGTATCAAAGCGGGTTTGTCCACATAAACTTTAGACTTTACATATTCCCACAGGAAAATGTCTAACGGTGTGATATCACACGATCTTGGTGGCCAATCGAACGGCCCAAAACGTAAAATTGTCGCTTACCGAAGTGTTCTCCTCAATAAATCCATTGCTTGATGCGATGTGTGTGAAGTGGCGCCGTCTTGTTCAAACCAAATGTCGCCGAGATCACGAGCTTCAATTTCAGGCATAATATAGTCGGTTATCATGGCACGATAACGTTCGCCATTGGCGGTTACGTTCTCACCGGCATCATTTTTGACGAAATATGAACCGATGATTCCACCGGCCCACAAACCACACCAAAGCGTTGTTTTTTCTGGATGAAGTGGCAGCTCTTAAACCTCTGCTGGTTGCTCTTCGTCCCAAATGCTGCAATTTTGCTTGTTTACATACCCATTGAGCCAGAAATGGGCCTCATCGCTGAACAAAATGAAAACGTCGGATCTTCTTGAACATTTCAAGAGCCCATAACGCTTGGGAACGTCGGGCGGCTACAGTTCTTGCACAAGCTGTATTTAAGATCTCGACGTAAAATGCGCCAAGTCGTTTCATACGTCATTCCGAGTGCTGCGAACGGCGCCGAATCGACTCTACACGGTCTTGGTGTACACTCTCAGCTACGGCCGCTACATTTTCTTAGGTCGAATATTATCCAATAATGAATGCTGGGTCCAAAGATGAGTGATGGTGTTGCGAATAGTACGCTGTTGAACGAAGTGCACAAAACACATTCCTCACAGAACGTGAATTTTCGTAATAAAGTTGAACGATTTGTAAACGTTGTTCAGAAGTAAGTCTTTCCATGATGAAATGCCAAACAATACCAAACAAAAATAACATGACAGCATGACACTACTCACACGTGATCCGTTTAAAAAAGGCTATCGAAAAAAGTATCTCAGTTGGATAAATAAAATAAAATAATATTCCAATTTTTACTTACCTATTCTGTTGTAAATTTATTTTTACTTTTATTTGTTTACATAAAACAGGTGATTTCAAACTAATGTTCTATCTTGCAAATTTTGGTTGGCTAAAATTTCTCCAACCAAAATTTGCAAACTCTAACATCGAACTGTCAAAATTTTCTCTCTCTGGCTCTCATTTACTAGACTTTTTGTGTTAACGTACACGATCCAGTAAAAATGTGCCCAAATTTGCAAGTTAACGAACACACATAATGCTTGACGATTATTGTGATTGTTTGATACAGGAATTTAGCCTATCAAACTTCAAGAATTGTCTCTGTCAAATTTGACAGTTTTAATTTCTACGAGAAAAAATTGTAGATCAGCTGATAGCATAACACTACCTCTTTTCTTGTATCATTGTTGTAAGTATGTAACAAAGACGATGTGTTTCTTCTTTGCAATAAGAACAGCCGCACTTACGCGCAAATTGGCAGGGTTTATGTTCCCATAATCGTTTGTACACCATCACTAGACCGCTACAAAGTCAAAATTGTAGCACAGAAAACACTAAATTCCGCACTTTTATATGGCGTTTACACTACAGTCATTTTTCGTAATTCGCGATCTCATAAGTTATTCAAACCCCAATCACATTGCAAATTACGTAATTCACCATACAACATTCTGAGAGCGAATTACGCTGTTTGATTGTAAATCATTTTAAATTCCCTTCTAAATTACGAACAAATAGTTGCCTTCTCTAATTTTTATCTGAAAATATCTAAGCTGCTGTCAAAATAAAAACGTAAACATTAACAACGAAGAGAAAAAGAAATAAATTGCAATTAAATAATTACAATTATTATAAAGACGAAAAAGGAAATAATAAAGAGAGTTGTCATATTCTATAGATTTAATAAAAAAAAGAGGAATTTTAATATAAATAAACACAATTTGTTTCTTTGGAAAGCCGAAGCAAAAGCAACTGTCAAAACGAATTAAGTACGTGTAGTGTTAGTAGGGTAATTCGGAGAGCAAATTAGGTAATTCGCGATGTAGCAGACATGGCATTAACACAAAAAACAGCCATCACAAAATGATTTTTAATAACTCTGTTTTTCGTTTTCTCGATAAATCTCTAAACAACCATCTAGTATAAATTATCGTTTTTGATATGTAAAGGGTGTTTTTTTACGGGTGGTTTTCAATCTAGCCACACTTTATTCGGAGTTGGCCTTTTTGAAAGCTGTCACTTGACTATGCTTAGTTTGGTTTGCCATTTCAAAATAAATAGACTTACTCCGGAAAACGTTTGCAAATCGTGGTGAATGGACCCAAAACGAGAGGATTTTTACAACAATTTTTTTTTAGTGGTGAAACTCACTTTTCGTTGTATGGGTACGTTAATAACCAAAATTGTCGCTTTTGAAGATATGAAAATCCACAAGCTATATCATTGTGGCACTCCATGAACTCGACAAAAATATTTATTTGTAAATGAAAATATTGGAAACAAACTTATAAAATACTCACATTTCTTATTTGTTTTATTTTCGTCAGCCAGAATATTACACGCCACAACAAAAGACGAACACAAACGATCCTCCGACAGCCGGTTCTATGCACCGGATCGACCCGAAAAAGAAATTCTTCGGCCGAGGGCTGTAACCCCGGCACTATGTGCCGCTACAACAACAACGAACACAAACAATACAAAATAATTTTCCAAGGTTTTTTTTGATTTAGTTTATTTCGTTTGGCCTGTATTATTGTCTTAGTACTATTGAAAATATAAAAGATTTATTAAAATAAATGTTAACTAAGCAAAAATTTAACGTAATTAAATTTTACAATAATTTTTATTCAGGAAAAGTACTTTTATCAAAGTTTTTTGTGTTTAAGGAACTAAAAAGATCAATTCCGATCACATAATCAAAAGTGGTTTTATTCCGACCAATTCTTTCGGAATTAGTTTTCTGCAGAAGCAAAATACGGAATTGAAACCACTTTCGATCGGAATTGTGTTCTGTGGCATGCCTGAATATTCTATATTCAGAAAAAGTATTTTTATCAAAGTTTTTCGTGTTTATGGAACTAAAAAGATAAATTCCGAATTAGTTTTCTGAAGAAGCAAAATACGGAATTGAAACCACTTTCGATCGGAATTGTGTTCTGTGACATGCCTGAATATTCTATATTCAGAAAAAGTACTTTTATCAAAGTTTTTTGTGTTTATGGAACTAAAAAGATCAATTCCGATCACATAATCAAAAGTGGTTTCATTCCCACCAAATCTTTCGGAATTAGTTTTCCGGAGAAGCAAAATACGGAATTGAAATCACTTTCGATCGGAATTGTGTTCTGTGACATGCCTGAATATTCTATATTCAGAAAAAGTATTTTTATCAAAGTTTTTTGTGTTTATGGAACTAAAAAGATCAATTCCGATCACATAATAAAAAGTGGTTTCATTCCGACCAATTCTTTCGGAATTAGTTTTCTGAAGAAGCAAAATACGGAATTGAAACCACTTTCGTTCTGTGACATGCCTGATAATACCATTTTCTTAGGAAGTGATACGAATCGAGTATATCCGTTCCGCGGTGAAGCCGTCGGCGTGCATAGTAGACATCGAAATAAAATTAAATCGAAAACAATTAAAGTAATTCTTGTCTTCAAACCGTAACAAGTAAAAACTTTTTAAAACTATAGTAAATTTTAAAAAAAAATCTGGTAGCTTTTAACATATGCGCACAAAACATTTCCGTCGCCATTACTAAACGCAGCAGAGAAACGTTGATAAGAGATAAAAAGTTTTTATTTTATTAATTAAACGCTAATGCGAACAATGTTTTTCCAAATGTAAATAAACAACATATTAAATTATGACTATGTGTCATTTTTTTAATGTGTATATGCTTATGAAGTGGGTAAATTTCCATTTCTAATACGATCCCCAAGGGTACATGAGGTCGAATTGAATACGCAATATTTTTTGGGTACCAAACATGGGAAAATGATTCACACTCAAGCCAAGTCGAAATGCAGCACATGGGCGTATGATTTCAAAAAAGTGTCTTTTGCCTAGCCGTTACAGAGAGAAACAACTTTGTCGCAGTCTTCTCAATTTTGTTCAATGTTGCCCGATAGCACGCTAACAAACCCACTTCCTTTAAAAAAAATCCAAATATTTTTGAGTATCTCTTTTTATTAACTTTATTGAATATTATTTTTTATTTAATATTATTTTGTAAATACGATATACATACATACTCTTCTTCTTTCCCATACCGTCATTTGCATCATCATCAAGATAAAAATATTTGACCATTATTTTGGAAAAAGAAAAAGAGACTACGGCTATAAACGAATCCAAATAGGTGAAGGCCAAACAAACAGTTTGAAGTTAAAAGTAGTGGTGGTTAAAGGTGCCAGAAAATGTATTTCAAAACACCCAGAATCCACTGTAATTTTGCTTAAGAGTTTTATTTTTTTAATTTTACTTCTTATTGATTTTATTATTTTTAAATCTTATATTGGTTTTTGTCGTTTTTCTTTTGTATTAAAAACGTTATAATATTATTGTGAGATTATATAAATAATAAAGGAAGAGAAATGAGCGTTAATAGACTGGAATTGAAGGAGGCGCAAAAAAACTCTAAACAAAACGTTTTGCGTGTGAAAAAGAAACAAATGAAAAAAAGATAAAACTTAAAAAATATCTCCAAAAAGAAAATAAAGTTGTGGCTAGCTAGTTAAGTTCAAATTTTGGAAAACTGAAAAGCAATAAAACAAAAATAAAAGAATTTCAGGGGAAAACGTTTTGTTAAAAGTTTTTTTTTTCTGTTTTGCTTTAACTTCGAATAACTGTAAGTAGTTTGAAATCTCATTTCTTGAGCTTGTTTGTGTGTGTTTCAGAATTAGAAAAAGTAATTCTTAGTTTCCCCTTTGCATGTACATAAGTGAAACATTTTTTGTAGAAATGTTAATGCGCAAAAAACGTTACGTATAAATGAAGCTTTTTACAATTGCTTACACAAGAGGAAGAATCAAAACAAAACGAGAAAGAGATTAACAAAAATGAGGTGAATTAGAAAAGAAAAAGCTTTTTTATGATTTTTCAAATTCAATAACTTTTAGCGTTATTTTTGAAATTGTCATAAGAATTAAGAAATTCTCATGTTTTATTTCGCGTAGCTTGCGTAGTGTGCTGAAATTAAAGAAAACACAAACATTATTAAGAAATGAATTGGAAACCTTACCTTCTTCGGCGTCTTTGGTCTGACGAGTTTCTCTGTCTGTGGCCCAGTGGTTGTGTCCACTGAAAAGACTCGAACTCCTCCTCTAGCACATGACAACAGGAACACTCACTACGCCCTGATGCTGACTGATCTGTGCAAGTCCAATTGAAATATTGCTGAATAGGTTGTGATGAGGGACGTTGTTTTTGTTCATGTTTTGTTTTTGGAAAGACGTTTTTTTAATCCTAATGTTGAAGAAAATTTTAAAGACTAGTTGTTGTTGTAGAAATTAAAGATGATTCGACATTTATCCATCCATCTATCCATTCATCCTTCCGTACATATTTTGTGTGTTCGTGTTTTTATGTATGTACTTTTGTGAAGTACAATTAAAAATATCAGTTGGTGTGTCTATTAAATGGTTACTATGTACTACATCTGTTAATTGCTTTTCTTTAACAACTCTAATATTTCTTATTGAAGTTACGTCGATTTCTGTTGAAGCCGCCACCTCCGCCGCCGCCGCCACCACCGCCATTGCGTGATCGTTGACGATTGTTATTTCCGCCGTAGTTTTGCACCTTGCCGGAATATTTGCCCGATGGTGGTGAATAAATCTTCTGATCCGTAGCATTTTTCGTTTTCTTCTCATCATCTTTGCCGTTCTCTGCTTTGCCATCGAATGTTATCGGTGCATGACGTTTGGAGCCAATTTTATTCTGTAAGGCATTAAAAAGAAAATAATTAGTTAGGTCTTTGTCCTTAGCTCTAAAATAGGCTCAAGTAGTATGGGTTTAAAATTAGGAGCTACATTGACAATTTTTCAGCAAACCCAAGATTATTTTTTCTTCTCTTCAGCATCGCTTACAACTTATTTGTTTGAAGGAGTAGTATTAGTGTCTAATATTGAACATTTGACTTGCGGTACATCCACTCGGTGATTTATAAATGGTCCATTGTTGTTGGCGGTTATCTACGATGAATAACGCTATAGGTTCTGCAAAGCCACGACAAACCGTTTTCAAAACTGAGCAGATCCAACTTCTTACAGGAGGAATACTCTTCCAGATCGTCAAGAAAGTACCACACCTGACAACCAGCATGACTTTTCTGGAGGCTTAAGTTGCTCAGGCGACAGTTTTCAACTATTCTTATCTGCCACCCTAGTCATCTCCCAAACATAACAGTGTACCGTCAAGACACTTACGAGCACCTTAGCATGACTTTTGTTATTTTAAAGTTTATTAAAGGGTTGTGGTTTTGTGCCCGTCTTGATTAGGCCACAGAGCCCTAGGAACCTTAGATATGTCGGTCCCAGTCCATGTTTGGTTTTCACTGGTATAAATCCATAATTCAGCCGTCAGCCGTGGTGTGCTGGAAGTGTGCTCGACTAGCATGGCAGTTAACCCAGCTTCAACCTTGGGTAAAAACATCAAACAGTTTTCAGCGGCGGTTTCCACCTCGTAAATGCTGACGACTATACGAGTAAGGGATTTATCTTAAGCCATGTAAAAACTTCTTTATAAGGCAAAATTCCTGTTTGGTCCAACTTGGTGGACCCAGTAACGATCCTTATTGACGGCTTCCCAAGTCGACTTACGGACCTCCCTGCAGTGTTACCTAGGAAACAGCGTCTTTTACACCAGTAAAAACGTAAGGATAGCACCGCCAAAAAGACCTTGATTTAAGGATATGCTCCTGGAATGTACGAACACTCCTAAGACCGGGTGCCTTTATCCAAATGGAGTATGACCTTGAATAATACAAGGTTAACATCGCCGCCATCCAGGAGATACAATAGAAGGCACACGGCGTAAATGGAGTAAAAAATGCGGCATTTGAAAATGCGAATCACTCCAGTAGACGAACGGCTTGCCACAATCCGCATCAAGGCTTAATTCTTCTATTAGCCTTATTTGTGCGCATGCGCCGATGGAAGACAAGAACAAAGACTTAAGGTACGTTATACGACCGCTGCCCTGGCCATGACATTAAACTTGTTGCCAAAGTTGGCAGGGGAAATATCTTTGGTCCGAGCGTCGGAAAATTCAGTTTCCATGATGACACCTCTGACAATGGAATGAGACTGATGATTACGCCGCCTGAAGGAACATGGTTATAAGCAGCACCAGATTTAAACATCCCAATATACACAAGGCTACATGGTTGTCGCCGGATGGAAAGGCGAAAAATCAATCACCCGACAGCCGATCTATGGACCGGATTGACCCGAAAAGCATTTCTTACGAAAAGGGCTGTCACCTCGCCACACATATTGTTGAGGTGACTGCTCCTGGCCGAAGAGTATTTGCTTCGGGTCAATCCGGTACATAGAACCGGCAGTCGCGAATTGCAACTTAAGTTCCGAAATTGATAAGTTGTGGACAACGGTCAAATCGCTCTCTAACCCTCGAAGGAAGGATGATTGGACAGCTGTTACGTTCGGTGATAGAACAGTAACAGATCCGAAGCGGTGCGCGTGTTATTTTAATCGGCTTTTCATTGAGCACCCAGAGAGTCGAAGAGGCACCACCACAATTTACCGTTGGCGAAGTTGCCCATGTCATCCACAGCACAAAGTCATCAATGGCGCTGGGTGCGGACGGAATCTCAATGCTGATGTTTAAGCACTTGGATACCCCGGGAGTAGAGTACATGACCAAAGTGCTCAATCTGTCGCTAGCCACTCACTTAGTTCCCGATGCCTGGAAAATGAGCAGAGTGGTTCCGCCACTAAAGTCAGGCAAAGACGCAAGTAAAGTAGATTCGTACAGGCCGATCTCATTGCTTTCTCCAGTAGCAAAGACGCTTGAAGCACTGCTCCTCCCCAGCCTGATCGAACACTTTCCTTGTGCTGATCATCAGCATGGGTTCCGCAAGCAGCACAACACAACTACTGCTTTACACGCCATCACCACACGTATAAGTCGCGGCCTTAACCAGAACAAGCCTAACGACAGGACGGTCCTCGTGGCTCTTGATCTTACAAAAGCCTTCGACACGGTCAATCATGCCACTCTGTTCGAGGACATTGAAGAAACGTCCCTTCCGCCCAGTTTGAAACGTTGGGTCGTAAACTATATGTGTGGGCGCGTCATAAATAGAATTTAGAGACAGAAAGTCGAAGCCCCGTAGAGTTAAACAAGGAGTTTCCCAGGATGGAGTGATATCCCCGGCTCTGTTTAACCTCTACCTTCGTAAACTTCCTGCACCACCAGACGGCGATGAAATTGTTTCGTACGCTGACGATTGCACAATTCTGGCGTCAGGACCTGAAGTGGATGACATATGCAAGAAAATAAACTCTTACCTCACTGACTTAGCACACTTTTTCACTGCGAGGAATATGAAAATATCAGCCTCCAAATCATCAGCCACACTGTTTACTGCATGGACCGCAGAGGTGCGATTGTGAAAGTCGATGACGTCAACATCCCGACTACCTTGTTGACCTCTTACAAAGCGATAGGTCGGTCTGTAGCAAACTACGCAGCACCTGAATGGTCGGCGAACGTGAGTACGACGCAATGGAAGAAAATGCAGATTTGTCAGAATGACGCCCACAGAACATCAACAGGGTGTCTTCTGAGGACCATCTACATGAGGAGACGAAGGTCCTTGCCGTGCGCAGACACAATTTCCAGTTGTCTAAGCAATACCTGCTAGAGAGAACCTTTAGATCATCGAAACTGTCAGGCAAGTCTGAACAACATTCACGCCGATGATGTCGCAGCAGCAGTATCCAGCTACCGTGTGAATGCAGTGCTAGGGGAACCTGAGGAGAAGGTACTACCTCGGCAGACGTGCGTGTTTCTGGCGCAGCTGAGATCTGGATGGTGCAGCCGCCTCATTTCTTACTGGGCACGAATTGATGCTAACGTTCCGGTCATCTGTTCCGCCTGCCATCAGGGACCGCATGACGTGCTGCACCTCTTCAATTGTCCGGCCAAGCCCACTCAGCTGACCCCCAGGTCTCTGTGGACGCATCCAGTTCAAATGGCGCGTTTCCTCCACCTGGATATCGAAGCAGATCCCCCATAGACGAACAAGACTTCAAAATAAATATATTGTTGTTACAAAGACAACAACAATTGCTCCTCGCGAAAACCCAGTCTGAGAGTTTAAGAACTGGATCGTGCACAACTCACTGATGTGGAGAGTTGTTCTTCCTTGCTCCTTAATGAAACGTTGTGGGACTTAGTAAGTAGAAAATGGGCTTAGTTCTCGTTTGAGTAATTTAGATCGATAATCTAACAGTTTTGCACACATCTAGATCTTGACCGAACAGGATTATGTGTAATTGTCGCCGTTTCCATTTTGTGTACGTTTCTTTTATAGGTTGTTTCCTTCGAACATTTTTTTACTTGACTTTTTGCATTTATTGACAGATTAAATCAGTTTTTATTTTGATTAAATTTGTTAATTTTTAAAAGCTCGATTTTACGCTCCTTTAATTTCGCTGGGAACGAATTTTTGATAACTTTTGTTCATTTTTAGCCGTTCCTGTTGATTGAAAAGTATAACCCATTTTATTTCATCAGTTCTGGCATTTTATCACCTTCGCCCAGTTTGGCCAATATCGTCCTCTTCGGTACCGAAAAATAATCCTGTTGATAACATACGGGTATTCTATCGATGATGTTGGGGCGATACCATTTAATTCGTCAATTTAGGAAATTTCCAGACCATATTCCCCTAATTTTCATGGATTTTTCGATGAAATAATTGGCGACCAAGAGAACACGAAGAAGCGAACTTATGTTTAGGTATGTATTAAATATCCCGAGGGAAATTTAAAGTTCCAGTAAAATAATTGTACCTTTCGCGCCCGCAGGGGATGAGTGGGGTCACCGGAATTTCCTTAGGTGAACCCAAGAGCTCCCCTGCTAGATTGAAATACATCTCAAATTAATCTTATTCATCCTCTATGTTTGATGGTGGCATAGAGCGACATTGAAGCTACCAGTCAGAGTGTGCGGGGCTTTAACTTCAAGTAGACGTGTGCTACGAGGTCAGACCGGAGGCTCAATTCTGGTACCGCGGGGGATCAGGAGCCCCTAGAACTGTTGTTCTAGCCTGATCTGCTGGGAACGGCACTTCGGGGAGTTTCGCAGTGGCTGTGGTTTATACATAAATCGCAGGTAAAGTGTATGCTTGGCGCGGAGTTGCGTACCAACCGGGTGCTACGACCCACAGAGTATCAGAGGTGTTAGAAAGACCTCAACCCCCACCAAGAGTAAGGTGAAACCCGCACAGCTGATCCTTGAATTGGCTCCTCCAGTTTACTGGGGGCGTTTAGTCGCATTATAGCTTACCCCAGTGCTATGGATCACCGCGGTTCACGCCATTTATGGCGATAACTACATAAAATCGGCACTAATCTGTACCTTTCGCGATCATTCAAAATTTGTAAAATTCAAAATCATATTTTCCACTTATTTGCCCTACATACTTTCCTTATTATCCGATAAAGGAGCAGCTGACCGCCTAACAGAATAATTATATAAAACTCTTATAAAAATCATTAGCCGTTTAGGCCTAACTTGAAACAGTAGGGTTCAGTCAGAGAAAGAATTTATCATGTAAAGGCCAATAAAATGCGAGAAGTTCACCCATTTCTTCAATACTAGGTTATTGAGGAATATAAATATGTAAACTTCGAGTTTTTTCTCGCGTCAACTACTGAAATTAATTTTTTAGGTATAACATTTTACATTAAGTTGAAGAAATTATCGCACCGAATGTTTTCACATAAATTAGCTACTTACATTTTTCCGTTTAACCCATGACAACTGAATGTCATGCTTGAAACTGGGCGGCGAGTGGAAAAGGTCACGAATTAAAATGCCAATATTTGAAGTTGTTTTCAAAGCAGTCAATTTCAATTGATTCTCTTCGGATTTAAGCTCTTCAGCGGATTTTCCCTTAACAGCTTCTTCCAGTTTCTTTATATATCTGCAGCAAATAAGGAAAAAAGAAAGCAAATACCACCTATAAGAATGCGACACACATAAATATTAAATGTCTACTTACCCCTGTGTTCCTCTGGCCAAATATTGAAGTCTCGAGCGAAAATCTTTCAGTTTTTCCGGGTCAGTTACAAATGACAAACTGTCGGGATGTTTTTTACCCAATGTATGCAAAGCATATAACAAACATTCAGCATGGGAAAATTGGAAAGACGGTGGAGGACTGCTGGCATCCTCCTCTTCAGATAACTTCGGTAATGGCATATACTCCTAAGGAAATATATTTTGAAAAAAAGAATCTTTAGCAAACGATGCCCGTACAGGGAAGTAAGAGCATTTGTAAACCTACCCGCAAAACTTGATAAACATTGTCAATGCGTTGTGCGGCATTTTCCAAGACATCACTGAATGTGCACATTTCAGCAAATACTTTCAATAGACGTAGCTGCACTTGATCCTGTGCCACGGCTGTGGCAATCATATTCCATGTGCTCAATGGTAATAGTTTATCGCATACATAGACCACAAACTCCGTTGATTTAATCGTATTCTGTAAGTGGGGAGATATGGATAAACAAAGTGAACAGGTTTGGTCTTCATAGTTCTAATCTTACCGAGAAGTATGGCATAGCATGTGTGGAACACTGTATGAAACGTTCTACAATTTCATCTTCAATGGTTATAGCATCGATGTCAGCATTCAGTTCAGCCTGCTCTTTTGCCAAATTCACTAATTCAGCATGTCCTGTTATGGTTGTACCAAGTTTTGTGCTGCCCAAGATATTCATGCACAAAAGGAATTCATCGGCAGTAACGTCCTGCGAAAAAACAAATTAAGAAATTAATGGAATAAATTGGAAAATGAAATAATTGAAATTGGAGTTCGTATTCGGAAATCATTGTTTTTCCGGCGATTTCGATGTTTAAACTCTGAACGGAATTAAAGAAAAATTAAATAGAATAGGTGACTTAACGCTGGGCGCAATTTAAATTTAAGCAAATAGGTTCACGTTTTTGGAGATTTAGAGAAATGTGCCAAACTCACCTGCAATATCTTCTTAATCTCATCAATGACAAACTCTTCGATTTCTTTGGTAACCAGAGTGGGCCCCATTGCAAAGAGTTTGGTAGCAATAAACTTGAAACAGCGTTCGCGAGTTGCTTCATCTCCCGTCGAAATCTGTGTGAAAACGCCAGTGAGTGCTCCCCTGGCGTCCATCTGAAAAACAATATCAAATCCAATTAAATTTGAATGCATAATCTACTACAACTTCTACTACCTTAATAATTGTCTGGAGAGAATTGTTGACCTGCTGCAGTTCCAAAGGATCATCCAAAACCAATAGTTGTGCCAAAGTGTCTCCAACTTTAGAAGTGATGCCCACTGTGTCCAGACATAGCTTGGGTAAATCCTTAATGGCCTGGCGGCGAATCTAAAATCACAACGTGATAGCAATACAACTCAAGTAAATATAGGTGAGGGAGGAGAGATAAAAGAAATTCCACGCACCTGCATATCGTCATCTTCACACAAATCCAATTGAGCATCAATGGCTGCATCCGACAAATCGGGGAAATGCTTGAAAAACTTGCCAATAAATTGTGAAGCCAAACGTTTCTCCTTTGATGTGCCTTTGACAGCTTTCAAAATGTCTTCGTACTCCTTGACATGCTAAAGGAAAAAAATCGGTTTTTTATATCGTATTTTTTTTTGTCGGGGAAAAACATACCTCGGAAATCTTATCGCCGGCTTCAGTTAAAACTTCATAACATTTATACAAATGTTCAATATTATCCATCGTTCTACTTTGTTCTCCTCTTTCGCTGGAATTTGTATATCTGTCGGCTAACTTGCGGTCAAAATGAATGCGGAGCGTCAGTTCTATTCTGTGGCTTTTTTCTAGTTTTCTTCGAGGATTGACAAACCTATCAAAATTCGACGTGTTTTATTTTATTTTTACGTAGCCTCGTGGCAATCTTCTCTTATTGTCTTTAGTTTAGTGGAATTTAGGAATTCCGTTAAAGTTTATCACCACCAAATTAAAATTTTTGCATTCGGACAGAAAAGCGTGTATCTCGTTATAGCAACTCTTTTGGTACGAGAACTTAAGATCACAGAGAAAATGAAAAATGGGATAATAGGCGAACAAGAAAAGACGAAATGATGCCACCGTACGGTAAAGATGCGTTGCCAACTACAAAGAGACGCGTCCCCGTTAACATCGGCAAAAAAACACAATGGGTACCGGCAGCGATAGCAAATTGTTGTGGGCATTAAATGTATTTCACTTGGCTTAACGTAGTTTCAGAAATGTACGCCCCATTCTGAGGTGCGAGGAAACCTTTTTTACACTCTCACCTATAATTTTGTCATTCCGATTGTAACACCTCGAAATATTTATCTGCGACCATATAAAGTATGTATATTTTGGATCGTCATAAAATTCTAAGACGATCTAGCAATGTCCGACTGCTAAACGCACGATTCAGTCCTAACGAAAAGAGCTAAAGTCTTTAAACTTACCAGATACATATATGTCTTAAAACGAGTGGAAAAGAAAATCGAGCAAAAATGTATAGATACATTTTTTGACAAGCTTTTGGAAGTGGAATGCATAGAATCTTTATCCTTACCATAATTGGACGGGGTAATTAGACCATCACCTAATGTTCGGGGATATATAGGTATCCAGGAACACAGAAATATTATCACAAATCCAAATATGTACCTTTATTTTAGATTTGGGCCATATTGACCATATTGGTGCCAAAAAAATCGCCTCGCTGAACTCTGGGTGTATTAGACAATAAAATTTCGACCCGGCCCAGAAAATAACTTTCCAAGAAATTTAAGGCATTGACCCATAGAAGGCCAAACAAAAACTTTCGTTACGAATCCGAAAGTAACATAAATTCTACGAGTCGACCTTATTTATGAGCTTGGCCTATATGTCCCTAGAGTGTCTTGAAGGAGATCCCTTCGAACATCGACATTTGGTAACTCAACCAAACTAAACAATGGAAGTAGGAGTTATACAAAACAATAAAACTTAAAAATATGTAGAGGACAACGGTTCATAGCGCCCCAAAAATGTAGTGCAGTAAAACATGGACCCACTGCAATCCATTGTAGAGATTATGAATGCTTCGGACCGGCCGAACTTACGAATTGTTTCTTTTTTCGTGTCACGCCCCTTAATCTGCACTTTTGCTGTTAAATGTCGAATTGGAAAAGGGAAACAACCAGTGTATGACTTATTTTTTCGTCGATAAAAACAATCGTCATGTTACCGTCAATGTAGACCGCTATCGTGCCATGTTAGAAAATTATTGTTGGCCACAATTGAATGAGCTTGACATCGCCGATATGTGGTATCGACAAGACGGCGCCACTAGCCACACAGCACGCGTTGCAATTGATTTACGGCAAATTTGGTGAACGCGTTATCTCGTGATATGGTCCGATAGATTGGCCACCTCGTTCTTGCGATTTAAAGCCATTGAATTTTGTTTAATGGGGCAACATCAAGTCAGTGGTCTATGCCAACAAGCTAACAACTTAAGAAGAAATGTGTGCATAAGTGGTGGTACACGGGCTCTTAGTGGTCATATGACCGAAATCAAATTTCATTCTTTAAATGTAACATTTTCACTACACCTGGAATATTCTGTGCTTTATAAATATATATATAAAATAATATCCTTAATGGAAAAACCTGTGTTGCAATTAACAAAAAACAAATCTCACCGCGTCGTCAAAATTGGACCACATCGCGAGCGGCTCATGCTAAAGTCATTCTTAATTTCAGGCCGTGCCGCTCTAAAGGCCACATTGTAAACTTTATCGAGCTCAAAAGAAGCATACTGCGCTGTGGGAGTCCTATAACAAAATCGAACCAGAAACATTCAGAGATCCACAGCCTACTACTTCTGGAGCTTTTGCTACTTTAAACATGCAAATTTCTTGTTAGACAGCGTTGCAAAATCACCAACCAACTAAAGAAAACCCTTGGAGGTTTTGTTATGGATAATGTCAACTTGTTATGCAATTGGTTTCATCCCATTCAGATTTTGGTTGTTGCACTGTGTAATTATCCATGTTGAAATTGGGCGTTCGGTGTTTCAAGTAAAACTTGCTTTCACATATGAAATGTACGTGTTTGTGGGTATGAAAAAAGTACCGCTGCAGCATTCGTGCCTTACACGCGGCAGTCCCTTATACATTTACAATAAAGCTTTTTTGTCGCTGTCATAATTTGCTTTCTTGTTGCTCAGTAAATTTAAAATTTTTCAATTTGTTTTTTACATTACAACACCAAACCGATGCAACAAAGTCAAATTTATCGTTTCACAGCCGAAGTCTAAACTTTTGCTCGCGTTACCACCTTAAAAAAAGGCTGCCATCGTTGACTGAAATGCCATAGCAAAATACAACACTGTGTTACAATTTCAAAACAATACCGGCGAAGCATTGTTTTTATAAAAAAAATACCCCTTATCAGGAAATATTGAAAAATAATTAATATAAATGGCAAGGAAATCAAAACTATGTTAGCGTACGTGGTGAAACCAGTTCTGGAGTTTATGCACATTCTTCATAAAGTCGGTGTTTTCGTTCTGTCTACCAGTTATTTTCTGGGGCGTACAATTTTGTTGCTCTTGCTGAAGATTTGCCATTTTATACGAGATTTATTCGCGGCATTGGTTATAATTGGTGAGGAGTTGTACCATTTTCTGTGCGAGTTGAATGCAAGTGTTAGTGCCGTTTCCCACTACGTCCAGACTTCAGCGAATGGAGGCGTCAACTGTGTGATTGAGGCCGTGGTGGTCTTTTGCCGTCATATTAGCAAGTTTTTCGTCAACACGAAATTGCACTCGAAACTGCTGGCCACGAAATTGGGCTGTTTTGTGTGTGAATTTTTCGAATTGATCAGAAATGCCCTGCTGCTGATCGCAGATTGTACGTGGTGGTTAATAACACTTATACCGCGATGGCTGGGCTACCTTGTTATATCTGTGGGCGACCTGATAGTGAACATTATTACTGTCGTACGTAAATCGATTGTCTATACGGTGGCAGTGGTGGTGGAGGACATTTTCCGTCTGACAATTGGACTGGTGCTGTTGATTGTGCTGTGGCACAACAGGCGACGACTGGGTTCATTTGTGCTGAGGTGTTGTTTAAATTTGACAAGAGTAAGTGTGTGCCAATGAAATATTTAAAAACAAATTAACCCACCTCTTTTTGTAGTTTCTAGTTTTGTGCTATCGTCGTTTGGTATTGATAAGTAATTATTTGTTAAGACGTAGGGTCAATCCATCAGTGGTGCGAACTACTCCCACTCGGTCTCGTTTGCCTCGACAAAGTATTTCTCCTACCGCTGGTGATAAATCTGTGGATCCGCAACAGCGTTGTGTTGTGTGTCGAGATCACCAGAAATGTGTTCTTCTACTGCCGTGCAAGCATTTGTGCCTCTGCGAGGAATGTGCCGATTATTTGCTCTTTTCCGGACACCGCCAAACTTGTCCCTTGTGTCGGACGAACATTGCCCATTCAATGTCAGTTTATAACTAACGCGCGTTTTATAATATTCGGTCTATACTTGACGATAATGCCAAAAAAAATACACATTGTCCTCTAATAGCTTTAAGCTTAGGTAATAGTCTTTTTGTACAAATATTTTTTATAAAAATATATTTAATTATCGCTAAAAAAATATAATATCAAAAACAATATTGCAACCAGAAAACAAATATTAAAAAAGTCGTTAAGACTATACAACGAGGAGTCTCCATGATGTTGCACCCGTTTACAAAGTAGGGTACAAAAAGAAACAAGCTGCCACATTCCAAGATATGCTGAAGTATGGCGATGCGCTGAGTTGGAGCGATCCGGGAGATAGCCCACAAAATACCATGATATATTTAAGGCTACCATTGGTTTGATGCGGTCCGAAAAGCCATTTTATCCGAAGAAAGATAAATAACCATAAAAATTCTCTACGTCGTGGAAGCAACATTTCTATTAATAAAGTTCGGTGCGCTTGGCAAAAATTTGAACCTATTATAAAAGAAACTAAAGACTTTAAAAGCCAGAAGATGATTTGCCACAAAAATGGCTTTGACAACATTAAGAGCAACATTTTTAACATTTTAATGTGGAAAGTAATGAAACTGCGTGCATATGCGGATGGTATTGGCGTTGGTGCACCTTCAATAGCCCGGAAGAAATTAAGGATAATAAAGGAATCTAAAGTCTAAAAGGATATATTGCTGCGTCGAAATAACATATTTTTTGATATTCCAAGTCGATGCTGAATATCAAACCCTACAGATATTATAGAATAGTTATTTCGCCTGCAAAATATTCTGTTTTGAATCGGATCATCAGCAAACATAAACACAAATTCTCACAATTCACGACCGCCAGCCAGATTGACCCATAGCATCATTTTTCAGCCATTGATTGACCCAAAACAGCATTTTTTTAAGCCAGAGCCTGTCTCTTCTGCTCTATGTAATACCCATCCAGTTGCCAAATCAATAACATCAACAATATCCTCGTGGTCCGTAGGGAATTGTCAATTTATAAACGTAATGCTGAACTCTAAGCACGCAAGCTTACAACGCAGACTTCGTGGAGTAAATCAACAACCTATACTGTCTCTACCTCTCGGGGCCTGTAATAAAAAGGTGAAACGGTGAGCAATTGTTATTAAAAACGGCATAAAAAACTTTTTGCACGCTATCGAAAATATAAGAAAACATTTATACCAAAAGTGCTTGAAGGTCAAATGGTAAATTAGACATAGTTGCAGTGGTCATATATAATGGCAATGGACCCAAGTTGAAATAAGTGCAACTATTCTGTCAACATTAAGGATGTAATAGAATATTATCAGGGTGTAATAGAATATTATTAAGCCCATGGCATGTCTGAAATAATATCACTGAGTCATACCCTTTAGAAAAAATCGAGTTTTCAGCTTTGCTTTACACTCACTTAAAACTGTGACAGATTTTTCACTTTGCGAGCTATTGGATCTTATATTTGCTCTATCGCGGATTGCTTCCATATTATTATAGCCCCTACTTGTCTGTCAAGGAGGGATTAAAATGTCTACATGCCTCGCTTTTTTGTCGAATCATGACCATTATTTTCATTTCATTGTAACCATCATTACCATTTGTGCAAAGGATCTTGCCACCACTTGCTATTGTACTAGGGTATGTTTCTTTCCACATCAAATGTCATTTTCATACCGGTAATTGTTTATGAGATAAGTTGCTTTAAAGTTCAGAGTTAGTGGACAGTTGCCACTCACTTTTGCCTAATATAAACTCAATAAAGTCTGTATAAATTGCCTGGCCTGGAGGATTTTTTAAGGGCTTGCCACCGTTTCTTTCTATACCAACATCATGGGATGCCTCACTTTTTTGTTCAATTTTAAACGCTTCACTGTTTAAATGTACTAAAACCAATCTGATACTAACGGATGGTATTTCGGCACTTGTCCTATGCAAGTGCTCTTCGGCGCTAGCCCGTCCATTACGCAACCTTTTTAACTTTGCTTACGCGCTGGAGTCTTCCCATCTTGTTGGAAGGTTGCGAACGTTCTGACAAGCTTTTGGTGTCGGTAATACCTTTGCTCGATTAATTTCGAGCTAAGAGATCTCGAGTTGTTGTAGATGGGTTATCATCCAGCGAACATATGCAGACCACAGGTGTACCACAGGGTTTTGTCCTTTCCCTCACTTTTTCTTATTGATAATCTTTTGGTTTAGACCACTAATCCTATCTACTCATATGTATATGACAACAATTCTTGTCATTTATATTCATTCGACCTTAGGTCGAGTCTTCAAGAAATTGAAGACAAAAGGCGAAACATGGATGACCACACTTGGCCGGGATTTACTAAACATTTCCGATTGGGGTCGAGTGTTTAGAGTAAATATTAATACGCGTATGGCACAATGCTGCTGCTTGTTGTCCCACAAGTGATTCATTGACCCAACAGTGTCATCATTATCTATCAATGGTATTGATATTGAACCATTAGATGCTCTTGATGTTCTGGGCATAAAAGTGCAATGTGAGACACTCGTTGGGCGAGACATGTATTAGAAGTGTCGAAAGAAGAGCTCAAGTGCATTGGCTTTTAAAAGTGGTGCAAGAACACTCCTTATTATCTTTTCAATATCTATACAACTTTCATCAGGCCGAATTTGAAATACAACTCCCATACATAAGCAGGTGCTCCAAAATCATCCTTGAAGCTCTACTTGACCGTGTTCAAAGGAGGTCGATGGTGCTGTTAGGCGTCTGCAGGGTTTCCAACTTTGTTGTTACCATCGAACGTGGTGTGTTTATCAGTCATCCGTCGTCTTATTCCTGACGTGAGGGTATTTGGCAAGGATTAGCGACATTCTAGGAATTCACACCCGTTTGTTATCGATTGGCCAGTAGACAGCACTGTACCCTGCAGATTAATTTGTTTTTTGCTCTTACAATCCGTACTCGGAATCGACATTCTGCGAACGTAAATGGCGTTTTTGGACGTGTGGTTTTCAAGAAGAAATAAAAAGCATATAATTTAATGTTATGGTCAAAATTTAATTATAAATATAAGAGTTTGCCTTGGCCACACGGATGGCTCGAATTCATTTTAGCCTTGAGTCCTAATTTTCGACCACTTTTTGCAGCATTTGAGGCCGTATGGAAGCAATAACTCGCAGAATATTCTCTGCAAGGCGTCAATCGTTTCGGGCTAATTTGCGCAGACATGAGATTTTACATTACCCCACAAAAATAATCCATAGGTGTTAAATCGCATGATCGTGAAGGCCACTAAAAGTTTCTTCAATAAATTGATCGTTTCGTTGGCTGTATGGCGTGTAGCGCCGTCTTGTTGGAATCAAGATCGTCCACATCAACATTCTGCATTTCAGGTACGAAAAAGTCATTAATCATGGCTCTATAGCGTTCCCCATAGACTGTAACATTATGGCCGGCTTGATTTTTAAAGAAATATGGACCAATGATTCCCTCTGCCCAGAGAGCACGCCAAACAGTGACTTTTAAAGGATGTCGCGGCGTCTCAACAATGGCTTGTGGATTTTCATTACTCCAAATGCAACAATTTTGGTTATTAACGTACCCATTAAACCAATAGTGAGCTTCATCGCTGAACAAAATTTTCTTGTTAATAACAGGTTCGGTGGCCACGATGGGAAACGTTGTTCTGGAGAAGGTCTATTCACTATGAAATGGCAAACCAAACTGAACATAAATCAAGTGACAGCTGTCTAAAAATCCAACTGTGAAACAATTGTGGCCAGATTGAAAACCACACGTCTAAAAAACTCCCATTATTTCCCACTAATGGCGATATCCAGAAGTTCAAGGCAAGTGTCAATAAACATTACTCCCTATTTTCCTCCTTCGATCCTTTACTTTCCACTCGACAATGCACTGCATGGAAAAGGTAGCATATCCTGAGTGTTAAAAAAGGGTCCGAACTAATTATAGGTACAACCGCTTAGAAAGACCCATATAATCGGTCCCTCAAAACTATAGCTTCTTAAATTTTTTCAATTTCTCTAGTAGGTCGAAAAATTTTTGTGTGTACATTTTTTTTTGCTGTGTGATTTGTTCTTTTTATCGAAAGAGAGGTTTAACTGTTTTTTTTAAATAACTAAATCCAGTTTACAGTTAAAGTAAAAAATGGTTAATAAAAATGTCATGAATCCTTTCGGTGTCATATCAATACAAGACAAATACAAAAATCATTTCTTCAAGAATAGTGATTTCCAGTTGTGTGCATAGAGTTTTGTCCACCACTGTACACGCTATAGTTGCTGATATTCCAATACACTCATACCTCGTTATACGGCGTAGATGTGTTCCAAAAAAAATTGGGAGTAAACCGAAAAACCGTATAACGAATTGCTTTTTTTCATACAAATCCATGCAAAACGCCGGGAATCGGTTCTATTTAAGAACACTGAAAATAGTTTCAGTCAAAATAGCAAGTTGAACTAATTTAATGCATAACGATGATTAAATATACAAATTTATTTATAAAAAGGAACATTACAAATATTTATATAAGGGTAAAGAAAACATGACTTAAATGTGTAGAAGGAAATTCTCATTGCTCTTGAACTTTGGGCTTAAAAAATTTACTTTATCGTTGTTGCTTTGATGTGTGTTTTAGGTTCTCCTGAAGCAGTTTGTACCAGCCAAGAGAGTTATTTATTGATTGTGCAACTTGGGCACTACGGTTTTCTGGCGGATCATTTTCAATAAGAACACTAATGCCCAGTTCATAAAAATAAAGAGCTTGTGCAATCTTTTTTGTAGTTAATTTTTTAATAGACTCTGGCTCCTCCTCACTGTCTGATAGTTCGAAGGAATAAAGTTTGCATTACCTCTTCAGTGGTAAGAGGACTTCCTTGAGATCGCAGCAAATCAATTAAATCATTTTCTTCTCAATTGTCAGAGCCGACATCATTAAGTGTGTTCGTTTACTTTCCCAGTAAAAATTTGTAAGTTTCTACTTTTGAGAGCGTAAGGCCAATTTTACTCTCTTTAATAAAATTTGCAAGAAAAGTAAAAATTTGCAATGACACAGCTGATTTTGTTTACTGTTTGCATTACATTTCATTTTATTTTAAATTTTAAAGTGTTAAGATTTGTAATATAAAAAATGTGTGATTAACATATATATTAAATAAAATAAAATAATACTCCAATTTTTACTTATCTATTCTGTTGTAAATTTATTTTTACTTTCATTTGTTTACATAAAACAGCTGATTTTAAACATCTGTTCTATCTTGCAAATTTTGGTTGGCTAAAACTTCTCCAACCAAAATTTGCAAACTCTAACATCGAACTGTCAAAATTTTCTCTCTCTGGCTCTCATTTACTGTGTAAACGAACACGATTTAGTAAAAATGTGCACAAATTTGCAAGTAAAATACTTAATGGCGCGAAATCAGCAACGGAAATTAATGACTCAGATGCTAGAACACACTCCGGCCATATATTTCTCCAAACTTTGTCCAAAGTTTCCGGTTCGACCTCGTTCCAGGCTTCGCCGACATTCACTATAGATTTTTTTTTATATCATAACCATTCCAAAAAGTTTTTACTGCAGTTTGCTCTGTAACATTAGTTTCGGCAATCAACTCCTAGAATGCTTTGCGCAAATAAAGCTCCTTCAATGTGGCTGTAGTGCTTTTTGGGTGGAACTCCACTTCTACTCCTTCCACTAATTTAAACAAGTTTGCAGGATGTTCAGTAGCATTATCCAATAGAAACTATATTTTGGTGCTCAAATTTTTTTTGTTTAAATATGTCTTAACTTCAGGACAAAAATAATTTTTAAACCAATCTTCAAACATAGGTTTTGTCACCCAAGCCTTTTTATTGGATTTCTAAATGACCGACTTATCAACTTCATTAAAAGCTCTGGGATTTTCTTTTTTCGTTTCCAATTAAGCCCAGTTTTGTCAACATTAAAGACTTGATCGGAGAAATGTCCACCTGTTTCATTAATTGATTTTAATACGACAGAGTACTATCTTGCTGAGTCATCATCAGCACTTGCTGCCCCGCGTCTCATTTTAAGGTTATGCAAGTTACGTCGCACAGTTTGGTATTTGACTACCATAACGGCGCTTAATTTAAAAATGAAAATAGATATTTTCGATTATATATTGGTACTCCATAATTGTATACAAAATTCGACATGACTAATTGATAGAATGGATGAGATATGTTGTTTGCTTCTTCTTCTTTATTCCGTTAAAAGTGGAAATTTTTTCGATTTGTTTAAACTCTCTCAGAAAGTGACATGTCAGTTCTTTCAAGTGACAATTTTTTCTATTCAACCATTTGAAAACAATGTTATTGCTATTGAACCTTCAATAGAACAAATATCATGTCGGTTGTCAGTGAATAAGTAGTATAAGTATTTTTAATGGCATTTTTAGTATATTTGTAGATTTTTAAAAGGGTGCCGGGCAAAATCCCCCCAAAAAATTGGTAGATATATATAATAGAACGTGTGTACTTATATAATTAAGATAAACATCTTGCGCGTTTTTGCGCCAATTCGTGTGTTTACAGATTTTCTAAAAATATTCACATGTCAAAGTGTAGAAAATTAACAGTGACTATTTATTGTGTTTATATTTAAATCGTTGTTGTATACATAAGTAATGTTATTGTTATTTATTTTTGTAACTAACGGTACATTACCATGCATGCACCATAAAGCAATTATCTTTTTTCATAGTAACAAAAAATGATCACGATAACTATTTCAACGATTTTTTGTTAAATATAATTTTGTGTCAATATTCGATATTTTTAACTCTACCATTATAGATGTATAAGGTGTTAACACTTCGGTGTTTCTGGTTTTAATTTATTATTTTTAAGTACAAAGCAAAACTTAATTTAAAACATTATGTTCCAAAAGGAATATTCATATAAAGATTTAACCCCGTTGTCTATTCACAGCAACATTTATAATTTTACGAATACCATTAAGTTATGAAGCAAAATTATAAAATAATTAACTTATTAGTTATTTAATAAAAATATAAAATTATTATTTTATAAAAATATAGCTTTTATTACATTTGTTCATATCTAATAGAAAAGTATTACATAACACAATGCTAACCACTTTATTCTCATGTTAGTTCATATTTAAAATTAAGTTACAGCCAACATATCATAATTTTTTGTTGAAATATCTGGCTTTATGAAGCCAGTCAAATCATTGGGGATTGTATAGTAAGTTACAGCGCCCATTTTATATCTCGGTCGAGGTATTTTTTTGCTATCTGAGGGTTTTGCATTTACAGAGTCATATTGATATAGCCTTAAGTCGGTTGAAAAGATTTTTTCGGCTGTCGGTTTTCAATTTTTTTACTAATTTCTCGGCCGATTTAAGTTCAATTAACGGTAAAAGATGGACCTCTTCGAGGGCAATCATATTGATATTTTAAGGTTCCGCGTGGGATATACACATCGGATGTTATAGCACAATATCGGATGTAAATATATATTTTTGAAATACAATAATCCATATTGTCGCCAGTTGATTACCGAATTTAATGTTGATTACCGAAATGCAATAGACAGATCTCAGTTTGGGCTATCAAATTGATCTCTGAAGGCTCCACGTGGGATGTACATATCGGGAGCTATATCCCGATATCTGTCGTAAATGTGTTTTTTCAACGTAATTTCGCCGATAGTTAGGCCATTTGAATTGAGATTTTGATTAAATTAAGTGCAAAGAACGCAGATTGTTGAGGGCTATAATTTTCGTATTTGAAGGTGCCGCGTGGAATGCATACATCAGAAGTTATAGCTCAATATACGTTAAAAAATTATATTTTTGGCATATCTTTTCCGATGTTTCGGCCATATCTAAGCCATTTTAAAGCCGATTTTGATAAAATCAACTGGAATCGGCTAATAATCTCAGAAATAATAAATATAAATACATATTACATCTCCGGAAAGCGTTATTTAATTAATCTTTTTTGGGGGTACAATACCCCATTGTGCGTCGTCTTTTGAATTTTTCAAACCAACCTTGGATTGCTGTAAATGTTGTATCCTAAGCTGGTTCCTCTGTTTTTAGTTTATAGAAAATAGATTTTGCTTTTCTGGGATAGTCATTTGTCTCATGGGTATCTTTTTTTTTGATTATTATCCTTTATCCACAAGGCTAATAGTTTTTCCATAATGCGAGTTTAATTACATTGACCAGAAAATGCTGCGGTTTCTGCAAAAGCCTTGATTTTATCCTTGTTGTCTCGAATCGTTTGAACCGTCGATTTTGCAAGTCCGAAGCCGTATAACGAAATCAAGCCATAATTTGAAAAGGCCGTAAAAGCGAAAAAAAAACATATAACGGAACGCCGTATAGCGAGGTATGCGTGTACGTATTTTTGTAGAAAATACGCTTTGGAATTTTTCAATTCGCCACAGTCACATGTTGGCATTATACCACATGCACCGAATGATTTTATTTTAATTTAGTGCATGGGACATCCCAACAAACCAAAACCCTTTAGAAATAACTTGTAACAAACTTACTATCATAAGCCTTAAGCTTAGAAAACGTTAGTGAAAACTATAGTAATACGCTTGGTAACAATTATATAATAAACAAAATTGAACCCTGTTATAAGCTTGCTAGTCTATAATATACAATAAGCTTAGAAATGTAAGCTTTGAACAAGCTTAGTAATGTAAGCTTTGAAAACGTTTGTGAAAAGTATTGTAATACGCTTGGTAACAATTATATAATAAACAAAATTGAACCCTGTTATAAGCTTGCTAGTCTATAGTATACAACAAGCTTAGAAATATAATAAATAACAATAGCTTTGTTCATAACGGATAGCTAAGGTTAGTATACGCCAGCTGTTATGAATTAGACTGTTTTTTTCAATTATTTGATACACATTCCAGCTTTATTTGTAAAGTTATTAATTTTTTTTAATTGGTACTTATACTTTTAATTTCTCATTATAAAATAAATATGTATATTCAAACGAATTTTAAACCATATTTTCTTATTAGGTTTAGTTATTAAATTTATGAGATCATTAAATTAAAGAGATCATTAAATTAAAGAAATTTATAAATTAAAGAGATCTCATATTTCAAACACAATATTCTTGAATAAACATAAAAGGCACTTCAATTGTTTTTCCACACTTCTTTTTAATTTCTTCACTTTTTTACTTCTCTTTAATTTTCACTTTTTTGTTACTCCAACTTTACAATTCAACATGAACAAGACAACTGAGAACTTTAACAAAGAAAACAAAATGCACGTGTACAAATAACGGCACATCATATACGTCGCAGCGACTTTGGGTTTTTTTTGTTTCTTACGAAGCAAGCAGCGTATAGTTGACGACTTTGTGTTTATTTTTCTTTGTTACGAAATCTATGGGTTCAAATGATGTATGTTTAAGAAAAGTTGTAGAAATTTGTTAGTAGTAAGTTTATTCTCCAATTTAGTTATATTACGCTTAGGGACTGGTTTGTTGGGATAGATGGCGTTCCATAAAAGAAAATGGAAATTGGTTTGAACAAATGCAAAAGTGTATTAATCTTTACGGAGAATGTTTTGAAAAAACATTAAAATCATTTCCAATGATAAATTTATGCTAAATTTTTATTGCTAAAGACGAAATATAAATAGCAACCCTTGTACACAAACAAACTCCGTATAAGAACATCTAAAGCAGTGGGGTTTACAACTCGTTGATGACGGCGAGTCAGAGATTTAAGTCTAAGCCAGCAATAAAGCATAGCGCCAATTCTGAAAAGATCTGTTCAGTTCTAACGGCAGACAATCTTGCCGCTTGTTTTGCCATTGCATTCGAAAATGTCTAATACTAGCTCAATACGACTTTTTGCGAAGTAGCGCAAAGGCATCGTGCCGGTTCGTGCATTTGTTGTTACGAGTATGATCAGCGTTACCGTTGTGCGACTAAAGTGGCAATTTGACCCTTTTTTGAATACGTGCGACTTTTACTGCCCCTTTCAGAAAAATACCATTTTTGCTACTTTTCACAAATCGAAGTATTATGAACGTTATATATGAGAATTTATTTGAATTCCTTGCACATATATTGACTTGGCCACACAGCAGTGCTTGCGTTGAACGTGTTTTTTCAAAGTTGGCGCTAATAAAAAAAACTAACAGGTTAAAGGTGAAAACCTCCAAATCAAGTTTTCAGCTCTGAATTTTCTGGACACAAAGTTAGAAGAGAAAACTCTTGTACGAGTATAAAAGTGTTGAAAAGAAGTTTCAAAAAAATAGAACGTTGAAGTCAAAACTATAATTTTTTTACCAATGCTTCAAAGAGTACAAAAATATCAAAGTAGAAATATATTTAAATGTATGTACGGGTGGGCCAAAAGTTACCATGGGGTTAAATAACTTTTTCGTTTACTAATTTTTTTTATTTTTTTTCTCAGATTACGCTAAGTATAAAAACTAATGTCACTTAAATGACACACGTTTTTAGCTTTGCAATGATCGTCTCGTTTTAGAGCATTTTCCAAAACATTTTCCATAAATGCAGTTTCTAGAGCGCCGGTACCTAAACTCAGAAAGGTACTTTATATTAACCGATTTGGCCCATATTCAATCCTAAATAGGATTTGTCCAGAAGTTTCATACCTAGTTTCGACTGCCTACGTCAATCCCATGGTAACGACTTTTTTATAAAATACCCCCAAACCCTGTGTTTTTTACAGATGTTGTTTAAGTCCTTGTATGGAGAACTGTTTTTCCTCTGAATGGATTTGGTCCATTATAAATCCCAAACAACTTGCAACAACAATACATATCTCTGCAAAGTATGGACTTCCTAGCTTGAACAGACACACTGACGGTTGAACATCTCTAGAGCGTCTTAGAATTTGACGCTGTACAAAAACAAATTTTCTTTATAGCTTGAGTTTGAAATTTGGCACAACCCCATTCTATGGTGAAGGATATAAAAGGGTCTATGTTATAAAATTATTATTTTTATTTTAATACAGAAATGGTAATACTTAAAGGGCCTATGTTACATTTGTGTTTATGTGACGCGCAAAATAGAAAGGGACCTAAGGGTAAAAACCAGTTTTGTTCAGGAGAACCATTTTAAAGATTTAAATACGTGTATCTTTGGTGTACCATCACTTTCATAAAACGCGCATATCTCTGGGAGGGAACGCTTTTGGGGCATTGGATCGGTCTCATTCGATGCTCACATGTTGTCCACATCAAAAAAAGGTGAACATTTATTTTTTTACACTTAGGTCCCTTTCTCTATGCGCTGTCACGTATACTGTTTTCACACAAAATAGCGCCTTAAATGGATATTTTCTTTAGTAAAAATGTGTCAAATCTGTATACGAATCGACTGCAATTACTATGTTTCGGAAATTCCGCGGAACGAATAAGCTAGTAACACCGACGATATGTATGTGCCTTCATACTTTTTTTCTTTTATGTGTATGTTAACGCCCATTTTTTATGACGTTTGTTCGTTATTTTTTTTTAATTTTAATATTTTTTAAATAAAATAATTAAATATGATGAATAAAAAATACCCTTTTTGTGCCACTTTTTGAAATTTTCCAACGGTAACCCTGAGTATGATTTGTTATTCTACTACAGCCAGATTGCGCGCTCAAAAACTCCCTTTAATGGGTGGTCCAACTTTTTTTACTTCAGATTGTTAAAACGAAAAGGTATTTTGACTTTTTTGAAAATGTTATTTTTGTGAAATACTTTTTTTTTTTAAAAAAAATATAGTACAAAGTGTGGTTCAACTAAAACGCACTATATGTATTGTGAATAAAACAAAAAGTTTTCAGAGAATTGTTTTTGTATTTGTTATAGTTATGATAGAAGGATCTATTACATTTACGTGTGAAACAAAATATCGGCCAATTGCTCGCCACGGCTTTGGTGGCATACCTCTATCCGATGGCCCATATTTTTAATGACTCTGAGACATAATGGAGGTTCAATCTCGTAATTGTTCCGAATTATCACATCCTTTAGCACTTGAATTGTTCTTGGATTATTGAAGTAAACTTTTTTTTTTAAATATCCCCAAAGAAAGAATGCCAACGATGTCAAATCACATGATCGTGGCGGCCAATTAACATTGACACGACGCGAGATAGCACTCATTGGTCATTGAATTTCTCGCGCAAAAGATCCATTGCAAGTTGCTCCGTCCTGTTGGAACCGCATACCTTTCAGGTCTATACCTTCAATTTCTGGTAACAAGCAGCCCGTTATCACACCATTCACGTGTCGAGGTTGACGGTTCTTTTGCCACACTATCGCGAACAACATTAATGTTACGGTTGCCCCAAAAAAACGTCATATATGTAAATTAGCTATAGATAATCATCAACGAGCAATCGGTCTAAAAAAATGTTGGTAATCACTAGAAAATATATCAAACTTACACCTTTACTTAGTAAAATATTAGAAACCAGCACCAGTTTAAAAATGAGACAAACAATAAGTATACAATAAATTATAACCACCACCCCACCGTTGTTTTTTATAAGTGCATATAAGTGTACTTATAAGTACAATTAGGAAAGTACGAGGGTTGCTATTTATATTTCGGGTTCTGGCAATACTAGTGTTCCCAGATGCAAACTGGAACTTTCATTGGAAACTTTGACATTTTTTCAGCATAACCTCACTCAGAACGTTTTATCATTTGAGAGCTAATTGTGTTGTTTACAGTGTGTGGAAAAGTTCATCTCAGTCAAATAATGGAATTATCCCGTGAACATTTTCGTGCGATGATTTTTTAGGATTTTCGGCATGGATTATCAAGAGGCAAGAGTGTTTATATCAACTTTTTCGACTTTTGGCGTTGAAACACCAAAAAAAAAACACTGTTAATCGCTGGTACCAAGAGTTCCGCTCCAGGGTGAATTTCGTGAAGGACGTGTACCTTCGGTCTCTTTTCCAGAAACCATCGATGCTGTGCGTAAACTGATTAAGCAAGACCAATATGTGACATACCGTAAGATTGAGGCATCCTTGGGCATTAGTATGACAAGCATAAATAAGATACTTTACTGCATGTTCATTTGGCCGTGAAAAAAAATTGTGCTCGTTGGATACCACATAAATTGACGAATGCACAAAAAAAGGTTCGTATGGATTGGTGCAAAGAGATGTTGAAAAAGAATAACTGCGGTAGCTCAAAGGCAGTGTATAATATTGTCACAGGTGACGAAGCATGGATCTATGCAAATGAACCCGAAGAAAAACAGCAATCGACCGTATGGGTCTTTTAAGACGAGACAAATCCAACAAAAGTTGTTCGTGAAAGAAGTACATCGAAGCAAATTATTGCGTTTTTTTCGGTATAACCGGCCATGTTGCCACAGTGCCTTTAGTGGAACGGAGGACGGTCAATTCTGAGTGGATACAACCATCTTTTTGCCAACAGTTTTCGAAGAAATGAGGAAAGATAATAAGAGAAGACGGATCATTTTGCACCACGACAAGATGTCGAATTGATGGGCCATCCAACATACAGCCCTGATTTGGCACCCAATGACTTCTTCTTATTCCCTAGCGTCAAGAAAAAAAAACGTTTTTCATCGCCCGAAGCAGCTGTTGAAGTGTTCAAAAATCATGTTTTGGAGGTGTCTCAATCGGAGTGGAAAAAGTACTTCGAAAACTGGTTTGTGCGTATTCAAATGTGTATTGATCTTAAAGGAGAATATTTTGAAAAACAATAAAACCATTTCCAATGATAAATTATTGTGTTTCTATTGGCAGACCCGAAATATGAATAGCAACCGCAGAGAAAATTTATTTCAAACAATTTACTAAGAAATTTGATCTTTAAAATTCATTTAGCGTAGTCGAAAAGCAATAAGTTTACAATATATCACAAAAATGCAAATGATCCCTTTGGTTGGGAAAAGTACCACAACATGCCTTAAACGCAACTCGCTTTATTAAATTAATTTTGAAGTTCCTTTTAATTAATGTAAATCCATTACTTCGAGTATCTTGCAGCAGTGTCCCCTACTAACATTAGGTATTGGTTCTAGAATCCACAAATTATTCCGAACCATTTTCAACCCATTGTGTTTTTATTGCCTGACCCGAATTTTAAATAGCACCCTCGTACTGCAAGGTGGGTTAGATGTAAACATGGGGTTACAAACATTAATAGCTTTATTTGTTTATTATTTTTTTTATTTTTTTCTCAGATTATAATGGGTGATTTATCTTAAGGTATTTCTTCAAAAATAAAAAAAAATTCAAATCAAGTATGGAATTTTTATTCCTCATTCGATTGGACATTTTATGGCATTTATTTTTTGAATAAAATTTTCTTCAGATGTTGGCCGCAACTACGTCTCAGGCTGTCCATTCTGAGGGTCTAATTTTGGATGACTCGTTCGAGCATTTCGACCAGTATGGCGTTAATGACACGCGTAATGTTGGCTTCCGAACCCTGAATTGTAGCTGGTATGTCAGCATAGACTTTGGACTTTACGTAGTCTCCACACAATAAGTCTAAACGTGTGATATCACACGATCTAGGCGGCCAACTCACCCGTTCAAAACGTGAAATAAGCTGCTCTTCGAAATTACCTCTCAATAGATCCATTGTTTGAGCAGCTGTATGGCAAGTGGCACTGTCATGTTTAAATCAAATTTCGTCAAGATTACGGGCTTCAATTTGAGGTAGCAAAAAGTCCGATATCATGGCGCGAGAGCGGGCACCATTCACGGTTACGTTACGGCCATCATATTTTTGGAAAAGTATGGACCAATGATTCTACTAGGCCATAAACTGCACCAAACCGTGGTTTTCTCTGGGCATAATGACACCTCTGGGATCTCTTCTGTATGCTTTGCAGCACAAATGTGGTAATTTTGTTTATTGACGTTGCTGTTGAGCCAGAAATGGGCCTCATCACTGAACAAAATTTTACAGTTGCACAATTAGGAGACGTTGTTGCGGTGTAAGTCTTTCCATAATGAAATGTCAAGCAGTACTGAAAACAAATAAAAAATAAAGTTTAATACAACTCACGCGTAATCTGTGAAAAAGCTCTATTGAAAAAATACCTCTAGATGCATCACTTTATATAATATACAAAATGGAAATTTTGTACTCTCAGTATGAAAAATAATGTCACATAAATGAAAATTTGTGGCTGTAGCGTGCGAATTTCTGCAACAATGTTGGCCTTTAGTTAAAGAATTGTCTTGGTATTGTTCACATATACTCACTCCTTCAAATAACACGAAAGAAAATAGTAGCGTGCTGACACATCTGGCGATCGCTCTGGCCAAATAATTTCCGAATTTCTGAAAATTATTCGCTCTCCAGAAATTTAACTTAAAAGTGCCATTGTGTCTCGGGCAGTGTGGTTCTGTCCAGCTGAAACCACATCTCAGGTCTGTTTTCATGAGCAGGGCGTACACAACATTTTTCTCTCATAAACTGATACCGCTCTCCATTTACATCTTCATTCTCGAAGAAGCAAGGACCAATGATATTTGCAGACCTAATGGGGTGCAATTGGCTCTTGGATTTTCAGAAGCCCAGAACCTACAGTTCGTCGTATTAACAAATCCATTCAAATGAAAATCAGCTTCATCACTCATTTTCAATAAAGTTGATTTCATGTCTGGCCAACTGTTGAAATGTAACTGCAAAATTTAGACGTTGCCGATGATCTGCGGGTTTTTATTCTCGCACCAATTGCACCTTTTATCGGCATAACAGTAAATCTTTTTTTAAAATGCGCCGTAGTGACGTATGAGGCATTATTAGCTGAGCAGAACGCCTTCTGGCAGATGTTTCTGGTGTTTCGTTAACACTTTGCTGTACTCGTTCAATATTTTCCGCAGTGCGAATTAAACGTGGTCTACCGGTTCAAGGGAAATCTTTTACGGTGCCATGTTGGTGATGACGATCAACTAAGCAACGAATTATTGCTTCGGAGGGCGAAATTCTGATGTTGAAATGTCGACGATATGCTCTTTGCGTTAAAATAATTGATCGTAGATTTAAATAATAAAATTCTATTATTCTGGTTCTTGTTCAGTTGTGAATCAATCCATTTTGTATTCTGATATAATCTGAGAAAAAAATCAAAAAAATATATAAGGGTGATTCTGAGATTATGGGCCAATTTCGACATCATTTTTGGAATTCGATTTTTTTGCAGAATTTAATATTTAATTCAAGAAAGACTATTCATTTTTAAAAGGTACACATCAACATTTTAATTTTTAGCGGAATCATGCAACAATTTAAAAATATGACCTCCAGTCTTAGTATTTAGAAAGACTAGTCATTTTTAAAAGGTACACATCAACATTTTAATTTTTAACGGAATCATGCAACAATTTAAAAATATGACCTCCAGGGTAATGACTTATTGAACAGAGAAATGACGAAGACAATAAAATATATAGTATTTCTTCTTTAAAATTAACAAATTTATTTTAATTGAGTTCTTTTGTAAAAATAATAAAAGAACAAATCTGTTAATCGTCATTCCCCTGTGTGATTTTGAGAGGGAAATGATGAATTTCTACAAAACCCCCTGAAATGTTTATTTAAGACTTACCCTTACAAAATTGACTTGAGCTGGAAGTTTATACTTGCAACAAACACAAAAAAACACTTGCAAAATTATAAAAAGTATTAATTATCTTTTTAAAAAACTACACTGGGGAATGACCCACTTAAGTGTGAACGTTCGAAACGAGTGACAAAACACGACTTACTTAATTTTAATAAGACTGTTGACGAAAAAACTTTTAGATGTGCTGCACCCACTTCAAGTAATGTTCAATCATATTTGAGTTGGTTGAAATCAGGATTGGTTTGGAATTTGAATTTTAGCGAATATTAGACTTTACAGGGGAATACTGTGTATTTTCAGGGACAGAAAATAAACATCCATAAAAATATAAATTGAATAAAAAATTATAATCGTTAATAGCAACAACATTAATTGAATATTATTTTTTACTATGACTTGGTTTTATTAAATAAATAATTAATATTTTTGTAAAAAAAATTGAGAAAATTTCAATTGAAAGTAGTGCTAGGGACAACCAGGGTAATGATATTTGAACACTTTGGTAGGAAATTTTTTGAAGAACAAATAATTTTTTTAAAAAACCATTTTAAAGACTTTAAAGGTCCTATTAAGATTTATTGTATAGTAAATAATAAAGTATAATATATTTTATTTTTCCCGCTTGAAACAACCGAGGACAACAAAGTGGCCCATAATCTCAGAATCAACCATATCTGAATACATACGTGTACATAAAGTGAAATTTGTACATAAATATGTCGTTCACAAGCTCAAAGAATGCTTTCTTAGTGGGTTGCCAAACCTGAACACGATTTCTATGCCGAGAAAGCAAGTGAAGACAAAAGCTGGGCTTTCCTTCTGCTTGTGCCTTTAGGCGTGCCATCTACAAGCGGAATTGTACATTACAATTTGCTTCACACACATTTCTTATCGTTTGACCATGCGAGTGCTAGTAATAAACAAAGAAATCCCCCAACTAACTTGCCAATTTCGAGTACACACATACTTATACATCTACATACTACTAGTTAACGTAGTCCGACTGTTAGACCATCTCTTCTATAGCACTGCTGCAGTTCATTCGCGATAGATTCGATTTATTCCAACATGGATTTGGTGGATTCAGTCCTTTACAATTTGATCATTAACATTTATGACCTCAGTTGTCTACTGTTCTGGATAACAGTGCGGCTATTGTCAGTATTGGTTTTTACTGGACGATGGTGCTACGAAATCTTGGAGTTTATGTACTGTAGCACAAGCGATGTAGTTTACCACCTGTCCCACTGCAACAATGGCGTAGCAAGCTGTGCTCTCGATATGGGACAAATCGTATCTTCTCATACATGGACATTGTATAATAAAATGCGAACATATACGAGTCTTTGGGAATTGATGTCGGCGTGTGTTTGGACGTGGATTATAGTGCGCTCCCCCGAATTGCGCAAACCTGTATTGAGCTCTTTGGCATTTTTTATTGATGGCTCGTTTGTGATTTTGCGAAAAGTAAGTACTTCTTAGAGTTCCAAGGTATTTTATGCATTTTTACTGGCATTTCTTTGCAGCTGATAAATTATCGACGCAATGAGCCTGCCAGCAAACGTTCGACAAATTGGACTATATTCACAGTTTTGACATTGTTGTTGCCAATTCCCTATAGAGTTTTAAAATGGGTATGTGTTGATTATGTATTGAAGTGCTAAAAACAAATAAGTTGTAAATTATTCTCTGAAAGAAATGGGATGTCGGTAAATTTAAAAATGTTTCTTAAATCTTGCGTCTCTGGCCGATAGCATTTCTAAGCTGCACCACTTTTAGTGGGGTAAGTTCTTACTCGTCAATTTGTAGCTGCATTTTGAAACTGGTCCAGCTCACGACGACTGCTGCCAACCGGAGCCATGATATGTTTGGAATCTCTTTAGAACCTACCTATTTATTTTTATTTCTTAATTGTGTTTCAAAGTACATACACGTTGGACTGTAACGCTAAACCTTTTAACTCCGTTTTTTTTTTGTAGGTTGTCAGATTGCTTTTAGGACGAAGAAAAATGACTGGTGATAACAAGAAGAACTTTGTGGATTCTTCTTTAAGCTGCGTTGTATGTCAGACCCGCTCAAAGTGTGTTCTATTATTGCCATGCAAACATGTCTGCCTTTGTTTGGACTGTTCGAATCAGTTAGTGCAGCCTCAGTGCCCTTTGTGTCGCAAAACGATCAAGAATACAATGAAGTTATATATTTAAGACGCAATGATTAATTAGCATAAAAAATGGTTTAAATGTCCATATATGTATGCTTTGTATACTACAAAGAAAAAAATAAATAAAATAAAAAGGCAAAGTACAATTCCACATAAACTGTTACTGGATGGGCAGTGTGCCAAATTAGCCGCTTTTTTTGTTTCCATCAGCCAGAAAATTTTGTAAATTTCTCTCGACTTTCTCAGCCCTATAGTCGGCGATTGGTTGGTATTACTTATAAACTCGACCAAATCGGTCGAATGGGAAAATGTACCCCTTAGATTCTTAAACCTTGCCAGAAATGGGCGTGGTTGTAGCTGTTGTAACAACAATATATTTATTTTGAAGTCTTGTTCGTCTATGGGGGATCTGCTTCGATATCCAGGTGGAGGAAACGCGCCATTTAAACTGGATGCGTTCACAGAGACCTGGGGGTCAGCTGAGTGGGCTTTGCCGGACAATTAAAGAGGTGCAGCACATCATGTGGTCCCTGATGGCAGGCGGGACAGATGTCCGGAACGTTAGCATCAATTCGTGCCCAGAAAGAACTGAGGCGGCTGCACCATCCAGATCTCAGCTGCGCCAGAACCACGCGCGTCTGCCGAGGTAGTACCTTCTCCTCAGGTGAAATCTCCGGTGGATGTTCCCCTAGCCGACCTGCCTGATAATTCCGATGATATAAGGGTTCTCTCTTATACCGCTGGACCTCTCTCTAGATCATGAAGATCGTACCTGATCTTCCTGGGCGGAGGCATCCTTTCCAAGAGACGGTGGTTAGGATGACTGCTGCAAAAACACACTAGCAGGTATTGCTTGACAGCAGGAAATTGTGTCTGCGCACGGTAAGGACCTTCGTCTCCTCATGTAAATGGTCCTCAGAAGACATAAGAAGATACCCTGTTGATGCTCTGATTTCTTAATTTTCTTCCACTGCGTCGTACTCACGTTCGCCGACCATACAGGTGCTGCGTAGTTTGCTACAGACCGACATATCGCTTTGTAAGAGGTCAACAATGTTTCTTTGTCGGCTCCCCAAGTACTGCCGGAAAGCGACTTGAGGACCTTGTTCCTACTTTTGAGTTTATCGCAGTGACCCCTAGGATTTTGGGGACTTTCACATTGAGTCACAACCGCACCTCTGCGGTCAATGCAGTAAACAGTGTGACTGATCATTTGGCGGATATTCTCATATTTCCGCAGTGAAAAAGCGTGCTAAGTCAGTGAGGTAAGATTTTATATTCACGCATATGTCATCCACTTTAGGTCCTGACGCAAGAATTGTGCAATCATCAGCGTACGACACAATTTCAACGCCGTCTGGTGGTGCAGGAAGTTGACAGAGGTAGAGGTTAAACAGAGCCGGGGATATCACTCCACCCTGGAGAACTCCTTGTTTAACTCTACGGGGCATGCCTTAGTGTTTATCATAGGCGATAATTGGATAACAGATGATCGTATGAAATGCTGTATTGCGATTTGGACCAAGTCTCAGTAAAGTGAAGTCGTTTGGACTTAGTCTAAATAAAGTCGATCATCATGGAACGCTGTGTATAAGATCTCACTCTTGGCCGATATCCAAATTTTCCACCCTTTATTTGCAGAACAACTTCCAGATACGTATGTGCAGCTTAATTTAGGCATTATACCTAATAATGTTGTAGACGTAATCCTAGTTTTTTTAAATACCGGCCAAGGCTTTAAATCCTAATCCGACTTGAAATTGATAAAATAATATCAAGACTTTAAATCCCAATCCAACTTGAAGTTGATAAAATAAAATGTGAAATTAAACAAAATAATACCAAATTAGAGAAAGAAGAAACGAACAAATTGAGAAAATACAAATCGACTGCTGTGAATACGAACGACAAATAATTAAGCCACTGCCATTTAAGTTTGACGTCGAAGGAGAAGGCTAATAATTGTTGGGTTAGCACTTTTGAAGAAATAACGAATGACACGGGTGGAGATTAATGCATCAATATCTTAAGATTGCATGAGTCACGTGCTACTTCCAAATTGTTAGTGGTGTTTTTCGGGCCCCAATTTAATGTCCTTTGCGTAGGCTTGCTGTGCCTCTTCGTATTTATCCAAGTAAGCATTACCAGGGCGCCCAAAGACCTTGCCGTAACTGGAATTATAGACCAAAGCCGATTTCCAATGGGTTATGGCCTTAGTCACCCAAACGTATATGTATATGCGGCTGCACGGTTACGATGGAAGATGGAATTCATGTGGTCGTAGTCGATGGCTCGACTATACAGCAACATGGCTTCGTATTTACCCTTCTCCATCGGGCAATCGCCTTCATTTTTAAAGGTCTCAGTCGTTTTCCAAATCTCCGGATTTCTTTTCCAATAGAGCATTTGGAACAGACCGGAACAGCTTCACTTCTTTGGCTTTCAACGTTGTTTTGCAGGATGTTGCTGTGGCAGCTTCTTCTCCTGCTGTCGCTGACTCATTAGTCGGAGTCACAGTCTCTTCTACTTTGCCTAGATCTAATGCAGCTCGGATTGTATAGGCACGTCACAACTCTCTTGTTCATCAAAAATGAATGGCTGCAAATCGATTTGCTTCTTTAGGTAGTCAATGAAGCTACGCACACAAATATTAGATGTACTTGCCTGGAATATTGTTTATTTAAAAAAACACTAGTAATTCATTACGTATTCTTTATTTCAATTGAAATTTAAACGTACAAAATTATTCCTCTACAAAAAATGTTCCCTTGTCCTCCTCGACGTTGCGGTCCATAGTGCATATGCCAACTCATTCGCTACACTTTTACCCATACGAACAGTTGTATCTGATGGTATGGCCGGTACATAGTCATACAGTAATATAGAGGAGATAAAGGGAACAATTTTACTTAAGGGACAGACATGGGTAATATTTATTAGTGTTAATACAAATGACAAAAACTTTTGGTCCTGCCCTCCTTCAGTTCGACGATGGTGGCTGAGGCTGATCATTGTTGGGCGACGAATTGTTGCCGGAATTCGGATTTTGGTTGCCTGCGGCAGCTCCCGATAATTGCTGAGCAAAACCTTGGAACAATTGCAACATATCATTGGGCATGGGAAGAGTACCAGCACCCGAATCGGGAGCACCACCACCACCCTGCATCGCTCCCGAAAAGAGCTGGCTTATGGTATTCATAACCATGGGATTTTGTGTCATAGATTGCAACTGGTCCAAATCGATTTCAGCACTACTGAAGAGATTACGAATGGCAGGATTGGAAATCATTGCATTAACACCTTCTTGCAAATTGGGTATCACATTGGAGGCTTGATTGCGTGCATTACGTGCTACTTCCAAATTGTTGCGGTAGTCTTGATTGTCGGGCTCCAATTCAATGGCCTTTGCGTAGGCCTGCTGTGCCTCTTCGTATTTACCCAAGTTGGAGTAAGCAATACCAAGGCGTCCATAGGCCTTTCCGTAACTGGGATTATATACCAAAGCCGATTTGCAATCGGTTATGGCCTTATTATTGTCGCCTAAACGTATATAAGCAGCCGCACGGTTACAATAGAAGATGGGATTCTTGGGATCGTATGTGATGGCTCGATTGTACTGCAATAAGGCTTCGTTATACTTGCCATCCTTCATCAGGCGATTGCCTTCATTTTTAATGGTCTCGGTCATTTTTAGGATCTGCGGATTTCTTTCCAAATAATGCATTTCGAACAGATCGAACAGCTTCACTTCTTTGGTGTTCAACGTTGTTTTGCTGGATGCTGCTGTGGCAGTTTCTCCTCCTCCTGCTGACGCATTTGTCTGTGTCACGGTCTGTTGTTCGGCTTCTTCCTCTTCGCCTAGATCAAATGCAGCTTGGAGACATTGTATGGCCACTTCACAACTCTCTTGTGCATCGGGTGTGAATGCCTGCGAATCGATTTGCTTCTTTAGGTAGTCGATGAAGCTACGTACAAATGTTTGCTGTACTTCGTCCGGCATAGCGATAGTGTTTATGAAATAACTCGAAATTCGTCACGGCTTCTTTATTGAAATTTGCACGTACAAATTTATTTTTTCTTAAAAAAAAAAAAACAATGTGTCTGCTCTCCTCTTCTTTGCGGTCTAATGTGCTTATGTCAAATCATTTACTACACTTTTTTACCCACACGAACGGTTGTATCCGATGGTACCGGAATTTAGTAATACAGTCAAGGCGAAAATGGGATGCAGACATGACAGAAGGTATGACCGGTATTTAGTAATACAGTCGAGGAGAAAAAGGGAATATGTAGTTTTATTGAAGGCACAAGCACACATGGACCACTTTTGTTTAAGGTCCAGTTAGTCTTGACGTTTGGCGGTAGGCAATCAGCTATTTCAGTTGGGGTTGCATTTTGTATGTGTTAGAGGGAGATAACTACAGTTTGACGGTTGACTTCTGCAGGTTGCAGAATCAACCATCCACGGTCAAGAATAATTGGACCTTAAAGGTCCAATTATTCTTGACGGTAAGCTATTAGCTGTTTAGTTGGGGTTGCATTTTGCATGTGTTAGAGGGAGATAACTACAATTCGACGGTTGGCGACGGTAGACTTCTGCAGGTTGCAGAATCAACCGTCAGCCGTCAAGACTAATTGGACCTTAACATGAAAAGTATAAAGTCAAAATATATGTGTTATATATAAATATAAAAGCGTTAGATCTATACTATAACCTTAAATAAAAACTTGCATTCTATTGTTTATATTTAAAGGGGAAAACACAAATAAAAACAAGCAAAAAAACTTGTACACTTAGAAATCTTAAAGTTTTTTAATTACAAAAAAATTACCAATATAAAAGGAAATAAAAACTCAAAATATAATGATGGTTTACCAACAAAATAAAATGAATTTTTCACAAATTAGTCCCCACAATCCAAATATTTTTACAAATGTACCTAGTATGTTCCCAACACATCGTACTGGTCCCTTTTTCGTCCATGTGACCGCGGAGGAAGCATGCAGATTACAAACATTTTAACCAAAATCAACTACGTTTCAAAAAATATCGCATATTTAATACTTTCAACAATTATACCGCAAAATTAATCAGAATCTTTTCAAATCCCACACTAACTGATGGCCTTTCTGCGTCCATTCTGAATCGACACGTACATATATTTATCCAAATTAAAAGTGTCTCAATATCTATGACGGGTAGTGAAATACAAGAAGTAATGTATCTTTAATGTGACAAGCAAAATAGAAAGGGACCTAAGGTTAAAAAACAATTTTGTTCAGGAGAGCCATTTTAAAGATTAGGTCCCTTTCTATTTGCGCTTAGAATCGTTGACTTCACTTTTATAAAACGCGCATATCTCTGGGAGGGAACATGGATCATTCTCATTCGATGCTAAGATGTTGTCCACATCAAAAAAAAAAGTGAAAAGTTTTGTTCAGGAGAGCCATTTTAAAGATTAGGTCCCTTTCTATTTGCACTTAGAATCGTCGACTTCACTTCCATAAAACGTGCATATCTCTGGGAGGTAACACTTTTGGGGCATGGGATCGGTCTCATTCGATGCTCAGATGTTGCCCACATGAAAAAAAGAAAAAAAAATTATAATTGATTTTTTTTACCCTTAGGTCCCTTTTTCTATGTGCTGTGAAATTTTAATAGCCTACCACTAATTATTTAATTTTTTGTGCACAAAAAATCTAGTGCAATATGCCCATCTCTGATTTGACAGTACATTTTCACCTTTTCATTGGTTCTGTTAAATCTAAAAACTGATATGAAACACACACACACACACACACACACATATATATATATATATATATATATATATATATATATATATATATATATATATATATATATATATATATATATATATATATATATATATATATGAAATATATGAAATATATATATATATATATATATATATATATATATATATATATATATATATATATATATATATATATATATATATATATATATATATATATATATATATATATATATATATATATATATATATATATATATATATATATATATATATATATGTATATATATGTATATATATATATATATATATATATATATATATATATATATATATATATATATATATATATATATATATATATATATATATATATATATATATATATATATATATATATAGGATGGGTCGAAAAACAATTTTTTTTTTATTTCGGAACGCTTTAGTGCGGAAAAGTTGCCTATTGTAAGACTTAGGAAAACGGCATAAAAAAAATTAAAATCGGTTAACATCTTCCGGTCGCGCATCGTACTTAAAGTTAATGAAAAATTGCAAAAATCACGCATTTTTTGTAATTTTTTTAAGATAGTTAAAACTTTGAAAATAAACACGCTTTAGTTTTTTATGCTTGTTTTATGGTTTAAATAACCTAAATAAATTAAACTCTGATCAATAATCTAATTTTTTTTCGTTCGCGCAACGTCTTAGAAAAACAGAAATTTACCAATATTTTTCAATTTTCACTGTGCAAACCTTCGTTCGTTATTAACCAACACTGGATGGAAGAACGGTATCATCCGCCAACTAGAAAATCATGTAGGACGCCCGCTACAGTGGAGCGTATGCCTCCTGCATTTTAATGAGCTTCCTTTTCGCCACATTTTCCAACATATTGAGGTCAAACTGCAGGGCCTAAATCTTTTAGTGGGCCAATCGGGCAACAGCTCACATGCTGTGAAAAACTCCCTGTGGTCGATTATGAACGCATAGATTGTTCGATTCCTGATATAGACAGGAATTTGTTGAGCAAAGACCAACAGTATTTGTTAGATATTTCAAATGCAATCACCTTAGGATATTGTCCAGAAGACTTAGCTAATCGGGACCCTGGCCCTTTGTCCCATTCCAGATGGCTAACTGCGGCCAACCGAGTCCTTAGGTTGTATATAAGTTCATCAGATCCATCCGAAAACTTAAAAGAAATAGTTAGCTTCATCTTATAATCATACATGCCTGTGTGGTTTGCCATAAAAAAGAGAATGTATCTTACTGACGGACCAAAACATGTCTTTCAAGCAATCCAAACATCACGGTATTTATCCGCCGAATTACTTCAAGTCATCGATCCAGTAATACAGCGTAATGCGTTCTTTGCGCACCCAGAGAATGTTCTGTTGGCAATGCTGGTCGATGAAAGAGGACATATTCGGGAGCTCGGTTACAGAAGGATCTTGAAGGCAAGACAAACCGTCCCAAAGAACAAGACTGTTAGAAGTTTTGTACCACCAGTGATAAACTTTGAAGCTTCCGATTACACTGAAATTATTAATTGGAATTCTTGTGTGGTATATCCTCCCCCAATACTGAGAAACTTAAGCGAAGATGATATTAAATCACTCATGAATTCTGACAATACGCCCATTAGAGAAATACAAAAGTTTCCCTGTCATACCCAGGCTGTGGAGAGGTGCGTCAAACTTGTGACGGAGGCTTCGAATAAAGTATGTGGACATGAAGCTAGAGATGGCTTTATCCGAGCAACACTGAAGTCTAGATCGGATATGCCTCATTTCTCCAAAAAATCAGACTTTAAATGCGTAGTAGATATACAAAAGAAAAAGCAAAAAACACAGTAAGCCAAAGTATCTAACTCTATGGAAAATCTTTGTAAATAGTTGTAAATATAATGTAAATACCACACACAACAATTGGATGGTTGGTTGGGTAGGGTGTGGGTGGAACTCGACGTGCAACCACCTCCACGTGGTGAGTTCTGGGTCGTTTTGTTCTAGGAAAACGAACGAAGGTTTGCACAGTGAAAATTGAAAAATATTGGTAAATTTCTGTTTTTCTAAGACGTTGCGCTAACGAAAAAAAATGAGATTATTGATCAGAGTTTAATTTATTTAGGTTATTTAAACCATAAAACAAGCATAAAAAACTAAAGCGTGTTTATTTTCAAAGTTTTAACTATCTTAAAAAAATTACAAAAAATGCGTGATTTTTGCAATTTTTCGTTAACTTTAAGTACGATGCGCGACCGGAAGATGTTAACCGATTTTAATTTTTTTTATGCCGTTTTCCTAAGTCTTACAATAGGCAACTTTTCCGCACTAAAGCGTTCCGAAATAAAAAAAATTTTGTTTTTCGACCCATCCTAATATATATATATATATATATATATATATATATATATATATATATATATATATATATATATATATATATATATATATATATATATATATATATATATATATATATATATATATATATATATATATATAAAGGGTGTTTTTTATTGGGGTATATAACTTTAAGTTGGCATCACTTTTTTAACTGGCGGCCATTTTGTCAGCTGTCAAGTGATTAATATTTAGTTTGGTTTGCCATTTCATCATGAACAGGTTGACAAAAGAACAACGCTTGCAAAATGGGCCGAAAATGAGATTCATCTCGATGCTGATTTTCATCACAAAATTTTGTTCAGTGATGAGGCTCATTTTTGGTTGAATGGCTACGTCAACAAGCAAAATTGCCGCATTTGGAGTGAAGAGAATCCACATGAGACCCTTGAGACGCCATTACATCCACAAAAACTGACTGTTTGGTGTGCTCTATGGGCTGGTGGAGTCATTGGGCCATACTTCTTCCGAAATAATGCTGGAGAGTCAGTTACCGTTAATGGAGACCGGTATAGAGCCATGATAACCGACTATTTTGTTCCCGAATTGGATGGCATGAATGTGGATGAGTTGTGGTTCCAACAAGACGGCGCTACATGCCACACAGCGCACGTCACAATCGAATTATTGAAGGAAACATTCGATGAGCGCATAATTTCGCGGAATGGACCTGTCAAGTGGCCACCAAGATCGTGTGATTTGACACCATTGGATTATTTTCTTTGGGGATATGTGAAGTCGCTCGTCTACGCCAACAAACCAGAAACGTTAGGGGACTTGGAAGCCAACATTCGTGGCGTTATTGCCAACATACGGCCCCATATGCTCGAAAAAGTGGTTGAAAATTGGACCTGTAGAATTGGCATTATTCGAGGCAGCCGCGGCGGCCACATGCCCGAAATCATATTTAAACATTAATGGCATAAAATTATCCTTCCAATAAAGCCAAATTGATGGACATTAAAACGATTTTCTTGTGTTTTATTTCAATTCGAAGTTCTATACCTCAATAAAAAACACCCTTTATATATATATATATATATATATATATATATATATATATATATATATATATATATATATATATATATATATATATATATATATATATATATATATATATATATATATATATATATATATATATATATATATATATATATATATATATATATATATATATATATGTATATATATATATATATATATATATATATATATATTTAAAAGTATAATATCAGTTGTTTGTCGCTGAATTATGACATGAAGTTAACTGAACTGAGTAGCGAACCTCTCGGACAACGAAACTAGTTTGGAAATGCTGAACAGTTATCCAACTGTTAAACAAATTTTTGTCAAATATAATACCGCACTTCCATCTTCGGCCCCAGTGAAACGATTGTTTTCTTTTGCTGGGATTATTAATCGATCTAAAGGCAAAACCTGAGCGACAGCAATTTTGAAATTTAGTGAGACTGCTATTAAAATTTCGCTACCACTAAAATGTAGTGGTAGTGCAATTTGAAAAACAAAATTGCACTACCACTAAGTGAATACTGGTAGTGAAATTGTAAGTGTATTAAAAATATAGTGCATTATGTCCACCTCTGTGTCAAATACAGTTAAAGTAGGAATCATTTACAATGGAATCGTTCAATAATTCCTGTGCGTGGTTCCCAAGTATTCCTGGAAATCTCCGCCCCTCCGCACTACTCACTATGTCGTGCCGATCCTACAAAAGGTGTTTGAAATATGGTGAAAAAATGATTGTTTGGAAATTTGAATTTAATCGAATATTAGATTTTACAGGGGAACACTGTGTATTTTCAGGGACAGAAAATAAACATCCATAAAAATAAAAATTGAATAAAAAATTATAATCGGTAATAGCACCAAAATTAATTGAATATTATGTTTTACTATGGACTGGTTTTATTAAATAAATAATTAATATTTTTGTAAAAAATTGAGAAAATTTCAATTGAAAGTAGTGTAGGACAACCAGGGTAATGATATTTGAACACTTTGGTGGGAATTTTTTTGAAGAACAATTAATTTTTTTAAAACACAATTTTAAAGACTTTTAAGGTCCTATAAAGATTTATTGTATAGTAAATAATAAAGTGTAATATATTTTATTTTTCCCGCTTGAAACAACCAAGGACAACAAAGTGGCCCATAATCTCAGAATCAACCACATACAAAAAATTCCAAACAAAAAAAAAACCAAAAAAAAATTTTCAGCGAAACAAAAAATACTGTGAAATGCGCCTGTGTACTTGAGGGAGGTCCTAGGGAGTTCACCTTTTAGCAGAGCTTTAATTTTTACATCCATTTTTATTTGGTGTTTTGCTTTCTCACTTATGTATCTATATATGTATATATTTTTGTCAGAAGAAAGCAAAATAGCAACTGACTGATTTTGACATTTGCTTTGCAGAGTAGACAACTCGTTCGAGCTAGATAAACATCTTTTTGTGAAAAGTTGTTTCGACTTATCGTTCGAGTCATCGTTTGCATAGAATGTGATGAGAGAACCCCAAATCATATTTTTTCGTGCACGATGCAAACTAATGCGTTCTCTCGACATTGAGAAACAGGCCGTAAAGTTTTCTACACGAATATGAAAAAGACAACGGTTCATAGGTTCCCAAAAATGCAGTTATGTCACATGTGGCATCAACAACTCAATTTTTCCAATCCTGTCAATGCCGCACTACAACACAATCCATGGTTAAGAGCTTAAAGGCTTCGGCCCAGCCGAACTATCGAATTGTCCACTTGTGCTCAAACAAATAAACGTTCGCATTCGAAAGCATTGGTGTGCATACGGAATAGTATGTAAAATTTTTCAAAGCAGAAACGTTTTCTTAAAAAAGGTTGTTGGTCCATCGTAATATACAATACCCAGTTTGAGCGAAATATGAATTTATGTATAGGTGTTATATAGCAGTCAACCGATATGACCCATTATCATCTGAGAAGGTTACTGATCGATCCTTAACAACATTTCTAAATTTCATTAAGATTGGACGTAATTGGACAAAAGGCCCTTAATCGATTGAACATATGTTTGGGAGATATATCTAAACCGATTTTGTTTTAAATTTCAATACCGGTAGTAAAAAAAACTTACTTCTGCCATTTTTAATATTAGTCTGACGACAATTGCGACCTGTAGGTTGATTAGAAACTTTAAAAGGGCCGTAGAAGGACGTCATTGTTTAATCAAATTAGCTGATCATTCGGTGTTGATCGGTATATTCAAAGCTAAAATATTTTGGGTAATTCCAATCATTTGCCATAAAACCAGCTTACAGCCTGTTAAATTTCTTAATTCAGTTTGGTAGGATTCTTGAAGGGTAGGAAAATAACTTTGTCAGTGGCAACACTGTTTGCGGCCATTACTGCCTAAAAATGGATCATATGGGGCAGTTGGCTCAATTAAAAATGGTGTTTTAGAGCGGTTGTATGTAAATTCGGGAGGGGCTATATCAAAACGTTGACCGATATATTCCAATTTTATCTGAGATGGTAACTAATCAATTGTTATGAACTGTGCGAAATCTCATCAAGATTTGATGTAGAATTTCACTTCTAGACATAAAGTCGGTCTTACGTACATATGTGTGGAATCTAAATCTAAATTTGAATCGCATTCCTTCAATTCTAAAAAAGCAAATCCTTGATCAGAAATTAACTTGTGCCATCTTTAATTAGGATTGGATGTAATGTGTGGCTTCTAAAGCTAAACAAATAGAATCGGCTATACATATGTGTAGGAGCTATATATAAATCAGAACTGAATTTCATCAAATTCCAAAAGCGTTCGTCCTTGAATTAAAAAACCTAGTTCTGCCAAATTTCATGAACAACAATGTACAAGCTTTAGATCTACAGCAGACAAGCGGACAGTAAAACAGACAGACATCGTTAAATCGAAAAAGCTATTCAGGGCTGTCATGGAAACCATGTCGGTTTTGCTAATTGTCGTTTTTGCAAACCAATGTTGGTTTCATTTGGTGTCATGAAACCAAGTTGGTTTTGTCCATTTCGAATGTAAATAAAACCAATGTTCGAATCAGCTGTTGCTGATAAAACCGATTACATTGGTTTTCACGACACCAAAGCTTTTTTTTTTATCGTTTTCAAAACCAGTAGTGACATGAATGTACAGTATAAACTCGATTAGCGCAACTAATAGAAATTCGGGTAGTTGCAATAAACGCGGTTGTTGCATGTGTTTTTGAAAGCATTTTTATTTGTATTAATAAACACTGTTAATTTAGTAGTAATTTATTAAAAAAAGAAACTTAAAAAATTCATATTATGTATGTAGTTCATATTCATATGTACATACATACTTATTCTGTTAGGAGATCGAACTCTAATAAAAATATACTAACTTTATACCAAAATATATAAAGTTTAAAGATAATTTGTATTTACTTTTTAAAAAAATCAGATATTTTTGACTGTGTTTTTTTGATTGATATGTGTCCCTGCACAGCAGCTTCACGATGATTTTGAAGCATAAGAATATCCTTAAGATCCATTCCATTTTCTTCAGCCTATTGAATGCAATTGTTATATGAATCAATAGCAGTCTGGTGGGTAATTCTTGAGTGTTTTAGAACTTCAACAACATTGTCATCTGAGCTATCGATTTCTTGCACTTCATCTACATCTTCACTACAAAAATTCGAGCCGTTTTCAACGTTTTCAAATACCCATTCATTGATTTCAGCATTAGAAATTATTTCTTCTGGCATAATTTCTCGAAAATAGTCTGAGACAGACAGCATTAATGCATTTTCTCTGACGACTTCTGCTCTTATTACACTAAGTGGTAAATTATCTTCATCTGTCCAGTGATTCTTAGGATACATAATCTTTTTCCAGCACTTCTTTATAATATCCGAAGGCAATTGATCCCATGCATTTGCAAGAAGACAAACTGCATCACGTAAGGAAAAAACTTTGATTTTTTTCTTCGATATTTGAGCCTTTACTTCCAATTAAATGTGCTAAGAGGCTTTTCTTATAGTACAACTTTGTTATGTTAATAACATTTTGGTCCATTGGCTGAATAAGGGCTGTACAATTTGGTGGCAAACACATGACTGTTATCAAACCATCGTCACTTTGTAACTCGCCATCTTTTGGATGGCATGGTGCATTATCCAGTAGCAATAACGCCGTTTTTTGAAGACCTTTCGATTGAAAAAAAGGCCTGACCTAAAAACAAAAGTTCATTATCTATTTTTTTCAAACAGATTTTTAATGTATTCGTACCTCGGGAACAAACGTATCATGAAACCATTGCTCAAACAGCGCTAACGTCATCCATGCATTTTTGTTAGCCTTATAGGCAACAGGATTGTTTTCAAAACCTTTGAAAGCTCGAGGATTTAATGATTTGCCGATAACAAACATTTTTACTTTGTGTAAGCCAGATGCGTTGGAGCAGGCTAAAAATGTTATCCGTTCCTTGCTAACTTTGCGCCCCGGTGCAGATGCCTCATTAAAGCTTACAAGTGTTCTATTTGGCATTATTTTATGAAATAATCCAGACTCATCTGCATTATAGATTTGGTCCGGTGTTATATTAAGCTCTGATACTTTATCATGATACTTTATCTCCACAAATTTTAAGCATCCGAATACCATGTCGTTTTTTCAAATTTGAACACCATCCGTTGCTTGCATGGAAATTACCAGGTTTTTCTTGAATTTGTTTATGCAGTTGAATGGCCTTTGACTTTAAGATCTCTGCAGAAACTGGCAAATTGCGTTCTCTTTGCTTTAAAAACCATTTATATAGGGCTTTTTCCATTCTTGGATTTTCACAGGCTCTAATTACAACTCGCTTTCCTGGGCCGGATTCAGCATTTGAAACAAATTTAATTAATTTTGATTTGTTTTGTTTTATTCTGGTTATTGTTGATTTATGAACATTGTATTCCTGGCATAGTGCTTTCACCGATACGCTTTTTTCAAGCTTACTCAAAATTTCACTTTTTTGTTTAATTGAGAGTTTACTACACTTTGTCGTTTTTGGCATTTTTATGCGCTTTTATTATGCAACTGATCGCGATATGTTTTTCACGAAACTGATTAGAAACAAGACACTTGTTGCTTCTCGTACGAAACTTGCTGTATTCCATACTGTGTGTTCCGAGAAACAACGGTAAAATAACGACAAAACGCAAAGTTGGTACAGAAAAATAGAAGAAAAAAAATAGTTGCGTTTACCGAGGTGATTTTTTTTTAAAGTTGCGTTGACTGAGTCTACAATGCTTTTAATTATGGTGTTGCGTTAATCGAGGAGTTGCGCATAACGAGAGTTGCGGTAGTCGAGTTTATACTGTAATTGCATTACAGGCTTAAGATGGACAGCAGGCGGACAGATAGACGAATCTGCTTGTGATTCTGAGTGGGTGGCAAATAGTCGAACGCAAACGTCGATTGTGCGACTAAAATCGGTCGCAAAAGTCGATCAATACTTTTTCAATTTTTGCAACAAAATTTTTCGATTTCGACTTTTAGAACCCTACGAACCTTTACACCACAAAATACATCCCTGTTTCCAATTATTGTTTGATTAACTTGCCAATTCACAATATGTACATATCTTTATAAACAAGTTAAAAGCAAAACCAACCAAACGGTCTATAAATCGCCGAAGCAAAAATACCTTTGCAGACACACTCTCACCCAACAGACTCTCTCTTTTTCTTCATTGTGTTTCATTCTCTATGCTATTTTAATCTCTCTGGTCTCTATGTCTTTCTGCATTTCAAAAGTCTTGTTAAGTTACTTTGTTCGACAGTTGAAAGTCGGCTAGCCAGGTCGTAACAAGTCGTCCGTTTCTGTTTTTTAGCCCGCCGTCGCGTTTAGTGAATGGTATTTTCCTCGTGTCGTATTATTTGTTTATTGTGTGTAAAAGCATTTTATTATTGTTGTATTAACGCTTCCTGTCCTGGGCGTGTGTATGGGCCTACGTGTGTTGAGTGTGCAACCAAAAATGTTGTGAATACAGAAGAAGCAACGAAATAAACCTACCTACCACGAACGACAACAAATGATTGTTCAAGCTGACGACGGACAATTTGTGTGGCACATATGAAATTAGTGGCAACAGATTGTTGCGTAAAACTGTGCATGAAAATAAAGAAGAATACATTTTTCTAAAAAGAATGAGGGATCAGAACTAAAACTTAACAATAAAAGTGTTTGTTAAGCAAAATCAACGGAGCCCATCCAAAAAGAAAGACTAGAGAACAACTTAAAAAAATTGAATAAAGTATACAAAGCAACAAAAGCATGTACGATTATTACCAAGCACCAAAAGTTGCATGACTGAAAACTCTTGTAAAGCAAATCCTTCATTTTGGTATTGTAAAAAAACAAATTCATTTGAAACTGGTGGTGCGTCATCCATCCAGTTTCCTTGCCTCTTGCTTGCCATCCTTATTCCGTCCAGCTAGAAAGCCACTCCGTGCTGAGTGTGTGTATGTTTGCTCGTCCATTGTGGGCTGGCGTTTGGCCTGTTAACCTAAACTAAAACCAATCAACTATATATAGTAGTTGCCTTTCATTTTCCTTCCTCCCTGCCCTTCCGCACTACTATCTCCCCGTACTTTCCGTCCGTTTTTCATCCTGTTGGGTTTTGCTTGTCGTGACTGTTGTTTGCGGTTGTAATTGTCAGGAAATCAATTACTTAGTGTCAGTGTGTGCAATATAACGGTTCCCTCATCGGTGAAGTGTGGCGGCGTGGTGTCGTCGTCTGAATTTCGGCCATGGTGCGTTTAACTCGTAAAGAACGCCAGGATAAAATCAATTTATTGGCCAGCATCAATAAAGTCAACATAAGTGATGAAGTGGAGGCCACCGATAATGGTATGTTTCATTTATGCATATATCGTATAATTACTTACGTATATTAGGGTGTCCCAAATTAAAATGAATTACAAATTTATTGGCAGAAAGCAAAAAAAGTAATTTACTGTAAGCAAAAATACAAAAAAATAAATGCTTTTTAACTCAATTATCTGTATGTATAAACTTATGATTTAAAGCCAACTGGGACAAATAAAATAAATGGCAATATGCATTAAAAATATGAATTCAGCTATGGGTCATATGGATGAATCGGGGAGAAATTTGCATCAAGGTGAGTGAGGGTTAGTAGTTTAGACACAAACTTTGAACGAGATTGTGCTCAAAAGAAAGCTTAAGCCTTTTCCTTTAAGAGCTTTATGGTCTCGCAGTGAGATGCGATCTTTTAAACTATTAAAACAAAATGTTTTGTAACTTAAAACAACGTTTTTGCTATTTTTAGCATATGTACTATTTTGAATTTTTTTTTCTATTTTTGTGTAAGTGTTGGTAAAACATTAAAAATAAATATTATACTGAGAAACAAGTCAAACCTTTCCAACGGTATGTAACATGCATAACTTAAACTTCATACACTCGATAAAAAAAGTAACAGTATGTCCACTAGAAAGGGTCGATGTCCATACAAAAAAACAAAATTTGCATCAGTCACCCCCACCCTAGATTCAAAGATTATCTAGAGACGATTTCGGGAACACAAAAAATATTATTTTCTGTGCACCCTTCCTACCGCCCTTTTAGTTTTTATCCAGGGTTGTCATTTGAAGTCCGATCGTAACAAAATGCATACCGTTGTTCAAGTTTTAGCAAGGGCTTTATTTCGTCCCTTGCTCATTTTTGGATCCGACGTCAAATTCGATTAGTTACCTCTGTTATCTGGCTTCGTACCCCCTGTTTTGGATTTTTTTTGAATTATACCGTTGTTCTAGTTTTAGCAAGGGCTTTATTTCGTCCCTTGGTCATTTTTGGATCCGACGTCAAATTCGATTAGTTACCTGTTATCTCGTTTCGTACCCCCTGTTTTGGGTTTTTTTTTGAATTATAGAACAAAATATTTTTTTCTTATTTATCTGTAATAATAATTAAATTAGATCCATTTATGTCATGACAATTTTTTTACTCTGAATTTAATGTGGAATAATGAAGTGTTTAAATTTTGTAAATTTTTAAATACCTTGTCGTTCGTACTCCTTATTAATCGCCTTTCTTTACCAGTTCTTTCTTGGCGTTACTAGGTTTAAATTTTAAATCCAATTGTGACATCCTTGTGTTCAGATTCTCTTTTGCATTTGAACTTTCTTGCTATCGATGCGTACAGTCTCCCAGTCTTTCATCCTTGGCATCAGGCGACTCATATCATCTCGCTGATAAAAGCGAGTTACTGGAGCTTTAGTGCTGCACTCTAAAGTTTTTCCATTCGTTTTGTTGGGGAGTGTGAGAATCCATTTTTTTATTTTTGCCCAACTCCATGTTGATGGAGCAAGTGTGAAAAGTTGAATTCTTTTAGCTCTACGCTGTGACATACATTTCTTTTTCAAGCTTCGCCTTGTTTAAAGATTAATAATGTCAAAACGTTAACACTGTTTCTAAAAAATTGATTTTCGAATGTCTTCAGAGTGACAATAATTTTATTTTAATGAATGAGTCTAAAATCTTTTACTAGGTTCAAGAGGGGCTTATTGTGGGTCAACTGCATGTTGCATAATAAAAACAATAAAGTACCTATGTGGGTTAACCAATTGTTAGTTGTTACCTTTTAAACATAATATTTAAATAAACTACCTGATAAATTTTTCCCCTCTACTCTATTTTTGAAGTCAAGTGTTATACAATTTCGAAGAATGGCCATTTATTATTTCCATCTTATTCAATAATTTGTCTCTGGGGTACCTGATATTTTGACAATAAAAATCTAAAAACTACCTATAAGATTTTATAAGATTTCAGTGATAAGCGGATAAATACTCAGTATTGCAAAATTTTCAATATTTAAATATAAAAGATACTCGTATTTAAAAATTAATTTTTCAAAATTTCTATATAAAAACAGTGTTTTAATTCCTGAGGTGGACATACTTTGTTATCAATGGTATGAAATTTTAGTTAGACATGTTACATAGCGTTGGAAAGGTTTAATTGTCTAGTTTCTCAGTATAAGATTTATGTTTAACGTTTTAAAACCAATTACACAAAAATAGAAACAAATTTAAATTAACGCATGTGCTAAAAATTGAAAAAACGTTGGTTTTGATAGATAAAAAGGTCGCATCCCACTACGAGACAATAAAGCTCTTAAAGGAAAAGACCTAAGCTTTTTTTGAGAGCCGTTATTGGAAACATGTAAAAAAATTGATTTGGCAAAAAAGTTATTTTTTTTTAATTTTATCTTTTTTTAAAAAGTTTAAAGCTATCTAAACCACTCTGGATAAATTTTGCTAGGAACAATAGGTAAAAAGTTACATGGCTGCGAAAAAACACCTTCTTTACCAGTATGTCAAAATTCAACCGCCTTTAACTCAGAGAGTCCTTGACCAACAAATGTCGTTCAAAGTTTGTCTCTAAGCTACTATGCAGTAGGATAAACCTTGGTGCAATTTCCATCCCGATCGGATGACATTGATTCCAAAAGTTTGGTCACTTGACATGAAATGACTCCAATATATAAAAAACAGTTTTTAAATTGGTGTGATCAATTACAAAAAATTACAATTTTTAAGAAACCGGTTTACATTTTTGATCTTCTTAAGAAACCGGTTTATCATATACATGAAAGAAACATAGGCTACTAAAAAGTTTAAAACTACTTCAATTGTACTCGTATATTAAATTTGTCATTCTATTTGCAACACCACGAAATATTGACCGGAGACGCTATAAAGTATATATATTATTGAGCGTTTTAAAACTCTAAGACGATCTAGCCATGTCCGTCTGTGTGTCTGTTTAAACCCCTTGAGGGGTCGAACGAATAAACCTAGGGTCCTGAAGAGATCCGATGGTTAAAACGGGCGATGAGTCGATATGGGCCAATGAGAACTCAAATTAAAGGAAATGTTGCTACTAATTCAAATAAAAAGAAATTTAGAAGTTTTGGTTGCGACAAGGGTTAGGCCGAAAGGGCCTTTTTGCATTTTAGTGGCGTATGGACGGTGAAGGTTATATAAGGTTCGCCAAGGCCGATCTTCACAATCTTTTTACTCGTTTTTGATTATTAATTCCAACTGATTTTTCACAAGCGGTGGTTTTTCTCCTTGTTTCTTGAAATACTAGTATTGCTACACAAACAGGCGAAATACGATGTGTTTACGAGAATGTAGTAAAAAAACAAAGCAAACATTTTGAAGATATCGGTCTTGCTTCAGTATATGTGACAGCGCATAGAGAAAGGGACTTAAGGGTAAAAAAATCAATTTTCATTTTTTTCTTTTTTTGATGTGGACAACATCTGAGCATCGAATGAGACCGATCCCATGCCCCAAAAGTGTTCTCTCCCAGAGATATGCGCGTTTTATGAAAGTGAAGTCGTCGATTCTCCGCAATAGTCACGTGTGGGTCAATAAACCCCATATGTTGTAATTTTACTTATTGATATAGCCACCGAGATGAAAATGAGCTTCACCTGAAAACACGATTATGCGGTAAAATTCTTCATCTTCTGCCAAACAATCTTCAGGCCATTAAACGAAGTGAAAACGCATCAGATGGTGTTCCATTATTAAATGTCAAAGTTTAACCTTTCCAATGATAAAAAAAATATCAGTACCCTTTTTACAGCCGATTCAAATTAAAGGGTCCACCCTATACTAAACTCACTTAAAACTTTTATTTCGCGAGGAAATCATCCTTCGTCATGTTCACTGTTTTGTAGTTTTAGTTATGTTTCGGTGAGTGACTATTATTAGCTTTGATTGCTTCCATTTGTCTTTTCATTAAACCTTTGAGCACCGGGCTTTTTCTGCTGAAGCGTTTTTCCTTGCCCCCTCATTGACAAATATACTCGTAGTTGCCTACATTGCACACGAATAAAAAAATTGTTGATGGGGTAACAATATTCGAAAAGCATCATACTATTGTTGGTTAAATGTTTGTGGCACAACAATACTATGATCATCACAACAATAGTACGGTTCACCACAACCATACTATGATACCTACAACAATATTATGGTACTCACAACAATAGAATTAATCACTTACAGCCATACTATGATCCCCACAACCATATTGTTATTCACACTCAACCATACTATGATTCCCAAATTTAAATTAGGTAAAAAATCAAATTAAACTCTTAATAATAGAAGTGATTTATTTACCAGTAGAAAAAAACCATTTATTAAAAATATTGTATTTTAGTTAAACTAATCCAAAGTAGATTGCTTTAAAAAAATTTAATTTACATATAAAAAGTACGATTATTGCGTAAGATTCGTCACAAAAACATTGATAAATTAAAAAAATACGAATTTGCCGGTATGATTGCCGTGATCATATTAGTGTTATCATTAAAACCCAAAAAAAACAATACTTTTGTCTCACCAACCATATGATTTGTTGCTACAACCATATTTTTATTTTTAAATTTGACAATAATACTATTGTTACATTTCAACAATATTAATATTGCTGCAATCATATTATTGCCCAAATAAAATTCAAAAAACAATACTATGGTTGCGACGACCATACTTTTATTGCAGAGAACATACTATTGTTGCCGTGACCATATAGTAACCATACCTTTTCTGTGCATGCATGTGGTACAAAAACGTTTGTGCGACTATATTTGCGATAGCAGGCGCAACGGACGCATCAAATTTAACGCTTTTAGCTTGCTTAAAGATATGCTTCCAGAACAGAAGTCGCTAATCAATTCCTTTGCTAAAGCTGTCCGAAAATCAATCGAAGTCACGTTTTGGCCAACATAAGTTTGCTGTATACGAGTTCACGTGGCTATAATGAACGCATATTGCGAAGAGATCAAGGAACAATCGAATATAAAACCGCCAGTTGCTTTTGCGATCATACTCATACTCGCAAAAGCAACTGGCGGTTTTATATTTGATTGTTCCTTGATCTCTTCAAAATATGCGTCCATTATAGCCACGTGATATACCTGTCGGATGTAAAATTACTTACATCCTCACGCTTCATATTTTTATCGGCGGAAACTGCTTTGGCATGTGTTTTCTATTGCTACGATGATGTTCATGATGTCATTTTGCTGTAGAATGTCCAGCAAATTAAAGCTATTAAAGAAGTTGTCGAAGTAGACTTCAACTCCTGATGTGCAAAACCACAGATTCACAGAAGACCGTAATCCACTGACGTTTTTCATCGGCAATTGTGACAGCGCATAGAGAAAGGGACCTAAGGGTAAAAAAAACAATTTTCATTTTTTTCTTTTTTTGATGTGGACAACATCTGAGCATCGAATGAGACCCATGCCACAAAAGTGTTCCCTCCCAGAGATATGCGCGTTTTATGAAAGTGAAGTCGACGATTCTAAGCGCAAATAGAAAGGGACCTAATCTTTAAAATAGCTCTCCTGAACAAAACTGGTTTTAACCTTAGGTCCATTTCTATTTTTATACATAAGTACATACATATGTCCCTGTTACACAGGTATCCGGTGTACGACTCACACAAGTACCAAAGTTTAACCCTATGTCACGGGCTTGTTGTTGTTTACTGCTTAGCTTTGTTTTTATGGTTTATGAATTTTCGGAATTTGTATCCACGGTCGTTGACATCAGCCTGATCATTGTCGCAAAGGTGCAGATTAGATTTAATTTCCTCAAAAAATATTTAGATTTTTTAGTTGCGTTTTTTTTCGTTTTAACCCACAGACAAACAAAATTAAGTAAATGTAGGAAAGTTAAAACTTACACAAACTTCCCCCATATATTTTTTGAAAGGTGAGATGTGCCCTCGAAATATACCCGAGTCACAGTCAGATGTGCCCTATGCTCTCTCTACACAGCACCCCGCTGAAGTAAGCCGACATTTTGACTTAATTTAAGAGCCCCTAGCGGGAAATTGGGCCCAGATTGAAACATACCAGTTTCCACATTATTGTTCCCCCAACCCTCCGCTACAAATCAGTTTCAAACAAATTTACTCTATCTCTTACGTGAAAAATTATATGAGGCAAAAACCCCTGGGCCAGTAAGTTTGCCTCTGGTTGTCAAAGGGTTAACTGGATGTATTGTTGTTACGTTTTTGGAGAAAATGTACAGGTCATTGTCTTATTTTTAGTAAAAACATAAACAATTTGCACACAACATTTCGTGTGTATTTTTATATAATTTTCCGACTGCCACAAAGAAACAAGAAAAATTATCTCGTACTCAGCCAGAAAACACTTCTCTTTATTTTCCTTACAGATGCTTACAAACATGCCGTCGATGGAAAACCGCCGCCACTGCAACATTCGTCTACGAATGAAATCTTTTTGAGAGGTCTCCTACTCAGCAATCCGTCAACGCCGAACAAGGAACTCTTGGTGAGTAATTAAATTTGTATACGATAGAAAAACAAGACATTTGTGCTGGCCTTTACACGCGCTACGAAGTAGGGGAGCACTTGTGTAAACAAGTGTTATTGTACACAAGAGGAATTTCGTAGTGTGTATCAGTGGATAGCACCACCAAATTTCGAATGTCACTATCTCCCCCATATCAACTATATTACTATTGCTCTCTTTCTCTCTCTCCCTGTATCTTTGTCTCACTGGCACTCGAATTGACCCATATTTTTGAGTCGTTTGTGTTTTGGTATCCCCCACCTTCTCTTCCTTCCTTCTACACTAATTCGACTTTTGGTGGGCATTGCGTGTTTGTAGTGTTAACGTCGATTTTATTTCGCTTGTTTATGTGACATGTTTTTTACCTATTTTATTGTTTACGAATGAATTTAGAAAGAGAATTCTGTGAAATGCGAAACGTGATTGCGATCAAGTTCATAAATTGTCAGGGGAACAATTCGCAACGACGTTAGACTGCACAGATTTGCAAAAAAGGCAATTGAGATAAGCCCATCTGCATAAGAACGAATATGGGGAGGTAGATAAAAAAGCAAATAAACCTAAAGGCTTGTCCAACCACATGGACGACGTTACTTGTGACCACAAAATCAAAAAAGTTAGATGGAAGAGAAAAGCATTATTTATAGTGTCGTTTTATTTCTGACCGGAAATCTAAGCGATGTAGACTATTTTCAACTCCATATAAAGGGTAGTCCAACCATAGTGCACTATGTTAATTGTGAGTCACACCTTAACGTCAAATTCAAACTTTCTTTGCTTTAGTATTTGAAAAATTCAACCATGGAGAGGTTTTCGTTTACGAAAAATGGGCGTTCAAATCAAAATGCTTTTCGTGCACTTCTTTTTGGTCAGCATAATCGACCAAATGTGTCCACAGAAGATTCGTTAACAAGCAGAATTGCCGCATTTGGGCAAATGGGCATCCACGAGTGATTGTTGAGTTGCGGATGCATCCGTATCAAAAGCGAAGTCGGCCGGCCAAGCAGTTACTGTAAATGGTGTTCGCTATCGCGAGACAATAGTGGACTTCTTGTAACCAGATTTTGAGGATAAGAACCTGGACGATATGTGGTTCCTCCAGGATAGTGTCACTTGCCACACAGCCAACAAAACAGTAGGCCTGTTCTACAATTGTCCTAGATCCTTCCATCATGATAAAAAAAATTGTATTTTCGTGGGCAATTGTTTGAAGGAAACTTTAAAAGTAAGATTTACAACAGTAGTTCTCCTACGTTTGGTGAGAACCTGGTCTCAAAGAATTCCATTTTACTTTTAGCAATTGCTGCGAAGCTTTCTGATGAAGGCCATCACGGACCCGAAATCGCGATTAAAGCCGTTTGCAGCCACGAAAATCAATGTCACTTTGCCATTTTGTAAAAAATTTGCGATCTACTCGTATTAAAAAATTTTGATGTTAAGGGTCTCGAGCAGGTTAATCCCAATCCATTCTCTGAAACCTGATTTTTATATATAGGGTGATCGGTGGATCAGATGGATTAGCGGTATTTTTTCAGAACAAAAAAAATATAAAAATTCAAATCAAGTGTGAAATCTTAATTTGAATTTTGAAAGGACATTTCATGGCATTAATTTTTTTAAAATAATTACCTTCAAATGTTGGCAACTGTATTATAGAAATGAGCGTACGGTGAGAAACGGGAAGATGCACACTTTTGTCCAGTGATGAGACCCATTTCTGGCTCAACGGCAAAGTCAATAAGCAAAATTGTCGCATTTGGTCTGAAGAGCAACAGGTTCAAGAGGTGCCATAATACCCAGAAAAAACCACGGTTCGGTGCGGTTTATGGGCTGGTAGAATCATCGGTCCATATTTTTTGAAAAATGATAATGGCCAGAATGTAACCGTGAACGGCGTTCGCTATCGCGCCACGATATCGGACTTTTTTGTACCTGCAATTGAAGCCCGTAAACTTGAAGACATACAGCTGCTCATACAATGGATCTATTGAAAGGCCATTTCGAAGAGCAGCTAATTTTGGACAGGTGAGTTGGCCGCCTAGATCGAGTGATATCACAACTTTAGACATTTTTCTTTGGGATTACGTAAAGTCCAAAGACTATGCTGACAAACCAGTTACGATTTAGGGTTTGGAAGCCAACATTACGCGTTTCATTAAAGCCAAACCGGTCGAAATGCTCGAACGAGTTATCCAAAATTGAACCCTAAGAATGGAAACCCTGAGGCGTAGTTGCGGCCAACATTTGAAGGAAATTATATTCAAAAAATAAATGCCACAAAATGTCCTTTCAAATTACCAATAAAGATTCCACACTTGATTTGAATTTTTATATTTTTTTTGTTCTGAAAAAATACCTATAGATGAATCACCCTATATAACTAAGATCGTGCGTTTTCGATTAAGAAGCACGCCTCAACCATTTAATCAAATGGAATATTTTGAATATCAAATGGAATTTAAATTTCAAATGGAAAATTCTTAATTTCAATTGATTTTCTTATTTTTTGGAATTTTAATTGATTTAATATTAAATTAAAAAATCTGAATTTCAAATGGGTTTGTATAAATTTTAATTTCAGACTTTCGAGTTTCAAATAGTTTCTTTTGAATTATAACTGATGTTTTCTAAATTTCAAATGGAATTTTTGAATTACAATTTATATTTTCTGATTAGCCGTTAAAAAGGTGTGGTGTACCAAATAGAATATCACCGGATGGGATGCTCCAACATAATTATTAAATAAAATGTTTTTTTTTATTTTGTTTACATTTATTCGGTCTTTTATCATATTTATAACTTGGAACAGGTTTATTCTGGTTCGGGACCTTTGTAGTTTATTTTTCAAAATCAACGTACAAGTTGGTGAAATCTAGTGGCTAGATTGACTATACGGCTGTTTCTTAACCCGCCAAGGTTTTTCTTAGCAGTCTTTGACAACGATTACTTCAATTACAAATCAAATGACTTATACGGGAGTCTCATTTGAATTACTGAGAATTGCGCTTTATCTTCGAACTTGCATGGGTTTTCGTTTAAAACCACAGATGCAAAAGCACGCACATGTATTCAGAAATGCATTATACATTTATTTCACCAATTTTTACTTTAATTCTGGACGAGAAACAACAAAGGTAATCTGATATGTACCCTCGTCAACATGTTGATACTAACCTTTATCGCCAAAGCTTTCATATTATGTATGTGTATTGTCCAGCTTCTAATTTTGTAAATTTCTCCTGCAGTTCGACTTTTTCTTCTTCCATATTAAAGAAATCTCACAACTTACAAGAAATATACATGCTAATAAAAGTTGTTCGCATTCCGCTTAATAAGGACATAGTTAATTGGTATTTAATAATCATCATAATAATTACTCATAATAGACCTTATTCGCATTTCATAACCATGGAAAGGTGCTTTCATCAGCACTCGTAAGAAGACTTAAATTAATGAAATAAATACATAACATACGTTAATTAGATTAATGGAGAACACTATTTAGTCATACGCCTAGCACGTGTGGTTTGACAGCCTTAGCAAAGTTCCTCGAGCTATTAACTTCAATAGAGGAAAATTCTTCGTATAGAATTTTATTCATTTACGTAAAATGTTGTTCAAAACAGTGGGTGATTTTGGAAAAGTGAAAAGGATTTAATGACGTTGGTTTAACTTGAACTTTTGCCTTTAAATGTTTACCAATTGTGAAATAATCAGAGATTATTACCTGTTCGAGATCGCTTGCATCTATATTTATAAAAAGGCAAGTTTTTACAAAATGAAAATGTTACATACTATCGAGTCTGCCCAATGCATTCGCAATCTCGGATTAGTGACGACCTTTATCAAAAAGCTACTTGACTGCATTTAATGAATGGTAAACTGCACGCAAAAAAAAAAGTATGGTTGTGGTGACAATATTCGAAGAGGATAATACTTTTGTTGGGTTTATGGTTGTGGTACAACAATATTATGATCCTCACAACAATAGTATGAATACAACCATACTAGGACCCTCACAACTATAGTATGATTCACACATAACCATACTATAATTTATTTCAAAGTAGAAAAAAAAAGTTTAAAAAACGTAATCGTTTTTGTTAAAAATATTTCGGTTAAACAAAGCCAAAGCAGCTTGTTTAAAAAAAATAAATTTCGATAAAAAAAGTACTATTATTGCATTAGATCCTTACCAATAACATTTGTTCTAAAAAGCATATTTAAATAAAGAAAAATTACCATCATATAGTATGATTGTCGTAATCATATCATAGTTAACATAAAACGCAAAACACAATACTTTTGTCGCACCAACCATATTTATATTGTTACCATAACCATATTTCATTTTAAATTTGGCAATAATACTACTTAGTAGGGACATAAATACTGTTACAACATTGAACACACCCATTTCAATAGTAGAACTGAACATGCCCCGTTAATGTCATATGGGTTTTGAAAGCTAACCTCAATAGCGTCAGTCTGTAACGGGATTTTAAAATTGTTTCAACTCTCATCATGAAGTGGTCAGATAATGAGAACCGTATCGATGTAATAGCGCTTTTCAAGTGTGAAATGAAAAAAATGATATTATCAAAACGCTTCGGCCACCAGGGATTAGCCGCATATTCGTCTACCGATGCATAAAACTGTTTGAGGAGACTGGAGATGTAAAAGACCGCCACCGGTCGGGACGCCCACGCTCTATTCGAACACCGCATGTCATCAAAGCAGTTAAATCAAGAATTAACAGAAATCCGCTCCGAAAACAGAAAATCATGGCCGTGAGATGAATATCACGCAAAAGTCCATGAGTCGAATCATTAAAAAAGACTTGGGGCTTTCAAACGACGTCGACGCCGGCTTTAAAAAAATTGGATTGAAAAATGCAAACGTCTTTTGGTGAAGCACGCTGATAACCTGCAACGAAAAATTTGGTCACCGATGAAAAAATTTTTACCGTTCAGGAAAAAGTTAACAAGCAAAATGATAGAATGTATGCGCGGTCATTTAAGGAAGCATGTGAACTGATCCCAAGGGTGGAAAGGGTCATCACCCAGTTTCAGTCATGGTTTGGTGGGGTGTTTCTTACGATGGGGACACTGCGAACAAGGTGTCAAAGCATCGGCCAAAGTTTACCAAGAAATCGTTTTGGAAGCTGTTGTGAAGCCTCTTAACAATTCCCTGTTCCAAAACCAGCCATGGACCTTCCAGCAGGATTCTGCGCCGGACTAAAATGGCTAAAACGTCCCAGACAATTTGCCAGCGTTCATTTCCTCTGAAGAATGGCCCTCAGGCAGTCCAGATTTGAACCCATTGGATTACAAATTGTGGACGGTTTTAGAGGACAAGGTTTGTCACAAATGATACCCCAACATTGGATCTCTTAAGAGTGCTTTGGTTCGAGCTGTGGCCAATTTTCCAATGGACGAGGTTCGTGCAGCTATTGACGATTGGCCAGTGCGACTTAAGGCGTGTGTTAAGGCAAAAGGCGGACATTTCGAATAGGTAGATTCTTTTTGGATACAATATACATCAATAAATATATTAAAAATATTTGGTCCAAAAACATTCAGTACTTTTTATTTTACAGCAATGCATTCGCAATTTCGGATTAGAGACGACCTTCATCAAAAAGCTACTTGACTGCAATTAATGAATGATAAACTGATCTTTTTAAGACAAGTTTCTGCTTAAACGAAGGAGAAATACTTTTGTTAACCTCACTTTTTATGAATCTATTTCATTTTCATTTCTTTATTGACATGTAATTCGAAGCCCATTAGGTGCCTATTAAAGCCAAATTACAATATGCATCAAAATGTTAAATAGAACATCATAAACTACCAGAAAAAATTCAGTATGAAATAAAAAAATATAAATTAAAATAAGTCTAATTTTTCCTAATAAAAGAGAAAAAACCTGAGCATATAAGTGATAATGAAGAAACCAGGGAAAAACATATAAATAAAAGCATTACTCTGTACTTGAACGAAAATGTTCCATGGCAAAATGTTAAATAGTCGGGCTACTCTTACGAGATATGATCGATCCATAAGCGGTGTTACCTTTGGAATAATTAAGTGTCTGTTGCGAATTGAGTGACTGAAGACAAATAAATTTGCTAGGAACAACGGAGATTGAATTTTGTACATCTTGTAAAAAAGTATAGCAACGAAGGGGCACAAATTCCACAAAGGAACAGCCTAAAAAGTCATTCACAAATGGCGATATGTGAGCATACGGTTTAACAGAATATAAATAGCACATAACTCTATGAAACACTGCCTTGATTATATTCATATTACTTTGAGTAGTTCCTGTATATACCTCTAGGCAGTACAAAATATTTGGCATAATAAAGCCATGAACCAGTTTTGTTTCCACCCAACGAGGTAAAACTAAATTGGTGTTGTATAGTTGACGAAGTTGCTGCTCAAAGCAACATTTGTTATCCAGCACTACTTATATTCCCAAACACTTAATATATTGAACTAGTTCTACTTATATAGACGTATTATTGCATTGCAAATCTAGGTTGATAGAAGATGATGATGAAAACAGTATTGCCTTTGTTTTAGAAGGATTAATACAAAGTATTAATATTTATTGGAGGACATCCATACGCTCAATAATTTAAAAACATAATTAGTGTGGCTAGTAGTAGTAGCAAAATAATAGCTGAACATCATCAGCAAATGAGTATGGTGTACATACGCAGAAAAAAGTATGGTTGGGATGACAATATTCAAAGAGAATCATGCTATTGTTAGGTATATGACTGTGACACAACAATATTATGATCCTCATAACAATATTTTGATTCACACATAACCATACTATGGGGATCATAGTATGATTCACACTCAACCATACTATGATCTCCACCAACATACTATGATCCTCACAATAGTATGATTCACCCTAAACCATACTATTAGCTTCACAACCATATTATGATCCTCACAACCATAGTATGTTTCTCATACAACCATAGTATGATCCTTACAACTATAGTATGATTCAAACGCAACCATTCTATGATCCACACAACCATAGTATGATTTATACTCAACCATAATATTATCTCCACAACCATATTATGATCCTCACAACCATAGTATGCTTCTCATATGATCCCCACATTATTATTATTATTTAAAAATAGAGATTTTTATCAAGCAAGTTATATCAAATTGCATTACAATAAGTTAATAGCCAGAATTGAGGCCATGTTTTTATTGAACATTTTATTCAAGAAACAAAAATATATATTCCAACGGCAGTCGAAAATACTTTTAGTTCCTAGCAGGGGTAAATGCTACTTCACTATCCGTAGACCCCAAGAAAAAATGTGATTAAACCACGATCAATGGCTTATACTTAAGTGCAGGCAGATTTTAAATAAACGAGAACTAGTCGGTATTACAGTATTTCAAGGAACATAGTAAACACAATAAAAATCCCTCGAACTACCTTCCGATTGTTCTTCTTTTTTTAACTGGACAACAACCATTCATTGCATCGTGTGTATGTGCTTTTTTGTACATCATCCCAACAAACCAGTCCCTAAGCGTAATATAACTAAATTGGAGAATACACTTACTACTAACAAATTTCTAGAACTTTTCTTAAACATACATCATTTGAACCCATAGATTTCGTAACAAAGAAAAATAAACACAAAGTCGTCAACTATACGCTGCTTGCTTCACACAAGAAACAAAAAAACCCAAAGTCGCTGCGACGTATATGATGTGCCGTAATTTGTACACGTGCATTTTGTTTTCTTTGTTAAAGTTCTCAGTTGTTTTGTTCATGTTGAATTGTAAAGTTGGAGTAACAAAAAAGTGAAAATTAAAGAGAAGTAAAAAAGTGAATAAATTAAAGAGAAGTAAAAAAGTGAAGAAATAAAGTTTGTAAAAGTAAAATAAAATATATAGAACTATAAAAAAATGTCTTACAAAGCTGACATTTCCAAGCCTGTTTAAAGCTTATATTTCTAAGCTTGTTCAAAGCTTACATTTGTAAGCTTGTTCAAAGCTTACATTTCTAAGCTTATTGTATATTATAGACTAGCAAGCTTATAACAGGGTTCAATTTTGTTTATTATATAATTGTTACCAAGCGTATTACTATAGTTTTCACTAACGTTTTCTAAGCTTAAGGCTTATGATAGTAAGTTTGTTACAAGTTATTTCTAAATGGTTTTGGTTTGTTGGGATAAAAACATATGCACACACATACATGTACATATGCTCTAAAAAAACCTGTCTTGTTATGTTCATAGTCGCAACCATACTGTATGATTGCCGTAATCATAATATTGTTAACGTAAATTTTAAACAGCAATACTTTTGTTGCGCCAACGATGTTTATATGGTTGCTACAACCATATTTTCATTTCTAAATTTGGTTATAATACTATTGTTACATTTAAACAATAGTAATATTGTCGCAATCATACTGTTGTCAAAATGAAATTCAAAAAACAATACTATGGTTGCGACGAACATGCTTTTATTGTAGCTAACATATTATTGTTGCGGTGACCATAGTGAAACCATATATTTTCTCTGCGTACACCAAACGCCAAGAATTTTAAAAATGTCATTAATAAAGAGCACAAACAAAATTGGACCAAGAACTGAGCGCTGAGGGACCCCACTCCTAACAGACAAAACAGACGATGAGACTCCATTGACACGAACAAACTGCTTTTCACCACATAAATAAGATAGCATTAAAACTACAGGCACTTTTCCCAAGTTCGTAATCTTTAGGCAATTTGTTTATCAAAATTCCATACTCAACCCTATCGAAGACATTTTCTAAATCCAAAGACAAAACCATACACATTTTTTGGTCATGAGTATTCTTCCTTATTGAGTCAGAAAGGCCAATTAATAGAGCAGAGGTACTCCTGTAGTTCCGGAAACCACCACGATTTACCCTCAATGGTCTAACAACTGCCGCTTAAGAATATTTTCCACAATTTTTGACAGGATAGGAAGCCAAGAAATAGGTCTTAAGTTAACCGGAAAATTCGAGCTTGACTTCTTTTGAATTGGTGTCACTTTGGCTACTTTGCAATCATTAGGAATGCAGGTCATTTTTATAGTGTTCACTAAATGAAGAAGGTGATTTGATATAAACGCAAATACTGCGTTAAGAAATTTAAGAGATATCTCATCACAACCAGAGTCGTTAGACTTGGCTGACTTAAAGCCTGTAACAAGTCATTAGGGGAGACGTTGTAAAAAGAAAACCCATCATCACCAATAATAAGGTTAATAAAACTGACTAAACTAATAATTAACTTTTGGCAAAGCTAATTATAAACTTTCGCAGCGGTTGGCGCAATTTTAAAGGAGCTTATGTTGCAAAGGACTATACTCGTATACCGATGGCTTTTAATATGAAATCTCTGTAGGACTTGCCTTCTTATTTTGAAAAAAAAACGTTTCTTATATTTAAACATCGATGCAAGGAGTCTTGAGCCGATTATAATCCCCGAAATATACGAACGAGTTGAAAGTTTACCTTATGCATTATGTTTCATTATCCCTCACTTTTTTAAAATTTTGCATATAGGTATATTTTTCCGATTCAAGGGCGGGACATAAACAAATTAGTGGACAAATATTACCAACAACAACATATCTTTGGAGAAATACATCGTGCGCAGTTTTCTATAAGTAATTTAACCGCCTGTTTTGATACGCCTCGTTCGTTTCGTTCAAACAACAACCGAAAATTCATTTTCGTACATTTGGGTTGGTGTAACAGGAATTAAATTGAAAAAATAAAAATACTGACAATTTTTGTAAAGTAATTTTGAATGTGTTGACCAGAGTTGCCAATCAAACTCTATCCCGCTAGATTTATCTACGTCTAAACTGGTTTAGCGGGATAATTTCAAATTTTCGAAGCTTTTTTGAGAAATTATTTTGCTTTTTTCTGGCTTTTTTACCAAAATATTATATGAATACATTTTTTAGTTTACCCGATTTAACAAATAAAGCGTTATGCCAACAGATGTGGAAAGTGCATATTATACTTATATATAAGAATACACAGGGATGGATTCCCGCTATGGACTACAACTTCCAAAAATAAGCTCTAAAGGATTTTCGAAACACACATTCCAAAATCTCCCACAGTGACAGTGGGTGGGTGGTGTGCATACTCCACGATGATGAATGGAGTACATAAAGAAATGTTATTCAATGGTTATATCACAGCCATGTGGTTTTCGTCAAAATTGCAGACATTCATTCATTTAACCCGAAAGAGGGGGAGAGAGCGAGCTAGAACCACAATTCTACTCACGCAAATCCCAATTGACGTATGCCTGGTGACGTGACCTCAGATACTTTTCCGAAAAGGAATAATTTTGAATCTGTTTTTTCTTTGCGTTTTGCAGTGAAAGTAATTTGGAGAACCTTTTACATGTTTAAGCATAAATTAACACAAATAGATTGTTGCGATAAGATACTGGCCGGACTGTGACATGCATATAATAAATTAGTATAAATTTATTGTATCCATAGGTCAACGCAATTTCCATATTCATTCAAATCGTGGAGGGTCTTGGGTGTCAGTAGGCAAAAAGTATTGGAGGGTAAAAGTGTTGAAAACCCATAAGTGAGCAGTGAGAAAGGTAAGACTTTAAATAAGTTAGGACTGGATACAAAATTTGAAGCAATTCCTTAAACGATAAAGAATTATGTTGAAAAACAAATAAAATACTCTGTTTAAAGCCAAATTTCCTTATATAGAGTATTTTGCTCAGAGGTGAAGAACTTAAAATTGAGAAGAAAAAATTGAAACTTAATATTTCAGAACTGAAAAATGACTTTATAAAAATGAAAATGTGCTTTCCATGCATTTCGGCCATATGAGCCCACGTCTGACATCTCTGCGAATGAAATTATCCTTTGTGAACTATAAAATGGACGAATTGCTCGTTGAGAAAAAGTCGATAGGAAATCGATTTATCAATCAATTTAGTTGTACCAAAAAACTTTATGTTGGGTGGTTAGATTAAAAAGAAAGGTCGAGAAGGGAAGGACCTATTGAAATTAATGTTGAATATAAATAAATACACACAGAAAACAGTTTTATTTCCACAAGCAATTCTTTTGCCAAGCGAATGTTGGTGGTTGCACGAACTCTCCATGAATTCCATCGCTACAACCGATTTTTGATTTGGTACACGCAATTCTCAGAAGTGGGAACTAACAGTATTGGTTGAAGAGACAAAGTATCGGTAACCCTAACTAATAAGGATAATTAAAAGAACTGAATGAATACGAAGTGTTTATTCATTTATTTGGATTATAAGCAGGTTTTTTTAGAACTTAGTTTTTACTTTCGAATCTAACAAGGTTTGTATAGACAAGTGGAATAAGTAAAAGTGGGTCAAAAAATTTAATTTTGGTTTTAAAGAGTTAAAAATTTAAAGATAAAGATGGTTATAATATATATTTAAAAATAAAAAGAGGACATTCTGAAAAATATTTATTTATAAAATTTTTCTAAAAACATTTTTTTTTTTGGAAAAAGGGCCTGTTTATTTTTTTATTTTAGACGATCTATACCAAAATGATAATAGTGATAATTTAGTAGAACATTTTAACCTAAAAACGACCATTTTTAATAAAAATTTATACAATTTTATCAAACTAATGAAATTAAGAGAACAACATTTGTTCACTTTTTCGAAAAAATGACAAAAAGAACACTCCAATGTAAGAGACAGGATGTCAAAATTGTTTACGAAAATAAATACCATACGATTTCACTGAAGATATCTCCTCACGAAAATTCGGTAAAATGAAGGAATATATACTACTTTTTCACTTTTTAATAACTCGGACTACGAGGGCCGTCCTTTTCGTAATTCACTATACTCAGGTGATTAGTCCTTCATTTCTAGAGGAAATCATTCACCCCCCGAATAAATGCGAACTTTTCTTGCATAGTGTAATACGAGTATACTTAGTAGGAACATAAGTACTGTTACACACGTTTTATGCTGTAAAATAAAAAGTACTATATGTTTTTGGGCCAAATATTTTTTAATATATTTATTGAATCTACTTATTCGAAATGTCCGCCTTTTGCCTTTACACAAGCCTTAAGACGCACGGGCCAATCGTCAATAGCTGCATGAACCTCGTCCATTGGAAGATTGCCCACAGCTCGAACCTAAGCCCACAGCTCGAATCTTTTGTGACAAACCTTGTTCTCTAAAACCGTCCACAGTTTGTAATCCAATGGCTTCAAATATTGACTGCCTGAGTTTCATTCTTCAGAGGAAATGAACGCTGGCAAATTGTTTCGAAGCCAGGCCTGGGACGTTTTAGCCTTATGGGCCATGGCTGGTTTTGGAGCAGGGAATTGTTAAGAGGCTTCACAACAGCTTGCAAAACGGTTTCTTGGTAAACTTTGGCCGATGTTTTGACTCCTTGTTCGCAGAAATGCAGGTCAGTGACCCCATTTTTTCGTCGGTGAACAAAATTTTTCTGTGCAAGTTATCAGCGTGCTTCACCAAAAGAAGTTTGCATTTTTCAATTCTATTTTTTTCAAGCCACAGTCAATCAATGTCCGGTACGTCGTTTGAAAGCCCCAAGTCCCAAGTCTTTTTTAATGATTCGGCTCATGGACTTTTGCGTGATATTCTTCTCACGGGCCATGATTTTCTGTTTTCGGATTTCTGTGAATCCTTAATTTAACGGCTTTGAAGACATGCGGTGTAGGTAAAGCGTGGGCGGCCCGACGAACATGCGGCTAATCCCTAGTGGCCGGAGCGTTTTGAAAATATTGCTTTTTATCATTTCACACTTGAAAAGCGCTATTACAGCCATACGGTTCTCATTATCTGACCACTCGATGATGAAAGTTAAAACAATTTTAAAATCTCGTTACAGACAAACGCTATTAGGTTAGCTTTCAAAGCCCATATGACATTATACCCCGTTAAGTTCAGTTCTACTATTGAAATGGGTGTGTTCAATGTCCCTACTAAGTATAACAACAGCGAACTAAACGGATTTGGTTACTACAAAGAATTTAATTGTTGTCACTATTAATTAGTGGTATCAAAGTAACATGTTCTTCATAATAATTTGGTTGTCATAACTACTAGTTGTGACAGCAAATAGTTTAACTGAATTCGGTTGGTATAACTGCCTTATTGGCTGTCATTATCGTACTTTTATTGTAGCAAACATCTTACGTTAAGTCGAACAAAATAACCATCAATACCGTGGAATGTTGGTGATTGCAACAGGAAGAATTTTTACCCAACCGAATATTTGTGGTCCGGACCGATTTCCAACTGATTTTCACTCTGTGTTTAGACATTCTAAATGGGGCTTAAAGAAATTTGAAAACATTAGTTACCGTGTTTATTGTAATTCACCACATCAAAAAGTTATTTGACAGTTCTCTCTTCTCATTTTCATTCCCTACAAATCCTTTTCTTCTGCTTTGAAATTTTGAAAAGCTAGAAATGTTTTTCATTCATGTTTTGTTTAACTAAATAACTTACTTAGGATGGTTTCACAACCTTTTGTTGTTCTGGGCATGCTCAATAAAGGATTTACAAGCACTTCGGTCTTGGGCGTGCTTCCTCCAGTTTGTTATCCAAAGGATCTTGGCATTATCCTCTACTTCGTCGCTCTACCGGATCGCTTTCTGTGATAATTATCGTCTTAACGCAGTTCTGGCTGGAGAGTTTGTTTCCATTCTACAAACGTGTCCCAGCTAGTGCAATCGTTGCAGTTTGATGCGCTTAACTACATTCATGTCGGGGTACATCTCATACAGCTTTCGGTTCGTCTGACGCATATATTCCCCGTTCTCGCAGCTGGGCCGTAGATTTTACGAAGGATTTTTCTATCAAAGACTGCAAATACACTTTCGCTTTAGAAAGCACCCATGTTTCGGCGCCATAAAGAAGTACAGGTAGTATCAATGTATTGTAAAGTGTTATCTTTCGAGAGAGAGGGATCTGTTCTTAAGCTGTTTACCGAGCCCAAAATAACACGTATTATTTCAGTGCTGACATCGTTCTTTTGGCGGATCCGGGATATACAAATTATTTTTTTTTGTATTGAAAATTCAATTTGATTTTATATGACTTATTGTGTTTAAAGATAATAAACCGTAAATGACCTCCATACTAATCCCCGCACATGTGACACCTGATCAGAAAATTATTCATTGCGGCCTGCAGGGTTAAAGTTAAGATCGCTTCAATTATTGCTTCCATTATTAAAAGACCAAGTTAAGCCTTTCCAATCAAAGCAAAAATTTGTAAAAATAACCAGTACTATTTTTTACATCCACCCATAGCTGACATATGGTGGACATTGTCTAATAACGATATCAAAGTACCGAAAGCTTAAAAAGAAATTAATAAATAATATGTGCTGATATTTTATTTTTTTATATATTTTTCCTAAAGCTTTCTTTAGTTCGATGGCTACTAAAGAAATATAATGCAAACTATTTAGTTTTGAGGGAGAGTTAAGCACCATTTAGGAAAGAGTTCGAAATGAACCCTAAGAGAGACTTATATTAGAATTTTATGGGAACTTTATTTGTAGAATATTTTGACACTTGTAAGAATCACAAGGTTTCCGATTCATCATAAGAATGCACAAAAGGTGGAAATATTGAGTTAAGTAAACATTTAAAACGCCTATACACGTATATTGGTTTTCTTACCCTCTCAAGTAGATTTGTAGGTTCTAGTTTTTATGTGCCACAATGTAACACTTAGTAGGGACATAAATACTGTAACACACGTTTTATGCTGTAAAATAAAAAGTACTGAATGTTTTTGGACCAAATATTTTTTAATATATTAATTAATATTGTATCCAAAAAGAATCTACTTATTCGAAATATCCGCCTTTTGCCTTTACACACGCCTTAAGTCGCACGGGCCAATCGTCAATAGCTGCACGAACCTCGTCCATTGGAAAATTGGCCACAGCTCGAACCAAAGCAGTCTATATTGTATATTGTATCCAAAAAGAATCTACTTATTCGAAATATCCGCCTTTTGCCTTTACACACGCCTTAAGTCGCACGGGCCAATCGTCAATAGTTGCACGAACCTCGTCCATTGGAAAATTGGCCACAGCTCGAACCAAAGCAGTCTTAAGAGATCTAATGTTGGGGTATCTTTTGTGACAAACCTTGTCCTATCCGTTCACAATTTTTAATCCAATGGGTTCAAATCTGGACTGGCTGAGAGCCATTCTTCAGAGGAAATGAACGCTGGCAAATTGTTTCGAAGCCAGGCCTGGGACGTTTTAGCCTTATGGGCCAGCGCAGAATCCTGCTGGAAAGTCCATGGCTGGTTTTGGAACAGGGAATTGTTAAGCTTCACAACAGCTTCCAAACGGTTTCTTCGTCAACTTTGACCCATGTTTTGACTCCTTGTTTGCAGAAATGTAGGACCCCATTGTAAGAGACACCCCACCAAACCATGACTGAAGCTAGGTGATGACCCTTTTCCGCCCTTGGGATCAGTTCAGATGCTTCCTTAGATGACCGCGCATACACTCTATCATTTTGCTTGTTAAATTATACCTGAACGGTAAAAAAATTTTCATCGGTGAACAAAATTTTTCTGTGCAAGTTATGAGCGTGCTTCACCAAATGACGTTTGCATTTTTCAATCCTATTTTTTTAAAGCTGCAGTCAATAAATGCCCTAAGTCCCAAGTCTTTTTTAATGATTCGACTTAAGGACTTTTGAGTGATATTCATCTCACGGGCCATATGATTTTCTGTTTTAGGAGCGGATTTCTGTGAATTCTTGATTTAACGGCTTTGATGACATGCGGTGTTCAAACAGAGCGTGGAGGCCCGACCGGTGGAGGTCTTTTACATCTCCAGTCACCTCAAACAGTTTTATGCATCGGTAGACGAACATGCGGCTAATCCCTAGTGGTTTTGAAAATATCGCTTTTTTCATTTCACACTTGAAAAGCGCTATTACAGCAACTAAGACTATTGAGGTTAGCTTTCAAACCCCATATGACATTAACGGGGTATGTTCAGTTCTACTATTGAAATGGGTGTGTTGAAACAGTATTTATGTCCGTAATAAGTAGTATACACATCGTTTGTCAAGCCTACACCGTCCCAACGCTACTAAAGCTCCCAAAAAAATAAACAAGTGAACAATTCGTACGTTCGTCCAGGCTGAAGCTTTGTTATGAAATTCGTTGTAGTATTGCATTGCCAGTATTAGAGGATTTGGTTGTTGGTGGCGGGTACATGTTTGACAAAAAAATACAGCTTTGGGGCCCTATAAACCGTTGTCCTGTTCAGATTTTTGAATTTCATTGTTTTGGAGAAAACATATGTATATCCATTGTTGGGGGGGGGGGGGGTATAGGGAGCCCGTAGATTCGAAACTTAAATTAAGACAAATCTTAAAAGCTAAAGCATATAGAGATTAGTGGTGAAATTTCACTGTTTCTGAGTAATCACGTGTCGATGTTCTAAGTTACCTCGTTTTCGGCACTCTAGAGACCTTTGCGCAAGACCTCAGATATAGTCGAATCGTAGAATAATTGTTACCTTCGGATTCATGAGGAAATATTTTGCTGTTTTTTAATACTCATAGGCATATGTGAAGGAGGCCAAATTTTGGAACCCTATGGGAAAGTCCGAATGCGAATTGCATGCAGAGAAAAAATATGGTTACTATATGGTCACGGCAATAATACTATGGTTACGACGAACATATTTTTATTGCGGAGAACAAAGTATTATTGCCGTGACCATATATAGTGTTTTCTGAATTAAATTTTGACAATAGAATGATTGCCGCAATATTAATATTGTTGAAATGTAACAAAATTATTATTGCCAAATTAAAAAATTAAAATATGGATGTAGCAACAATATAAATATGGTTGCCGCGACAAAAGTATTGTTTTTTGGGATTTATTTTAACAATTTAATGATTACGACAATCATACTGTATGATTGTAATTGTTTTAAATTTGAATATGAGATTTAGAAAAATGTTATTAATATGAATCTTATGCAATAATATTACTTTTTATATGGAAATTAAAATGTTTCAAACAAACTGCTTTGGCTTTGTTTAACTGAAATGTTTTTAATAAAAACTCTTACGTTTTTTAAACTGATTTCTTCTGTTAATAAATCAATTCTATTAAATCGAATTTAATGTATTTTAAAAAAAAAATAAAATTCAAATCTATTGTTGACAACTTAAGCCAATTCTAATTAATAATTTTGGGGATCATGGTATAATTATTTGTGATCATACTATGGTTGTAGAGATCATACTATGGTTGTGAGGATCATACTATGGTTGTGAGGATCATACTATGGTTGTGAAGATCATAGTATGGTTAAGTGTGAATCATACTTTTGTTGTAAGGATCATAGTGTGGTTAAGTGTATCATACTTTTTTTGTAAGGATCATAGTATGGTTGTAAGGAACATAGTATGGCTGTGAGGATCATAGTATGATTGTATTTGCATCATACTATTGTTGTGAGGATTTTTCTATTGTTGTACCACAACCATATACCCAACAACAGTATGATGCTCTTCGAATATTGTTATCCCAACCATACTTTTTTCTACGTGTGGCTTTGATCTAGGGTTATATTTGGATTTGTGAGAAAAATGCACTGATTCTGGGTACCCGAACATTACGCGGCGGCTTGCTCCCCAGGCCATATTACAAGATTAATGACATATTCAGATTCCTTATATAATTCCACAAATTCCATGCTCGAAAGGACTAATTTTATGACGAAATTTTATTTTTTAAGCCCTCCGCCGAAGAATGTATGGTATACTGAAATGTTCATTCTGTTTTCAATACCACAAAATATGGATCGGGACACTATAAAGTATAGATATTATTGGTCGTGAAATTCTTTAAAATATCAAGCTAGTGTCTGTATAAGGCGCAAAAGCGATTAAACGAATCAGCCAAGGATTCTGAAACAGGGCATAGTTGCTGGACTTTTTGCCTCATGAATCCCAAACAACGTTCCGCGCGGCCAAAAAGAGCTTTCAATAGTCAAAATGGTCATACTTATAAGAGACATAAGCCACAAAGGCCCAAAAAACGAACAGTTTTTGCGCTTCGGTAACGTAGGGATGGGGAATGGTATATAAAGTTCGGCTAGTGTTTTCTTGTGGCCCTGAATTTCGACATACTTAATGTCTCCAATATTACATAAATTTTTTATACAAGATCTTGAAAATATGTCGTCCACATTATTACCGATTGCTCGAAACAATTATTTCAAAAATATAAAAAGATTTATTCTAGAAAAATTATTAGAGGTAAATCAAATCATCAAGGCTTTTTCTTATATAAGGTGATTACTTCTGATCCAATAAATTTACTGAATGTACTGAAATTTTTAGTCCAACATCAAGATTCAATTTCCTTTGTTGTGTGAAATCAGTTCCTTCATATGAGAAACTCTGCTGAAAATCTTCCGGATAAGTTCTTGGTTACATGTAGCCGAAATACATGTTTGGGACCTTCAGCAAAAAATGTCAATAACATTTTTTTGAGGGATTTCTGATTTGCAAGGTTTTGCATTTATTTCAGTACTGCAAACGGTTATTCTTTAACACTTTGCGAAACGTTGTATTTTATACGAGAGTTGCTAGATATATTTCTGACCTTGGCAACACTAAGTGTTGCCTGGCGCCATTTGACATTTCCATTGGAAAGTTTGACATTTTTTAGCATAAACGCACTCAGAACGTTTTGACGTACGACCATCATTTGTGATGTATACAGTGTCTTGAAAAAATCAATTTGGCAAACAAATGGAATTATCTCGTGAACATTTTCGTGCTATCATTCTTCACAAATTTCGACGTGGATTATCACGACAAGAGTGCACCGATAAACTTAAATCTTTGTATGGCGATGAAGCTCCATCATATAGCACTCTGAAAAACTAGTTTACTGAATTCAATCGTGGCCGACGGTCGCTTAAAGACGAAGGTCGTCCAAAAACGTTGTGCCAGGGAACATTGATGCCGTAAGTGAATTGATAATGCAAGATCGTCATGTGAGATAGAGGCATCCTTGGGCATTTCTTCCACCAGCATACATTCGATATTGCATGAACACCTGGCCGTAAAAAGATTGTTCTCGTTGGATCCCGCACAATTCGACAATCGCTCAAAAGGCTCGTGTAGATTGGTGCCAAGAAGTTTAAAAAAAATAGATCGAGGTGCTTTAAAAGACGTTTATAAGATTGTCACAGGTGACGAATCATGGATCTATGTGTATGTATTTATAAGATTGTCACAGGTGACGAATCATGGATCTATGCGTATGAACCCGAAAAAACAGCAATCGACCGTGTGGTTCTTCGAAGACGAGCCAAATCCAACGAAAGTTGTTCGTGGAAGAAGCACTTCGAAGCAAATGGTCACCTGTTTCATCGGCAAAACTGGTCATGTGGCGACTGTTCCGCTTGAGCAACGTAGGGCGGTAAATTCTGAGTGGTACACCACAAGTTGTTTACCTGAAGTCTTCGGAGTATTTCGAAAAACGAACAAGAGAAGACGAATCATTATGCACCATGACAAAGCGGGCTCTCACACATTGGCTCACACCAGCGTCTTTTTGACCGGCCAAAACGTCGAATTGATGGGTCATCCACCGTACAGCCCTGACTTGGCACCCAATGACTTCTTTTTATTCCCGCACATCAGGAAAAACATGCGTGGTCAACGATTTTCGTCGCCAGAAGATGCTCTTGAAGCGTTCAAAAATCAAGTTTTGGAGGTGTCTCAATCGGAGTGGAAAAAGTGCTTCGACAATTGATTTGAGCGCATGCAAATGTGTATAAATCATGCTGGAGAATAATTTGAAAAACAAAAAAAAAAATATTTTTGATGATAAATATTCGCATTTTTATTATAAGGCCACATATTTATAGCAGCCCTCGTATGTTTTTATTCAATGTGTATTTTAAGATTGAACAATTAAACTATATGGTGATCCATCTAGAGGTATATTTTCAGAACAAAAAAATATAAAAATTCAAATCATGTGTGGAATCTTTATTGGTAATTTGAAAGGACGTTTTATGGCATTTATTTTTTGAATATAATTTCTTTTAAATGTTGGCCGTATCTACGCCTCAGGGTTTTCTGTTTTGAGGGTCCACTTTTGGATGACTCGTTCGAGCATTTCGGCCGGTATGGCTTTAATGACACGCGTAAAGCTGGCTGAAAAATGTCTAAAGCTGTGATATCCTCCAACTTACGTGTCCAATACGTGAAATCAGCTGCTTTTCGAAATGACCTCTCAATATATCCATTGTTTGAGCAGCAGTATGGCAAGTGACACCGTCCTGTTGAAACCAAGTGTCGTCAAGATTACGGGCTTTAATTTCAGGTATCATAAAGATCGATATCATGGCGCGATAGCGAGCACCATTCACGGTTACTTTCCGGCCATCATCATTTTTGAAAAAATATGCACCAGCTTATAAACCGCACCTGGGTATATAAGTAATGGCACCTCTTCAACCTCTTCTTGTTGCTCTTCAGACCAAATGCGGCAATTTTGTTTATAGGCTTTGCCGTTGAGTCAGAAATGGGCCTCATCACTAAACAAAATTTTGGTCGAAAACAGCAGATCTTCCCGTTTCTCAACGAACGCTTATTTCAATAATACAGTTGCCAACATTTGAAGGTAATTATTTTCAAAAAATAAATGACATAAAATGTCCACACTTGATTTGATTTATTATATTATTTTTTGTTCTAAAAAATACCTCTAGATGGATCACCATATACAAACAGCTCTACTAGTTATTGTATCACCAAGGTTGTTACAGATGTTTCAATAGTAGCTGAAATACCTACAGAACAGAGCTCCAACCAGAAGTACATAAAAAGCTATGTAAACTTGAACGGTTCACGTTGAACCCCGATCGACATAAATATAAGTAAACATAAACAAATCATTCTATCATATACGGCACACATATGTAATTGCTCAACCGAAAAATGAAAATCAATTAACACAGTTTTTAGTTTTCATTGATTTAGTTTCAAGATTGCATCGATACATTGGTAACTTACATCGTTTAACTTCGTCTTCTATGTCTGCCACTCCAAAGAAAAGCTCACACACTTTGAGTGATGTGGTTCGTTACATGAAAGCTTTTATTACAGTTGTATGCAGAGCTGCCAGTTTAGGAGACTTTTCAATAATTTCGGGATTTGTTTTTAATTGGGGATCATATTTACATATGTACTCGTATATGTTGGAATCTGCTACAAAACCTCGAAGGCAATAACTTTAAATCTCTATCAAAAATCCTAAAAGTGATTTATTTGTTAGTGGCGTGAAAACCTCAAGTCCAATAAATGTTCCCTTTAAGGTACTAAATGTACTTCTGAATGTATACACTTTTACAAGTAAATGTTCAATGTGTCACCAGTATTTTTAGACAAAACATGGCTTTACTTAGAGTTGAAGGCGGAGACATACTTAACATGGATGGGAGCCAATCGTCCTTATGGTCCAAATAACTTTCCCTGTGGTTCTAACAAACATTCACTAATAAAGTCTCTTAAATTTAAAGTTAAAGGGTGGTTCAACTAAAACGCACGATGTTTATAATAAATAAAACAAAAAGTTTTCAGAGACTTATCTAAATATTTCTTATTTTGATAGAAGGATGTCAATTATGTGTGAAACCAAATATTGGCTAAAGCTCGTCACATCTTCGGCGGCATTCCTCTGTCCGATGGTCCATATTTTCATTGACTCTGAGACATAGTGGAGGTTCAATATAGTTATTGTGCCAAATTATCTCATCCTTTAGCTCTTGAATTGTTCTTGGCTTATAGACGTACACTTTTTCTTTTAAGTATCCCCGAAGAAAGAAGTCAAAAGGTGTCCCATTACATCGCTATGACGTGAGATAACACGGCCGTTGAATTTCTTGTGCATAAGAGCCATTTTTTTGTTGGCGGTGTGGCAAGTGGTACCATTCTGTTGGAACCACATATCGTCCACGTCCATATCCTCAATTTCTGGCCCCAAGAAGTTTGATATCATCACGAGATTGCAAACACCATTATCGGTAACTGATTGGCAGACCTTATTTTTGAAGAAGTACGGCCCAATGACGCCGCTAGCTCATAAACCGTCGCTATGGATACATCGACTTTTAAACAATCATTCGCGGACTTTGCTGACCAAAAAAGCACGAAATGCATTTTTATTTGAACGCCAATTTTCTTAATAGGCTTCAAAAATCTTATAGCGCTGCTCAACCGTGTACCTTTCCATGGTTGAGTTTGTCAAACACTAAAACAAAGAAATAAATGCCAAATTAAGTTTGGCAAACAATTTGACGTTAAAGTGTAACTCACAATAATCCTCGTGAGTATATATCCTTATCATCATGCGAAAATTGCATGCGATTATCATGCGAAATTTGCATGCGATTAAAAATCCTCCTAAAGTTGCGAATAACAGATTGAATAAAAGTTTTTGTCGAAATGAGGAACCCATCACGCCTGACATACTTAAGTTTTTGCGAAAAGATCGTGGGCCTGCCAGATAGTGGAAAACACTCACGTTTTACGTTGTAGTACGATGAGCTCTGACGAATGTGAATGACAAAGCCGAGAGTGTGCAACTCAGATGCGCCATCGATCACCTCACCTCAATGACTCATGACGCAAATTTTTCACAATCCATCGCCTTATTTGCTTTCATGGGTCATTGAGTCAACAATTGAAACCACACGACCATCCGCTTGGTTATCGCTTGTCAGAATGGGCTTCTTAGTATAGCCGCTTGAACAAGACAATGATTTTGCACGACAAAGCGCATTTTTCTAGGCGGAAACCGATAACGAGCATGTGATCGCCACGAAGCCAGTGCATTCTCAAGGAGTGATAGTATAGGCTAACGGTAAGCGCTACAAAGATGATTTTAATTATTTTTTTGCTTAAGATTACAGAAACGGTCCAGTTTATCATTGGTTTCCGCAAAATGACGCGCCTTGGCATACAGCCCACACCACAATCGATCTTTTGCACCCTAACTTTGATAATTGGGTTAGAATATTTAATACTTAAACATTTTTTTTTTGTTTTTTTACCAAATGGTGGATGGGAATATTAAATTTAATAGTACAACACCACGAAATATTGATCGAAGACCTCATAACGTATATATATATATATAGTCTTGATCGCCATAAAATTCTTCGACGATCTAGTGACAAAAACCGAATCAATGTGGCAAAAAAAGGCACCTACGGTCAAAATCATTTGTCAATATGAACATATGAGTATCCATTTGGTAAGCAAATATTGTTTTGAATCCAAATGTGGATTTATTTTTATGTTTGGCTGAGATTAAGGTCGGACTGCGAGGTCCAAAAAAGTATCACTTTAATAACGGAGTAGAGTATATAAAATTCTGTCTGGTCGTACTTATCATCGTTTTTACTTTGTTTTTAATTTAAATATATCTTAATTTTTAAGGTTTGGCTGAGATTGTGACAGCAGCGACTAAATATATAAATGTTTTTATTTTCCACCTTTAAAAGCTGCTCCCTACTGGAGCGTAATAAGATTTGATCGAACGATTAATTCATAAACAAGTTAAGGGTTTCCAATAGGGACATAAGAATTTCGTATCTTTATGTCAAAGCATCCTTAAACATTTTTAATGATCTTTCAGTGTCAAAACGTTCGTCGAAGTCAACATTTTCTTCATGGTAAAGTTCGCTTACGATCAACGTTTGAAAATCATTAAAAATTACAACCAAAATTCTGAGTTGGTAATCGCAACTTTAAAGGTGCTGACTCAAATTTTCCCGACAGGCTGTGTATGCTATAGTGGATAAATTTGGATCCATATTTTACTTTTGGATGTTTAGGCGCCAAACAGACGCCGTACCGCTTGAAGCGACGAAAATATCGCAGCCGTATCAAAATGAGCCAAATCAGTCGATTCCACGTCTTTCTCAGGAATTAGGCATCTCTCATCTCTCTCTCTCTCTGTGGCGTGTTTTGCGAAAAGATCTTGGCCTTCATCCTTAAAGGATCAAACTGACTCAAGAACTAAAGCCACTTGATCATTTGAAACGCCGAAAATTCTCCGATTGGGTTCTGGCAAAGTTGCACGAAAATCTAGAATTGCATCAAAAATCATCTTCAGTGATAAAGCTTATTTCTGGCCGAGTGGTTTTGTCAATAAACAAAATAGGCTTTATTGGATAGGAATCCACATGTGTTTCAAGATACACAATTGCATCCGCAAAAAATTACTGTGTGGTGTAGTTTTAATGTCGGAGGTGTGATTGGGCCGAAATCGAATTTCATTCTTAAAATGTAACATTTGCGCTACACCTGGAATAAATTTGAACGGTATATCTTTAATATTGCGGTTTATTAATTTATAATAATAAAATTGTTATGTCCTTCACGAAAAACCCCGTATTTGTTGGTGAAATGCTTTCGAAGTGAACCAAGTTTAAAACAATGAAGTTCTTAGCCGGGATTTGAACCTGGATTTCTTGCAAAATAGTCGTGCACGTTATTCATTACGCTACGCTGGGCACATATTTGAGCATATATTGGTATGTTTCTTTATTTATTTTGTGTGAAATGCTGATGGTAAAAAATCTTTAAAGTTAGGAAGCCGTATGTCGATGGCTTGTACGATATTTGAATACAAGTATCCAACTTAAAGCCTGGTACTAAGTTTTTTCATGTGAAAAATATAAAACGACCAAAAAAAATATATTTATTAGACTGTAAATTATATGCCATGGGGACCAAAAACGGTTCTTCAACTGTGTACAATGTACCAGACCAAATTTCACTGCAATTTTGACTTTACAGTTCTTTTTTATGAAGTTTGTCACATTTTTATATTTTATATTAAAAAAGAAATGAAAATTTTTTATTTAAGACTGACAAATTTGTATTATTTTTTTGGGTATTTGAGAATAACCACTCATAATTCGGGGATTCCATTCAAAAAACATAGTGGCAACACTGATGACTTATAGCTACGTACTTAACACACATCACATCTTTAAATTGTTTTGTTTCTTTCTTACATAAAGCTTTGGTAAAATACAAAACATCTTTTGTCATCATACTCGGTTGGCGGTACATAGGAAATTGTCTGAAACCGGTTTCGGTCTTGAAAAATATTAATAATCAAAAAAAACCAAAAACAAGTCTAGGCCAAAAGGTCTTTCGTGTACTTTTCATCACAATATTCAAATTGATTTGTATTATTTATACCTGTTTTGTGTTGGTATCTATTTGTAAGTAAAATGTATGCTTTTAAGCATAAGCGGGAATGCAGAGACTATGTCTGGTGAAAAGAAGGTGGAAAGTGTTTATGGGTTAGGGCAATTGCTCATGCCTGTAAATGAATGCAATCATTCAATAGTACGGTACGGTTGCATCTTATAACTCTTCCAAAATGTTTTCAACAAAATTATTTTTTTGCTTAACTTGATTTCTCTTTGCTCTATTTTTTATTTGTGTTACAATTAGAAAAATAATAAAAAATAATTTATTTTTTTGTGAAGAATTAAATTACGCCGTTTTTGTTATTATGCTATCGATTTATAAAACTTGTTCTGCTATAGGATATTTACTCAATTCTTCTGGCTATTCTCCAGATTTGTATTTTTTTGTAAATAAAAGGGCAAAACCATTAGCCCTTCACTATGTTTTTGTGAACCTGTATCTTAACCACAGACGTCCAAAAATCATTTGGTGTAAATTTGAACTATAGATGAGCATTGAGCTTGTCTACGAAATAAACTTATTATTAAATATTATAAACTAATATGTATTTGCTAACGTTTTCCATTAATTGCTTTGCAGATTTTCACTCAATTAGATAACACAGTACAACATTTTTCAGGTGATTGATTCGGGACTCAATTCTGATAATTGTTTGTGAAAGTAGCCCCAAAACGAAGAACTTCTGCATCATTCGTTTGGTCAAGGTACATTAAATAATAATTTAATAATTAGTTTGAAGTTAGTAAGTATCGTATAGGGGAATTTGTCACGTTTTAGGCTCTATTGTTTGTCATAACTCGAGAACCACTAGTCCGAATAAGCTGAAAGTAATTTACAAAAAATGGCAATTCCTTTAATCATACAATTCATACAACGTTTCGCTACATAAGCAACAGTTTCGCAGTTATAAAAAAATGTATGAAGAAAAAAAATATTTTTTGCCTAAAAAATTAAAGTTTTTATTTTTAAGTCATAAAAATACAAAACTCATAAAAAAATGTGTCAAGTCCTATTACTTTTACCTATGAACAAAATGAGACATAGATCATGACAATCGAACTACGCGTTTCGATTTTATGCACAATTAAGTGAAGGTATGAACTTCAAAAATTTGCTCGAGATATGCACAAAATTCTTTGAAAAAAACATTGATGACTTTTTTATGATTCTCAGAATTTAAAAAAAAGTGGTAGTCAAAGATATTGATGACGCCTATGACTGTTTGAAATCCATCTTTCCAAAACTCAGTGAAGCTAAAATTAGAAAAGGTACGTATCGTTGTCAGTATTTTAATATTGTCGTATCTAAATTTGTTCACTCAGAATTGAGTCCCGAAATCATGTGTTGTACTGTGTAATGATGCAAAATATTTTGTTTCGTTTTTTGCTGTGCACAGAAAAAATATTATCAAAGTTATGCTGATGAAAATTGTTCGAAAAAATAATTTGTATCGGGTGTAAAAAAAGTATTTATATTTTTTTCAAATTTCTGGCTGTATTGGAATGGGATTTTTTTTTTGTTTATTTGTTTTATTTCAAATTATTGTAGTACAATATTAACATTTAGAGACGCAGTGCATTAAGGCTTTATATTTTTAATAAATATTTATACAAGCATGTACATTTCAAAAAATAAAATAAAAATATAAAAATAAAGTGGAAAAAGGGTTTTTGAAATAAAACAATTGTAAACTTATTATGTATATTAGAAGTGTGTCCAGGTTTAGCAAAATATATTTCTTAAGTTCATGTTTAAAGGTTGACATTGTTAATATATCCTATAAATAAGACGGCAGCCTATTAAATTCAACTGGTCCTGCATAACTAATACGCTGTTTGGTCAACTCTAGCCGACATCTAGAAAAGTCAAGGTTATTCGCTTGTCTGGTATTTCTTGCAGTTCTGGCTATATTTCGATTAAATATCATAGTCTTAGAACCAATACCTCTGACGGACTTAAACATATAAATCAAAAGTTGGTGCTCATAGAGCTAGAATATTCGTAGCATTGTATCTGCACAGATCAATCGAGTGGTAACGCATAGGCAGATTAAATAGTATTTTTAAGGCCTTATTCTGTGCCACCTGCAGTGGTCATAATGAATTAATTGTTCCATAAATTATCGGTAGGTATGTTAAATGAGAATGAACCAGCGCGCTTGATATATCATCATTTTTATTTCAGAATTCAATTAATTTTTAAATTTGTACAGAGCTCCTATAGCTGATGAGATTTTAGCCTTGTGAGATTTTAGCCGTATGGTTTAAACTAATACCCAAATATTTCATGAATAATCAATTCACCATCATTTGCGCTAACGTAAAGTTTGAGATTTATTAGTTTCGTTTTGCCCGTATTTTGGACTAATTAGTTAATTCGAACAAATTCCGATAAAATTGCAGCGTCATAATCATTTTGCGTTAAAAGAACTTTCTCATGTGCATACTTGTATAGTAAGCATACATCAAACAAAAATAGCTTTCCATGGAAAACTACATTTTTTAAATCGTCTACATATAAGTATATCCTGAACACCAGAGGCCCCAAAACACTGTGCCTCCATGATTAGCAGGCAGCATTCCACTGCATGAATCTCCCACTTGAACATATTGCAACCTTTGAGATAGGCAAGCCTTGAATAATGCTAAGGATTCAATCGATACTCCAATATTGCTTAATTTCCTTATTGAAATATCGTCTATGCGCCTATGTTTACTTATGCGGTAGTCATGAACACTAGCCATCACACCACGGTTACCCACAATTCAGGGTTCGGTTTTGTGTGTATCTTTTCAAGTTATCTATCTTTAACAAAATTCGTCCTTCAGTCAGTCTACTGTCTATCTACGAGATTGTCAAACGTTCTCGAGCGTATGATCAACAAATTCGATAAATTGCTCATTCGCCAAGTCGGAAACGATCAAAAAACTCAAAAAAGTACTTTTACATAATTAATCTAGTTATGCAAATAATGTGGGAAATGGATGCAGATCAGCCTAGCCAAATCTAATATATCCTTTACCAAGGATTAAGTTACAATGAAAAATGTATGTTTTTGATAGATATGGGGTATGTCGTAGGTAAAAACCAAATTGTTGCTGTAAGAATATTACAAAAATTTTCAACGAAACATATTTCAAGGACCGAGCGCCAGTTTTGGTCGAATTTAAAATGCAATGATTCAATATAAAGTTTTCCTGAATTCGTTTACTCATGCAGTTTGTCATCTCCTACGGTTTATACTTAATAGGGGCATAAATACTGTTACAACTTTGAACACACCCATTTCAATAGTAGAACTGAACATATCCCGTTAATGTCATATTGGTTTTGAAAGCTAACCTCAATAGCGTAAATCTGTAAAAGGATTTTAAAATTGTTTCAACTTTCATCATGGAGTGGTCAGATAATGAGAACCGTATCGCTGTAATAGCGCTTTTCAAGCGTGAAATGAAGAAAGCGATATTTTTAAAACGCATGTTCGTCTACCGATGCATTAAACTGTTTTAGGAGACTGGAGATGTAAAAGACCGGCACCGTGTGCGTGTGCGGCCCACGCTCTGTTCGAACACCGCATGTCATCAAAGCCGTTAAATCAAGAATTCACAGAAATCCGCTCCGCAAAGTCGCAAAAGTCCATGAGTCGAATCATTAAAAAAGACTTGGGACTTGGGGCTTTCAAACGAAGTACCGGACATTTATTGACTGCAGCTTTAAAAAAAAAAATAGGATTGAAAAATTCAAACTTGTAAAGAAAAATTTTGTTCAGCGATGAAAAAATTTTTACCGTTCAGGAAAAATTTAACAAGCAAAATGATAGAGTGTATGCGCGGTCATCTAAGGAAGCATCTGAACTGATCCCAAGGGTGGAAAAGGGTCATCACCCAGCTTCAGTCATGGTTTGGTGGGGTGTCTCTTACGATGGGGTCACTGACCTGCATTTCTGCGAACAAGGAGTCAAAACATCGGCCAAAGTTTACCAAGAAATTGTTTTGGAAGCTGTTGTTCCCTCTTAACAATTCCCTGTTCCAAAACCAGCCATGGACTTTCCAGCAGGATTCTGCGCCGGCCTATAAGGCTAAAACGTCCCAGGCTTCGAAACAATTTGCCAGCGTTCATTTCCTCTGAAGAATGGCCCTCAGGCAGTCCAGATTTGAACCCATTGAATTACAAATTGTGGACGGTTTCAGAGGACAAGGTTTGTCACAAAAGATGCCCAACATTGGATCTCATAAGACTGCTTTGGTTCGAGCAGTGGCCAATTTTCCAATGGACGAGGATCGTGCAGCAATTGACGATTGGTCAGTGCGACTTAAGGCGTGTGTAAAGGCAAAAGGCGGACATTTCGAATAAGTAGATTCTTTTTGGATACAATATACATCAATAAATATATTAAAAAATATTTGGTCCAAAAACATTCAGTACTTTTTATTTTACAGCATTTAACGTGTGTAACAGTATTTATGTCCATACTAAGTAGATTTGGACCAAAAATTTCTATGACATTTTTGAAGCGAGCAACAGAAACATGGCGTTAGTGAACGCTATTAATAAGAAGATTGAAAAAAAAGGATCCTGGCTTAACCCAAAGTATCTTAATACATAAATTGGGTTAAGCTACCAAAACAATGTCGTCTCTCTAAAAATAAAAATAACTCTAAACTACACGTATACAATCTTAAAAAAAACCGTAACAAGCGATGTTTAGTGCGTTTGGGAAAATATCACTCCTATCAAAATACTCGTATAAGCAATTGGTACCATGTACATTTTTATTTTGACCCTTATAGGCGATGTGATTTTATAACAGGGACTACAAAATTGGCGTGTAAATACATTAAACCCATCATTTAAAATGATGCAACGAGCAATTGGTATTCGCCTGTGGCAGTTAATTTATAAGACACACTCGGTTTGAAATGCTTTAAAAAAATGCATAAACTGTTTTCCCTTAATGGAGTTAAGATTTGTCTTTTAAAATCACTGGTGGCGCTACTCAGACGTTCGCTTCTGTAGGGCCCTAGCAGGTCGCTCTTGACAACATAAAGTTGTGTCGGCGAACAGGCAAGATATTCGTCTCCTCATGTAGGTGGCAACCTGTCGCAGCTCTCAGGGCTGTATTCTGCCAAGTCTGAATGTTCCTCCACTGCGTCTCGCTCACATTATGTGTCCACATAGGGGCTTTTTAGTTCACAACTGATGGACCTATCGCTTAATATGAGGCAAGGGACTTAAGAACCGTGTAACTACTTATCAGCTTATCTCAGATAGCAGAGGCATGCGCTGTGATCCAAATCTACTTAGACTACCGAACGTGACTTAAAAAATTTCGGGATAATTGTATCAAGGACACTCATATTCCATAGCAGCCATGCCGCCGCAGTCTTTTGTCGAACATTGAGACAGATAATATCTAGCAGCGAAGGAACTTGCAAGATCAGCAAGGTTGATGTTCCGCCTATCGCAGATGCTATTGATTTTGAGGACCGACGCCAAAATCGAGAAGGCGTTAACATAAAAAAGGTAGAGGTTTAACAGTGCCGGAGGTATCACCCCTCCTGAAGAACCTTCTGTTTCACGGACTTTTTTATAGAGTCTGCCACTATACCGCTTGGTTATGGAGGGAAAAGCAGTTGTCGTGCTACTTTGCTTGCGGTATCCATGTTAGTGAGCGGCAACTAGACATTGTTCAGTACGTCTAGGGAGAAGGAGATCCTAAAGAGTATTCGCTACTGGCGAGAACTGAGAAACAAGCCTCTACGATTTTTCCCTTTTCGGGGATCCTACTAGAGTGACCAGGAGCAAGTTAAGGATATTTGTCAATTACTCAACGCCTGGTAAAACAAATTGCTTTAGCATCAGCGTAGAGATTTTGTCAGGGCGGAGCGCTTTGGACTACTTAGCGCCACGGATGACTTCTGTAACTTCGCCTGCGGTAAATTCTGGTGGTACCCCCACTCTTCGGGCATCACAAATACGGCGCGTAACTCTTCTTTTCGACTTATTACTCCCTAGTTACTCAATGAATGCGCTAACCTTTTCGAATAAGTCACAGAATATGACTACTGTCATTCTTTGCAGGTATACTTTGCAGGATACCGGAACTTAAGTTACATGGCATCCACTTATATTTGTTGAATTTTCTGTCAATCTCAATATTCCGTTTGCTGATACCCGGATCTGAAGGGTTCGCCAAAGGAATCGCTATCTCTGCTGAAAAATTAGGATGGGCTTCGTGGATTCGAACATTGGGAATTAAGCAAGCGGTTGCTGTGTTAATTATGTCTCGAAAATTCTTTCCAGAAAAGTACGGAATCCAAAGGTCTTGGAGTCCGATGGGCGGTCGTAAAGTGCCAGGCAAAAGGATGCTGATGTCTGGCGTGCTGTTATTGCCTTCATACATAGTGGTAGGTGCAAAACATAGTGCTATCTATTTGCTCAGCCAATCCTATAGCTCTCTGGTCGTTATATTTTTGGGGAAATAATAAAGTCTGTAGTGGGAACTGAAATCTCCTAGGATCATGCAGTTATTGTCTTTCAGCAGAGGCTTAATGTCGGGCATAAAATGCGGAACACAGCTAGCAATCGGCGATTTGAATAGGTTATACAGCTTAAGCGTAGCATTCCCGAACTTAACTGCTAATTAGAATCGATCTCGAGTGAGAGAAACCTGTACTGCACATAATGGTGTACTGGGAAAACATGTATACCCCTCCTATTTTGGTATCATTCTTAAGAAGCACATTGTTCCCTTGACAACTGTGCCATCTGCTGGTGTCATTCTGCTTAGTCTTCTGAATCTAAGCGACCCTAATTCCCTTTATGTACTTTACCCCGCTGATTACTTTAATTACATAAACAATACATTGTCGGAAGCTGAGACAAGAATATGGGCTGTAAGGTAATTTTTGTTGGGAAAATTGTGGGTGGCAATAATTGACGAAGATAATGTCGTCACATTGCGGTCTAATTGGTCACAGCAAGCAGCAACCCTGATGTGGCCTGAAATGTGGTCATTTCATGCATCTCATTATTGTTGATAGAAGAGGTTCCGAGATTTTGCTCGGTCCCGGCACAGACTAAGAGGACTCCGAGCAGAGACTCCAGAATGTGTCTCTCCCATGACGGAGAAACAGACCGACATGATGCACATAGTGCGGAGGTGATTGCCGCCTTGGTTCGATTCGTTGCAAAAAACCGGTTTTGTACTATCGCTGGTTTTCCACTCATACTATTTGGCACATGAATCCATGAACACTGAAGACATTAAGGGTTTGTAATCAATCTCAAAGTGGGCATAACATTGTCACTAGATCTCCTATATATGTTAGTGCCGTACATAGCTTAAAGAATTAGGTACATTGAACCCTTTTTCGCATAATGCGCAGTCTAAAAATCATTGAAATTATGTCTAAGCCCCACAAAATGATGTCTGGGCTTTTCTATGTCGACATTGAAATACGAGTATCATTAACTTTTTGTAAACTATCAACATATTTTTCAATGTTTTTGAGACAATCGGAAGTTACAAAAAACGCAGCGTTTCAAAAAAAAAAACAGGTTTTTGTGTGCCCAAGCCTTAAATCCATTCTTATAAAGATTTTCGCAATTGTTTGTGCATTTTTGATGGCTATCATTAATTTGTTGGGGGTTACGTTCAACAACGTTCAACAACGTCCACTTTTGACTACTTTTTTATTTAAGCTATCATTTTTAACCTTTAATACATTGTCCTTTATTGGTAAAAAGAAGTACGACATTAAAGCTGGCGATCTTGAAATTTATTCTTTACTGAATTATACATTTTTTAAGTTTCGACTAGGTTAAAAAAGAGCAGATAGAAGAATCATAAATGTGTTTTTACCTCGCAACGGGTTCACACATCGTACCGACAAGATCTTAGGGGGATTATTCAAACTTTATCTCTGAACTTACGGGCGAGTTATGATAAGTTACGGACCCTGGAGGGTTTTTTTATTTGTTCTGAATTTTATTGCATTCTTTAAAAAATACAATTGGAGTTTATTTCATAAAGTAAATTTGACTGCTGTAGCAAAACAATTCTCACAGTGTAGACTAACGTTTCCCCTTTCGTTAAAATGAATTCGCCTAATAAAACTGCTCAACTGAAAATCATGGTAAACTCAAGCCAGCCACCACACAATGCTTTTTAAGTTCATGTACTCACGCACGCCAAGAAGCGAATCCGCTGCGCTTACTATCTCACAATCTAGCCAAGCAATCAAGCTAACGTAGTATGCCCCACTCGAGACAGACAAACAGACAGAGAGGCGATATATTGCAACACACAGCTAGAGTATGAAACCACCATTTGTTTTGCCTGGTCTGGCTGGCTGACTGGCTGAGTTTGGGGTTTTGTCGATTGAACACAACTCACTGCAAGTTAGTAACATTTGGATTGTGTTTAGGTAAGGTTCGCTCGCTTTAAAAGTAATACGAAAAACGAATAAACGGTAAAATTGAAAAGGCTTACTTTGAAAAACGGTCGCACTGGCACTCTCTTTAGAGCTCTTTTCTCTCTCACACTCTCTCGCTCTGGCTAATTCGCTGTGTCTTAGTAGTAAGTGTATAAAAATGTGGCTTAAACGCAGTGTCAGTGTGTTTGTGTAAGTCTAAAATGCCAAGAGAGGATTACAGAGAGTTTTACCAGTATTAGTGTGTGTGTTTTGTGCCTCCTTGGTATGAGCGAACTTACGCTTAATTGATATTCAACAGTTTCTGTTTCTCATTCGTTACGATTAAGTTAAAATTCTTGTGGCAGACCAATTTTAAGGTGTATCATTCCGTCCGACAGTCAGTCATACGACATTTCTCCAACGCAACAAAACACAACGTCGATTACTAAAAAAGTGCATAGAAATAAAGAAAAAAGAAGTTGCAATTTCCTATAAAGAAAATCAATAAGTGAATTAAATAACGAAAAAAAACAGTGTGTGTGTGTACCTTGTATGTAAAAGTGAGTGCAACCTGTGTTCTATATAAAAAATCCCCAGGTAACTCCTACTGTATTGATAAATAGTTTTGGGAACAAATACCGCAGTGCTGCTACCTTGGTGATGACAATTCTCTATAATATAAAATTACGAAAAAATACACCAGAAAAAGAAACATGTACGCCGTCGAATGTGTAATAACCAAAACAACCAACCAGTTTTAACCACTTTTTCTGTATGGGCCCCAAAGACGGCGGGCGATGACGTATCCATATAATATGTGTGTGTGCGTGTGTACCTAGTGTCCGCCGTAGCTTTTTGTGTTTCTGATTCAACCGCTTTTTTTATTAATATATGCGAAGAATCAGCTTACTTCTTGTGGAAGGCCTGAAAATATGAAAACACCCAACAAAAGAATTTCGTTTAAGCCCGTTTCAATATACGACTAAAAACCCATCAAAGTTAAAAGGAGAATTCTATTGTGTTCAAAATTAAATACGGTTTTTGTCATTGTGTAATATTTTTTTAATGTGACTCTCTCCCTCTTACTCTCTCTCTCTGTCTATTTGCCTGACATTCCCTTGCATACTCTTGTTAGAGCGCAGCTCTCTGCATGACTCTCAACGAGTCATGGCTCAAGTCGAGCTTTACACATTTGGGAGTGGTCCCCCCGAAAAAATTGTTTGTTTTTAAATTCACATAATGTTTTCTTGCAAAACAATGAAGTCTTTAAATGTGATTATTTGAAAAACAAAAATGATAAACACCTGCACAATGTTTTTTCTCTTTGCTTCATACTCGTACCATTTCAAGGTGTTGTTTCTTTTAATTTTTTACCTCAATAGAACTAAAAATGAAAACAATTCAATGTGAAAAATTAGTGACTCCTTCAGAGAACATAAAAACGGCTTCTGGTTTGTTTACTTAAACCCATATTTGGCTTATTAATAGTTATCCCCCCACCCATGTGTACATACGAGTACCTGTATGTCACTGTGACATTAACTGTTGATATATACTTGCACATACATACATATTTACACAGACGTTGCCATACTTCATTAATATTTACAATAAAACTCAATAAATCCAACAAAAAAACCACATGTTTCTACGTGCATAGCTACGTTAATTGCCAACCATTGGCACAAACACACACACCCGTGCACTTAAATGGCTGACAACGGTATGGTGGCGGGCGGCGGTTGATAACCGGAGAAGGAGCAAAAAAATAGAAATGAGGTTAAAGCCCTTTCCATACCAAAGACAGCAACCAACCACTGCAAATAAGTTGCATTGCTTTTTTGTAGTGTGTAGTTTGTACTATTTTATTTTGATGGGGCTTCTTGAGTTATTCGAATAATTTAATTCGCCATTAAAAGAAATTTATTTGAGAAACACCTGAATGACAGGGCGTGAGTGAGTGGGTGAGGGAGGCAGATAATTTTACCGAGAGAGTAAATTTATAATAACAATAGGACTTTCTAAAGGTACATATGCATGTAACATGTATGTATGTGTCTGTACTTCAATGATATGTTTGGACGTTGGTACATCTTTTGAGGTTCATTGCAAATTCTATGGTCTGCGTTGTTATTCATCCACTGCATACGAGTATGTATGCATTTCCAGAGAAAAGTGCACTGTATAGCATTACTTACTTAGGTCCCCAAACATTCCTTTAAGAAACAAGAGGGGACTTCTCTCAAATCATTGAGCTGTGCACAGTGCAATTCTTATACTTACTGCCCGGGACCTACTGTTTAACGCCGGCTCCGAACGGCTAACGCCTTTTATAGATGGCTTAGAGATAAATCTCTTACTAGTAAAGTCGCCGGTATTTATGAGGTAAAACCCCACCGCTAAAATATGGTTAGAGATCTTAACCGGGGTTGAACCTTGGTTAACTGAAATAATACTTGTGCAGACTTCCATCACACCACGGCGGCCCACTAATGTATAAATATGTATGAGTATATTTATATATAAGGTTAGGATGATCCATCTAGAGGTAATTTTTCAAAACCAAAAAAAAATAAAAATTCAAATCAAGTGTGGAATCTTTATTGGTAATTTGAAAGGACATTTTATAAGTATAGCATTTATTTTTTGAAAATAATTTCCTTCAAATGTTGGCAACTGTATTATGGAAATGAGCGTTGGGTGAGAAACGGGAAGATCTGCTGTTTCCGACCAAAATTTTGTTCAGTGATCAGGCCCATTTCTGGCTCAACGACAAAGTCAATAAACAAAATTGCCGCATTTGGGCTGAAGAGCAACAATAAGAGGTTCAAGTGGAGATTATACCCAGAGAAAACCACGCTTGGGTGCAGTTTATAAGCTGGTGGAATCATCGGTGCATTTTTTTCAAAAATGATGATGGCCGGAACGTAACCGTGAATTGTGCTCGCTATCGTGCCATGGTATCGATCTTTATGCTACCTGAAATTAAAGCCCGTAATCTTGACGCCACTTGGTTTCAACAGGACGGTGCCACTTGATATAGAGCTGCTCAAACAATGGATCTTTTGAGAGGTTATTTCGAAAAGCAGCTAATTTCACGTTTTGGACAGGTAAGTTGGCCGCCAAGATCGAGTGATATCACACCTTTAGACATTTTTCTTTGGGGTTACGTAAAGTCCAAAGTCTATGCTGGCAAACCAGATACGATTCAGGTTTTGAAAGCCAACATTAAGCGTGTCATTAAAATACTGATCGAAATGCTCGAACGACTTATCCAAAATTGGACCATCAGAATGGAAATCCTGAGGCGTAGTTGCTGCCAACATTCGAAGGAAATTATATTTAAAAAATAAATGCCATAAAATGTCCTTTCAAATTACCAATAAAGATTCCACACTTGATTTGAATTTTTATATTTTTTTTGTTCTGAAAAAATACCTCTATATATATACAGGGTGGAGCGCGGTAATTTGCTTATTTGGGAATGAAATATAAAAATTGTGAAATTAAGGAAAAATTATTTTATATTTTAATTATATTGAACAGTAAGGAAATTTTTAAATAACATGGTTTTAAATAGAGTATCAGGCAAATGTCGTCCTTCGCTATCCACACACTGCTGCCTTCGTTTTCTTAAAGTTACATGAACTCTTACAAACATGTCGACTGGTATTCTACCAATTCCAGCCTCAATATTGTTTATCAGATCTTCCAAGGTGTTGGGACGGTTGATATACTCCTTCGACTTCAGGTAACCTCAAAGGACAAAATCGCATGGGGCTATGTCTGGCGAGCGTGCTGGTCAGTTAACATCACCCTCAAAGAGATAAACCGCCCAGGAAACATTTGCCTCAAACAATTCATGGTAACCCTCGCTGTGTGTGCAGTGGCACCATCCTGTTGGAACCATATATCCTATAATTGCATTGCTTCAAGAGCCGGCTGAAAAAATCCTGTATCATAGTCAAGTACTGTTCGGAGTTCACAGTTACGGCAAAACGGTTATCCTGGAAAAAGTAAGGGCCAATGATGCCTGTTCGTGATATGCAGAGGTCCCTGGTGAAGTTCTCTGGGATTTGTTTCACTCCAGCACCGCATATTTGGGGGACCAGCGAATAGTAAACGAAGAGCACGCTGCACTGCAATGATCGAGTGCGCATTTGAAAAACTGAAAGGCAGACGAATACAAATCTCCCGTCAGCCACTATAAGCTGCGCACACTCTTTACTCTCTTCGACCAACAGTGCCGCCACAGAAAAAAGGAAGTAAGCAAATTACAGCGCTCGACCCAGTATAAATATAGGGTGGGCGATTTAACATTTTAAATTTGAATCGGCTGTAAAACAAAAGTACTGATAATTTTTTCAAATTTCTGGTTTTATTAAAATGGTTAAACTTTATCATTTAATAATGGAACAGCATCCGTTGCGTTTTCGCTTCGCCCAATGGGCTTAGGATTATTTGGCAGGTAATAAAGAGTTTTACCGAAAAATCGTGTTTTCAGATGAAATTCATTTTCATCTCGGTGGCTGTGTCAATAAGCAAAATTGCAGCATATGAGGTTCAGAGAAACAACATGTGACTATTGAGAAGCCAATGCAATCACAACAAGTCACTATTTGGTAAGGTGCTTAGGCTGGCACCATCATTGGGTCATGAAGAAGCAGCCGTCTTTACCGTCAACGGTGAGCGTTACCGCTTGTTTCAAAAAATTGAAGAGTATGACATGTATGAAATTTGGTTTCAACAAGAAGTGACTACATGTCCAACAGCCAACGCAACTATCGATATTTTACGCACTGTTTTTGAAAATCGAATAATCAGCCGAAATTGTGGTATCATTTGGCCGCCTCGAAGCTGTGATTTATGCACTTTGGATTATTTTCTGTGGGGAGGCATTAAGGATAAATGTTACGCAAGGCATACAAAGGCAATAGAAGCCTTTGTACTAGAGCAACATTTTAAAAATGTTGCCTACACCCTGTCAAAATTTTACACTTCTACTGCCAACAATCGAACATACTTTAGTGCAACATTTAAAGGAGAAAAATACTTTATCTAAACGATATTTCAACCTAAACAATTGCGTCGTCGTTTTTGCTTACATTTTGAATTTAAGCTTTTCACCGTGCAGAAAATTCGGCATTTTTGCACGCATTGCATGCGACATTTTAAAACCCGAACACTAAATATGTATAAAGGGTTGCACTTTGTTAACAAACGAACACAAAAATGAGGGAAAAATTTAACATTTTTTTGAACGCAATCAATGACAATATTCGGATTAACAAGTGGACAATTCGTTTGTTTTTTGCACTCTCCATCATGAATTGCATTCCAGTATGGAATCTGAATGCTCGTAGGATAGTGTAATTGAAATAAATGTACCCACATTTGTTTTTCACTCTAATGTGGCTCGGATAGTAGATAGAGGAACTAATTGAAGAGGAACTTGTTGTAGGTTAAGTATATATTTTGATTCATATCCTTACAGAAAGGATTATTTTTCTGCCATAGGAACCTTGAATGCAGTTTTAAATTCCAGTATGAAACCTAGGAATCTGGTGTAGTCGTAGTCGTGGTGGTCGTAGTGTAGTGTTAATTGAAAAAAATGTACCCAAATCTGTTTTTCACTCTAATGTGGCACTGATAGTATAGAGCAGCTAATTGTAGTGACATTTTTAAGTAAAGTACGTAAAGTACTTTACTAAAGTACGGCCTAACGTAATTAAGCGGGAATGGGGGAAAATTCTCACACAAGGAAAGTAAGACGATTTCTTAGCTTGTCAAATAAAACACACCCATTGTTACATAGGGAACAGCTGAAGTATAGGTGGATTTTAGTTTCGTTGGTGAGGCTTTTATTATAGATTCTGCTCTACAGGGAATATGGAAGTCTTCCAATTCCACTTTTTCGAACCTTGTAACTTTCGTATAAAGCGGTCAGACCATTCGGTGGCCCAATGCATTTTTCCCTGTCAAATTTCGAGATATTTATGAAAAATCCACAGATGAGTGCGCTTGTTATATACGAGTACATATGTATGTCGTCATGTACTCATTTTCATAATATTTATTCATATTCGAATTTTCATTTCTACAGCCATCGTTGATCAGTCCGCAACTTCTTGAATTTAAATTATAAAGTTTTTCTTACTTTTTAATTGAAAATTATCTTTCTCATGCATGGAGAATCTACAAACATCACGATTTCTCTGGGGCGGAGTGAAGCTGCTAGGAGGCCTTCTACCCGACATTCGTTGCAATTAACAGAGTGTTAATTTTATGTTTACTATACCATTAGGCCAATAAAACTAACTGAACTAGATACAATGAATTATTTCGAACTGGCCAATGTTCTCAAAGTGACGCTACCGCCTTGAAAATTTAAATAATACTAGTGCGCAAAATTCTACAAAAAACCAACTTTATTTCTTATACACGAGTATTATCGAATTTTTGAGATTTGCGCACCGCTCCAAATATGGAGGCTATAGAACTATAGTTGTTAGCATGTTGGACCTTCTAAGATGGAGAGAAAATTTCGCAATTCCGCGCTTCCTTCTTTTTGGTCCTAATAGAGACAGGGCAGGAGTGACTTTGTCTTTACTGCACTTTATCATACAGCAGTGCCGTTTGTAAATATTGATCAGGTTATCGCCATGTATCGTATTTGGTAGTAGGCTCTACGTATTTCTGCAAGTACGAGTACAGAAGGCGCAGAGGATCTTTTTCGTTATTTAGTTTTAAGGTGCTTTAAAGTACAGACTATTTTGCTTCTTCGATAGATGAGAAGTCCCTTATTCACTTTAGTTAGAGTGATGGCTGGTTGCCTTTTCCCCGTCCTTTCCTTTTGGTTTCTTCAAACCAAAAATGCATGTTCGGTAGCAGGGTTTCACACGACAACTACAGCTATGTCTGCAAAGCTCACTATCAGCACTCATTCGCCTATTACAGTAAGTCTCATTTCTGCGATTGCCTCATACCTATTCTGTATCTCTATGTTCAGACATTTTAATTGTCTCCAATGTCATAGAAGGCAAGGTCCTTATCGCTATAGACAAAAAAATTAAGGTTCAATTAAAAAATTCAAACAAGAAATTAATTACAATCTTGTGATAAAAAATGTTACCAAGTGATTAACATATTTATACGTAGTTTATCAAAAATATTTTCGATTCCAAATTTTTGAAAAACCAATGTTACCAACCGTTATCGAAAATATTTTCGTTAAAAATTCACATAGTAACCAAAAAAATTGTAAGCCGTTTATTGAAAATAATTTTGTATCAGGACATGTAAACTTCACATATTTACAAACAAGTTGTAAGCCGTTTATTGAAAATATTTTTGTTATGAGGCGATAATGTACAATTTTTTCAAAAAGCAGTCGAAAAGACTTTTTGTTGCACGTAGGTTTGACTGCAATTTCGGTGAGTGTCATTTCACCATCAGAAGACCCCAAGCAACGAATGTGCTGTAACTAGAGTATGTATAATGACTATACACTTAAGTGCAAGCAATTACGCATTTAACGAGAACTGCAGGCAGAAGAGTTTTCCACCGGACACAATAAAAATCGCTCGCACGGCGTACATGTTAAAACACATACACCACACACACGAAACAGAGCTTGCATTATAACAACTTTTTTGTTGTTTCCATTCATTAAATACCATTGCAATAACTGATGAATAGTTAAGCTTATTTTCGAAATTTTTTATTGAGTGGTAATAAAATTCGCATACCAATTTTTTGGTTAAAATTTAGTGGTTGTCTTTTTTTCTGAGCATTTTATCATTATGCAAAATTTCAGAATCCTATGTTGATTCGTTTGAACACTATCGTGCTTTCAACTATCATACGGACGAAAGGACACGTCGTAGAATTTTACTTGAATTTATTGCCAGAACAACGCTTTGAAATTGTAGAAATTAACTTAAAAAAATCTCTATAGGAATACTTTTAGGAGTACTTTTATTAAAGAATTATATGTTTAGTTATAAAGCTTATTTCTAGGTTAATGCCAATAAATTTTATTGCCGTATCTGGAGCAAAGACAATCCTAAATCTGTTATCGAATCGCCATTACATCCTTAAAATTTACTATTTGGTTTGGTTTACACGCTGGCGCCATCATCGGTCTATATTTCTTTTAGAATGAGGAAGTCGATGTTTCTGCTGTGAATGGCAGCGCAATCAATATACTGAATTTTTGTTTCAAAAAACTAATCAGCGGAACATTAAACGATACTTGGTTCCAATAAGACGGCGCAACTTGCCACACAGCGCGGAAAACAATAGTTTTATTGCAAAATCCTTTTGATAAGAACATAATTTCCAAAAGTAGTCCTGTTTACTGGCCACCTCGTTCATGCGATTTAACGCCTCTGGACTACTTCTGATAGGTCTGTGTTAAGTCATTATTTCATGCCGACAAACCAGCAACTCTTGCATCCATTGGAACCATCGCACGAAGACCGTACCATCGAGCTCCCTATGTTCAGGTTCAAACCACCATCGCGGTTGTAGGATCGTCAATTTTGGCAAATCTAAGCGTTTAGACTGTCGTTACAACGGATAATTCATGAAGACAAACTTGTTTCCGTACAAAGTCCAAATGGCATGGAAGTTAAACCCTCTAGATTTGCCTATTCGAATGGAATTTAGCCAAAAAATTATTGAAATGGCCGAAGAAGACAACAACCTGAAAAATGCTCGATATGGGCCTCATCAGACATAAGATGAGGTCCATTTCGATCTTAATGGCAGTGGAAAGAAGCAAAATTGCCGTATAAGGAGTAAATCTAATCCACAAATACTCCATGAGGCGGAACTGCAACCGGAACGAGTTACTGTGTAGTGCGCAGTGTCATCAAACTGCATTGTGGGGACATACTTCTTTGAAGAAAACGGCGTAACAGCGACTGTCAATGGGGATCGTTATTTAAAGATGTTGAAGGGGTTTTTTTTACCCAGACGTATCCGGTTCAACAACATTTATTTCCAGCAAGATGGAGCAAAACTGCACACATAGCCAGACCGGTTATGGCAGAGCTCTAACGAAAATTCCCAAACAAATTAATATCCAGAAATTTCACACTCCGCTGGCCCCCAAGGTCACCAGCCTTTTTTATGGCGTTATGTCAAGCTAGAGGTGTACAAAACGAAACCAAGTAACTTGCCTGAATTAAATCCTTAAAATAATCCCAAAGAATATAGTCGGGTGCTGACAAATCTGGCGATCGCTCTGGCCAATAATTTTTGGAAATTATTCGCTCTCCAAACATTTTACTTAAAAGTGCGATTGTGTCTCGGGCTGTGTTAGCAGTGGCTCCTTCCTGCTGAAACTAAATCTCGGGTCTGTTTTAAAGATTTTCTATCATATACCGATACCGCTCTCCATTTACGGTTACAGCACTTCCATCTTCATTCTCGAATAAGTAAGGCCTAATGATCTTTGCATTTGATCCCACACCATACTGTACACCTAATGGGGTGCAATTGGTGTTGATGAATGGCTCTTGGACTTTAAGAATCCTAGAACCTACAGTTCTGCTTATTAACAAAACCATTCAAATGAAAATGAGCTCCATCACTTATGCGTTTGCGTTAAAATAATTGATCGCCGATTTAAATAATAAAATTCTATTATTTTAGTTTATCGTTTAGTTGTGAATCTCTCCATTATTTATTCTCCAAGTGTTAATAATATAATCTGAAAAAAATATATAAACGAAAAGGTTATTACATTTTTAAAGTCCATGGTAACTTTTAAAGTCCATGGTAATCGTCTTGAAAAAGTCTGTGGAAAAAGGCTACAACCCAGAAACGTGTTTTGTTGTCCTGAAAGGTTGGTTAGATAACCTCTGGCAAAAGTCGTTTTGGGTGTTTTTTCGTCTTGATTGGACAGAGGCGTGACACCGCTTATCCATGAACTATTAGATGGTGATATTTGGAATATACATATGACATTGGTATATAACAAAACACTCCCTGGTAGAAAACTGGCGTTGCCACACTATCTATCAATTACCCATTTAATGGCCGATCGTTAAACATTTTTTATAGAATTAAATGAGAGAATTGAAAATAATTATAGATCATTTTATGTTAGAATTAGATAAAAGGGGCTGTAAAAGGGTTCGTCCATCTTTAAAAAGGTCCCGGCTATATTTAAAAAGGTCATATCTCATTAATTAAAACCACTCCCTTGCCAATAAGCAAGGGAGTGGTTTCTAGCCCCGTCTGAAGAATATTATATTGAACTCAAATATCGGATCGTGGGACCGCAATCCATGTTATCCAATTTGACCAGTATCCAAAAACCAGTATCATAAATATAATAATTGTCCTTTTTCCCTACTTTAATAGCGAATCCATAGTTAAGAGTTTATAAGATTCGGCCTGTAAAAATTTTATGTTGATTTCTCTCTTTTTTTAATGATGAAAAGGTAGCAGATTTCATTGCCTAGTGTTGAACTTGATAAATATGAATTGCAATAGAAAACTTTGTCGAAGATTTTATTTTTTGTATGGAAGGCCTCGAATAATATGGCCTTCTCTGTTCCCTCCTAGGTGCATGAAACTACAGATGCACAATGTGGTTGGTACGTACTGCATAGAAATATGTTCTCTTAGATATGAATGAGTGATTCATAGAAAGTAATTGCGATGGCATTCCATATATGAGCGTATTCGTACAACAATTTTCCATTACGTGCTAATGCGAGTCTGCCAGTCGCGAATGGCTGATGATGATCAGACCAGAAAACAATTGCCAATATATCTGTTTTTCTTTTTTTTTGTAGGAGAATAAGAAAGTAAACTAAACGAAAAGAAACAATGAAAGAAAAGTGAATTAAATGCGAATAAATTGTATTAACGGTCACATAAGGTAGGGCAAAAGACGGTTGCCATAACGAAAACAAATGAAATTAATTAATGTAATAATATGTACGTATGACTGTTTGTGCTCGTAAATATTTAAGTGGTTTACTTCCATCTGTAAAGTAGTTCAAGTTTAACTTGATTAAAGCTGAATTGTTCATCAGGCCTTCCTAACATTGAGTCATCACATTTTTCGGGAAGGAAAACATCTTTTAAGATTCCCAGCAGACTCTGTCAAATGCTGACCTAACCTTCTGTCAAATTTGTTGTAGGCACCCATAATTGGCGGTTATAACAAGTGGGAAAGATTGTTAGCATGAAACGTTTGAATGAATGAATGTATGTCTGGGAAGAAGAACAAGATCAGAGGTTAAATGCCATATGCTGTTATATATGACAAGTTCCCAATATTATTTTTATGACTTTTCAGTGTGCCTGTATGTGTGCTCTCTATCTCAAGAGGTTTTACACAATTAAAAGCCATCGGCCGGTCATCGTCATGCGTCTATCGTCTAAAGTAAGTGCGTGTTTGCATGGAAGTTGAATGTTGTCCATATCTTCGCCAGTCTCTCTATCTCCCTTCGGGTCTCTTGACCTACGCAATGCCAATTAAGTCCACTTAATTAAATTATTTTCACAGACACATACATATAACCACATTTCTGATCGTTGATTGTTTTCTTCTCATTTGTCGTTATTTATTGTTCTTTTGTACTCTTTCAGTTGAATCCGACCGAACCTCAACCAGTTCCTGCATTTCTGCCAGCTCATTTGAATAACAAGCCGATTTGTGACGATATCATAAGGAAATTTTCACCATCCCGCCGCTTGGAATCACGGGAACTAGCAAAAATTTTGGCACAACCACATTTTCGGGTAATTATCAAATCTAGTACTAATATCAGAAGTATAGGCGAAAATAGCTGAAACGAATTTTACATTTTTTTTAAAAAAAATGTTAGATACATTCCTTAGAAATCTGCAAAATAAAGGGGTTTCCTAACAAAAAAGCACTACGTTCCAAAATATCTTAAAACTACACAAATTTACAAACCCCTTGCAAAAAAATCAGAAATTCAGAAAAAACAATGTTTATATTGGCTTTAAACCCTTTTTGTTTTAAACCGCCGATGTGGGCCTATATAAGTAAAGATTGGGTATTTTCTTTGATACTTTTTGTAAAAAATGGTATATCGATATTTTTATCCTATTTGATAGATAATCATAATATGACCAGTTCGGAGGCATATATTTCTCTCTTTTTAGACAAATTATCCCTAAATTTAAATCCGGATAAACTTATACCCTCACCATACTGTGTAAGAGGTTACATATTAGGGCAGGTCGATTTGTAGAGAGGCAAACAAATCGGTCAAGTGACAAGGAAAATCGTATTCTAGTGATCAAAATAAGCAACTTTGCCCGAGGAACCATACCTTTAAAACGAACTCTGATGTACCGACTTTGGATTTTGAACAATCTAATTTTGTCCCATTTAGAGCGCCCTAGTTGAGTCCAAAAAGAAAAATTTTCTTTGAAACAAAGAAATTTCGTCTTTGGAGCCATTTGAAAGATATCATCTTTGTTTTAACAAGGCATTTTTTTGCGTGTGTGCTTTATATTGTTGCTACTGTTTCTTGAATTGTTATTGTTATCAGAGTTTGAAATATGGATTTTTTTCCGTTTTTTTTATATTTTCTTTAGTTTACAATGAATCCACCATCCTCTACACCGCAAAATGAACAACTATTAATAACCCAATAGGAAAAAGTGGGATTTTCTGAATTTGACCCTACGGGTCAAAAGTTTTGAAGATATGGTTCCTCGGGCAAAGTTTCTTATTTTGATCCCTAGAAAACGACTTTTCTTTTCATTTAGTACTTATCGTTGGTCCAAACAAAAGTGTAACACATCGAAATATACATTTAAGCCAAATCCGTTTTATGACTTTTTAAGAAAATGGGATAAAGATTGTTTGGCAGGAGATGAAAAATTTAACCAAAAAATCTCGGTGGCTATGTCAATAAGCAAAATTACTACATATGGGGTGCAGAAAACCCACACGTGACTATTGAGAATTCAATCCATCCACAACGTGTGTTGTGGATTTTGGGCTGGCGGCATCATTGGGCCATTTTTTGTTACTGAACAATAGGCTGTTAAGCTCATTGAAATACCTTCAAAATGATATATAAATATTTTTCAAAAATATAAATACGCCACAATGAGGAATTGCATACAAGTGGCGTATTGAAATTTTTTAGGTGGAGTTTTTCAGGAAAATGTGCCGAAAATAAAATATCACCGATATGGACATGGTGCAATAAAGAAGTTAGAGTTATACAGACAGCTGATTTACAACTTTTTCTCGTACAAATTCAAATTAAAAATTTAACCTGCTTATAATTAAAATGCGAATATTTATCATTAAAAATGGTTTAATTGTTTTTCAAAGTACTCTCCATTTATACACTGCTTTATACACTTTTGCATGCGCTCAAACCAATTGTCGAAGCACTTATTCCACTCCGATTGAGACATCTCCAAAACATGGTTTTTAAACGTTTCAACAGCATCTTCTGGCGATGAAAATCGTTGACCACCCATTTTGTTCTTAATGCGCGGGAATAAAAAGAAGTCATTGAGTGCCAAGTCAGGGCTTTATGGGGGATGAGCCATCAATTCGTCGTTTTGGCCGGTCAAAAAGGCGCTGCTTTGAGCCGATGTGTGAGAGTTCGCATTGTCTTCTCTTGTTCGTTTTTCGAATTACTCCGAACAAATTGTGGTGTACCACTCAGAATTGACCGTCCTACGTTGCTCAAGCGGAACAATAGCCACATGACCAGTTTTGCCAAAGAAACAGGCGACCATTTGCTTCGAAGTGTTTCTTCCACAAACAACTTTCGTTGGATTTGGCTCGTCTTCGAAGACCCACACGGTCGATTGCTGTTTTGTTTCGGGCTCATACGCATAGATCCATGATTCGTCACCTTTGACGATCTTATAAACGTCTTTTGAAGCACCGCGATCGTATTTTTTCAAAATTTCTTTGCACCAATCGACACGAGCCTTTTTTTTTAGCGATTGTCAAATTGTGCGGGATCCAACGAGAACAAACATTTTTTACAGCCAGGTGTTCATGCAATATCGAATGTATGCTTGTGGAAGAAATGTCCAAGGATGCTTCTATCTGAAGGTATGTCGCATGACGATCTTTCATTATCAGTTCACGCACGGCATCAATGTTCTCCTTCACCACCTTCGTCTTTGAGCGAGCGTCGGCCACGATTGAATTCATTAAACCAGTTTTTCACAGTGCTAAAGGATAGTGCTTCATAACCATACAAAGATTTAAGTTAATCGATGCACTCTTGTCGTGATATTCCACGTCGAATGTTCTAAAAAATGATCGCACGAAAATATTCACGAGTTTATTCCATTTATTTAGCCAAATTGATTATTTTAAGTCACTGTAAACAACACAAATGACGGTCGTACGTCAAAACGTTTTGAGTACGTTTATGCTAAAAAATGTCAAACTTTCCAATAAAAATGTCAGATGGCGTCAGGCAACACTTGTTAATTGTACCATGGATATGAGGGTATGTATTTTGACATGTAGAGTTTTAGCCAGTGCTTCAAGCTTTTCTTCAAGGCCTTATTTGACGTTTTTTGGGTATATTATTTGATTTTCGATTTTGTTATGCTTAATCCTTTATAATAGGGTAAACATTTTATCGATCGATCGTCGGTCGGTGGTGTATGACTGCTATGAGGATATGTAGTTATATTTTTAAACCAACCATCTTTATATACTCGTAAGTATTATTTTATAGATCCAGGGCACATTTTTTTCATATTATAACTTTCTCCTGTGTGGCTGGCCTTCGACAGACTTGAAGACTTTCATCTATGTACAGGCATAATCTAGGGACTCGAGACTTTAAGGCCTTCTGATTAAGATCACTGTCACCGGAATTCAATTTTGAGTATTACAATACTTTGTTTCTGAAGAATTCGCATCGCAGACAAAAAATTATTTTTGAAAAATAGCACGATTTTTTTAATATAATAAAAAAATTGAGTGGGGTAGTTCTACTTTCTACAAGCGCCTCGCGCGTAAAATACAACAACAACAAACATATGTATTTATTGTCAAAATGTTGGAGCCCGTAACTCAAAAAATATGGTTGTCATCCAAAAATGTATTAAGTTTTTTTTCCAAATACAAAATTTTATGGATTGCGGAAATTTGGAGTCGATCCGAGAGTTTTAGTTAAACTAGATTCATAGTTTTATGCTTTTTTTAATTCTTCTTTAATCAAGTTACGCTCTTTCTACATATAGTCATTTTGTTCGGCCTTTGATTAATATGGTTTAGCGACATTTTATAGGGTCCATAGTTAGTAAGAGAGAGAATGTCTCACTAAAGAGTTTTTCATATTAATATATTTTTTAATATTTCAGCGGACTATAATAGCGGTGACAGACGACAGAGTTAGTTCGCAATAAAAATTCACTAACACAAATAAAAATGTAATGGTGACAGACGACATTTAAACAGCTGTTTGATTGTAAACAAATGGTTGTCAAATTTTTGTTTCAATATAAAATGAATGAATTAAAGAAATTACGATTAGCAGCTATGCTTTTGGGAAAAAATCACAGTTTATAGGAAAGAAAGCTAAAATTACGTTTGCTAAAATTGGCCCACAATGCAAAAAATTGTACTTGCACTACCAACCATAAACAAATTGACAACAGCTGATGCGATAATATCCGCTGAGTACAGCGGTTGTTTGTGATAAATTGTGACAGTGTTGTCAGATTGTAATACCTTAATGCAGTATAAATTCAGTTTGATTACGTCAGAGTTAATGCAGTTGGGGAGGGGGAGATAATGCACGAGTTAATTTGCATTAAGTCTGCTAATGCACATTAACGCTGTCGTCAGTTTAGGCTATAAGGTAAAGTTTGATTAGTCTATTATTTTAAAAAGATCTTTTAAGTGTATATTTAAAACAACTTTTCTATATATTTTTAAAAGTCCAGACATCCGAAAAATTACACATTTTTCCTAAAATATGTGACTTAAAATAATTCGCATGTTCAACGATGTACAACCCGAAAAGAATCCAACTACTAGAGATGATGTTGTCGGCTAATTCGACCCTTTTGGCTCAACCTCAAGAGCATAAAATTGGGTTTTTGTCAGTATAAGACATAAAATCATTAAATGGGAACAAAATAATAAACGAAATATATTCAATCAATACATCGTTTCATTTCTGTATTGGAAAATTTTACAAATCGCTTTGAGCTATTTGTTTAAGATGATTTTATTATTGACATATCCCCATACGTACACATAAACCTAAGAAGTAGGACCTCTTTATACTTTTACTATTGGCTATGTTTGGTACAAACAACATCATCTCTTTTGGAAAAAGTTTTTAAAAAAAATGTTTTCTGATGAATACTTGAACAGTTTTTAATCTGGTTCGAGACTTTCTGTTGTTTCTTTTTTAGAATCAACGTAAAAAATTGGTGAAATGTATTGGCTTTAATTGGAGATGTTACTATAAAGGCTTTTTTCCTTTCTTTAGGCTCTCATCCGTGCCCATGATGAAATAGGCTATCTCTACGAAGCCCGATTAAAAGCTGCCGGTGGATCTCTTACGAAACTTGAAACTATCTCACAGCGCCAATCTGGTGGTTATCTCTTTCCCCCAGATCTTCTTTCAACAAAAATGCCCATCGAAACAATAAAAATGGTTGGATTGCGTCGCAATCTCAATCAGCCACTGGGTCTGACCGTGGAACTCGACGAGCACAAACAATTGGTGGTGGCACGCATCCTGGCCGGTGGCGTTATAGATAAGCAGGGCTTATTGCATATTGGCGATGTGATATTGGAAGTTAACGGCACTCCCGTACGCAGTCCCGAAGATTTGCAGGTGGAAGTATCGCGAGCCAAGGAGAATTTAACATTGAAAATTGGTCCTAACGTTGAGGAGGAAATTCGTTCGGCACGTTTGACAAGTGGTCAGGTAAAACAAAATGGTGTTGCTAAAATAGAGCCAGGCAAGAAATTGACGGTAAGTTGTGTTTAGTTGAGTTAATTGTTTTCAATGTTCAATGTTCTGTAATTTGGTTTTTGAATAGATTTTTTTCTTTGGTATTCATTTTTGACAGAAATTGATAAATTGGAGATTTTAGGTTGAGCCTGGATAGAAAAACCGCATTAGCTAAGTCATTTGTTAATAAAAAGTGGCAATGTTGTAAACGGCTATAGGAAAAGTCCTACTGTACTCGATACTCAAAAATTTATTTCTTGTAGCCACTTAAGTACATAGCCTAGATAAAAGGCTATACAAGCAAAGTAAGAAAACAAATAAAATAAAATATTTTCCTCCTTTTTTATTTAAAAAAAAAACTAAGTAAAGCTGGTCTTTTCCTAAATCTATGTACAAAATTGACATTGATTTAGAAAACAAATGACTTAACTATTGCCGGAATCTATTGCAATTTGAATGTTTTATCAGCCAGGACAATTTTGTCTTTGGCCCTAACATTAAATTTTCAATTTCAAATATTTAAAAATTTATTTTTGATCATGTCTTCATATTAAAAACTTGTTTTTTGCTTAATATACCTAATATTGAAAGAAATAAAATATTTTGTAAAATATTACAAAATCCTTTTAAAAGGAATTTCAAATAACAATAATATGGTTAATGCATGTTTAAAACAATACTTCAATAGTGCATTGCTTTTCATTTTAATTGAATGTTATAGTTTATTGGAATATTTACAATATTTAAGGTCATATTTTCAATGTCGAGAAAGATGCTAACCGGCTGATAACAACCAAATCCAGCCGGTTAGTTCTTAACTGAATAGAAAATAAGCCTTTTTCAATATTTTCATACATAAACATTTTATTTAAAAATAATTAAATTTTATATAAAGCTCTTATTTGAAAATGCTCAAAGCAAATTAGGCATACACAAAATTCGCAATAAGAAAATTGATATGGCCGTAAGTAGAAAGTAGGCAATAAGACTGAAAGAATTCTAAACTGAGGAAATTAACAGGATATTTCAAACCTTTGTTAGCAAAAAATAATCCAACAATACTACAGTGTTCTTTCCATTTCTGTTTCAATCTAGTGTTACATGCGTGCCTTATTTAGCTACCATCCCTCGGATGATTCTTTGCTGCCTTGCAAGGATATTGGTTTGCCATTCAAGTCGGGAGATATTTTACAGGTTCGTCAATATATTTTTTGTAAGGTTTTGAAATATTTACTAAATTTATTCAAAATTGCATTTTCTAGATTATCAACGTCAAAGATCCCAATTGGTGGCAAGCTAAAAATATAACTGCTCAAAATGATCAAATCGGTTTAATACCTTCTCAGGAATTGGAAGAAAGACGTAAGGCTTTCGTGGCGCCCGAAGCTGATTATGTGCACAAAATTGGCATTTGTGGCACCCGGGTAAGTTTTAAATTCTATTTACTTATCTTAGTTTTAATCTTATCCCTATCCACTTATACAAATCTTATTTTAGATCTCAAAACGCAAACGCAAGACCATGTATCGTTCTGTGGCAAATTGTGAATTCGATAAAGCCGAATTGATGTTATACGAAGAAGTCACCCGTATGCCCCCGTTCCGCAGAAAAACGTTAGTTCTGATCGGCGTTTCGGGTGTTGGCCGGCGAACGTTGAAGAATCGTTTGGTTAACAGTGATCCAGATCGTTTTGGTTATGTAATACCTCGTAAGTATACGTACATGTTAGTCAAAGCTAGACTTGCAGAGATCTATAGAAAGCCAGATCTTTCTTGACATCCCGAAAATTTCGGTTTCCTCTTAAAATATTCAGTATTTAGCTAGCTTGGTAAACGTTATCGCTAATATACCGTTATACATTTCAAACCCCTGTAAGATTTTAAAATACAGTTATCGGTATCATATCGATTTTTTTATGTTATCTTTTTTTATATTCATCGTTTTTTTTAAAAAAGTATATGTTGCACGTAAACAAAAAATTTACACTTTTATCGGAAGAAAAATTGCATCGTATTGTTATCACGATAGTTTGGCCCGTAAACCATATTATAAGTAATAATATAGACCCTATGTAAGTAACTTTCTTATAAAGGGTGTTTTTTATTGAGGTATAGAACTTCGAATTGAAATAAAACACAAGAAAATCGTTTTAATGTCCATCAATTTGGCTTTATTAGAAGGATAATTTTATGCCATTAATGTTTAAATATGATTTCGGGCATGTGGCCGCCGCGGCTGGCGCGAATAAAGCCAATTCTACAGGTCCAATTTTCAACCACTTTTTCGAGCATATAGGGCCGTATGTTGGCAATAACGCCACGAATGTTGGCTTCCAAGTTCCCTAACGTGTTTCTGGTTTGTTGGCGTAGACGAGCGACTTCACATATCCCCAAAGAAAATAATCCAATGGTCCATGTTAACCGATCCATGGTTAACCGAATTAATTGCTCTGATGGACGATTATGTCGACCATAAAATGGACGGAGCTTCGCGAACTGAACCATTACTTTCGAAATAAATTTGCGTTGTTCTTTTGTCAACCTGTTCATGATGAAATGGCAAACCAAACTAAATATTAATCACTTGACAGCTGACAAAATGGCCGCCAGTTAAAAAAGTGATGCCAACTTAAAGTTCTATACCCCAATAAAAAACACCCCTTACTTACCTAATTCCCACAACGCCCATTAAAGAACAAGGGGAACATTTATGTGTGCACAATTTAATTCTCATACTTACTGACCGGAACCTACGCCTACTTCAAACAGCTATTGCATTTTTATAGAGAGCTTTTCACATGGCTTAGAGATAAATCTCTTACTCGTTAAGTCGACGGCATTAAGAAGGTGGAAACCCGCACGAAGAATTGTAAGATGTTCTTACCCGGGGTTGAACCTGGATTTACACTGACATGATCGTCGTGCTAACTACCATCACACCACGGCGGCCCACAAAATTACTTAACTTTTTCGGCATCCGATTAAACGAAAATGGGGAACTTCTCTCATAACTGAGCTGTGCACGATATAATTCCGAACAGCTAATGCTTTTAATAAACAAGCATGGCTTCCAGATTAATCTCTTACTCGTAAAGTCGTCTCCATTTATGTCATACCCGGAGTTGAACCTGGGTCCTCTTGTATATAAGTCGTGCACATCTATCATACCATGTCGGAAGCACAACAGCGAATATTATATGCCCACCACACTGTGGTTCAGGAACACACAGAAGGAAATGTGGTAGATCCATTAAAAATCATGCCGATCGACTCAAAAATATTTTCTATGTCTGTCCATTTTTTTTATAATAAAAGTTAAGGACGAACATATGAACCGATCTTAATAAGACTTTGTATATTATTTGGTTCTTCGCCGAATATTGTTGTTTCTGATCGATGCTATGCATATAATCGGTTGTAGTGGGCTAATGAGGATCGATGTTGAAATTAGAAGAATTCAGTCTACGTTCGGATGTAGCGACCATACAAGTGTACCTCCCAATACGGGTTTTAATTCCGTTCTAATTCCAATATGGGTTTAAATTCCGCTCCAGGAAATTTCAGTCATTTCCTTTTCCCGCTTTCCGGGCAATTTTCAGTCTGGATCCCGGAAATTTTTAAGAATTATACTTATATAATGTATAATAATGGTCCTAAATCTGAACCTTGCGGATCTTCGGCCCTTACATCATACATAAAAAAGCTAGTGTTTAAAAAAATACAAAATACAGATCAGTAAATAATGCTGTATTACTTTTATAAGGTGATTGGGAAAATTATCATATATTAATTTGTAAATTAATTAATATATACTGTGTGAAAAGGGTTTTCTTCATCTAGAAGAACCATAGATGTGGATTTTTTGTTATCTAATCCTTGTTTTGTTAATATCCAAACGCTGTGTAATTTTTTCATAGGCCTTTCCTAGACTGGTGAGCAGGATAATGGGTCTGTAGCACATAGATTTCGTTAGAAAGCTTCTTTTCTCTAGTCCGCATGGAGCTCAAATAAAAAGTGGGTTGAGTTGGTTTAAAACAGCACTTACAGTTTGCTTTACAGCAAGGCAACCAAGGATGTTGGTTGCCATGCTGTATTTATTCCTCAAAATCTTGGATATATTCCAAAACGGTTTAGAGCGATTATCAATTTTTCTATTCCATTCACTGTTTCTGTAGAACCAAATGCTACGAGTATTTTGTACTTGGTTTGAAAATATTTGAAGAGGAAAGTCTATACATTTTCCACTGTTGTCTATAATAGTTTCTTTCTATTATCAAGAGTATGATAGATTTGGGGAGTCTTTTGTACCTGAAACTGTTTGAAATTGTTGGTGTTTAAATATTGAAAACTGATTTGAAATCGAAATCAGACTCTTATTTCAATTGTTTTAAGACTGTCGGACGTTGAAAAATACGCAACATAAGAAAAAGAGCTTCAAAGTTCCCGAACCTTTAAATATTGAAAACTGATTTGAAATCGAACCCAACGACTACACAGTTTTCTGAAGTTACAAATTTTTATAATCTGTTGTTTTTTTTTTTAATTCCAGATACTACACGTCCCAAAAGAGCTCTCGAAGAGAATGGCGTAAGTTATTGGTTTGCCGAGCGCGATTGGATGGACCAAGAGATCAAGGAGAATCACTTTTTGGAGTACGGTGAACACAATGGAAATCTGTATGGTACTCACGTACAGTCCATAAAGGATGTAATCAACAGTGGTATGTGGAACAATTAAAAAACATTCAAATCATTGTGAACTTGAATTTTCATTGAATGTCTTTAAAGGAAAAATGTGTGTTTTGGATTGTGCTCCAAATGCTTTGAAGATTTTACACAGTAGTCAAGAATTGATGCCATTTGTTATATTTATTGGAGCTCCTGGTATGGAACAGTTGAAGTCCATTTACGCTGAACGACGCGCCACGGGTTCAAATAAAAATTTAACGGTGAGTAGGAAAACGTCGTTTTTTATTTCACAAATAATTCAAATTATCGTTTATTGTCTTATATTTTTAGTTCGATCGCCAAAGCTCCATACGTTTTAGCTCGAGACGTGCCCGGACCTTGGAATCACTTGCATCTTTATACGAAGTATGTCCCTGGCCATAAACAAAATGGTTTCAATTTTGTTAATGTTTTGTTTTTTTTTTCTACGCGTGACCTTTCAGGATGATGATTTGATTTCAACCGTTGAAGAGAGTGCATTTGTACAACGAAAATACGAGAAATACTTCGATATGGTCATAATCAACGAAGATTTCGATGACACCTTCCGTCAGGTGGTGGAGACCCTCGACGAAATGAGTCATCAGGAGCAATGGGTGCCAGTAAATTGGATATATTAAATCGACCTTTATGACTTTATAACAAACGGAAGAAACACACAAACAGAAACGAATATTATAACAACAGCTGCTTCCTCTGAAATGCTCTTCTCAATAGCGCTAAAGGATAACAGACAACCAGAATTATAACGAAGATTGAATCCTACTCCTTCTACTCTTAACTATTATAATTAACTGAATGGAAAACCAACAAAAAAAACAAAGTGTTCTTATTTGTTAATGTTAGCTTTTAGTAGTGGTCGAGTTTTGAAACTAAAAACACATCAGATTGAGTTTGTTTTTAAAATTGAAACGTAGTTAATGCCTGTGTGTGTTTGTAAATTCGAAAACAAAAGAAAAGTAGTTTATTGAAACTCAAGTGCAGTTGTTTATTATTTGTTAGAAAATGTATTCTTCTTTTAATTGTATTCTTAGTTTTTTTTACAGCCTTAAAGAAATACAAATCATTTTTTTATTTGTATCGACTTTTTCAAACTATCCGTAACACGAATTCGTCCATTTACAATATAATTGTTGCAATTTTTTTTACATATTTAATTTAGTTTCTTATATTGATTTTTCAATTTTTTTATGTAATTTTTTACTGATTAAGTACAAGTTTTGTATTTCGTAATTATTTTATTTTTATTCATTTCATAGAAAACGAAATCTCTAGATTTATTGTAATAGTTTATATTTTATTGCGTTTGTATTCTGATTCATTGAAGAGAACTCAAATCTCGAAAACAAACACCCTGAACATTTTATGATTTTGCATTTACTGATAATACCGAATATCATCTACAATTTAAATTATACGAGTATGTATTAAATATAACTATGAACTGTTTCCCCTCCCCCCAGAAATATTTCATTGTCTAACTACAACCACAAATGTCTAAAGTGAAAAGTCTTTTAAAGCTATTTTGTGCTTTCGATGATATCAAGAAGTTAATAAAATTAGAGAATGCATATTTGGCTCAAACATTTTTTTGTTTTACTTCCAATCACTTGGTCAGCCGGATAAACTAAGGCCAAGAAGAATTTAAAAATGTTGGTATAACGCGCGCAAGATTGAAGCTCATGGACTTCCTTTACGGGGTTTTCCACTAAGACAACAATTTTGTATAAAGGGGTTTCCAATAGGGACATAACAATTTCGTATCTTTAAGTCAACACACCCTCAAACATGATGAGCGTGCAGTGTCAAAACGTTAGTCGAAGGCAACATTTTCACCATGGTAAAGTTCACTTACGAGCAACGTTTGGAAATCAGCAAAAATTACTACCGAAACTCTGAGCCGGTGGTCGCAACTTTAAGAGCGCTTACTCCAATTTTAGGCCGTTATAATCATCCCACCTGACAGAATGAGCGATGGAGCTGATTTCGGGCTTAGTGGTTTTGTCAATAAACAAAATATGCGTTATTGGACATCAGCAAACCCACAAGTGCTTCAAGAGACACAGTTCCATCCGCAAAAAATTACTGTGTGATGAGGGTTTCATGTCGGAGGTGTGATTGGGCCGTAATTTTTCGTCGATGATAATAACCATCAATGGAGTGCGCTATCGAGCCATGTTAGAATTTTTTTTGCCAGAATTGGATGAGCTTGACATCGCCGATAAGTGGTTTCAACAAACTCTAGCCACACAGCACACGTTAAAATCGATTCACTGAAAGGTAAATTCGGTGAACGTGTGAAATGGTCCGGTCGAATGGTCACCTTGTTCTAGCGATTTAACGCCATTGGATTTTTTTTACGAGGCCACATCAAGTCATTTGTCTATGCCAACAACAAACTTTAGACGAGCTCAGAGACAACATCTAACGCGAAATTGCTAACGTTCCGGTCGAAATATGTGCAAGAGTGGTGGAAAAATGGTTCTAAAGATAGATCGCTGTAGACGGACTCGTAGTGGTCATATGACCGAAATCGCACCTGGAATAAATTTGAACTGTATATCTTTAATATTCTTTGTTTTATTAATATATACTCGTAAAATTATTATGTTCTTAATGATAAGCCCAGTACATACATACTTTCCGATTTGAATTTAACCGACTGAGGACGGGGAATGTCATCATCGGTCGATATAACGATGTAACCCATATTGAAATGTGCCTATCGCTTCAGGGTCTAACCAACATCAACGCGGCAAATTTCATTGTTTCCCCAAAGAACAATCAGCGCGGAAAACTGCATCCATTGACATTTTGGACGGAGTGTGATGGGGTAAAATGTGTGCCTTATTAAGCTGCAGAACCTCAAATTGGTAGGGAACATCGCGTGTGGAAAACATGGAACGGTATTATCCAATATTATAAGACATGGGTGGTCCCTGTGGGGCTAAACATAAATATGTGAAACTAGGCCATTAGATGGATTGAAAATCCTTAAAAGCAAAAGAAATATTAGACTCGTAAGGAAATATCGTTTTTATGTCCATAATCGCCAGCTATATATCCATAATCGAAGAAGACTTTTTTTTGTACAATTGTAGGGAAGCTCGAAATGGATCACGCGTTACAGAAAAACAGAAATTTCAAATTGAATGGGGAATGTTTATTATCATTTGAAAGAACATTATTTGGCATTTATTTTTTTGAATGTTTATGTCTACCAAATGTAGGCCGCGTCTACGTTTCAGATGGTACATCTGTTGAGTCCAATTTTCGATGACTCATTTGAGCATGGGTAAGTACCATCACACAACAGCAGCGCATTAGTACCCTGCAGTTCATGGGACTGGTTCAAAACCGGTGAATTCACCGGTCACAAATGGACCATAGCCGGTCCTTTCACCGGTTGTTTCAACAGCGATTTTAACATGGTGATGTCCTTGGATGAGGCCAGTTGCCCTCTAACAGGTCACAATGAATCAGTAAATTCACCAGTCATGTTTAACTAATCAACTCACCGTGCGTGCTTAAGAACAACACTCAGCACCAGCCATTAGTAGCATGAATATAATTTCGAACTGACCCTTCTATAGATAACTTTTGGTTGGTCAAAACACCAGTGCACGTTGTGCAGTTAGTAAATTTTTTATATAACTTATTATATACAAAATAAAAGTTTATAAATTTTTTAAATAAAATATAATTTTAGAAAAAACGATAATGCAGCAAAATTACAAATTTTGTTCAAATTAACTCTAAAACCAATTTTGAAAATAGCAAAAATAAACCAAGTGGCCAAATACTTATAATTAGCTCCTTAAACCGGCGATCTAACCAGTCCAAGGTGTGCAATCTTGGAAAAAGGGGTTGTTGTTGTTGTAACATCAATATATTTATTTTGAAGTCTTGTTCGTCTATGGGGGATCTGCTTCGATATCCAGTTGAAGGAAACGCGCCATTTGAACTGGATGCGTCCACAGAGACCTGGGGGTCAGCTGAGTGGGCTTGGCCGGACAATTGAAGAGGTGCAGTACATCATGTGGTCCCTGATGGCAGGCGGGACAGATGTCCGGAACGTTAGCATCAATTCGTGCCCAGTAAGAATTGAGGCGGCTGCACCATCCGGATCTCAGCTGCGCCAGAACCACGCGCGTCTGAAATCTGAAAGGTGAAATCTCCGGGGGATGTTCCCCTAGCACTGCATTCACACGGTAGCTAGCTACTGCTGCTGCGACATCATCGGCGTGAATGTTGTTCAAACCTGCCTGATAGTTTCGATGATCTAAAGGTTCTCTCTTATACCGCTGGACCTCTCTCTCTAGATCATGAAGATCGTACCTGATCTGCCTGGGTGGAGGCATCCTGTTCAAGAGATGGTGGTTAGGATGACTGCTGCGAAAACACCCTAGCAGGTATTGCTTAGACAACAGGAAATTGTGTCTGCGCACGGTAAGGACCTTCGTCTCCTCATGTAGATGGTCCTCAGAGGACATAAGAAGACACCCTGTTGATGTTCTAAGGGCGGCATTCTGGCATGTCTGAATTTTCTTCCACTGCGTCGTACTCACGTTCGTACTGCCGGGGTCAAAAGTACTGCCGGGTAACGATTGTTTCTAGAAGAATGAACTTACTTCTGACACATTCGAGAAACTGATATGGGCAAATCCGAGAAATTTTTAAAGTTGCCATGTACTGGGACAGTAAGGACAAAAGTACTGTTACATACGTTTTACGCTGTAAATAATAAGTACTGAATGTTTTTGGACCAAATATTTTTTAATATATTTATTGATGTATATTGTATCCAAAAAGAATATACTTATTCGAAATGTCCGCCTTTTGCCTTTACACACGCCTTAAGTCGCACTGGCCAAACGTCAATAGCTGCACGAACCTCGTCCATTGGACAATTGGCCACAGCTTGAACCAAAGCAGTCTGCACTGCCTGAGGGCCATTCTTCATAGGAAATGAACGCTGCCAAAATGTTTCGTAGCCAGGCCTGGGACGTTTTAGACTTATGGGCCGGCGCAGAATCCAGCTTGAAAGTCCATGCCTGGTTTTGGAACAGGGAAGTGTTAAGATGCTTCACAACAGCTTCCAAAACGGTTTCTTGTTAAACTTTGGCCGATGTTTTGACTCCTTGTTCGCAGAAATGCAGGTCAGTGACCCCATCGTAAGAGACACCCCACCAAACCCAGACTGAAGCTGGGTGATGACCCTTTTCACCCTTGGGATCAGTTAAGATGCTTCCTTAGATGGCTGCACATACGCTCTATCATTTTGCTTGTTAAATTTTTCCTGAATGGTAAAAATTTTTTCATCGGTGAACAAAATTTTTCTGTGCAAGTTATCAGCGTGCTTCACCGAAAGACGTTTGCATTTTTCAATCCTATTTTTTTTTAAAGCTGCAGTCAATAAATGTCCGGTACGTCGGACATTTATTGATTCGACTAATGGGCTTTTGCGTGATATTCATCTCACGGGCCATGATTTTCTGTTTTCGGAGCGAATTTCTGTGAATTCTTGATTTAACGGCTTTGATGACATGCGGCGGTCTTTTACATCTCCAGTCTCCTCAAACAGTTTAATACATCGGTAGACGAACATGCGGCTAAACCCTAGTGGCCGGAGCGTTTTGAAAATATCGCTTTTGTCATTTCACACTTGCGCTATTACAGCGATACAGTTCTCATTATTTGACCACTCCATGATGAAAGTTGAAACAATTTTAAAATCCCGTTACAGACTAACGCTTTTAAGGTTAGCTTTCAAAACCCATATGCCATTAACGGGGTATGTTCAGTTCTATTATTGAAATGGGTGTGCTAAATGTTCTAACAGTATTTATGTCCCTACTAAGTACACAAATTTGTCAATAGAATAATGTACGTTTAACCTTCAAAATATGAAAAGCATTAGCTTTTTCGGTAATTTAGATGTTCATAAAAACGTTAAAAAGAATCATATATGAGTTGTGTTCTTTTAGAAACTTAAAAAAACTAAAAATGCATAGGAGTCATTCAGACGATACGAGTACAGAGAATGTGTAAATTTTCCAACATAACTTACGTTTCCTCTTTTCGTCATTTATATTTGGGTTTTCTTTCCGTACCAGTAATTAATTGAAACAAGGTTACCTTTTATTGTTTTGTTTTATTATATAAGAATTTTAGTTACAAAAATCACTTCATAAAGTTTTTTTTACGAGTAAGAATAAGTTCCATTGTACATCAAATGTAAATAGGGCTAATAATTAATAAATACCTAACGATTTTTCCACCACAACATGAGGTTGCCGGATAAATTCGAAATTTTCCGGTACACCCAAAAAGTCTTGGAAGCCAATCATCTCGTCGCGGCCTAACAAAACGTCCTCCATCATGTTGCTGTAAATAGAAGAAATTAGAAACATTACTTATATGAGTTTTTGTGCAGTGTTGTTAGAGTGACATGTCTAAAAGTAGCAACCTTATTTTATAAAACGAATGCATCTTAAATGAGACATACTGCAAGTGGAAAGTCTGTCAGAAAAGTTGTAAGTCGCTAATAAAGTTTTATGCTTATTTAGGACACACTCGGACATTAAGATTTGCGGAACCCTTACTCGGGAAGGATTTTTGTGTGGAAGGTATTTAATAACATGGAACGATAAGCTTTAACTTAACAGGGGTTGGATAGTTCGTTTACAAGCAATTACAAATCAGAAGTAATGTGTGGCTTCTAGATTGACAGGACCCCAAATAGGGCGGGGAAGTTTTTTTCTGAACTTACTGATATCTATTAACGTACCATTCAAAAATGAGCACGATGTGGTTTAATTTGTGGCTTTTAGAGCTCGTCGTTAAAGTCTGCCTGTCTGTTGGAGCTATTTTCAGAGCTAGTGTTTTCAACTACATGATATGTGTCTTTGTTGAAGATCGGTTGGTGTTGAAGGTGGACAAAATCATAAAAAAACCCTCTGAAGAATTAAAAAAAAGTTGGAAACTGCACTAACAACTGAATTCAGTGAGGTTTCGTGACAATTTTTGAAGATACGTAACTATTTCGTCTCACTGTATTTACTTCGTCTCACTCTAGTAAACTACTTAGTAAGGACATACTGTATACTGTAACAACATTAAACACACCCATTTCAATAGTAGAACTGAACATACCCCGTTAATGTCATATGGGTTTTGAAAGCTAACCCCAATAGCGTTAGTCTGCAGCGGGATTTTAAAATTGTTTCAACTTTCATCATGGAGTGGTCAGATAATGAGAACCTTATCGCTGTAATAGCGCTTTCAAGTGTGAAATGAAAAAAGCAATATTTTCAAAACTCTCCGGCCACTAGGGATTAGCCGCATGTTCGTCTACCGATGCATAAAACTGTTTGAGGAGACTGGAGATGTAAAAGGCCGCCACCGGTCGGGCCGCCCACGTTCTGTTCGAACACCGCATGTCATCAAAGCCGTTAAATCAAGAATTCACATAAATCCGCTCCGAAAACAGAAAATCTTGGCCCGTGAGATGAATATCACGCAACAGTCCATGGGTCGAATCATTAAACAAGACTTAGGGCTTTCAAACGACGTACCTGACAGTTTTATTGACTGCAGCTTTAAAAAGATAGGATTGAAAAATGCAAACGTCTTTTGGTGAAGCACCCCGATAACTTGCACAGAAAACTTTTGTTCACCGATGAAAAAATTTTTACCGTTCAGGAAAATTTAACAAGCGAAATGATAGAGTGTATGCGCGGTCATCTAAGGAAGCTTCTGAACTGATCCCAAGGGTGGAAAAGTGTCATCACTCAGCTTCAGTCATGGTTTGGTGGGGTGTCTCTTACGATGGGGTCACTGACCTGCATTTCTGCGAACAAGGAGTCAAAACATCGGTCAAAGTTTGCCAAGAAACCGTTTTGGAAGCTGTTGTGAAGCCTCTTAACAATTCCCTGTTCCAAAACCAGCCATGGGCTTTTCAGCAGGATTCTACGCCGACCCATAAGGCTAAAACTTTCCAGGCCTGGCTTCGAAATAATTTGCCAGCGTTCATTTCCTCTGAAGAATGGCCCTCAGGCAGTCCAGATTTGAACCCATTGGATTACAAATTGTGAACGGTTTTAGAGGACAAGGTTTGTCACATAAGATACCCCAACATTGGATCTATTAAGGCTGCTTTGGTTCGAGCTGTGGCCAATTTTCCAATGGGCGAGGTTCGTGCAGCTATTAATATTAAAAAATATTTGGTCCAAAACATTCAGTACTTTTTATTTTACAGCATAAAACGTGTTTAACAGCATTTATGCCCCTACCAAGTAGAGTTCATCGTTTAAGTCTTGTTATGTCTGCTGGAGCTACTTTCAGAGCTAGTGTTCTTAATTACATGATATATGTCATAGTTGTAGATCGGTTGTTGTTGAAGGTCGACATTATGCAAATCCCCTCTGAAGGACTGAAAAAATTGTTAGAAACTGCACTAACAACTGAATTCAGTGAGGTTTCGTGACAACTTTTAAAGATTCGCAACTATATCGTCTCACTTTAGTAAACAAAACAATGTCGGGCGTGGCCGACTCTGAGAAAACACATCTGTCTGGAGCTTGAGCAAGGTCGGACTCAATATGATAGTATTATATTCGCTCAATACGAGGGTTGCTATATATATTTCTGGCCTGGCGCCATCTGACATTTCCATTGGAAAGTTTGACATTTTTTAGCATAAACGTACTCAGAAATCTTTGTATGGCGATGAAGCACCATCCTATAGCACTGTAAAAAACTGGTTTAAGGAATTCAATCGTGGTCGAAGCTCGGTCAAAGACGAAGGTCGTCCAAACCGGCCGTTGTGCCGAAGAACATTGATGCCGTGCGTGAACTGATAATGCAAGATCGTTATGTGACATACCGTGAGATAGTGGCATCCTTGGGTATTTCTCTACCAGCATACATTCGATATTACTTGAACACCTGGCCGCAAAAAAGGTTTTTTCTCGTTGGTTCCCGCACAATTCGACAATCGCTAAAAAAAGGCTCGTGTCGATTGGTGCAAAGAAATTTTGAAAAATACGATCGTGGTGCTTCAAAAGACATTTATAAGATCAGCACAGGTGACGAATCATGGATCAAATTTGTCTTCTAAATTTGGTCCAATGTTATCAGGACATTGGTGTTGGTCACTGGTAATGCTCTGTGAGAAATTTAATCTGAAGCGGTTGTAATATGTGGCTTTTAGAGCTATAGGTTCTAAAATTGAGAAGGATCTTTGTATGGGAGCTATAGGAAAATATTGACCTGTGTGGTCTAGTTTCACCGCGGTTAATGGTAGCTGATAACGTACCATGATTAATTTGGGCGATTAGTAGTAATTTGTGGCTTCTAGAGCTATTCGAAATCGTGGATCGATAGGTACAAATTTCTCCGAAAATGGGTGCCGATTACTTGGAATGCACTTTGAGATATAAATCGCATGATCTTGTTGGTCAAAGATTTAACGCGTTATTGGTGAAATACAGCCACACAACCGTGAGAGTCATGAAAAGAGTAAAGACCTGTCATCAGAGCCTTGCGACCACTGGACGGATATGTTATTTATTCGTCAGACGTTTTCTTTAAAATTTTTGTATTGGATAAAAGAAATCGAGTCTTTTTAAATGAAAAAAGTGCATTTTTGCCGAGAAACCTTTAATTATATTATAGTTAAATCAAAGCCAATTATCTAATGAGTGCAGATGTGGTCAGTAATTGACTTGGCCACAATTATGCCACTACTATTTGCACAGCGTATGTAAGGATATATGTAAATAACATTTAGAGCATGGTCCCAGGTAGCCCTCATTACCTTGTGCATGTTTGAGTTGAAAAAAAAACGGTGTCACTGACATAATGCCACCGGCATCGATCGATCTTTGAGAGGGTTTCACTGAATGTGATGTATGCATGTGGCCAGGTTAACCTTTGGTTCAAGGCCATTTAATAATGCTTCTTTAAGGGGTTCTTGGCACATTTTCTTTCTTATTTAAAATATCTATTTTCTGTACTCGCCACAGTTGCAAAGCCCTCATACTAACAAACAAAAAAAAGTGCTTACTCACCTTGACTGCAAGAATGGTAAACGTCCCACTTGTCTAGCAGCATGCAATTCCATGCCCATCTTCAGTGGAGCATTCAGGCCCTCGCGATTTCTCAACATTTGCATGTTCAAATTGTACTGATGTGTGTCAAAGTTGGCTTCAGAGTCCCTTAGACGATGGACATGAGCCACTTGCATCAGGCAGTTGGCTTTGCCGGGAGCAGCGACGGTTGGAGCAGCATCGAGTACAGAGGGAATGGTGGGTTGAACTTTAATTGATTGTTCCTAAAAATAAATGCAATGTTAAAAGTTTCAACTATAGTTGCCAACGAAAACTTACCATTTTTTTGCAGAAGTTACAATTGTTTTGTCCAAGTTAGATTTTCCAAATTAATGCTTCTTCTTCTACTAGAATGACAATCAATTTAAAACAGTGTAAAGTTGGTTGCAGTTGGAATCGGATGTTACCGTATGGGTAAAGGTTTGATACATTCAGTGTTGCCATACAATTTTAAAGAGTGGTTTTAGTCTTAGGTAATAACGAATATTCGAATTTTGTTTAGTTTCGCGTTGCAAAATTTCGAGAAAGTATTTATAAATCAATAGTAGTGTTTTTATTTGGCACTCGGTTAGAGTTTGTATGCAAATCTAAGCCTTGATAACTTTACTAAAAACTGGGTAATTATCCAGTCTAATTATGAAGGCTAAGTCCAGGAGGCGTGTTCTTTTCAGGTTACTAATCAAGCATTTGTATGGAAGTTACTCGGTAAGCAAGCGAGTTGGCTGTTACTCGGTAAAAAAACGAGTTAGTCAACGGACTTATTTTTTTTAACAAAAAAAATATTATGACACACCCGGCTTGTATAAGCCAATCAAAAACATTTGTTTTTTGTTATTGATACAGAAAGAAAATAAATAGAATTAAAGAAAATGAAAACAGTAAAAGCGCGATAAAACCATTTCCATAAATAACAATGATTCAAAAACGGTAAGTGAAAATGTTTATTGTTAAGATTTAGAGAAATTTAAATGTAGCTATATTATTTTAAGAGTAACTAAACGAAAATTGTGGACCAGGGACGAGATGTTTATGCTGTTGGTTTGCTAAAAAGCCAGAAAGGTCGAATTTGAATGTCCCCGGTGAAAAAGAAATGCCTACCCAACGAAATTAAATTTGTCAATAAAATGTTAACAAAACAAGAAACTGTATAAAATAACAAAATTCGTTTTCCACAATTTACTTTGATTTTTTTTATTTGTTAACAAACTTTTGTTAAGCTTATACTGCCATCTAATAAAAATGTTGTTGAATGTTGCCAGAATACCATATTGCTAACTAAGCTAGTTACCTGAAGAGAACACGACTAATATTTCTATGCAACTATGTTGGTTTTTGTTTCGTCTTTGAGGTTTTTTGACACACCTAGTTGTTATTATAGGGGGTAAAAACCCATATGCTAATACTCTCTTGTGAATAACGTTATAAAGAAGAAGACGCATAGTAAACAGTTGGAAAAACACTGTTTAAAACAATCAATCAAACAGTGAAAGGTTGATAAAAATTGTTTACTTTTCAAACTTCTTTAAAACAAAATTTGTTAAATTTGTCACCATCGTTTGGAATTGAAATTGTTTCTTCATAATTATTTGCAAAACATCTATCCAAAAGCTCCAGGCATAGTCAAACAGGCGGGTACCGCAAAATCCCACAACCACCAACAAGTGTCCACGCAGGATTGATACCATGCCAATACTCAAATAAGTATGGGTTAGTATATTTGTATGCTTGATAGTGGCCTAACAGTGCGGGTGATAATCCCAATAATTTCGTCAACCAAGGCATGGTTAATCATGTGGACAAGGGCAGTTTCAAAACTTCAATCAGCACCAACATTCCACTTGTGTTACAGCAGCAAAAACAGTGTGTGGCAACGGAGGACAATGTATAACCCCTTTTCTATGGACATATGTATGTATGTATATTTAAAAACATTGGAATTTCAAGAATACACATGACATTAAATTTACTTAATTAACGCCATAGATCGTTGATTCCTTAGAAAGCTTGAAAGAAGCTTATATTAAAAAGTTTTTGGATATGGGTACACGAAAACAATAGAATGCTTATTACTTATACTTTTTTTTTACTTCAATGTCGATTGTAATGGGTGATACAAGTAGAGATACTTTTTTCAACAGCCCTTTTTAGCGGCCGTAGCTGAGAGTGTATACCAAGACTTTGGAGAGTCGATTCGGCGCCATTCGCAGCAACTCGGATTGACGTATGGAACGACTTGGCGCAGAGATCTTAAATTGAAAGTGTACAAATTACAGCTTGTGCAAGAACTGAAGCCGCCCGACTTTCCCAAGCGACATCGCTTCGCTCTATGGGATCTTGAAAAGTTCCAAGAAGATCCGACGGTTTCGAGCCAAATTTTGTTCTGAGCGACCAGAAGAGACTCAAGGGCTGCCACTTCATCCAGAAAAAGCAACGGTTTGGTGTGGTTTGTGGGCCGGTTAAATCATCGGTCCATATTTCTTTAAAAATGATGCCGGTGAGAACGTAACCATCAATGGAGACCGTTATCGTGCCTTGATAACCGACCTTTTTTAGTGTGATATCACATTTTCCTGTGGGGATATGTTAAGTCTAAAGTTTATGCGGACAACCCCGCTTCGATTCAGGCCTTAAAGCAAAACATCAAGCGTGTCATTCGCCAGTTACCAGTCGAAATGCTCAAACGAGTCATCGAAAATTGGACTCAACGGATGGACCATCTAAAACCTAGCCGCGGCCAACATTTGGTAGACATAAACTTCAAAAAAGGAATGCCAAAGAATGTTCTTTCAAATGATAATAAACATTCCCCATTCAATTTGAAATTTCTGTTTTTATGTAACGAGTGATCCATTTCGAGGTTCCCTACAATTGTACAAAAAAAAGTCTTCTTCGATTATGGATATATTAGCTGGCGATTATGGACATAAAAACGATATTTCCTTACGAGTCTAATAATTCTTTTGCTTTTAAGGATTTTCAACCCATCAAATGGCCCAGTTTCACATATTTTTGTTTATAATATTGGATAATACCGTTCCATGTTTTCCACACGCGATGGTCCCTACCGATTTGAGGTTCTGCAGCTTAAGAAGGCACAAATTTTACCCCATCACACTTAAATTTTGTATGCCACGTTATGAGCGTCAAATTGATAACTAGCCTATTAAGTCAGACCTTACTCAAGCTCCAGACAGAGTTGTTCAATTCTCGAAATAGTAGAGTGATGTAGGGTAGCTTATAGTCGCCAACCTTTACCTTTAATTTTGTTTTACTTGTTTTGTTTTTGTTCTTGTCTAGTTAGGCCATTGAGCCTTAGCAATATTACATTTGTCGGTTGCAGGCCATGCAAGGTTAACCTTGTATGCATCCATGTTTTAGACATGGCGTTAAGAAAGGTTGTCAGCATCTGAAGCATCCTTATACGAGCCAAGGCGTACCCGTTATCTGACAAATTGTTTACTCCAACTTTACTGAGCCCGGGAGTCCAACAGACCGCTTTGTAAATGAGCTGTTTATGGATTTTATCCATGACAGCCTCCGAAGCTGCTTAATTATTAACATAGATGGTAATATCTGTGTTATTCGACAGGTTCATCTGCCGAAGAGATGGTGCTTGTTTGTCTAGCCGCCACTAAACATGTCCGATCAGGAAAGTTAACATATATTTGGATTCGCGATATTAGGCAAATGGAAAAAATTACATTCTTTGTTTGTCCCCTATAATTGACCCCATGAACTGAACTTCAATCCAAAATGTCAATTGATGCAGTTTTCCGCCGGCAGGTTCACCTGCAGAAAAGATGGGGCTTGTTTGTCTAGCCGCCCCTAAACGTGTCCGATCAGTAAAGTAAACAGATATTTGGGTTCGCGAGGCGGCTAACTTTCATTTGCAGATTTATTATTTGAAATGGGCCCCCTATGGGCAGCAGCCTACTTTTCATGTTTGGCATATGGAAACAATTACACTCTTTGTTTGTTCCCTTTGGGTTACCCATGAACTGAATTTCAGTCCAAAATGTCAATTGATGCAGTTTTCCGCGCTGATTGTTCTTTGGGGAAACAATGAAATTTGCCGCGTTGATGTTGGTTAGACCCCGAAGCAATAGGTACATTTCAATATGGGTTACATCGTTATATCGACCGATGATGACATTCCCCGTCCTCAGTCTGTTTAATTCAAATCGGAAAGTAGGTATGTACTGGGCTTTCCATAAGTAACATAATAATATTACGAGTATATATTAATAAAACAAAGAATATTAAAGATATACAGTTCAAATTTATTCCAGGTGCGATTTCGGTCATATGACCACTACGAGTCCGTCTACAGCGATCTATCTTTGGAACCATTTTTCCACCACTCTTGCACATATTTCGACCGGAACGTTAGCAATTTCGCGTTAGATGTTGTCTCTGAGCTCGTCTAAAGTTGTTGGCTTGTTGGCATAGACACATGACTTGATGTGGCCTCATAAAAAAATCCAATGGCATTAAATCGACCGGACCATTTCTCGAGATAACACGTTCACCGAATTTACCTTTCAGTAAATCGATTTTAACGTCTGCTGTGTGGCTAGAGTTTGTTGAAACCACTTATCGGCGAGGTCAAGCTCATCCAATTCTGGCAAAAAAAAATTTCTAACATGGCTCGATAGCGCACTCCATTGATGGTTATTATCATCGACGAAAAAATACGGCCTAATCACACCTCCGGCATGAAACCCTCATCACACAATAATTTTTTGCGGATGGAACTGTGTCTCTTGAAGCACTCGTGGGTTTGCTGATGTCCAATAACGCAAATTTTGTTTATTGACAAAACCACTAAGCCCGAAATCAGCTTCATCGCTCATTCTGTCGGGTGGGATGATTATAACGGCCTAAAATTGGAGTAAGCGCTCTTAATTTTGCGACCACCGACTCAGAATTCCGGAAGTAATTTTTAATGATTTCTAAACGTTGCTCGTTAGTGAAATTAACCATAATAAAAACGTTGACTTCGACTACCGTTTTGACAATGAAAGATCATTAAAAATGTTTGAGAGTGGCTTGACATAAAGATACGAAATTGTTATGTCCCTATTGGAAAACCGTGTACATTCCTTTGAACGGTGCCCATATTGAAACATTGGCCGACATGTATGTTTAAGGGATTTCATGTATTTAGCTCTAGAAGTCGCATATTACATCAAATCTTGATGAAATTTTCACAGTTTACTACGATTGATCAGTTACCAGCTCAAATAAAAATGGATCATATCAGTCCACGTTTGAATATAGTCCCAGATTCTTTTCGATTTAAAATACAATCGCTCAAAAACACCCATTTTATTTTCAATTCAAATTTGGTTTGCTATATTACAATGGACAAACAACCAATCTTGCTCCAAATAGGCTCACCTGTTCAGTTTCGCGTTCGATAGCTCATTTAAATTAATCTAAAAGATGAACATCGAATCAAATTTGTTACTTCGTTTCTTGGTGAAATTTCGTAAAAAAATCGAATTTTGTAATAATATTTTTTAATGATCATCAATTTCGTTTAGTAGTACACAACTTAATCGAAAAGACATCGGAATCTGTACAGTAAGTAACGGATATAAGAACATCTTTTATAAAAAACTACCGCATATAAGAAACTTTTGCACCGAGTAATTAATTATAGCTGTTTATAATTGCTTATAAGAAAAAACGCATATACGAATACGGCATTTCTTAACATTTTTATAACTTTTATCTACTATAACTAGCCGTGGAGAACTTTTATGCAGTAGAGAAATTCGTAATCGTAATGTACGTCTATTAAGTTATTAAACAAATTACTTCGTTAAGCTTCGAAATCTTTGTTGGGCACCATTTTGAATAAATTTCTAGGAAAAATAACAGATATGTTGACACCAGGAACGAATAATCCATGGAAAGGTTAATCTTCTCAGACTGTGACCTCCGCTATAAGAAGTCGCCACAGCCGCATGCTTTGATTAATTTACTGTATGCTCTTTTAAGGCAAAATTATGCTTAAGGTGAATCCGGTCTTTAACATCAACAAACTAAAACACTTTTTGAACCATGAACATGTGTGACTTTTATACTCCTGAAAAACTAGTACGTCTATGCAAAGTGACTATAGAATTGCAAAATCTGCAGTTAAAAGAGGTGTTGTGCAACATGTTGCAGAAAATTGTAGAAAACTCAACAACCGATACGAATTTTAACAGAGGAATACAAAATTATGCTCGAATACAAAAATTATGTTCATAAACATCATGGGGAGAACTGTCCTATTGGTGGCAGCTGAAATTTTGATGCAGCTGGCGAGTTCGCCTGTCCTGGATCCACCATTTGCAGAGAAAATAGCGTCAGCATTATTATAAAACTAAGAATTGTATCAGCAAACAGGTTTTATAAGTACAAACCGAGTAAGAGGTTAATCTCTTAAATAGGGCTTCGCTATTAGCCATTAAGAGCCTGGATTAAACAGTGGGTCCTGGTCAGTAAGTAAATAAACTGTAGGTGAGTGAGTAAAGTTATATAGTTATATATGATTCGAATGAAGTTTTTACGTTTGTTAATTAATGGGAATGTGTATGAACAGAACTTGCACTGTTTATACTTATTGTAATTGCAAACGTTTCTTATTATTTTTGGTAGCGACGCACGGTGGTCCAGGTATACAAACCATTTTTGAATTCGAGTTGGTTTGATTCAGTGGTTTAGAGCAGATCGGAACAGCAGGTTCGACTTTAAAAATAGTTTTTAGGTTCACTTGAACCGTGGTTTTGGTTCGATTCAAAATTCATATGAACAAAATATTTTTTATTATAAAATTATTTTTTTTTAAATTGAAACTTAAACTAAAAACAAAATAAAAGTTAGATACATTTTAAAATAGTACGTAACATAAACATAAATGGGTATTCATGTAAAAAATGCATTGAGTGCATTGAATGTATCCAATTATTCTTTTGCGGTATTTGTTTCACTTTGACTTTTTTTCTAACAGTGGTTTGGTTTACGGTTCGGTTCACAGTCAAAAAAATGATATGGTTCGGTTCGAAACCAGTTCTAGTTCGGTTTGCATCCCTGGTCGAAAATCAATTTCCATCGGCCAAAAGTCTATAGCTTATGATCTATAACATTTTTAAGTTCTCTAAATAAGAAGAATGTTGCTAAAGACATAAAGATTATTTTCGTATTTCAATATGTACTTCTGAATGAATTGCAGTACTTCCCGTGGGCATTTATCCTCATGTTATTCGATTTGATATATTTATTTGGGTTTTAGGAACATATCAGCGGCCAACGAACTCTGATTGGGATAATATTTATTATTCGGAGAAAGGAAATTGACCGATCTTTTTTTGCGGCGATCCATATTTTCAGAGTTACGAGGGAACTACAGGGTGGAGCGCAATAATTTGCTTATTTGGGAATGAAATAAAAATTTTATGAACCTAAGACAAATTTGTTTTATATTTAAATTATATTAAACAGTAACGGAATTTTTAAATTACATGGTTTTTAATAGTGTAGCTGGCAAATGTCGGCCTTCGCTATCCAAACAATGCTGCATACATTATCTGAATTTTTTATGAACTCTAACAATCATGTCGACTGATATTCTGCCAATTTCAGCCTCAATATTGTTAATTAGATCTTACAAGGTGTTGGGACGGTTGATATACCCCTTCGACTTCAGGTAACCCCAAAGGAAAAAATTGCCTGGGGCTAAGTCTTGAGAGCGTGCCGGCCAGTTTACATCACCCCTCAAAGAGATAAGCCGTCCAGGAAACATTTGCCTCAAACAAGTCATGGTAACCCTCGCTGCGTGTGTAGTGGTAACGTCCTGTTGGAACCATGTATCCTCTAATTGCATTGCCTCAAGAGCCGGCTGAAAAAAATCCTGTTCATAGTCAAGTACCGTTCGGAGTTCACAGTTACGGCAAGACGGTTATCCTGGAAAAAGTAAGGGCCAATGATGCCTACTCGTGATATGGCGCACCACACAGTTACGCGGTCCGAATGCAGAGGTCTCGGGTGAAGTTCTCTGGGGTTTGCTTCACTCTAGTACCGCATATTTTGTTTGTTTACACACCCACTGAGGTGAAAATGTGTATCAGAAAAGAACACAATTGCGTGATGGGGTATAGTTGCAATCCTCACGTGTCCAATGCATGAAAGGCAGACAAATACAAATCTCCGCCAGCCACAATAAGCCACGCACACTTTTCACTCTCTTGGACCAACAGTGCCGCCACAGCCTGCAGTGCGAAAAAGCAAACTACCGCGCTCCACCCTGTATTTATAATTTATAAAATAATCAAAATTTATCATTACAACTGTTTTTTTAAATATTCTCTTTGAAGTTCAATACAGTTGTGCATTCGCTTAAACCAATTTTTTGAAGTACTTATTCACTCCGATTGTGACACCTCCAAAACATTGACCACGAAGATTCTTCTTGATCATTCGTCAAATTATGTGGTATCCAACGAGAACAGAGTCAAATAAACTGCAATATCTTATTGATGTTTGTTATACTAATGTCCAAGGATGCTAAAATCTCACCATATATCACATGTCGGTTTAAAACGACGAAGATTAACGACCTTCAGGAAATTCCTCCTAGAGCGAACGAAGCCCGAGACTGATCTCTTGGTATTTGTGATTTACAGTGGTTTTAGTTCGTGCCTTTTCAAATTCAAAAACAAGTTGGTTAAGACACTCTTGTCTCAATAATCAACGCCGAAAATCTTAAAAAAACATCGCACGAAAATGTTCACGGGTTAATTCCATTTTTTGACCGAAATTTCGCGCAAGTGACAAAACGTTCTGAGTGAAGTTTTGCTAAAAAAAGTCTAACTTTTTAATGCAAGTTCCAGTTTGCATCTGGATACACTAATATTGCTAAGACCCGAAATATAACTAGCAAACCTCGTACGAATCCCCAAACCTTGACAATAAATATTGCTATACGAGTACATACAATAGTTATGAGTTTGCGGCAATATGGGTGTCATTGAAGACCTCTCAGCAAATACGTATTTATTTTACCAGTTTTTAAAACAGCCCAATTTGTCAAAAAACAGTATTAATACGATATCTGCAAATATGATTCGTACTAAATATCTGCAACCAAGACAATAAGCATTCATTTGAGGTCTTTTGTGTCATATTACTAGGGTTGCTATATATATTTCTGGCCTAATAATGAAAATGCGAATATTTTTCATCAAAAATGGTTTATTGTTTTTCAAAGTACATATTCTCCAACATGATTTGAACACTTTTGCATGCGATCAAACCAATTGCCGAAGCACTTTTTCCACTCCGATTTAGACACCTCCAAAACATGGTGTTTGAACGCTTCAAAAGCATCTTCTGGCGACGAAAATCGTTGCTCACGCATTTCTTTCTTGATGTGCGGGAATAAAAAGAAGTCATTAGGTGCAAAGTCAGGGCTGTACGGCGGTCAAAAAGGCGCTGGTTTGAGCCGATGTATGAGAGCTCGCATTGTCATGGCGCACAATGATTCGTCTTCTCTTGTTCGTTTTTCGAATTTCTTCGAAGACTTCAGGCAAACAAACTGTGGTGTACCACTCAGAATTGACCGTAGTACGTTGCTCAAGCGGAACAGTCGCCACATGACCAGTTTTTCCGAAGAAACTGGCGACCATTTGCTTCGAAATGTTTTTTTCACGAACAACTTTCGTTGGATTTGGCTCGTCTTCGAAGACCCACACGGTCGATTGCTGGTTTGTTTTGAACGCATAGATCCATGATTCGTCACCTATGACGATCTTGTAAACGTCTTTTAAAGCACAGCGATTGTATTTTTTTAAAATTTCTTTGCACCAATCAACACGAGTTGTTTTTGAGCGATTATCAAATTGTGCGGAATCCAACGAGAACAAACCTTTTTTACGGCAAGGTGATCATTCAATATCGAATGTATGCTGGTGGGAGAAATGCCCAAAAATCTCACGGTATGTCACATGGCGATCTTGCATTATCAGTTCACGCACGGCATCAATGTTCTCTGGCACAACGTCCGTTTTTGGATGACCTTCACGACCTTCGTCTTTGAGCAAGCGTCGGCCACGATTAAATTCATTAAACCAGTTTTCACAATGATATAGGATGGTGCTTCATCGCCATACAAAGATTTAAGTTCATCGATGCACTCTGGTAGTGATAAGTCCTCGTCGAAAGGTGTGATAAATGACCGCACGAAAATGTTAATTCCATTTTTCTGCCAAATTGATTTTTCAAGTCAGTGTAAACAACACAAATGATGGTCGTACGTTCTGAGTACGTTTATGCTAAAAAATGTTAAACTTTCCAATGAAGTGTCAGATGGCGCCAGGCAACACTTAGTGTTGCCTGTTCCAGAAATAGATAGATAGATAGAATAGATAGCAACCCTCGTACTCCTTAAGTAGGTTTAAAATTCCAATTTACTAGGTATTTTAATAACATAGCTTTTTATTTAAAAAGCTTCTTATAAAGGGTGGTCCTACCATAATGCGTGATGTTAATTGTGAGTCACACCTTAACGTCAAGTTTTTTGCCCAACTTAATTTGATATTTCTTTGTTTTAGTATTTGACAAATTTAGCCATGGAGAGTTAAAAAATTGAGCATTGATGCCCTGTTGTAGGTTTTAAAAAGCCATAACCGAATTATTGGTGTGGCAACCAATAGTTTTGCAAACATTTTGTTGTAACCAATTATTGGTGAAGGGTTGTTAATTTGTAATCTGATTTTGGTTTAAAAACGCGCAATTAAAAATAAAAAAGTTCTTTTATTACTGACTTTAAGCCAATCGATAAATCCAATTTTTTTCAGTAAAATCTTCCACCATCTTTGCAAAGGCATGCCACTTCTTCTTCGACGTTACGTTTTACATTACTTCAAGTGTGTAAGCAACCCGTTTTTTGTGACTGATCCTTTTTTCGAGGGTTAGGATACTTCCTATGTTCTACCGACACTTTAGTTCCAATTACGTTAATTTACATAGCACCAACCAACATTCGGTTGCATTGATCAAATACTCGAGGTTAATGCAACCTCAATCATTCGGTTGACAAACAAATTCGGTTGTGGGAACGAATCTGTTCTCTGTGTGCAGAATCAAAAAACTGTTTCCTTACACAGTTGAAGAACTTGATGTGCTCATAGGAAGGGGTCATAACCAGGAAAAAGTGAAAAAGATGATGGATTTTTTTGACTAGAAAAAACTGGTAAATCGATTGGCTTCAATCATTTTTGAATTTTTTTATTATTTAATAAATGCCATTGAACAACCATTTTTTGGTTATGATAAAGTTTTAGTTATCATCACTAATAATTGGTTACAACCAAGGACGATAAACTGTAGAAGATGGACGAAATGAGCTTTTACGAGATTTTGAGAAACACATCAATCATTTTGAAAGAGCTGTTTTTGTATTTAAAGTGTGCAAATTTAGTGTCTTAGTCTGTGTTTTGTGTGTTTTAATTTTACATTTTTTGGGTTCTTGTGTTTGTGAAAAAACGAAAGTGGATAAATAACCGAGAATTTGTGCATTACTGAGTGGTGTTTTTGTACGATTTTGCAAAAAGAAGCATATCGCACATCTTCTACAATTTATCGTCTTTGGTTAGAACAACAAAATGTTAACGCAACTATTAGTTGCCACACCCACCAGTTGTGGTAACTAAATATATCATCATATCATCAGATCATATTTATCATTTTATGGTATTTCGAACCGAATATCAATTACGATTATAAACATTTGCTGAAAAGATGATAGATGCTTTTTACAGGAAAAAAATTGTGGTTAATTAATTGAATTGAAGTAAGTAATAATTAAATTAATATATTTTTAAAAAAATTACACTAAACAACCCGTTTTTGGTTATGATAGAGTTTTAGTTTTAGTTATTATCACTAATAATTGGTTACAACAACAAAATATTTGCAAAACTATTGGTTGCCACAACCACTAAATACCTTTTTCGCGTTATATTAGTATGACCGATCAATAAGTTGTGAGTACAGTACGAAAATCAACATGTGGTATTTTGAACAGAATGTCAATTACGTTTATAAACATTTGGTGATTGCAACCAAATTTCCTCTTTTGCAACAGAATCATAGAAGTTTCAGCCGATTTCAAACTATTTTTTTTCTGTGTGCAGGCAATAAGTTTCACAGCCTTCATCCCTCAAACAGGCATTTCGTCACAATCAAAATGACACAAAGCCCTATGAACAACGATTCCAAGAATTGTAATTTATTATAACATATGGATCCAACTAACGCCCTTTTGTTACAAACATTAACACAAGTTTATAACACTTTCAGCCAATTGTAGTGACTGCAGGGAGAGAGCATGGACAGATCGTGTGTTTGGGTCAAAACTATGCTCTACGCATTCGTACAAAGAAAACAGATAAAAGGGAAATACGTACGTACAACAAAGTGTGAAGAGAAGGCTGACAGCGAGGCAGACTGGACAATGGACAACATCACTCATCTTCGTAAGAACGCTCAGTCCGACCGAAAGGCATCATAAACTTTATGGCATTGAATTAAATTGATATGAATTCGGAGGAATCTTTCAAACTCAATACATGGGGGCGGCGGATGCATCAAGGCACTGTAGGGCAACAACATTCAAAAAGCAGACACAATCGTAATGATTAGGCAAACTTGTTACATTAGAAGTTTTTGTGGGCGCAGATTACAAGTCTGAATTCCAATAGGAATAAGGCAACTTAATGCTCCTTATTAAATAAAATTATGTAAAACTAAGCTAAAAATTTGGCCTGGACAAAACTTAAATACCCTCCACCGGGAATGAAAGTGTTCCGGTTTTTGGACCTCTTTGATTCATTTATTTTAAACTTCACAAAACATCCACATTTGTATTCGTAGTGAAATTTGCTTTAATAGTAAATGCCTGTAAAACTTTTTCGACTATTGCCTGCTCGATTTAAACAAAGGGCAGTCCTCTATTCGAGTATTAGGATTGGTAGCAAAATTTGCTTTAATCTGAGTACCCATATTGACTATTACTCGCTCATTTGGCAATGAGTGGCGGTTTCGGGTCACATGAGCCAAGAAGTCCAGCAACTGTGCCGTTTTTTGGGGTCCTATTAATGCCTATTTTAACCATTGTTCGTCCACGAAAAATTATAATGTATTAAGAAAATTCTTAACAAAGTGTACTTTTTACCGAAGTACTGTTATTCCCTTAAGAGGAAACTTGTTTCCTCCTGGGCCTTAACAGACACACGGACGGACATGGCTAGATCGTCTTAGATCTAGACAAGCAAAAATATATACTTTAAAGGTCCCATATCAATATTTCGTGGTGTTGCAAACGAAATGACAATTTTAATAAACCACCCAATCTTTGGCGGAGGGTATGAAAATACGAGGGCGGTTCGGAAACTTCTTAGCCTAGCACAAAAAGCGCGGTATAACCAGAAAAAAGTTAAGTGTTTTGGAAATTTCCATCTCTGCTATCAACACATGTTAATTTTGTTTCGATCTGGCAACTCCTTCATATAGAAACAGGTGTTCACAAAAGACGCATCCGCGATTTTTTTACAATGGAAAAATTAGAAATGCGTGGTCCCTCTAAGAAAACCGACACGAAAACGAAACGTTGGCGAAGTCATTTTTTCATACAAGACTACGAAAACGAACCGATTTTGCGATACGTAAATGCACCGTAAACGTTAATTTCGGAATAAGAGAATTAGAAAAAAAAAGTAGTAGTTGGAATGTATTGGTAGTACGCCAAGGCTAAGCTAAAGTAGTACTTTTACGTAACACTAAAGCGGTCCGTTTTCGTAATACCAGAGTGTTGCGTTTACGTAACACTGAAGCGGTACGTTTTTGTATCTGCAAAACGTTCTGTTTCCGTACTGAATTTATTTCTCTATCGAAATAATATAAGCTTTTTTATACTGAAGAATTAATGTTGCATATATTGTGAATGATTATGAATTCTTTGGCTATTACAAAATATAGATATGTAGATATAAATATACTACAAACGTTTTATAAATACCTATTATATTAACACTTACAAAAGCTGATTTTGTTTAACAACAATCAGATCATCACACTTCAAACATCAACTAAAACAATTAAAGTGTTCTGTCAACATGGCTGCCCGAATAAGAAAAAACAGTTAATGCCGTTACCATTAAGAAAAACAGTTCGTTTTCGTATCGCAAAAACGGCACGTAAACGGATTGTTTTAGGTACTTTTTGGTTTAAATACGTTCGTTTCCATTACGCAAAATCACTTCCATTTCGTAACGTAAAAAACGGCACGTTTACGAAGAGTTTTACGCAGAATTAATTTCGTCGTATTTTTATATGAAAAACTATGCAAGTGTTAGTGATATGGCGGTCCGTATGCAGTTCGTTTTCGCTCCGAAAAATGCGTTACGTTTATTTTTCTTGGAGGGGTGTCATTAAATATTTACATAAAAAGGGTTTATCGGGACAAGAAATTCATAATGATATGGTGAATGTGTTAGGTGAAAGTGCTCCTTCACATGCAATAGTAAAAAATTGGGTTGCTGAATTTAAACGTGGTCGTACAAGTATTGAAGATGAATTACGTAGTGGACGTCCAAAAACAGCAACAACAACAGAAATTGTAGCCAAAGTGCATGATATGGTATTAAATGATCGACGAATAAAAGTGCGTGAAATAGCTAATATCATGGGCATCTCAAATGATCGAGTCCATTTAATTTAGCATGAAGAACTAAAGATGAAAAAGATTTCTGCAAGATGGGTGCCGGACTTGTTAACAGTCGACCAAAAACGCATAAGAATGAACATTTCACAAGCATGTTTGGATCGTTTTCAGCGAAATAAAATGGATTTTAAGCGTGGTTTCATAACTGTTGATGAGACATGGATCCACCACTATACTCCAGAGACAAAAGAAGAATCCAAACAATGGACTGAAGCTGGAGGAAGTGCCCCAAAAAAGGCAAAAACAATTCAATCGGCTGGTAAGGTTATGGCGGTTTTTTTGGACTTCAAAGGTATTTTATTGATTGACTATCTGCAAAAGGGTAAAACAATAAATTCAGAGTACTATTGCAACCTTTTAGATCAATTAAATGTACAAATTCGAGAAAAACGTCCTGGCTTACAACACAAAAAAATAATTTTTCATCAAGACAACGCACCAGCGCACAAGAGTGTTTTAACAATGGCTAAAATCAACGAATTAAAGTACGAGTTGCTTGGCCACCCACCTTATTCTCCTGACTTTCACCTGTTCCCAAATCTAAAAAAAATCCTTGCTGGCAAGCTAAGAATTTTCCGAACCGCCCTCGTATGACAAATGTTTTAAAAATTATGAAAATCGTGTAAAAAATATATTGGTAAATCTGGGGTATAAAAAGAACAGCTTTTTATACAGGGTGGCGCAAAATTGCCGTTGTGGCTTGAATGTTTAATAACTTTTTTATTTATTGGCTAAATATTATTATTATTTTTTGTTAGATAGTATATTAATGGGGAATATTTTTGGCTTAAGTATAACAAATAATATCCCGCAAGTGGTGGTCATTTCGGCTGCGTACATTCGTGCTAGCCCCAGCTGTGCCGAACGTCGTCTTGTTGATGTGCAGGACACACTATCCACAACACGTTTGATATTTTCGTCCGTGTGGACCGTACAAAGTCTTCTGGTACAGGGAAGGTGTCTTACTGTACGATTTTGTCGAAAATTTCCAACTAAGCGGTTTATTGTTGCTTCTAAATGTCCAGTATGCACATTAAAAGCGACGATAAGCACGCTGCGACAAAACAATTGACGTGATTTTAAAAATAAAATTTAACAATTGCTGATCGCTGTTCTGTTGTGTACTGTTCCATTTCAAATTCCCAAAGTTTGCTTTACAAAATTCTGAAATTAAATTAAAAAATATAAATAAATTAAAAAAGTTATTAAACATTTAAACAGTAGACTACATGTATTTGTCAATAGAACAAGGCTATACGTGAAACCTTCATAATATATAAAGCATAAGTTTTTTCGTAGATCCATTGTAACGTCCGCAACGCCGAATTCGGCATTTATATTGTTTGCCTTAAAAGTAGTTTAGTAAAAAACTAAACCTCATTTTTTAGCTCCCAAGCTAGTGGTGTTGCTAAAGGTTTCAGCAAATTATCGCATTTAAAACGCCAACGGTATTAATATTAGAAAACATACAAGCGTACGAATGTTCGCAACACAGGATTTATGCATATATCATCTAGTTTTCCCTTGTTCCTAAATGGGATGGGAATTAAAAAAATAAGTATCCACTATAGTTCTCTCTCCTTGGTTTTTTAAATTTAATTTAGCACAACTGTTGTCAGTTCACAAAACATAAAAGACAATTGTCCAAATAGAATTTTGTCTGGCCTACTGTGCAATCGTTTTGACTGATTGCAATAGCAGAAGTGGAAAGAAACGAAAATGATTTTAATAATGGCAGCTGATGATGCCATGCCAATGTTGACGGATTTCACAAAGTCACGTCAAAATTTGAAGAAAAAACTCTGATCCTCAATTAAGGTTCTCACTCACAGATCATCATAAAAACTTGGTGTGGTTGCGTTTTTTCGAATTTCATACACACAAAAAATATCCTCTGTAGCGTGCATTTGATATAACGATCTTTTAAAGATTATGGGATCTTTCCCATCACATCTCTCTTTACCTCTCAGTCTTCTAAAAGTCAGTAACGACAACGACTGCATCTGTTTGTTGTTGTTGGAATTTTATATAGAAAGCCCCAATAAATCATTTGACATGCAATCGTTTTATTTCTGTTTTGTGTGTTTCTTTCCGTTTTCGAAGTTGTCTTTGTTTCGTTCCATTTTGAATTCAAAATTATCTTTTTCTAGATTATACGTAGTTTATTACGAGTCGAGTTTGTGTCTATGAAAGATTCACAAAATGGTGGCCATCAATCATAGTGTAAAGTAGATGGTATCCCGAGGAGAGTCGGGGAGGAGAAAAACAGACAGGAAAGGTGTCACATTATGAGATTTATAACACAACATTGATGGGACACCATTTTGAAGCATCTAATCCACTTTATGAATGTGTGAATGCATCCAATTTAGAAGGTATAAACTAAATTCGAACGTACTGGACTGACTGACTACCTTTTGTATGTGCATTTCGAAGAATTTCAAATGCATATGATTGGGAATTGACAGATTTATTCACAATTTACTGTAAAGGCATTGAGTTTTATTTTACCTTTCTGTAGAATGTTAAAAGCACAATAGTTAAGTTATCAGATTAGAGCTAATATGAATCGTCATAATTTTAAAGTCATAATTTTAAATGAACCTAATATGTACACGCAGAAAAAGTATTGTTGTGGTGGCAATATTGAAGAGGATCATACTATTGTTGGGTATATGGTTGTGCCACAAGAATATTAAGATCCCCTTTATCATTTTTCTTCAAGCTTGAGGTCAGTATTTTATTCTTTTTTATTTATTTATTTCGATATTTCGCTATCCTTCGGATAGCATCTTCAGGAAATCTTAATCTATAACAAATTATAAAACACGTACATTACATTATTATTTCAATTAACAAACAGAAACATAAGAAACTTACAGGAGTAACAATAACCAAACGTCACAACAATTCAACATCTAATATTGTACTAATTTGAATTTCTCTGTTTGTTTACAATATGTCTAAAGCTGTGAGCAATGTTCTCTGTGTCCGTTTTGAAATTCATTCTTTTCTCTTGTGGTGTATTTATGATGTGTAACATTTCTAATGTGAATCTTTTGTTGTAATGTTGTTCCGTCTGTAATATGTCAATGTGTTCGAAGTTTGGTGTGTGTCCGTTTTCTGCACAGTGGGTCGCAAGTGCTGTTTTTTGTGACGTCGTTTTATGTCTGCATCTAATGTCTGATCTGTGGCCTGATATTCTAGTTTTGAGCATGTTCTTGGTCGTACCTACATAAACTTTGTCACATGTGTTGTTGTCGCTACCAGAGCAATGAATTCTATAAATAGCGACAACAACACATGTGACAAAGTTTATGTAGGTACGACCAAGAACATGCTCAAAACTAGAATATCAGGCCACAGATCAGACATTAGATGCAAACATAAAACGACGTCACAAAAAACAGCACTTGCGACCCACTGTGCAGAAAACGGACACACACCAAACTTCGAACACATTGACATATTACAGACGGAACAACATTACAACAAAAGATTCACATTAGAAATGTTACACATCATAAATACACCACAAGAGAAAAGAATGAATTTCAAAACGGACACAGAGAACATTGCTCACAGCTTTAGACATATTGTAAACAAACAGAGAAATTCAAATTAGTACAATATTAGATGTTGAATTGTTGTGACGTTTGGTTATTGTTACTCCTGTAAGTTTCTTATGTTTCTGTTTGTTAATTGAAATAATAATGTAATGTACGTGTTTTATAATTTGTTATAGATTAAGATTTCCTGAAGATGCTATCCGAAGGATAGCGAAATATCGAAATAAATAAATAAAAAAGAATAAAATACTGACCTCAAGCTTGAAGAAAAATGATAAAGAGTTTTTGAAAAACAGGTCGAATAAACTAACACGATATTAAGATCCTCACAAAAATAGTATGATTCACACACAACCATACTATGATCCCCACACTCAGATTATGAGTCACACTCAACCATACTGTTGTCCCCAAAACTTTTTATCGAATCGCAGAACTCGTAAGATGTTTTGAAATCTTCGAAGGCTCATCGTTGCTTTGAAGATTGCCTGCCTTCATCATCCCACAAGTTTTCCAATGCTACCATGCGAAGATCGTCTAAAATAGAATCATAATATCTTGAAGATATATTGGATAAATTAACTGAATAAGTTATGTTCAAAATGTAAACCAAAATCGACACAGAGGATCGTTTTAATAAATTTCATTTGGTTCAACGCTTTATTTAATATCCTACAAAATAAGACCGATGTTTAATTTTCATCACATGAAGCCAAGACTTAAGCATTGAGTTAAGGTATTTGGTGTCACATTAACCCTAGAAATATTAATGTTGAAAATTCCAGTTTACTCCACTTTAATAATGTATAATAATCAGCTTTATCTTAAACTTTTTTTACACTTTATAACCAAAATTGAATTTTTTGACTCACAACACCAATTGGATGCATTAAATCGTTGCACTTGTGCATACAAACATTATTAGACTCGAAAGTAAAAACCAAGTTTTAAAAATACCTGTTCATAAGTCAAATGACAGAATAAATATTTTCAAATCTTTAAATATAAAATTTAAGTAAAAAACATTACTTTACCGGTCAGATAACCAAATACATAAAATTCTATTATCAGTTGGCCCAGTTATGAAATGCTTTTTTGGGCACACAACCCATTTGTATGATGACTTAACAAATAAAAGACCTACTTATATATGGTTTTAATTGATCCAATATTGTTAGTTTGTTCATTTTTCCTTTTGCAAAAAAATATACATTTCAACAAAATCATCTAACAGGAGGACATAATACACTTTGTTCAATGTTTCTCCAATTTTTGTATCATTTCCAAAAAATAGGATTTCTCGAGGTCCAAAAAATAGGCATTTATTTCATCAATAACTTCTTTAGGTTTGGAAATAGTCACTAGGGTCACGAATCCCAATTTATGCAACTTTGCTATTGAGACTGCACACGGTTGCACCCGTGCATTATCTTAATGAAATGGTAATCGCGGCACGCATCTTGCAGACAGCTTTCTTAAACCCAACTGATCATGTAAAATCGAAACCACGCTGCCATATGAAATGCGTATGGCATCAACAATCTTACGCACTTTTACTCTTCGATCGGCCAACACCATATCGTGGATTTTTTCGACATTTTCGGGTGTGTTAACCTCAATTGGCCGCCCAGAACGTTCATCGTCATTTGTAATTGTGCGACCACAAACGAATGTCAGTAAATCACTTTTTTACCATTGAAATCAATGGTGCGAGTCCCCGCAGTATTTATCAAGCTTTTCTTTGGTTTGATTGACGGGTTTTTTCCATTTTTAACAAAATCCACGAGGTTGCATGTTTTGAACAGCTGTTTAACACAAACTAAATGACAGAACTCTCTCAAAATTCGATCAAATTTGATCGAAATCAGAAATGAAATGCGTATTCTGTAGTGCTTTTTTGTACCTTTCGTTGTATGTAGGTTTGTAAAGGGCGGTAAAATTTTAAGGGCCGATGTTGAAAGTGAACCACACCAAACGTCAAGTTTTTTCTGCATTTCATTTGATATTTCTCAACTTCAGACTAACTCAATTTGAACCATGGAAAGAAACTAATCGAGCAAAAAGGTGACAAGAAATGGCAACAGTGGAAGATAAATTTTCGAAGAAAATTATCTTCATTGTGAGGCACATTTTCACCTCAGTGGATTCTTCAATAAGCAGAATTTCCGCATTTGGTCGAATGATAATCCAAGAGTGATTGTCGAAAAAACAATGCACCCACAAAGAGTGACTGTTTGGTGCGGTTTATGGGCTGGCGGCATCATCGGGCCGTATTTTTTTCCAAAATAAGGCTGGTCAGGCAGTTACTGCGAATGGTGTCTCTATCGTGAGATGATAATGAACTGTTTATAGCCCAAATTGGAAGATATGGATGTGGACGATATGTGGTTTCAACAGGACGGTGCCACTTGCCAACAGGACGGTGCCACTTACAGATAACGAAACAATGGCCGTGTTCTCTCACGTCGTGGTGATGTTAATTCTTTCTTTGGGGTTATTTTAAAGAAAAGGTGTACGTCATAAAAAGAAATGACAATAATTTCATAAATAATTATTTATGAAATTATTGTTTAATTATAATTAGTGTTTTATTCAAAATCAACATCGGCCCTTAAAATTTAACCACCCTTTTATAGGCCTATATCAAAACGTAGACCATGGGCTATATCAAAACGTTATTTTTATCAAAACGTGGACCGATATCACCTATTGTTGAGTCTGTAATTGTTCAATCGCATTGATCTGTGTCAAATTTTATCAAGATTCTTCCCCTAGAGCTAAACACATAAATTCGTCTAAAAATATGTGTAGGAGCTATATCTTAATCTAAATCGATTTCCGTTAATTTCAATAACGCATATACTTGGCCCAATAACGCATGTCCTGCTAAAAACATAAAAACTGATAAGCAAATGTTTGGGAGTTATATCATAATCTGAACAGATTTTCTTCAATTTCCATAGCGCCCGTCCTTGGTTCAAAAACCGAACTTCTAACAAATTGCAGAAAGATTAGACACCAATTTCGACCTTTACTTAGTGTTTGATTACAAGCGTCAGATGGACGGACAGACAGATTAACGTCCAGCTGGTAACTCTGAACCGATCTTTATCCTTAAAGGTGGATCTTGCTAGAAACTGTTTTGGTAATCACAAATATTTGCCTTGAAACTAACTTATAATACCCTTTTCCACATAGTGGAGCAAAAAAATAATTATATTGTCAATTAAAATAAAACTGAAAACGTCTATACACCGTTTGCCATTAAATTTACACAAAAACCAAACTGTATACGTTTGAAAGAATGCACCGTTTGAAGTAAAACTGCGTTTACAGTTTTTCATTTCGTGATCCAGTGTCCTTTTTACAGGACCTAAAAGTTTGAAATTATGTATTTATCAAAAAATATATAAAAAATAACAGTTTTTCTGCGCAGTCTAATTTGGTATCAAATTAAAGAAGAGAGTTGTGGCTTTCACTTGCCTATTTTTTTTATTTCGGGAAAAAGGACAAAAAAAAAATCCTTTCAAAAATGTATCCCTTAATATCTTTAAGTGTACCGCAAAATTATTCTTCAAAAAAATATGTTTTAAGGGCTAAACAAGGAGTAACTCATGGCAAAATTTCATTTTTCTAGCGATATTATTTATGAAAAAAAATTGGGGTTTCATCCTCACATCTAAACAGTTTTTATTAACCATAATAGCAAACCTTTCTTTCCTACGGAGCATGGGAACTACCCTTATATTTCCCACCCTTTACTAGTCGTCACCAAAGGTCTTGCATGTCCCAGTTCGCAAGTTGCAATATTCCGGAGCCGCTCCTCTATATTATAATGGACATAAACAATTTATAAATTTTTCCAAATATGTATCCTTCAATATCCTTTAAGTGTAACGCAATAATAACTTTCAAAAATTTAAGGAACTTCAAAACTGACACGGATGATGTGCACATACATACAGACATATTGCTAATAAGTACCGACGGAAATACATACATTAGTTGAATATTAGAAGTACACGGGACAGAAGCAAAACAATTATTTAAATGTAATTATTAACAATAATTATGTTATTCGTGATAGAAAATTGTGTATTGTTGTAATTTTATGTTCTCGATTTTGTTTTAGTGATTTTAGTGACGAATGACGAAGTCAGTTCGAAATATTGGGTTATTTATAATTAAATAAATTATAAAAACACCAACATCTGTTTTTTGCTTATGACCTCAAGCCTAACAATAACTGAAAAATAAATGTTAAAGTCAGATGAAAGCCTTAATTCTCCGCCTAAATTTTAAACTAAAGTCGACTTCATTGGATAACCTACGGACTTTATATATATTTTTTTATTAAAAACATAAATACAAACATTGAGGTCTTGTAAAAAGGACACTGGATCACGAAATGAAAAACTTAAAACGCAGTGTGAGTTGTATTTTCGTGGGCAATTGTGTGAAGAAAACTTGAAAAGTAAGGTTTACAACAGTAGTTCTCATTCGTTTGGGGAGAGCCTGACCTTATAGAGTTCGGTTTTACTTTCAACAATTGCAGCAAGGCTTTCTGAAGAGGGTTGTCACGGACCCGAAATCATGATAAAAGAAGTGTGCAGCCACGAAAATCAATGTCACTTTGCCATTTTTGTTAAAAACTTGTCTTGAGCCGGTTTAATCCCTGTTCAATGTGTAAAAGCAACAGACCGAAATAAAACAAACGAGCTAAACAAACGCAGTTTTACTTCAAATGGTTCCTACTTTCAAACGAATATGATTTGCTTCATGTGTCACGACATTTTTTAAATGTTGTTCAACGGTGTTTCAAAGAAGGATATTTTTACTGCCTTTCCGTCCAAATTGGTAGTATATCAGTAAGACAGGACAATGTTAGAGTTTTGCTTCTATTAAATTTCTTTACAATTTGTTTTGTTAGTATTTGTTGTCATTGCCATTTGTTGGGACCAACGAACAATTCTACCCAAAACCTTAAGTCGCCTCAACAGACGGTTCAGAAATCAATAAATTTAACGTTACTTCGTTATAATAACCGTTTGTCCTATAATATTAGCATATATACAAGTATCATTTTTTGGTATGCCAAGCCGATTTTTCATCAAGATTATTAACATTCCTTTATTGCAGCAGAAAGCAACTTCGTCGAACGGACTAGTCCAGACCGATTTTTAGCTTACCTTTTTAGTTGAGTAATAGATAAGCTTTTTAGTGTAGCCAACAATGGTTTTTAGAATGACAAGCTATTGTTGTTTTGCGAAATGAGTACAGTTTTGTTTTATTTTGTTAACTTCGGTTAATCGCTGGTAACTCTGAGCCGAAATCTTTAAATTTGAAAAATTGTAATTAAATAATATTAGGCGTGTTCTATTGGCAATTGCTCATTAAACGAATTATCGCTTAGGCGATAATTTCAAAACTTTACAAAAAAAATTTAAGTTTCTTTGTGTACAAGAACTTAAAGTCTTTATGGATCATAAAGACTTTAAGTTCTTGGATCATAACCGTTTTGTTTGAAAATTTGTATTTTGTAGAAAATAAGTTATTCAAGAAATATTTTAAGCAAATATAATCCGAGCTCCCTTTAACTCACTAAAGGATATACGAGTACTTAAATAACTTTCTTCATTAAAATGTTATTTTTTAAAAACAAACGGGCTTTAGCGCTTTCTGTAAACAAAATCAATTTTCTGCTCTTTCACAATGGTGTGAAATAACCCCGTCAACGACCTCCTAAATATGTTGCCAATAGAACACGGCCATTATTACATGCATTAATTGTATTTAGTGTCGCATCCTTAAAAATATTGTATTATGACATTGTAGATTACTTGGAGTAATTAAAAGCCTAAATTTCGGTTAGAGTAGTTTATTGAAAAGTTATTTAAACAGTGTCTCTTTAATGGCAACATATTATTTAAATTAATATTTTGTTGTATATAATATTTACTTAATATTATGTTCTTTCGCTATAGATTTTTAGCATATCAACTTTGTTCCCGGGATACCGGCATAAATTTCATGAAAAGCGGGAAACGGGAAAAGTCCTAGAAATGAGAGGACTATTTCAATAGCATTCGCTTTCTTTCACATATTTCGATATTTAATAAGTTTTTGAATATTTGCAAAGTTTAAGCCGGATAAATCCTAGATAGTCCTTGAGATCCCCTGCTGTATCCGGGACACAAGCTATGCGTGACACCGTTGAAACTCATTACCAAAAGCTTCAGTCTACTAAACTGCGTTTTAAGAACTACAAATTTTTAGTTAAATCATATTTTGTTGGCTGGCCATTCCAATTGTTCGTACTCTTTGGGATCAACTGTTGGTCGTCCCATCAGTTCTTCTGTTCCTTCTTCGGACTGGCACTTTAGTTTATGTTTATCGATCCCGCTTAAATTGTATATGATCGTATCGTATGTCTTCATTAGTGTTTGGGCTTTTCCCCCTTAACTTCGTTTTCTTTTATGTGTTTTTTTTTCGTTGGGATGTCTCGATAACAAGTTCCAAATGATGCAAATGCTATTAAATATTTTATTTGTTTATTGCTGTTCAAAATAAAACAACAACGACAACAAACTTAAGAAATATTCATCATATGTATTGATGAATATACTCGCTCTTGCAGACGGGCATTTTGTTGGTTATCAAACACTCACCAACCCACCATCGCTCGAGTCATCTCATCTGTCCCAGCGACCGACAGCCAATCGTCCAAGTCCAACTACATACAATATGTGTATCGTAGTTAATTTTCTTTCGTTTCCCTCATTTGTGTTTGAGGCCATTGTAAAACTTTGTTGGCTGTCTTAATTGGTCCGTCCCGGTCTGTCCGTCTGTCCCTACGTGTCTCGTTGAGAGCGCCATAAATCATTTCTTTCGGTATCTTTGCTTGGTCATATTCGATTTCCTTTCTATGGAATTCATGATGGACTTCTACAAATCACTGAAAACTGGTCTATTGTAAATATTCGATATCTAAAATTTAAATTTTTAATTGTTAATTACTGGTCTGAAGCATTTCGTATTGACTTAGTTAAGCGTTGTGCCAGATTGTTTGGAAATACCATTGTGGGCTTAACGCTCAGGAAGTAACAGTCTTTCTAGTAGGGAGAAAACTTACCTAATTTAAGATCGATCGTATGAAAGTTACATGCTGCATAGGAAGACTAACAATAGTCAGCATTATTAGGGCATAGTGTAAAGTGTCCAAAACCGAAATCGAAAACCGACATTCCGGTTTAAATGTCCAAACCGACAGTAGCGGTTTCTTAAAAATAGCTAAAACCCGACGGTTTACCCGGGTTTTTAGTCGGGTTTTTCGGTTTTCAATTGTATGTAAAAGCAAAGAAAATTCAAAATATTCAAGTACGAAATACGTTAATATTAAAAATATTTAATCTAGACCAACATTTAAGTGTCTTGACTGAGAATCTCCAGTTGATTCGAAGCTCTAGAAGCCACATAGTATATAAGTATTGATAATAATATATCAATACTGATGCTATTGGGTTCATAAACTGCACCAAACAAACACTCTTTATGATTGCATCTGCTTTTCAACAATCAAATGCGGCAACTCTGCTTTTAGTGGACACATTTTGTCGATTATGCTGACCAAAAAAAGTCACGAAGAGCATTTTGATTTGAACGCCCATTTTCGTAAAAGGCTTCAGCAATCGAAACGCGCTCAATTGTGTACCTCTCCATGGCTCAGTTCATCAAACACTGAAACAAAGAAATGTCAAACTAAGTTGGGCAAAAAATTGACGTTTAGGTATGACTCACAATAAACAGAGTGCATTATGGTTGGACCACCCTTTGCCATCGTTCTAGAACATCTTTTTCAATTCCGATTTTATTCAAATTTGGTATGGTATATTTCGATTGACAAACAACTAATTTTGGGTCGTTTTGAGTGATACAGGCTTATTTTTGGATACAGTCTTCGTAAAAATTGTCTGGTGGCCAACAAGTTTTTTCCCATATTCATTTTTGAATCGGCTGTAAAATTTTAAAAAACTGTAATTTTTTTAAAATTTCTCGTTATATTGGAAAGGCAGAACTTTGTCTTTTAATAATGGAACACAATATCATTCATATGACTACAACAACTAACTCGGCAGTACCTCATCCGATTAACCTAATTTTTCAGTACATTTTCGATCTTTTCAATGGCATCTTCGATTTTATGTTTCAACGCTTCAATTGCCTCTGGATGTTTTGCGTAGCATTTATCCTTAATGGGTCCCCATAGAAAATAATCCAAGGGCTCAAATCACAGCTACGAGGCGGCTAATTGACATTACAATTTAGGCTAATTATCCGATTATCAAATACACTGCGTAAAATATCGTTGGTTGCGTTAGCTGTGTGACATGTGGCCCCGCCTGGTTGAAACTTAATGTCACCCATGTCATTCTCTTAAATTTTTGTAAACAAAAATTCGTTGATCTTGGCGCGGTAACGTCCACCGAAGACGGTAACGGTTTTCTTTCGAAGAAAAATGGTCCAAGTATGCCGCCAATGCAAAATCCACACCAAACAGTGGCTCGTAGTGGCTGCATCGTCTTCTCAATAGTCACGTGTGGGTTCTCTGAAACCCATATGCGGCAATTTTGTTTATTGACATAACCACCGATATAAACATGAGCTTCATCTGGGCGAAGAGAAAACGACATAGATGTTGTTCAATTTTTAAATGACAAAAAGTTCAACCTTTCCAATAAAACCAGAAATTTCAAAAATTTCAGTTCATTCTTTTTCAGCCAATTCAAATGTAATATTTTAAATGGTCGTCCTCTACTTTTTGGTCCTTCTGGGTTCCAATGAAGGCATACTGTGGCTATTCCGTAGTTTCCCTTCGTTAACGTATGCACAATCCACCGCCAATTCTGGAATCTGATGCCAGAATCGATTGGGTCCATATTACATGCAATAAGAAGATCTTGGTTGCTAATTGGGGCTGGCAAGCCTGTAGCTTGTTCAAGAGTATGGTCTAACTCTCCGAGTCTCGCAGTTATAAAGCAACGCCGATTTTACACTTTAGTTGATTAGTCTACGTGTAACTTTTGATTTCTACGAGTAACTTGTTGATTTTCTTAAACGTCTAAGCTAGGCATATATATGCGTGATGTTCCTTATTTATCCTGCTACTCACGTCTGCTGCATAGGGATATTGTTGGATGTTGCAACTCTTATTACTTTAGTCTTTAGCAGATTTATCTGTAAAACGACTGCTAAACTTTTTTATATACCCTGCGCATTTTTGGTTCTCTGCTTTTTTTTGGCAGGATTTGCATTATTTTGTTCTAAATAGTATATAATTGCTGTAGATCACATGTCTGAGAATTCTGAGCCTGGTTTAGCTTAAACCTCGCGTTGAAGGTTCAGATTTGCAGAGGCTTCGCGATATTTCGTTTGTAGACTGAAGGACTCTAGTTATGTATGAATAAAGGATAACTCTAGATAAGTAGAGTGGACGACTTTTTAATGCACTAACATAACAACATCCAACGGATGTACAATTTCAGTTCCAATAATCATTCTAATCTGTAAGGATTACCGATACTTGTTTTATTTAACCGAAAGTGTCAGTTTCCTTTACTGAAAATTGCAGTCTACCCAATAAAAATTCGGTTGTAACCATGAAAATTCGGTTGGCAAAAAATTCGGTTATGGCAACGAACCTGTTTTCTGTGTGTGGTTGAGTCGATCTTGTTCGTAGGGGCGGTATTGTAAATACTGTGGTATGCCTTTAGGTTCTCACATGATTGAGAATTTTAAACCAGGTTTCCACAAATCAGACATTTCCACAATATCAGTGTTGTAGGTTTTTGTGCTGACTACGTGTATTTCAAATATTAAAGCATTTAAACCACGTTCGGTTTAATCCTCGTGACGTATAATAAAGAATTCTACACAGTTTTTCGAGAGCGTGTGTTCGCAATGGCTGTAACGGAAGAGGCACAGGTGAAAATTAGCGTTTACTTTCCCAGTCTTAATGCGCTTGGACTGCACAATAATTGTGAAGCAAGTATGTTATCGTGTCGTTCGAGCTTCTTATTGTTGTTGTATAAGCGGCACCTGTGTACCAGCTGCCGTAGTATTCTCTTCTCTTTTTTGCTTTATTTTGATGTACTGAAACGTCTCTTTAACGAGAGGTATTTTTGAGTATCGGTGGATGTTTTCATTCTCTTATACCAAGGGACACTAGTAATCAGCCGCAATGTCTTCGATTTGACTCTTTGGATTTTTTTCGGCATTGCTCGAGCTTGTGTTTGCAACATTGATGAGCACAGTATAACCAGATGGGTTTGATTGCACTGTTGCATTGCAGGACCTTGTACACGAGGCTTAGTTTTGAGTTCGAGTTAAGAAGATATGATTTCTCCAGGTGAGTAGTTGATCCAGGTGGATCCCTAGGTTTTTAGTATTAAAAGATTGAGAAAAAGGAATATTGTTCAGTTTTAATGTCAAACATGTGCTTAAATTCAGTGTAAAAAATTACCAGTGTTTATTTAGCCTCATTGCCTTTTGTTCTTCAGTCAGATAGCCATGATTCTACTCATCTGAGATGAGGCCATTGGAGCGGTATCGTCGGCAAAAGTGGATGTTAGTATGTTAAGGCTCATTGGGATATCTGCGGTAAAATAAAGGTGAATGAAAGGTCCCAGGACACTACCCTAGCGGACTTCTGCTAGTTTTTAGCGGTCTTTGATTCTGAATCTGTTGTTTTCTAAGTAGGACTCAAGAAGTCGATGCAAATTTGCCGGTATTTCCAAATTTTGTTGGTAAAGTCAAAGAACAAGACTTTGTCAAATACTGGAGTATCATCCAGAAATACAGTGTAGCAGTATTCTTACCGTTCAAATGATTTTTCAATTGCTTGGGTCAGACGGTTTACTTGTTCGATGGTGCTGTGACCTTCTCGAACTCCAAACTGATGATCAGGTATTATGCTATTTGACACGAGGAATGGTTTTATTTTTGATAAGAGAACTTTTTCAAATAGTTTTGATAAGCAGGGAAGCAAACACGGTATTGATATGCCCTTTCCTGGCTTTAAAGCTAAACTAGTTATGTGAAGTCTTTTGAACCTTTGTTGGACGACTCTCAATGAGTGAGGTATGAGGTGGAGATCGTCAATCCAAATCATGCACACGTTGATTAAAGTACCATTAGTTGCTTCAGACTTGGTTTTTGTTATCACTGAGTCAAGTCGATTTTAAATAAAATTGGCAAAAGTATAAATCCCTGTCTTACACCACTATGAATTTGAAAAGCCTAGCTTTCACTAACCTTAAATCTTGTCTTGCAAAAGGCATCGTGGTAATTTTAGAATGCCGATTATGTACAGGCCACTTTCTTTCCGAAAATGCACTTGTAAATTGTATTGACCTGATTTGAACCTAGATTTACTTGAGTGACACATACTTACACATACCTGCACACAGAAAACAGATTCGTTTCCACGACCGAATGATTAAGGTTACATGCACCTCGAGTATTCCATTAGAACAACCGAATGTTAGTTGGTGCTCTGTAATTTTCAGTTATTGGAACTGTTGTATCGGTGTAACATACCAATTATCCGTACCTTCAGAAGAGAACTTTTGGATCTAAACTCCACATTCCACACTTATTCAACGAAAAAAAATTAAAATTTTAGCCAGAGGCAAAAAACTGTGCTTCCAAAATTAAAGTACTCATAGGGAGGGTCATGTTTACAAAACTGTTGGTTTGCAACAATCACCAGTTGTGGAAATTAAATAGTATTTCGCGTTCATTGGCATGACCGATCAATAAGTGGTATGTACATTATACGATCCTATTTATAATCTTGTGGTATTTCGGAACGAACATTCATTACGATTATAAACACTAAGTGATTTCTACCGAAATTCCCCTAGTTCAACCGAATTATTTTAGTTCCACCCGATTTCCAACTAAGTTTTTCTCTATGTGTATTATTTCATCCCATTAAGGAACTAATGGAAAAGAACTCAAACTGGAAAGCACCTACTATTTAACGCTGGCTCCGAATGGCTAATGCGTTTTATCGGAAAGTGTTTACATGACTTAGAGTCGGAAAACCCAGCCGTTAAAATGTTTGATGTTCAATCCCGGTAAACCTTCATGAAAGTCGCGCACATTTACCATGGTACCATAGAGGCACTCTTTCCCTTTCGATTTGAGGACTTGCCGCGCTAGTCACAGTTTAAAACCCATGTTGCTAACACTTCGCACAGAGGCAACGGGTATTCTATATACCTTTTATCTTAAAATTCGATCTCCAAATAAACATCGGTCAATATTTACGATAATTGATGTCCAATTCAAATTTAACATATTGATTAATCAGAAAATAACGATTTATGAAGCTGCAGTCATGTAAGGCTTTAAACGACGAAAAACTCTTTTTTTTATACGCTGATTTTAAAGCCGTGTTTCCAAACAAGATATAGCTCCTGCATTACAACATCTGCCGTACTACACTACGACAAAGAGTTACTTAACGATGAAGTCATTAAACCTGAGCATTATTTCGACCTTGACTTTAATTCTTCGCTTGAAGGGAGACTTCGAGATAAACACCTACCCATGTTCAAGTGAAGTATTGAAATGTGTTTGTATACTTTCTTCCAAGGCCTGGCCTTTGATGTTAATTGAAACATACTAAATTTACCACGTTTAACTTGTGAATTCTCTGGAAAAACAACTGTTGCGTAAGGGCAACTCTTTCGTCTATGCCCACCGAAGGGCATTTGTTTGGAAACAACAAGTAGCAAGACCACAACATGCCAAATAGGAAGCGTATCTCTTCGTCTGTTGGAATACGAATGCTATGTACTCGTAGGAACATCAAAGGGATGTTGAGACAACAAAAGGGTTCGTTGCAGTGTCTTCCATTTATATACACACATCCAAACACTCTTGCTGTGTTCGTGCGTATCCGTGTCGGCAAAATATTCTTGGAATGTAACCAACTTCAAATGAGAATACAAAGAAAATACATTTTTTTATTGAAATTAAAAAATGAATTCAAATTATTTTTTTTGCTATGCTTAAAAAATTGGCTACTAACTTAATTAACACAACATCCTCTAGGGAACAACGGGGAATTTCTCTTAAATCAGTGAGCTTTTTTTCGAAATGCTAATGCATTTTATAGAGAAGTTTTCTCATGGCTTAGAGACAAATCTCTGACTCGGTAATTCGCCGGCACTAACGAGATAAAAACCCGCCACTGAAAATTGTTAAATTTTCTTACCCAGATTTTAACCAGGGTTTTTTGGAATGAATATCATGCATACTCCTATCACACCACAGCAGTCCAGATAAAAAATTGACTATTGAAATTAAAAGAAAGATTTTCGTACTACAGAAAAGTCTACCATCGATAAAACATCAAGCTAAGCCCACCATAAAAAGATACAACTTGAAATCTGGCAAAGGATACGACAAGTAGTTTAAGGATCTGGAAGCGACTCATTATAATTTGAGATAAAAAAAATTTCGGCTTTAAAAGTGTCTCGAGCAAATTAATGACTGTTTAAAAAACAAGGAAAATATCCCCTTATAATGTAGGTACCAGATTTACATCATTAAAACTTACTTACTTACTAACTTTCATGGCAGTTTTTAACCTTACAAGATCTTTGGCCGCGTTAAGAATTAAATTACACACGCGTCGATTTTACGTACACGTAGAAAAAAAATATGGTTGGGATAACAATATTCGAAGAGCATCATACTATTGTTAGGTATATTGTTGTGGTACAACAATATTATGATCCTCACAACAATATTATGATCTAAATACAACCATACTATGGTCCTCACAACCATACTATGATCCTCATAACAATAGTATGGTTCACACATAACCATACTATGATCCTCACAACCATACTATGATCCTCATAACAATAGTTGGTTCACACATAACCATACTATGATCCTCACAACCATAGTATGTTTTACACTCAACCATACTATCATTTATGATCTCCACAACCATATTATGATTAACACTCAACAATGTAATAATCACTACAACCATAGTATGATCAGACACAATTATAGTATGATCCTCAAAATTATTTATTTAAGTTGTCAACAATAGTTTTGAATTTTGGAAATTATTTGAAAATACATCAACTTTAAAATAACAGGAGTGATTTATTTAACAGTAGAAAAAATCATTTTAAAAAAACGTAAGCGTTTTTATTAAAAATATTTCAGTTAAACAAAGCCTAAACTGTTTGTTCGAAAAAATTAAATTCCATATAAAAAGTACTATTATTGCATTACATCTGTAACAATAACATTGTTCTAAAAAACATATTCAAATGAAGTAAAATTACAATCATACAGTATGATTGCAGTAATCATTTTATTGTTAACATTAAACTCAAAATACAATACTTTTGTCCATCATATTTTTATGGTTGTTACAACCATGTTTTAATTTCTAAATTTGACAATAATACTATTGTTACATTTCAATAATATTAATATTGCGGCAATCATACTATTGTCAAAATTAAATTCAATAAACAATACTATGGTTGCGACGAACATACTTTTATTACGGAGAACATACTATTATTGTCGTGACCATATAGTAACCATATTTTTTGTCTGCGTGTAGCTCTTGCTGGTCTGGATCTTTCCACTGTAACTCGGCTGCCCCTACTGCGTGCGCCCACGAAATTGCCGTCGAAAATCTTAAGTGCCGAAGCATTTTAACCAGGGTTTAAAATGCTAACGCAATTTTAGTCAAAAGTACAGAATTTGTCAATTAGTTTTAGCATAAAAAAGTCAAAACTAATATGTGAACAAATGCTAAAACTAAATTAGTCGTAATATTCAGTTAGCGTTAGCAAAATAAACTAACGCTAACCAAAATATGCATATATTATTAGCAATGGAAGAAGAAGCAACTGCTGATTTTGCTAACGTCTTTACTAAATTGTGCTAATTTGGTGACTAATTTCGACTTGTGTGTTTGGTTCGGTTTTTGTGTGTAACCGAAAATTGTGTTCGGCTCGAGTACGGTGTTGCCTACCTTTGATAGACAATAACGAGCCATAAGCGCTAACCTATCGTAAGTCAAATTTTTGGAAAAAAAATTTTATTGCTGAAAAATAATCGTTAGGACAAGCCTCATCGTTTTGTATTTTTAAAATGACAAAATTGTTAGTAAAACATCAAAAAAAAAGCTTTTGCATTTTATCGTAAATGATTGTTTAAATTTTATTGTGTAGCAATTTTATCGTAAGTCACACATCAAATTGCTGCAGCAATCGCAAATGTGTTCAGATTTTTTTTTTTGTTTTTTGATACAGTTATATGAGTAGGTAGAAATGTTAAATTTTTGCATTAAAACATTTGCATTTTTAATAAAGTTGTTTGAAATAAATAATAAAAACCGTCTCCTGTAAAATTTGCATTTTTTCACTTACGATAGGTTAGCGCTTATGGCTCGATAAGTTGTGTTTTTAAAAAATCGCATGAAAACTTACCGATCCTGAATTATACGCTCTAAGCAATGTGTGTTTTGGTGCACCTCCAACCCAGGTATGAGTAAACAAATGCAATTTTTGTTATTACCGGTTTTTTATCATAATATTTTCAAAAAATTTATTTAATTGGTTTAGGTTTCTGTTAAACGTGCATTTTCATCCTTGAAACTTGTACTTGCTGACAACAGAAGTCGGCTTAGAGAAGATACTCTGGAAAATCTTTTATTAGTAAAGCTTAATCCTGAGTTTCTGCATACAGCCATATCCGAACTTGACTTTTGTGCTGATGAATAAATATTCTGTACAATAAGATTACGTTTATTATAAAAAAATTAATTATTTTTATTTTCCATATTCACCTAATCTCATTTCCTTTTGAATGTTCTTTCAAACTAAAATAAATTTATATTTTTTTTTTCAACTAATGTGTTTAACAATTTTTTAATTTTTGAAGGCTATTTATTTCAAAAATCTTGTATCAGAAATCCCCACTACGGTACCACTATTGGATACTTTGCGTCATGTTCCGTTGACAACACTGACACCAACTCAAATTTTTTGCTAACGAAAAATGGTTAGTCAAAATTAGCAAATTTTTAGCAGCACATTAGTCAATTGTGGTTAGCAGAGGTGTGTCATTTTTTTGACTAACGCTAACGCGAGCTAACGTTAGTCGGACATTAGTTTTAGCTCTGGCTTGTGGAAAAGATTGTTAGCATTAGTTTAGCAAAATGATGCTAATGGTTAGCGGACTGGTGCTTTTAAACCCTGATTTTAACCCATCCTCACAACATGTCCCAGCCAGCGCAATCGTTGTAGTTTGATGCGCCCGACAACCTATATGTCGGCATACAGCTATAACAGCTCACTGTTTATTCGCCATAAGGAGTCCATATGAGTATACTTTTCGAAGAATTTTCCTTTCGAATACTTCCAACATTGCTTCATCAGCTTGTGCGAGCATCCATGTCTCAGCGGCATATAAAAGCACGGGCAGTAAGAGCGTGTTGTAGAGTAGAGTTATATACTCAAGACTAAAAAAAATCAAAATCATGTAGTATGACTATTACAAAAACTCAAAAGTCGACTTTTAGACTTTTGAGTATAAATAAACTTTTTCTTTAAGGGAAATAAATATAAAATAATTATGACTTGAACAGAACAGGTAACCTACTGAGGACAAACCTATGCAGGTTTTGAAACAGCTGTACATTCTGCCTGGCAACCCAGCCAATACATTTGACCAATTTTTACGTTGATTCTGAAAAAGAAAACAAAAAGGTCTTAAACCAAAATAAAAACTGTTCAATCATAATAATGTTAAAAGACAGAATAAATTTAATCAAAACAATATAACTATTTAAATGTGAAATATTTTGCACAAAATAAGCATTCTTTGTACGTAAAACTTTTATTTAAAAAAATAGAGTGCCTAAAAAACTAATAAACATCAGGCAATTCAATTAGTTTGTAAATTATTCATATTCAAGTTTTTAAAACAAGGTCTACTTTTTTAAGCAATAGATTTATATACATGGAACCATATTCCGCAATTGATCACAAAAAGATATTCATATTTTAATTTTTTGGAGAAATTTGGCTCCTAATTCGAGTAAAAATTAGTTCTCCATAAGAAAAAATTTCTCGCACGGGGCATTTATTGCAACTTTTGCAATAAATGGTTACTTGTTTTCCATTGTTCTCCATATGTGACAGCGCATAGAGAAAGGGACCTGGTTACTTGTTTTCCATTGTTCTCCATATGTGACAGCGCATAGAGAAAGGGACCTAAGGGTAAAAAAATCAATTTTCATTTTTTTCTATTTTTAATGTGGACAACATCTGAACATCGAATGAGACCGATCCCTTGCTCCAAAAATGATCCCTCCCAGAGATATGCGCGTTTAATGAAAGTGAAATCGACGATTCTAAGCGCAAATAGAAAGGGACCTTATCTTTAAAATGGCTCTCCCGAACAAAACTTTTCATCAACTTTTGACTTTTTTTTTTTTGATGTGGACAACATCTGAGCATCGAATGAGACCGATCCCATGCCCCAAAAGTGTTCCCGTCCAGAGATATGCGCCTATTATGAAAGTGAAATCGACGATTCTAAGCGCAAATAGAAAGGGACCTAATCTCTAAAATGGCTCTCCTGAACAAAACTGGTTTTTAACCTTAGGTCGCTTTATATTTTGCGCGTCACATATAAGTATTGGATTTGGGGTTGTTCTACGTCAAAGCGGCGGTTTCTTCAGATAGTGCATCAATTTTATTGGAACAAGATTGCCATCATCATGACCATTATGACCTAGTGCTGACACTCTTGTCAAGAAACCCCTTTATGAAAGCCTCTTCGCCCACAATCTCTTCGACCACATCAACATCGGGTAAATGGGTAATGATAGTTATTCGAGAATTTCTGATTTCGGTGTTTATCAGTTCGCCTTAAAAACTAATAAAAATAAATTTGTTATACGGCTGAAAAAAATTTCCTTGTTTGTATACTTACTGACTTGATTAACTGCTCTGTTTGAATCTAGAACATTTTTAAGGCATACTTTTGTAACCTCGACATACATACGTTGATACTAGAATACAATAAAACTTTTTAAAACAAAAAAGTCGACTTACCGACTTGTAAAGTACATAGTAGGGACATAAATAATGTTACAACATTGAACACACCCATTTCAATAGTAGAACTGAACATACCCCATGAATATCATATGGGTTTTGAATGCTAACCTCAATAGCGTTAGTCTGTAACGGGATTTTAAAATTGTTTCAACTTTTATCATGGAGTGGTCAGATAATGAGAACCGAATAGCTGTAATAGCGCTTTTCAAGTATTAAATGAAAAAAACGATATTTTCAAAACGCTCCGGCCACTAGGGAGCCGCATGTTCATCTACCGATGTATACAACTGTTTGAGGAGACTGGAGATGTAAAAGACCGCCACCGGTTGGGCCGCCCACGCTCTGTTCGAACACCGCATCTCATCAAAGCCGTTAAGTCAAGAATTCACAGAAATCCGCTCCGAAAACAGAAAATCATGGCCCGTGAGATGAATATCACGCAAAAGTTCATGAGCCGAATCATTATAAAAGACTTGGGACTTGGGGCTTTCAAACGACGTACCGGACATTTATTGACTGCAGCTTTAAAAAAATAGGATTGAAAAATGCAAACGTCTTTTGGTGAAGCACGCTGATAACTTGCACAGAAAAATTTTGTTCACCGATGAACAAATTTTTACCATTCAGGAAAAATTTAACAAGCAAAATGATAGAGTGTATGCGCAGTGATCTAAGGAAGCATCTGAACTGACCCCAAGGGTGCATAATGTCATCACCCAGCTTCAGTCATGGTTTGGTGGGGTGTCTCTTACGATGGGGTCACTGACCTGAATGTCTGCGAACAAGTTTTGACTCCTTGTTTGCAGAAATTCAGGTCAGTGACCCCATCCTAATCGGTCAAAGTTTACCAAGAAACCATTTTGGAAGCTGTTGTGAAGCCTCTTTACAATTCCCTCCTCCAAATCCAGCCATGGACTTTCCAGCAGGATTCTGCGCCGGCCCATAAGGCTTAAACGTCCCAGGCCTGGCTTCAAAACAATTTGCCAGCGTTCATTTCCTCTGAAGAATGGCCCTCAGACAGTCCAGATTTGAACCCATTGGATTACAAATTGTGGGCGGTTTTAGGGGACAAGGTTTGTCACAAAAGATACCCCAACATTGGATCTCTTAAGACTGCTTTGGTTCGAGCTGTGTCCAAGATTCCAATGGACGAGGTTCGTGCCGCTATTGACGATTGGCCAGTGCGACTTAAGGTGTATGTAAAGGCAAAAGGCGGATATTTCGAATAAGTAGATTCTGTTTGGATACAATATACATCAATAAATATATTAAAAAATATTTGGTCCAAAAACATTCAGTACATTTTATTTTACAGCGTGTCTAACAGTATTTATGTCCCTACTAAGTATATACCCAAAAGTCGAAAATCGACTTAAAAATCCCTATTCGCAACTAACAGTACCTAATTTAACTAAGAGTATTGTTCGTGCAAAAAAAATATGACTTGTAAATCTTAAACCAACAAAAGTTACTTTTTGGAGGTAACTTTAGCCCATTTAAGGGATTTTATCCCCTTCCTGATTTTGCCATTTACTCGTACAAAGCTCAACTTCTAATGACCATAAACCATCATCATGCAAAATTTCAGAATCCTAGTTTATTTTGTTTGGCCGCTAACGTTGTTTTATAAGACACACAGGCGGACGGACGTCTTTAAATTTTACGACGATCATGAATATATATAGAACAAAAAAAATATAAAAATTCAAATCAAGTGTGGAATCTTTATTGGTAATTTGAAAGGACATTTTATGGCATTTATTTTTTTTTAATATAATTTCCTTCAAATGTTGGCCGCAAGTACGCCTCAGGGTTTCCATTCTGGGGGTCCAATTTTGAATGACTCGTTCGTGCATTTCGACCGTTATGGCTTTAATGATACGCGTTATGTTGGCTTCTAAAACCTGAATCGTAGCTGGTTTGCCAGCATAGACTTTGGACTTTACGTAAATGTCTAAAGGTGTGATATCACTCGATCTAGGCGACCAAGTTACCTGTCCAAAACTTGAAATTAGCTACTTTTCGAAATGACCTCTCAGTAGATCCATTGCTTGAGCAGCTGTATGACATAAAGATCGATATCATGGTGCGATAGCGAGCACCATTCAAGGTTACAATCCGGCCATCATCATTTTTGAAAAAATATGCACCGATGATTCCACCAGCTTATAAACCGCACCTAACCGAGGCTTTCTCTAAGTATAATGGCACCTCATGAACCTCTTCTTGTCGCTCTTCAGCTCAAATGCGACAATTTTGTTTATTGACTAGGCCGTTGAGCCAGAAACGGGCCTCATTACTGAACAAAATTTTGGTCGAAAACAGCGGGTCTTCCCGTTTCTCACCGAACGCTCATTTCCATAATACAGTTGCCAACATTTGAAGGTAATTATTTTGAAAAAATAAATGCCAAAATGTCCTTTCAAATTACCAATAAAGATTTTACACTTGATTTGAATTTTTATATAATTTTTTTGTTCTGAAAAAATACCCCCAGATGGATCACCCTATTCTTTATAGGGTATCCGATCAATATTTCGTGGTGTTACAAACGGAATGACAAATTTAGTATAACATCGTGTAGAGTATAAATATGGAAGAGTTTCTAAAATCTAGAATAGGAAAAAGTCGGATGTCGACTTTTCAATTATATTTTTTTTTTACAAAAAAAATCTAAAGTCGACTTTTTGCTTCGATTTTCTATTTCTATGCGGAATTCGCAGGGTAGACAAGATTTGCAATGTGTACAGCAATTTGACCTTAAGCGACCTGAACTCGCGAACAAGAAATTAATTTTGAAATCTAACGGTTTACAGTAAGCGAATATTCACAAGATAACGTTTTATTGAATTTTCAATTTAAAGTTGACAAATGTTTATTGTTGAAATAATTTGGCTTGGTACTGTACGTATATGCACCTAGTAGATTTCATGAATCGAAGGGGTACGCCCTTATGTGCGCCATCTTCCCCTATTAGATGGCCCATGAAAAACACGATGCACCTAATTTTACACCCCAGTTGTTGTAGTCGCATGTGTGTGTATGCGAAGGGATATGGATGGATGCACACCATTGCGGATATAGATATTTACGTATCCATTCAGTGGGTAGTGCGTGAGTTTCACACAACTTTAGATACAAACACATACTTGCAGATGTTTTTATGCACACAAATTTATGTACATACGTACGTAAAGATATTGTGAGAAATCGAAGCAAGCGTAAACTAGCACCGATATGCCAAAGAATGCATTCTTTCGATTCGTTTCGTTCCAATCATCAGACCAGATCCATGTCAATTGGAATTTTGTGTTTTATAAACACAGTTGCCTTTTTTGTGCAACGTCGTTTGCTGTCTTTTGTTGTTGTTCCCTTTCAATTTTATTTTTTTAGCGTACAAGTGTGAAAATTCAACATTTCGGTTGGATTTATCTTTCTTCGACTCGGCTCGACTCGACACGCAACTGACTTTCATTATCGTCAATGAGCAACAACATCGACTCTAGCGTCAATATGTATGACAAATGCATCTTTGTCTTGTCTTTTGACTTTCTTTGGAGTTTTGCACTCTAGATCTGTAGTGCTGCTGCTGCACCTAAAAACAAGAGTTATAAATTTTCATTTGTGTTTTTGTTTTGTTTTGTATATTTAGATACACTTTTCTTATCAAAAAGTCAAATACGCCGCAGTTTAATTTTGTAGCTGTTGAACCTTTTTTTAGATACGTGTCTGCACAACATTTTTGGGTCACAAATGTGTGTCAAAATATTTTCGAAAAAACCGCAGGGAACCTTGATATCAAAAACAAAGCAAAACTATTTTCAATATTTGAATATTCCATTGCATTCATGGTTCGCCTTAGATTCAATTCATTAAGAAGCGACTATTTGCCATTATTGTGGCTTCAAACTCGATTCTAGTTTGAGTCATGGTGTTTACTACAATTTAAGCGAACTCGCATTATGGATTTCTACTTTAGAAAAGAAGAATAAGTAGGTATGTCAATTTGTTTGTTACATCTCGAAATATTTATCTGCGACCATTTAAACTAAATTTATATATTATTGATCGTCATAACACGATCTGTCCGTCTGTATAAAGCACGATTCAATCCAAACGAAAAAATATGAGACTTCGCACTTACTAGATATATGTCTTTTAGTCGGTTATTGAAAATGTACCAAATCGGGCTAAATGAAAAAAGTTCCCCAAGGGACCAAAAGAAGTTCTGACCAAATTCATAATATTTTGACATGTCCACTATTTAATTTAATTTATTCATTTTAAATCATCTTTTATTGAAAGTGCCTGTCAGAGATGCTTTAGACTTCCCATTAGTAGGCGTGATCATTGGGCACATATGCTCCAAAGGCCAAAAACCGTGCCCTAATGTCCGGGAACATAAATCTCTTGAAATCTCTTTACAAATTCAATTGTGTACCCATCTAAAAGATTTGGAGCAATTTGGGCTCGGATAAGTCCAAAAATCGGTCTAATTGAACTGTGGACACATTGATATTAAAAATCAATGAAATTTCGTCACGAATATCACATTATTTTTCGATTTAAAAAAATTCGAATCCTTGACTCATGGGTGTATGGGTCCTTAGTGTGCTGAAAAATATCTTCTTTCTTACACAATTACTCAGAAACAGTAAAATTTTCTGATGAATTTATTATTACATAAATTTTACGATTTAGCTGAATTGAAGGCCTTGACCCATAGGTGTGGTCTATGTTCCCGTAACGTCCGGAGACGTGTTTTTTTTGACAAACCCAAATATGTACCTGTATTTAAAATTTTGGCCAATTTGCGATCGATCTGAAAAATAGACATGTATAAGTACGTACTCGTATTAAAAAACAACAAAAAAATTATGTCACAAATCTGAAAATAACATTGTAAATACGATTTAACTATATCAAGAACATAGACATATACTTACTTATATAGTTACTCAGACACAGTAGAACTATCTCACTAATCTGAATATGCTTTTATAGGGTGGCCATTTAAAATTTTAAATTTAAGCCGGCTGTAAATAAAGTACTGATAATTTTTTCAAATTTCTGGTTTAATTGTAACGGTTGAACTTGGGCATTTAATAATGAAACACCATTGGATTAAGAATTTTACCGAAAGATTAAGAATTTTACCGAAAATTCGTGTTTTCAGATGAAGTTCATTTTCATTCCGCATATGGGATCCAAAGATCCACAACGAGTCACTGTTTGGAGTGGATTTGTGCTGGCGGCATCATTGACCCATTTTTCTTCGAACTTGAGCAAGGAGCCGCCGCTACCGTCAACGGTGAGCGTTACCGCGCCAGGCTGAATGGAGTTTTGTTTCCCAAAATGCACAAAAATGACATGGACAATATTTGGTTGCAATAAGCCCTGTTTTTGATAATCGAATAATCAGCCGTAATTGTGATGTCAATTGGCTGCCTCGGAGGTGTGATTTGAGCCCTTAAGATTATTTTCTATTATTTTCAAATTAAGCGTTCAAATATGAATCGAAGTTGCCATTGAAGAGATTCGGCCCGAAACAACTGAAATGCAACGCAACTCATGGTAAAGAGTGTAAAAGCTTTGGCCCGGTCGAACTAAAGATTTGTTTTAAACGCAATCTCCAATGTCCAATAGATGAGTTCTAGTTTGAACAAAGTTTAGTCTATCTAGTCCGCTACATACAACATTGCAAAATAATGACGATGATGTCACTGCCGTAGTCGAGAATGTGAGACTCAGTCCTAGGATACCTGCTTGCTATCGATCAATCATTTCATCAGCTCTCTTGCCTGAGAAATTGAAGGCACATAGCCATCCGATTCTTTAAAATGGCTCTCCTGAACAAACCTTTTCATCAACTTTTCACTTTTTTTTTGATGTGGACAACATCAGAGCATCGAATGAGACCGATCCCATGCCCAAAAGTGTTCCCTCCCAGAGATATGCGCGTTTTATGAAAGTGAAGTCGACGATTCTAAGCGCACATAGAAAGGAACCACATCTTTAAAATTGCTCTCCTGAACAAAACTGGTTTTTAACCTTAGGTCCCTTTCTATTTTGCGCGTCACATATGCCATTACTTGTGTTGCAAAATATGTAACATTTACTGTGGCGGGTAACTGAAGTCACTAGTAAAAATCGACCTCGAATTTCAAACTCATGTATGAAAGAAGTATAGCCCTTGTTAATGAATAGTCAACGACATAACGTACATTAGGATCGGATAATAAATAAGAAGCAGCAGCAAAAATACTATTTTGCCCAAAAGTAAGGTGTATGGGAAAACAATGTGATATTATTCTGAAATTCTACCTTAGAAAGCTACAAAATTAGGTGGCGAATCCCGCAAATTTGATTCCTTATTACTGGGCCAAACCGCCCTGGTGGGTGTGCGTTTCTGGAAGTGTTTTGTTTTGTGTATGAGGGTGAGACAGAAAGTGACGTCAAAAGAAACTAGTCGAATTTGACCTTTGTGTATATTTTAAATGTTGAACCCTATGGAACTTTTGTGTTTATAAATAAAAATGAGTACTTCAAAGGCAAAAGCTTAATCATTTGTAAAGACCTTTACTATCGTTTCAAAATAAGGTGAGCAGAAAAAGAGATAGCAGAGGTCTCTAATCCAATTTGACCTCGGATCCGAAAATAAGGACGAACTGGAGCCACAACTTGAACGACGTTACGATCGGACTTCAAGTGGCAACGCAGTATAAAAAACTAAAAGGGAGGTTTATAGGGTGCACAGAAAAAAAGTTTTTGTATTCCTGAAATTGTCTCTAGATAATCTTTAAATCTATGGGGTGACTTGTGCAAAGTTTTTTTTTTTTGTATGGGGACCGACTCTTGCTATTGTACAGCAATGCGTCAAGTCTATTATCTCAACTCAACGAAATTATCGTCGTCATTTAGATGTCAGAACTGCACCCAGTAATAACATGATAAGGAACTTAGTATCCAGTTTTTAAGGAACAGGAATCTTATTCTAGGGCATTACTTAAGTCCCACAATGTCCGCTTAAAGAACAAGGGGAACATCTCTTATACCAGCGAGCTGTGCACGATTCAATTCTTATACTCATTGACCGGGACCTACTTTTTAACACCGGCTTCGAACAGCTAATGCATTTTACATGGCATGGTTTTTCATGACTTAGAGAAAACCATCGTTAATTCGCCTCCATCTACTAGATGGAAACCAGCCGCTGAAAATTGTAAGATGTGCTCACGCCATTTCACCCGGAGTAAAACCTGGGTTAACTGGTTGGGATATTGATAGGCATACTACGATCCCCACAACAATAGTATGATTCACACATAACCATACTATGATTCACACTCAACTCACACTTAATACTATAATATTCACAACCATATTAAAATCCTTACAACCATAGTATGTTTCACATACAACCATAGTATGATCCTCACAACAATAGTATGATTCACACGCAACCATATTATGACCCCTACAACCATTATGTGATCACACACAATTATACTATGATCCCCAAAATTAGTTGTTAGAATTGGGTTAAGTTGCCAACAGATTTGAATTATGAAAATTATTTCAAAATATATTAAATTCAAAATAATAGGAGTGATTTATTTAACAGTAGAAAAAGTCAGTTTAAAAAACGTAAGCCTTTTTATTAAAAATATTTCCGTTAATCAAAGCCAAAGCAGTTTGTTTGAAAAATTATTATTTTCATATAAAAAGTACTATTAGTACATTAGATCCGTAACAATTACATTGTTCTAAAAATGGAGAAAAATTACAATCATAGAGTATGATTGGCGTAATCATATTTTTAGCATAAAACACAAAAAACAATACTTTTGTCGCACCAACCATAAAAAATACTTCTGCTAAATTGCATCAAGATCGGACCAGAATTGCAACCCGTTGTATAATTAAAAACTTTAGATGGGCTGCAGACGGTCGGACGTCGTTAAATCGAAACAGTTCTTGATTCTGAGACGATCGGTACACTTAAGGGCAGTAACAAACACTTGGTAGTAAACTTACTTATAAATCATATACTAAGTATAAATATCATGTGACGGGCTGCCCTTTCTCACACTAATACTCGTAAATTACTTTTTTCTGATGTTAACATTTAATTTCTTATATGTGTCATAGTGTGTTGACTGAAATATTGAACGCTTTTAAAATGTTCCTGTAGCTTCGAGTCACACGCATTATTCAATCCAAATTTTAGTAATTAACATCTTAACTTAAGGCTGCCCTTATTCTCTACACCAAATACACGTCGATATATCAACAACTTTTGATTTTATTTTCAACAACTCCATATTAATTGAGCACCCACAAAATGTCGATTAAAACGTACTAAATAACGGCGAAATTGAAAAACAACAAACCGGTTCGAAGAAATGAAAATTGAATGACTTTGAAGGCGAAGGAGTTGATTATCATGCATTTCAAAATTTCACGACAAGTGCTATTAGTGCTCATGCACTAATTAACAGACTCAGCTTAATTCCTAGTTGTAGCCGGTTCTATAGCCAAAAAGTTAAAAATTCCCAAAAAAGAAAAATGATTCAACAACAAAATGACGATCACGTCACACAACGCGATGGATGTGCTAAATGTGTAGGCGATCGATCAAGCGATCGTTGAACAATGAAGATTTTTGATTTATTTTTTCTTCTTGACAATCTTAAAGATAGCCTTTTGTGTTGTTGTTACTTTAATAAAGAAACAACAAAATTGTTGTTTATATGTTAATTGTTTATCGTATTAATTAGTTTGATTAGGCACGAGACCACAAGATTCGAGTGTTCATCATTCGTACATACGCTCGCACTGTTGTGAGGGAGTAAATAATTGATCGCACACAACATTTTGTCCGCTGTTGTCACTTGACAGATGGATGACAGGTGCTAAAATCTTAAACAAACAGTTTGTTTGTTTCAATAAATTCATATTCAGATGCGTGTGTGTATTTCAGTTTTGTAGTTTTTCGGCAATTTACATTTAGCAACATTAATTTAATTTTCGTAAACATCGGTTCCATCCGTCGCTGTTTTCATTGTTAGCTACAATCAATCGAAAATGACTTTCATCAATTTTCCTGGATATACAGTTATATTGATCTAGAAAGGGTTAAAACAGGGAAAGGGTTCCTTGTAAATACGAGTAAGTGATTAATCCATGTCAGGACCAAATGGTTGAAGTTAGAATCGCTAAGTTCGGAGTAGGCGTCCTTTATAACACTGTTCTGCAAAAATTAATTTTTGAGCTCTTCTTAAGACAAAACCAACTGATCTTTATGTGAAATGATCTTCTGAATCCGAATGGAGTGTCTATTTTGCCCCATCACGTATAGTTTTCGATATATCTTGTTTCATTATTTTTTCTAAAACTTAGGCTATTCTTATCCGATTCTCTTAAAAATGGCCAATATTAATTGGTAAGAAATACTTAGTAGGGACATAAATACATTGAACACACCCATGTCAATAGTAGAACTGAACATACCCCGTTAATGTCATATGGGTTTTGAAAGCTAACCTCAATAGCGTTAGTCTGTAACGGGATTTTAAAATTGTTTCAACTTTCATCATGGAGTGGTCAGATAATGAGAACCGTATCGCTGTAATAGCGCTTTTCAAGTGTGAAATGAAAAAAGCGATATTTTCAAAAACGCTCCGGCCACTAGGGATTAGCCGCATGTTCGTCTACCGATGCATAAAACTGTTTGAGGAGACTGGAGATGTAAAAGACCGCCACCGGTCGGGCCGCCCACGCTCTGTTTGAACACCGTATGTCATTAAAGCCGTTAAATCAAGAATTCACAGAAATCCGCTCCGAAAACAGAAAATCGTGGCCCGTGAGATGAATATCGGACCAGAATTGCAACCCGTTGTATAATTAAAAACTTTAGATGGGCTGCAGACGGTCGGACGTCGTTAAATCGAAACAGTTCTTGATTCTGAGACGATCGGTACACTTAAGGGCAGTAACAAACACTTGGTAGTAAACTTACTTATAAATCATATACTAAGTATAAATATCATGTGACGGGCTGCCCTTTCTCACACTAATACTCGTAAATTACTTTTTTCTGATGTTAACATTTAATTTCTTATATGTGTCATAGTGTGTTGACTGAAATATTGAACGCTTTTAAAATGTTCCTGTAGCTTCGAGTCACACGCATTATTCAATCCAAATTTTAGTAATTAACATCTTAACTTAAGGCTGCCCTTATTCTCTACACCAAATACACGTCGATATATCAACAACTTTTGATTTTATTTTCAACAACTCCATATTAATTGAGCACCCACAAAATGTCGATTAAAACGTACTAAATAACGGCGAAATTGAAAAACAACAAACCGGTTCGAAGAAATGAAAATTGAATGACTTTGAAGGCGAAGGAGTTGATTATCATGCATTTCAAAATTTCACGACAAGTGCTATTAGTGCTCATGCACTAATTAACAGACTCAGCTTAATTCCTAGTTGTAGCCGGTTCTATAGCCAAAAAGTTAAAAATTCCCAAAAAAGAAAAATGATTCAACAACAAAATGACGATCACGTCACACAACGCGATGGATGTGCTAAATGTGTAGGCGATCGATCAAGCGATCGTTGAACAATGAAGATTTTTGATTTATTTTTTCTTCTTGACAATCTTAAAGATAGCCTTTTGTGTTGTTGTTACTTTAATAAAGAAACAACAAAATTGTTGTTTATATGTTAATTGTTTATCGTATTAATTAGTTTGATTAGGCACGAGACCACAAGATTCGAGTGTTCATCATTCGTACATACGCTCGCACTGTTGTGAGGGAGTAAATAATTGATCGCACACAACATTTTGTCCGCTGTTGTCACTTGACAGATGGATGACAGGTGCTAAAATCTTAAACAAACAGTTTGTTTGTTTCAATAAATTCATATTCAGATGCGTGTGTGTATTTCAGTTTTGTAGTTTTTCGGCAATTTACATTTAGCAACATTAATTTAATTTTCGTAAACATCGGTTCCATCCGTCGCTGTTTTCATTGTTAGCTACAATCAATCGAAAATGACTTTCATCAATTTTCCTGGATATACAGTTATATTGATCTAGAAAGGGTTAAAACAGGGAAAGGGTTCCTTGTAAATACGAGTAAGTGATTAATCCATGTCAGGACCAAATGGTTGAAGTTAGAATCGCTAAGTTCGGAGTAGGCGTCCTTTATAACACTGTTCTGCAAAAATTAATTTTTGAGCTCTTCTTAAGACAAAACCAACTGATCTTTATGTGAAATGATCTTCTGAATCCGAATGGAGTGTCTATTTTGCCCCATCACGTATAGTTTTCGATATATCTTGTTTCATTATTTTTTCTAAAACTTAGGCTATTCTTATCCGATTCTCTTAAAAATGGCCAATATTAATTGGTAAGAAATACTTAGTAGGGACATAAATACATTGAACACACCCATGTCAATAGTAGAACTGAACATACCCCGTTAATGTCATATGGGTTTTGAAAGCTAACCTCAATAGCGTTAGTCTGTAACGGGATTTTAAAATTGTTTCAACTTTCATCATGGAGTGGTCAGATAATGAGAACCGTATCGCTGTAATAGCGCTTTTCAAGTGTGAAATGAAAAAAGCGATATTTTCAAAAACGCTCCGGCCACTAGGGATTAGCCGCATGTTCGTCTACCGATGCATAAAACTGTTTGAGGAGACTGGAGATGTAAAAGACCGCCACCGGTCGGGCCGCCCACGCTCTGTTTGAACACCGTATGTCATTAAAGCCGTTAAATCAAGAATTCACAGAAATCCGCTCCGAAAACAGAAAATCGTGGCCCGTGAGATGAATATCACGTAAAAGTCCATGGGTCGAATCATTAAAAAAGACTTGAGACTTTCAAACGACGTAGCGGACATTTATTGACTACAGCCTTGAAAAAAATAGGATTGAAAAATGCAAACGTCTTTTGGTGAAGCACGCTGATAACTTGCACAGAAAAAATTTGTTCACCGATGAACAAAGTTTTACCGTTCAGGAAAAATTTAACAAGCAAAATGATAGAGTGTATGCGCAGTCATCTAAGGAAGCATCTGAACTGACCCCAAGGGTGCATAATGTCATCACCCAGCTTCAGTCAAGGTTTGGTGGCGTGTCTCTTACGATAGGGTCACTGACCTGCATTGGCCCTCAGGAAGTCCAGATTTGAACCCATTGGATTACAAATTGTAGACGGTTTTAGAGGACAAGGTTTGTCACCAAAGATCCCCAACATTGGATCTCTTAAGACTGCTTTGGTTCGAGCAGTGGCCAATTTTCCAATGGACAAGGTTCGTGCAGCTATTGACGATTGGCCTGTGCGACTTAAGGTGTGTGTAAAGGCAGAAGGCGGACATTACGAATAAGTTGATTCTTTTGGATACAATATACATCAATAAATATATTAAAAAATATTTGGTCCAAAAACATTCAGTACTTTTTATTTTACAGCATAAAACGTGTGTAACAGTATTTATGACCCTACTAAGCACATCTTTTATATAAATTATAGCTTATAAAAAATTCGAATAAACAGTTTGGAAGTTATAGCCAAAACCAAAATTTTGTTATTTTTGTGTACAAATTTTGTTCTCAAATGCCAACTGTACCCCAATTCTGGAGGTCTTTCACTCGTTTTGCACTAAATCATAAAGAACTGATATGTTACTGTTATGTTTTCAGCGTGGTATTTTTTTGATAATCCGACGGAAATTGCCCAAGTTAAAGCAGCTTTTGTAAAAAATGATTGGATTTAGGCAAATATGAAAAAAGTCATTTATACGATATCTCAGAAACTGTACGTGAGGGGGTAAAACAGACACTCAACTCGGGTTTAGGAGATAATTTTACAGAAGGCTCGGTTGTTTTTATCTAAAGGAAGATTTTGTTGCAGAACAGTGTAATTGAACTCGAAGTAAAAAGCGATTTTTGGAAACATAAAACTTAAAGGGATAAAAAGGAATACATTTCGCCCATATTATCCAGAGCACGAAACAATTAGAAATTCGACGTTTTTTCCATTTTGAGAATGTAAATAAGTAGCATGCGAACGGATTTTGACAAACTCATAATTTTAGGAACAAATTTGGAGCTTAAAAGTGTAAATTTACCCGCATTATGACTTTAAGATTTTTTGTACTTTTTTAAATTCTTGAGTAAGAAATTTGGGTGATTACGCCAGAAACGAAAAGAAAGAAAATGTTTAGTGATCAAATTTGCCAACAAAAATTTGATTTTAACAACAAATGTTAAGATTTGGTGCAAATTTGGAACTAAAAAGTGTAACCACGGGTAAGTGCGTTTTTGTACTTTTTTAAGGCCTTGAGTTATAAATTCGAAATTTGGTTGCTATGACCATTGATACCGCTAGAAAAAAAAAATCGAGAAAAGTACAGAAAAGTTAAAAATACTATGACAAATCGTCCAGATTGCATAAAAAATAGAAATAGGAATTCTAATCAATAAAAAAAACGTCCAAAACGGATGAAACTGCAAAAAGTGAGAAAAGCAAAGGGGCAATGTATAAAAAAATTGCAAAAACTATATTTAATGAAAATAATGACATAGGAAAGTTTAATTTTATTAAACAAGAGTAAAAAGGGGCCAAAACGGAAAAAACAACATGAAGTTAGATAAACAATATTAAATATAATAATAAAAGAGTAAAAATAATGTAAAATCAAAAGGTTGACAAAGAAATGGGGATACAAATTGTCCAGACAGGGCGAAATAAAAAAAAGTGCGAAAACTCTTATTAAATCAAACGGATGTCATGGAAAATATAAATAGTGATAAAACAATGGTCCTAAAGGAGACAAATATTATAAAGTGAGAAAAGGAGTTTTTAATCAACAGGATGACATAGAAAACGGGGATAAAATATCAAATTAAAAGATGTGATAGAAAACAGAATTGGAAATAAAATGGGGAAAAATTGGCGAAATGAAAAAAAGGGGGAAAACAATATTAAATAATTGGAATTGGTTGATAAGGGCCTTAAGGACGAAATTTTTTATTTCGTGAAAACGATAGCATTAAAGAAATGAAAAATTGTTTGAAGACAACCGTTGCATAAGCAGGAACTGATTAGATTGGAATGAAAATGTCGCAATAAAGTTTAACAGGACCGGAAATAAATAAAAAAGAAAAAAATATGGAACAGTTCAAAATTAACCAGGGAGGTTGGAAAATAGAAAAATTGTAAAGGGGACACAAAACCTAAATTAGTACATGGCTTAAGAGATTTAAATGCGTAAAATCTAATAAACACTGGACTGCATTGTCTGCATTTGACATTTCACATTAACGATGACAAACCATATTTTTTAGAAGCACTTTACATTCCCAATAGCTCAAAGATATATTTAAAATAACATAAATGTGTCCAAAATTTTGAGTATTGTATGACGTAATTAGTCACCCTATTTTAATTATTCACCCTATTTTTGTCTGTGACTGTATATTTGTATACCCTACACCACACTGTGTTTTATACTCGTAGTTTTGGGTTGATGTTTGCAAGACTAACATCGCTAACATACCGACCGATGTAAAAGCACCAGTTGATTTCACTGATGTCCGTCCAACCGTTTATCATTATAATTTATGTAGAGGTTGCTAGTGTGGATTGATTTCGGCTCTACATTGCATAGTGATTAGATTAGATCCTCTTTGGAATTTGCTTGTAGCGATTGAAACAACCAAACATTGACCATATCGATCCAGGTTTTCATATTGCCTGATACAAAGATTCTTTTCGATTTGTAGCACTGCAGCTCTAGAATCCATATTTTAAATACGATATTGCTCAAATTTTGTAACAATAAGATCAAGTCGATACATATTTTCGTATCTCTCACAGCAAGGTCCCAATTTGAGGTTCAGGCGTTTGCAGTGAATTCAAAAAGCAACCCTACCGAATTTTTTAATGAACTCCTGCAAAAGCTTTGCAAAGGTGGCTTTCCGATTTGAAGACCGCCTGCTCTTCAAGTCTCAATTTCAGGTTTTGTTTGTTATACAAGTAGGTCACACAATTCTATGTGCGACCTAAATCAAACACTAGCAAAACAGGATGATATCGGTTTATGTTTTCATATAGTTTCTCGCTGCGAATCTAGAAGCCACATATCAACTTAAATTCAACTCATATTTTGTTTAGTGCGACATGAGCGACATATACAAAACCTTACTAAAATTTTACTATATTGGTCCATTTTTTGGATGTAAGCCAGCAGCAGGACTTTGAATTTGAAATACTGTTATTCCACGGACGACATTTTTAATTCGATCTATAGGTAATGCTGAGGAAATTGGACCATATCGGTCCATGTTATTATAACCCCTGAATATATACATCTGCTGTAGAAGTCGTATATTAAGTCGGTCATGCGGAGTTTATAAAAGAGCAGATTGGTTTAGGCAGGGCTGTTGAGTTTGTTTAAAACTGGGTGACTCCAATACTTGACACCTACTCCACACTCCGATCCCAAACTTTGTCTTCAGACTCTTCTTTGTAAAAAAAACAAGTACAAACAATTTAGAACTTATATTTAAAGTATATTATTATCAGACTATAACTCATTGTATATCATCTAAAAATGTGGTAGATTCTGTGGGTTAGAGGAAGAAACTAGCAGCAAAAAGACGGGCTTTGCATGCCACCGAAGGAAGATAGGGGACGCAAACTTAAAATACAACTCTTTCTATTAATGATAAATGATTTTTACAAAGAACAGCATCAATGTGCCTACTCAGAGAATGCTAGCTTACAGCCCTTCTAAAGAAGGGAAATGTGCTTGTCAATCAGATCGTTTAGAACGGTTTGTGATGTCCTGTCGGCAGATATAATTTTGGAAGAATGTATGTTCTGCTTCAGACCTGTTTGCTGATCGGTTAAAAGTCTTCTCTCAGTCTGTTTTACGAAGAGAACTCGGAAATTGGTCCTAGTTTTTAACCAGTAGATGACATATGCAAATGTCTGTTGAATCCCGTAGAAGGCCTACATAAACGTCCCTTTAGCTTTTCGCATCATTGGAAGTTAAGGTAGAGGAGGAAAGAGAAATAATTGTTTGTTCACATTTCATTCTTTCTTAATTAGGGGGAAACTTCCCTCTAATCAGTGAGCTGTGCACGATTTTAATCCTATACTCACTGGCCGGCACCTACGCCGTCTCCGAACGGCTGATGCGTTTTATGGAGAAGTTTTTATATGACTAAGGGATAAATATCTTCCTCGTAAAGTCACTGGTATTTACGATATAGAAACCCGCCGCTGAAAAATTGTAAGATTTTTTTTACCCTGGGTTTAACCTGTGTTAACTGACATGATAGTCGTGCATACTTCCATCCCACAACAGCGGACCAAATTTTATACATGTTCCAAAAAATTAAATTACATTTTCTGAAATTATATCTTTTATTTAAAATCGTCTAATTTTTTTTGACTCTTACTACGACTCATGCTAAATATTCGAAACCGGGTTAACTAGACTATCCGGTTTCGGCCGTTTACTCTTGTTTGTTTTTTTATTAAAGTATTATAAACAGGGGGTTTGGTGCGTCTGACAAAAAAAACAAGCCGTTGTAGTGAAATCTAGGCAGATATCTTTGCAAAAAACAAGAAACTTTGTAAAACATAAAATATTTTTTATTTATCGAAAATATGTACTAACGCTGTACTTTATAATCATCCAAACAACTCTTTAAAAATATGTCCTTTTTGCACGGAGTCCCTCATATACTTAGTAGGGACATAAATACTGTTACACACGTTTTATGCTGTAAAATAAAAAGTACTGAATGTTTTTGGACCAAATATTTTTAAATATATTTATTGATGTATATTGTATCCAAAAGAATCAACTTATTCGTAATGTCCGCCTTCTGCCTTTACACACGCCTTAATTCGCACTGGCCAATCGCCAATAGCTGCACGAACCTCGTCCATTAGAAAATTGGCCACAGCTCGAACCAAAGCAGTCTTAAGAGATCCAATGTTGGGGTATCTTTTGTGACAAACCTTGTCCTCTAAAACCATCCACAATTTGTAATCCAATGGGTTCAAATCTGGACTGCCTGAGGGCCATTCTTCAGAGGAAATGAACGCTGGCAAATTGTTTCGAAGCCAGGCCTGGGACGTTTTAGCCTTATGTGCAGGCGCAGAATCCTGCTAGAAAGACCATGGCTGGTTTTGGAACAGGGAATAGTTAAGAGGCTTCACAACAGCTTCCAAAACGGTTTCTTGGTAAACTTTGGTCGATGTTTTGACTCCTTGTTCGCAGAAATGCAGGTCAGTGACCCCATCGTAAGAGACACCCCACCAAACCATGACTGAAGCTGGGTGATGACCCTTTTCCACCCTTTGGATCAGTTCAAATGCTTCCTTAGATGACCGCGCATACACTCTATCATTTCGCTTGTTAAATTTTTCGTGAACGGTAAAAATTTTTTCATCGGTGAACAAAATTTTTCTTTGCAAGTTATCAACGTGCTTCACCAAAAGACGTTTGCATTTTCCAATCCTATTTTTTAAAGCAGCAGTCAATTAATGTTCGGTACGTCGTTTGAAAGCCCCGAGTCCCAAGTCTTTTTTAATGATTCGACTCATAGACTTTTGCGTGATATTCATCTCACGGGCCATGATTTTCTGTTTTTGAAGCGGATTTCGGTGAATTCTTGATTTAACGGCTTTGATGACATGCGGTGTTGAACAGAGCGTGGGCGGCCCGACCAGTGGCGGTCTTTTACATCTCCAGTCTCCTCAAATAGTTTTATGTATCGCTAGACGAACATGCGGCTAATCCCTAGTGGCCGGAGCGTTTTGAAAATATCGCTTTTTTTCATTTCTCACTTGAAAAGCGCTATTACAGCGATACGGTTCTCATTATCTGACCACTCCATGATGAATGTTGAAACAATTTTTAAATCCCGTTACAGACTAACGCTATTGAGGTTAGCTTTCAAAACCCATATGACATTAACGGGGTATGTTCAGTGCTACTATTGAAATGGGTGTGTTCAATGTTGTAACAGTATTTATGTCCCTACTAAGTACATTTACTTTAGTCGCAGATACGTATTTAAAGATGTGACAAACGGATTGACAAACCTATTTATAAGTATATAAAGGGTGTTTATTTTAGACGCATGGTTTTCAATCTGGCCACACTTTTTTCCGAGTTGGTCTTTTTGACAGCTATCACTTGATTTATGCTCAGTTGGGTTTGTCATTTCATAATGAATAGACTCGCTCCGGAATAACGTTTACAAATTGTGGTGAGTGGGCCCAAAGCGAGATGGCCTCCGATCCAGACGTTTACAAGAAAATTTTGTTCAGCGATAAAGCTCACTTTTGGTTGAATGGGTACGTCAATACCAAAAAATGTCGCATTTGGAGTAATGAAAATCCACAAGCCATTATTGAGACGCCGTTACATCTTCAAACAGTCATTGTTTGGTGTGCTCTATGGGCAGAGGAAATCATTGGTACATATTTCTTTAAAAATGAAGCCGGCCATAATGTAACAGTCAATGAGGAACGCTATAGAGCCATGATTAATGACTTTTTCGTGTCTGACACGATTGACGCCTTGAAAGATAATATTCGGCGCGTAATTGCTGACATACGGTACCAACTGCTGCAAAAAGTGGTCGAAATTTGGTCCTCTTTGCTGGAATTTATTCGTCTAAAAAACCCCTTAACAATATATATTCTCCATCATATGGTGGAGAGTTTAGGTTTCCTTTTTTATGTGTACCGATAGTTTGTCAACCTCACTGACATTTTCAGTTTCATTTACTGAAAGTTGGTAGTCCCCAATTAAAGGAATCTTAAAATTATATGCAGCATCATTCGGTTAAAACACAATGTAAAACTTTGTAAAGTAATTGAAAACAAGTTATTTATTTTTCATTTGTCAATAAAATTTTATTAAATTTGAATTTTATTTAGAATTTACACAGTGGTGTTTTCTTTTATTTTGTATTTTTATTTTAGATGCAATAATTACTTAAACTAGATTGCATTTAAACAAAATTACATAATTATTTTTTTTATTTCATTCATTAACTACTACACTAAGACAAATTAGAGAAATTTCTCACTTTCACTTATTCGTCCTTGCTCTCTTTTACTGCCTCTTAAGAGTTTCATATGATATAAAGGGTGATCTTCGTGTGAGTGTTCTAATTAAAATTTAAAACTAAACAACTTAAACAAGTTTCAGTTGAAGTCGTGTTTAAATTGTGTTAAGTAGTTGTAGGCATGTTTTGTCTGCGTTTTGTACGTGAGAAAGAGAAAGGAACTGCGAAAATATTTCCAATTTGAATGTTAGAACTAAAAACTATAGCATTGTTTCTTATTATTTAATAAGTAATAAACGTTAAACATATTGTACTACATATAAGGAATTACACATATAGCAGAAATTTAAATAGTCTTTTTGCTATATTTTGGGGGAAATATTTACAAAATTAAAAGTGAATGGATATTTTCAAAAGAAATTTGTCGATATTAATTGCACGGAACTGAACAAATATTCGTTAGTTTTTCTATATAGATTTTTCTTTAAAATACAAATTAAATAGTTATAGTTTTTGTCTTTTTTTTAAACTGTAACTTATTTTTAAGGTTGTGTAAGTAAGTGCGATCTCAAAGTAGAGAAAGTTTACATATTTAAATTGTTTCTGAACTTTTGCATTTTTTTCTTCTTTTCTCTTCTCTTTCTCCTTCTCTTGTGTTAAGGCATAGTAGCTTAAATTTAGAACTAGCTTAATTTTAAGTATAATTTTGATCTTAAAGTTATGTGAAATTAAATAAAAAATAAACCAAAAATAAAATAAAAATAAACTCAAAACAAACAAACAATAAAAAAACACATAAAAATTTTAGGTGTTACTCTGGGGACGGCAAAACAAATTTAGCAGTAACGGATACTAGACTGAGTGCACAGAAAGTAGGTGGGACACTAGAGGGTTAAGGGTTTGGGGGACGATATGTTAGTACGTCTCAACAACAGCTGGAATATACAATCACAAAAGACAACACGTGCAATATTCAACTGAAGTTGACATACTAAAATAACAACTATTTACACAGGGCACCCCCTACCTAGTCCGTTTTCTGCCGCAACCGTTTAAGCTTAACCTAAGTTCTACGAAAATACTTAAACCCTGTCAAGAGACCCCTGCACAATGGGTAGTCTAGTTACAGTGTGAAGGGGTATTTAATAATTCACTAGGACAAGTGTGGGTGTTGCATGTCAGACAAGACGATGTTGATGCTGATGAGTGGCCGCCAACCACATTGTGGTCGTGGTCGCCGCCACTAACCGCCGCTGCAAAAGCCGCTTCGACATCTGCATCGTCCACCGTCGTTGCCGCAACTGCTGCTGCCATATCATGCAAAATCTGCTCCTCACCGCCGTTGTTATGCTGTATATTACTATGGCAACCTGCCGTCGCATAAGGTTGTCACATCGAAAGGGTTCCTACGCTGGCGACGGCTGCTGCTGCCGATAGCTGGTGGGCATGCGGTGACTGGTGCAACTGATGCGAGTGGGCACTCACGGCCAACGGATGATGTCCGTGCAGATGGGGATGTAAACGCATGCCAGACATTCCCATGGCCGCCATGGAGCTCATCGAGTGCAGGGAATGTTGCAAGTGTATGCCGGGTTCTAGCTTCGGTTTGGCATCCATCAAATTGGCATAGTCGGGATGTTGAACGCCGCCGATGGTGGGCTCGCTGACCTTCTTGTTCTGTTTGCGCTCCTTGGCTCGTCGATTTTGAAACCAGATTTTCACTTGACGCTCGGACAGCGAAAGGCTTTGGGCCAACTCGGTTTTGCGCCGTATAGTAATGTAACGTGAGGTGCAATATTCTTTTTCCAATTCCAGACGCTGGAAATCGGTATAGACGACACGGTATTTATCCTTGGTGCGAGTTTTACCTAAAATGAGAAGAGAGAAAAAAAGAAAGGTGTTAATAAAGATGTGCGAAAGATTTCAAAATTAGGTTTTTTTTAAACAAATGTTTAAAGTTATAGGGCCTTATTCTTAAACAGATACGGAATGTTAAAAAATGTTCTGTTGAATATGGTGTATATTAAATATCAAATTCAAAATTTAATTTAAATCGTTTAATTACATATAAGTATACATACAAAGAAAAAAGATAAGTTGAAATTCGATTTAACAAAAAACTAATCTAATAAAATTACCTATACTGGTATTTTAGACGTAGATCACATTTTTTTATTCTAATTATTTCTTATTTTTTATAGTAAAGACAGTATTTTAATTTTATTTCCCAGACACCTAAACTTTTTTTTACAAAATTTCGGTTTATATAAATAGCACCATTTTAAGTCCGGAAGCAAAGATTGGAAATCAACTTCCAAATAAAAAATTTGGATTTATACTTCAGAGAAGTTTTCCGTTTCGATTTTTTAAACCTGTTGTAAGTTTTAATAAATATGGTATATATTAAATTTTAACCTACATTTCTTTAATCAATAACACTCAAGATCGTTTTAAGTTACAAATACAAAGGAAAATCCTAGATCATATTTTTTATTCCAAATAATGTTTTTTTTATTTTGAAGCCTGTATTTAAACTTGGATTAAACGCAACCAAAGCTTTAGTTTATTCACAAATTTTCGGTGTAAATAAAACCACTTTATGTCCGGACGCAAATATAAAATTTCGATTTATACTTCAGAGAGGTTCTCTGTTTGGTTAGGGAAATATACCCGAAATTTCAAGTAGAACAATTTTTATTATCAAAAATAATAGTTTTGCTAGACTAATAGAAAAGGTGGACAATTGAATGTAAAATCAATTTTATTTTATTTTTACCATTGTCTTAGAGTTGATTGTTCTGAGGTGAAATGCATTTTATTTGTAAGAAAACTACTGAATTTGTAAAACTGTCAAGAAAAAAACACGCCTAATGTCATTTTTATGCACCATGATCGTAATATACATTTTTAAAGAGGTTTCCGAATGGCTTATACATTTAAAAATACATATGGACCGAGTTTTTATACTTAAAACGTCGGCAATTTAATTATTATAGTGGACGCTGCCTTTCAGATCAAGACGTAGACATTTTTCCTTAAATTCGGCAGCAGTCAACATAAGGTGAGAAAGTACTTAAGACTAACAAAATTTAATACTGCAAGATTCTTATGAGAGTTTTGGGGCCATAACATTCTGGCGCAGATTATATTGCAATTCGAAAGCTTTCTGGAGTAAACGGATTTTTTTTACTCTTAAGCAATTCCAGAAAATTATCAGTATATTATTCGTCGCTTATATGCTCGCCGGTTATATGCATTTATGGCATCTATGCAGCTTAACATGAACAATTTTAAATTGATTCTATATGAACTGAGTTCTTATAAATGAATTTTTCGGTTATAAGCAATAACATTCGATGGGTATATACGTGATAAATCGATTATAAGTTGGCTCTTATATAACCAAAATTAAATTGTTCAGGTTAGGCGATAAATGCTTATAACCGACATGCATATAAGCGATAAATACTCTATTTCGAAACAACCTGATGAAGACATAGCATCAGAAAACATTTGTTTAAAGATGTTTTGAAAGTTCTCAAAAACTGTTGCAGTTGTGTGTAATGTAGACCTTTAAGTTAAATTGAGTTAGAATATTAGCAATTTTAATAGACTAAAATATTAGATTTTGTGTCATATCGCCATTTAGGTTGTTAGTCCTTGATCTCACAAGGGGAAAATTGAAACAAAATCTAAAAAGTCACAGACCATAGCGATTTTCGCAACGCATTCATTGTAACAATAACGCCATCTCTTTCCCTCATATAACAAAGCATATACGAGCCTGTGTAACGAAAAAATTGTCGCAGCGAAATCGCGATCTGAACGCAATTTCAACAGGATGTATAAAATACAATAATTCGTTTTGAACAAGTATGGCCTCCCTAAGCTCAGCAAACAATTTTAGGTAAAATCACAAGCAATTTTTCTGCAAATGTTAGTTGAGTAAGTCCAATATCAATACCATTATTATTGCATCCTCTAGACCTCCTTTAATACGAAATTATGTCAAGGTTTTAAGAATTTTCCATAATTGTTTTGTAATTTCATCACATTCGTCTTCACTGATGCATGTGGGCTGCCGTTAATCCATCCATTTATTTGTATTTGCCTTGTAAATTGTATTTTGCTCTCCTTTTTTATGTATTATTTTTCTAGTTCTTTGTTTAACAAACGAAATGTAAATATATTTTACACCAAAGAAAATAAAATGAAGAAACAGCAAAAAAAGAGTTGAACTCTAATCTTAATTAGTTTATGATTATTTGTTTAAAAGAAACTGCGACAGAGAGGAGAAAGAAAAAAATCACAAAACAAATAATTACAAAGCGGGCTTATTTTCATCATCAGATGACGCTAAGTGAAAAAAATGAATACTTTAACATCATTACCATCATTGTCTAATTCCCTCATTAGTGGAAGACATTTCAAGATCTTAAAAAACACTTTAGTCGACTTTTTTTATAAGATAAGATATAATTGAAATCTATTCATAGCATGAATGCTCTGGAAATCTACTTCTAGTCAAGCTCATGCCAGAGTGTTAGCATCGGAATAATTTCAAATCATCACGTAATAGCTGTCCCGCATGTGATGGTGCTGGAAAGATTTGTGAGGCCAGAGATTTGGCAATGCCAACATTTTGAGCAGTTTTATGTTACACTTCACACAAACCATGCTGTGTTATCATAAATTCTAAAATTCACATACACACAAATTTTCTTTTAACCTTTTTGGGTGTTTCGCTTTATAAAACTGCTTGAAGTTCATTAGGGATGCAGATACGGAGACCCGAGATTTTGGGATTTGTAGATTTCGCAATACTTGAGACTTTTTTTTTTGGTTAAATCGGTGCAGGAATTTATTGAAATCTATTTTTAATACAAATATTTTTTTTTTAAAAAAAAGAACTAAAAGTATCACCAAGAAAACTAAAATTTTGAGCAGATGCTTAACATATCAGCATTGCTAATTTTGTAATCATTAGTGGAGCAGACTTAACACCTAATTCTCTTTGCCCGTTTTAATCGAATTTATGTTATAAAATAATTTTTATTTACGCAAAAAAATTCCAGTTTGAATTGAACTTATTAATTGTAGCTAATTATAATACTTATACTTCCTTTAATATTTTAATAATATTTTTATTAAATTATTAAATTCTTTTTAATTTATATTTTTTAATTAAAACAATTTTTAACTATATTTAATTTTTGAAACAATATTATTTTTATAGTAAATTAAACTAATTTAAATTCAATTAAATAAAAAAAAAATACAAAATGAAGAAAAAACTGGAGTACTACAAATAGGTTGTACTATTTGGGTAATTTCTATATTTATGTAGGTTTTTGATATTTATATTTAATTCACTTTATAAAATAAAAAGATTTTTAAAAGATTTAAAAATTTTTTTTAAGTGTTTTCATTATTTTTTTTTATTAATAATTTATAATATTCTTATTTGTTCTAATTTTTATTGGAATTAATTTTTTTATAATATTTACTTTAGTTATTTTCTTTTACTTTATTTATTTAAAAACACTGTTACAACATACGAGTACAAGTCGTGGGAAAGGAGAAATATAAAATTCTTTGATTTTTCCAGACCCATTCCATTTGGCAGTCCTAGCTAAATAGAAGAGCTGAACAACAACAAATTATTTCTTATCTTCGGACTGTTTTTTTTTCTCTTGGTAATTTTCTTTATTTGCTGCAAATAAATACAACACCAATACCCAACAACCTGGGTCTCGATCTGGGTGTAGTCAATGGTGGGTGGTTATGGAGGGTTACTTGATTTTTGGGTGGCGGGTATACAAAAGACTTAATCGTGATGTTGTTGTTATGGTGTTAATTTCTTTTGTATATGAAAACAATAAAAGTTAACGTTTAATTGTTTCGTTGTTTTTTCGTGTGTTCGTTCTGTTCAGTGAGAGCTTTTATATTTATGTTTACTCTAAACAAAATAAAAAAAATTTAGGTGTGAACGAATTTTATTATTGTGTCACTCTGTCAAGTTTAATTTAATTTCATTTTTTTGGGAAATTTTCTGTAAACTGCTGTGTTTTTTTTTTAATTTCACAATATGAATTAGATGGCAACAGCTTTTATGCGGTTTTAGTCTACACTCCGTTTAAAGTAGAAAACCGTATTGCAGTGCGAGCCGAAACTATAAACTATTAATTGCATGAAAACTGCTAACTTGAGTTGTCTTAAAATCGCTTTTCAAATTAGTAAAATTTTTTATTTTATAAAAAATAATATATCAGACGCATTTGTCAATAAAAGAAAAATAAAATCAATTATGATATACGTACATACTAGCACATCTTAGTGGTCGAACTTAGAGTGTCCTGTAAAAAAGTATTTGAATAAAGCATTGCTTTCAATGCATTATTGACTTGTATTTAGTTAATTCTGTGACAATAGCCGTGTTCTTTTGGGGTAATAATTTTTACCTAGTTAGTTTGCAATATGGTTATCTGGAAACATTGACGAAAACTTAAAGTAACATGACAACATTGTTTGTCTTTGTATAAACCGAAGAGAACTTAACGACAAGAGGGTTCATTGGCGAATTTGTTAAAAGCTGAGAATAAAACACTATAAATTGTAATAAAATAATCAATAAACTTTAACAAATCAATAAATGCTATACTTTTGCTCTGTAAAAGTATTTTTGAACTACCAGTTTGAGTTGATTTATAGTTTACTTATGTAATTCGTCGATGAGACCTGTTTTTGTTTGATTTTTTTTTGATACATAACACAAAACATATGTTTTTATAAAGCAGGGTGTGTCATGTTAGATAGGATGGGAATATATCTAAGTTTGTCATTCCGTTTGAAAAACATCGAAATACTTATCTGTATTATTATTATTGATCTCGAAAAATTCCAAGATATCTAGTCATGTTAGCCTCTTGAAAGCACGATTTAGAGATATAAGTCTTACAGTCGGCATTGGCTTGATATTGAAAATCAAACAAATCGGGCAAATGCGAAAAACAGTTTCCTTTTAAGAGGCAAACGCAAATCCTGCTAAGTTTTTAATATTTTGAAATTTTTTCTATGAAATTTTATAAAATCGGCTTTTTTGGAAGTGATTGTGTTAGTTATATCCTTTTACCTACCCATAAATGAGAGTGGCCATTATGACCCGGGGCCAAAAAACCGTCTTCTTAGGTTCGGGAATATTTGGGTATACAAAAACGGTAAAATCTTCTTTTAGATTAAAAAATGTGTCTGTATTTCATCTTTGTGCCAATTTGGAACTCTGGCCGTAGGGGCTGAAAAATCAGCCACCATGAACTATAGAGATATGGGTATTAAAAAACAATAAAATTTCGTCACGGATCCTAATATCAGATACATTTTTATATTCGACTAATTTTGAGTTATAACCCCAAGGATATATAACCCTAGGGTGCCAAATAAAAAGCCTTGCGAACATGGACCTATGTAAGTTCAAAAACAGTGGAATATTCTTAAGAATTTTACAATTTGGCTGAATAAGATGCCTATGGGGGATGGGTCCTAAAAGCCGACCCGTAATGGTTAGGGAGATATGGTTATACAGAAACAGTAGGTTTTTTTTAAAACCAACTATGTATATATTTAAGATTTGGGCCAATTTTTCACTCGGGCCCAAAAATCGACCTCCTTCACCAATTAACATATGGGCATTAAAAAACAACAAAGCGTATCTCACTTATTTCAATATGCATTATCTGTTAAGATTTGCCTAAATTTAAGGCCCTATACATACATACTATATAAAAACGACAATTGGTTGTTTTCCTAACATTATATTGGAGCAACGACTGCTTATGTCGATCTCAAAATACTAATACGAGGGTTGCTATATATATTTCTGGCCTAGTGTTGTCTCGCGCCATCTGACATTTCCACTAGAAAGTTTGACATTTTTTAGCATAAACGTTTTGACGAACGACCATCATTTGTGTTGTTTACAGTGACTTGAAAAAATCAATTTGGAAAAAAATGGAATAGCTCGTGAACATTTTCGTGCGATAATTTTTCACAACTTTCGACGAGGATTATCATGACAAGAGTGCATCGATGAGCACCACCCTATTGCACTATGAAAAACTGTTTTAATGAATTTAATCGTGGCCGACGCTCGCTCAAAGACGAAGGTCGTCCAAAGTCGTGAACTGATAATGCAAGATTGTCATGTGGCATACCGTGAGATAGAGGCATCCTTGAGCATTTCTATCACCAGCATACATAAGATATTGCATGAACACCTGGCCGTAAAAAGGTTTGTTTTCGTTGAATCCCGCAGAATTTGACAATCGCGTAAAAAAAGGCTCGTGCCGATTGGTGCAAAGAAATTTTGAAAAATACGATCGCGGTGCTTCAAGAGACGTTTATAAGATTGTCACAGGTGACGAATCATGGATCTATGCGTATGAGCCTGAAAAAAACCAAATCCAACGAAAGTTATTCGTGGACGAAGCACTTCGAAGCAAATATTCGCCTGTTTCCTCGGCAAAACTGGCCATGTGGCGACTGTTCCTCTTGAGCAACGTAGGACGGTCAATTCTGAGTGGTACACCACAATTTGTTTGCCTGAAGTCTTCGAAAAAATTCGAAAAACGAATCATTGTGCCATGACAATGCAAGGTCTCACACATCGGCTCAAACCAGCGCCTTTTTGAACGGCCAAAACGTCGAATTGATGGGTCATCCGCCATACAGCCCTGACTTGGCACCCAATGACTTCTTTTTATTCTCGCAGATCAGGGAAAAAATGCATGGTCAACGATTTTCGTCGCCAGAAGATGCTGTTGAAGCGTTCAAAAACCATGTTTTGGAGGTGTCTCAATCGGAGTGGAAATAGTGCTTTGACAATTGCTTTGAGCGCATGCAAAAGTGTATAAATCATGCTGGAGATTCTTTGAAAAAACAATAAAATCATTTTTGATGATAAATATTCGCATTTTCCTTATTAGGCCAGCAATTTATAAAGTATAGAAGCTCTCGTAGTAGTTTGATAATAACTATTTAGTCAATTACTTTGATAACTATTCATAATATTCAAACAACGTTATCTCTGACATTCGATAAAACAAACAACAATTATACGAATTCTATAAAAATAATTAATCAACTCGTATGGTGAAGTATGGGGAAATACTGTTCCAATTTATAAAATTGTATTTAATAGTCAGTCAGGTCAATCCGTCAGTTTCTAATATTTGTTTACTCCTCCATAATCAACCAAAGAAAAGTCCGGAATGCCGACCATCGACAAATAAATATGACTGAGTGAGTGGGCACAATATTTATCTTTTCATTTTATACTTTTATTACATTTTGTTTTATTTGCAGATTGTTGGGTTTTGTTCGCCTTTATATAGCACATGAAATATGCCGACAAAGGGAAAACAGCAAAGAAACGTGCAAACAGTAATATGTTTCAATATTTATGCATTCGAAGCTTAAAGTTTTACAATATGTATTGGATTTGTCCATTACGACGATACATTGATTGTCATAAGTTTGAAGTACGAATATCAGTTGTCAGACACCACTGCGAACTTCGTTCCCTGGCCAGCTACTTATGACTACCTAAAAAACTGGTAATACTTTAGTCTGTTTGTATGTTACGGTAGGATAGTAAATAATATTGAACTTTTTTCGCGTTTGTTTGGCATTTTCTTCTTCAGCTCCTCCTCCTCTGTCTCCTGCTTCACTGTTTCAACAGCTAATTGAGATTATTTATGAATTTATGGCCATATTATTTGGAATTTTCATTATTATTATTAATATTACGTACCACTACTACTACTATTGTCTGGTGTAGGAAATACTAACTGGTGCTAGATGTACGATCGAGTATGAATGCCACAGTATGTTTTGCAATTAAGTTTATTTGTGTAATATGATGGATGACTTAATGAGGAATACGTCGAGCTTGCTTTAATTATTTCATTAAATTAACTTATTAATTTGTTTTAATAGGATTTTATTTATATTAATGGAACTGTGCTTATTTTAAGCGAAGTGATAAATTACTAAATTCACACAGTTAGTTGGAATATTAAGTTTGTCATTCCGTGTAAAATTTACTGGATAATCTCAAACCATTATCTGGTTCTGTTTATTTGCCAAAAAGCTATAGTCTAATCCCTTTGGATCAAATTGACATAGTGATGATTTTTTAATAAAAAAAAAAATGTTAGCTTAAAAAACAATTTTGACTTTAAATGTCATCCCCACTATGAGGTTTTAGATCATCTTGCTTTAAAATCATCACAACTAGGGTTTCTATTATCCCGTTCTTTTGCATTTCCCCGGAAACCGGGAAAAATATTTGTATTTCCAGGAATTTTGCATAACAAACCATGTTAATTTAGCTGTATGTATATACTTATTTATTACTATACAGTCGACCGAACAGTAGATGGTACGAGGGCAGATCAAAAATTCCGTGACTTTTCGAATAAAACACAGTTTTTTTTTTGCAAAAAAAAAATATTTTTCAACACAATCTCGTTAGCTCAACACAATAAGTCCAATTTTTATATCCCCTCCAAAAATAGGATTTTTCGTGGTCCATAAATTAGGCATTTCATCGTTGGAGCTGAATCTCTTTCCATCGAGCCATTTCTTAAGGTTTGGAAATAGGTAATACGAGTATTTATGTATTACCATACAGTCCACCGAAGGGTGGATAGTACGAGGGAAGATCAATAATTCAGTTACTATTCGAATAAAACGCAATTTTTTTTGCAAAAAAAATATATTTTTCAACATAATCTCCCTTTAGCTCAACACACTTACTCCAACGTTTCTCCAATTTTTGCATCCCTTCCAAAAATAGGATTTTTCGAGATCCATTAATTAGGCGTTTGTTTGATCTATAATTTCATCGTTGGAGCTGAATCTCCTTACCCGAGCCATTTCCTTAGGTTTGGAAATAGGTAATAGTCATGGGAGCTCAATCTGGAGAATATGGCGGATGAGTTACCAATTCGTAACCAAATTCATTCAATTTTACCATTGAGACTGCTCACGTGTGTACCCGTGCTATAAATTAATGAAATGGTAATCGCGGCACTCATCTTGAAGACAGTTTTCTTAAACCCAACTGATAAAGTAAAATCGAAACCACACTGCCATATGTAATGCGTAAGGCATCAACAACCTCAAGCACTTTAAGTTCTCGATTAGCCAACACCATATCGTGGATTTTTCGACATTTTTGGGTGTATTGACTTTAATCGGCCGTCCAGAACGTTCAGCGTCATTTGTACTTGTGCGACCACTACGAAAGTCAGCAAGCCAGTTTTGTACCATTAAAATCGATGGTGCGGAGTCCCCATAGTATTTATCAAGCTTTTGCTTGGTTTAATTGACGGTTTTCCGGAAAAAAATAAATTCACTTTTATCCATTTTAAACAAAATTGTATGTTTTGAACTGCTGTTAAACACAAACTAAATGAGGGAACTCTGTCAAAATTTGACAGGAGTCTATTAACAGATGGTACTTGATGGGAGCAGTGTTGCATTTCATATAACTACTAGGGAAGTTGGAAAAGTCACGGAATCTGTGATATGCCTTAGTATACTAAATTTGTCATTACGTTTGAAACACCACGAAATATTGATCTGGGACCCTAAAAAGTATATACATTCTAGATCGTCGTAAATTTCTGTGTAGTGTGCAACGGATTTTTGTAAACCAGATGACAGATACTTTGACATCGTTTAATTGTATGAATACCCCAGAGCTTATCTATGCTTCAGTTTTTGTACTCACATGAGGTAGAGAATAGATAACATTAACAGCTATCCCCGGTATTTGTAAGTTTCCAAGCAAAGCACTAACTTGCTGTTGATAGCGTGTTCTGCTTAATAGTAGTTTATACCATCAGAGCTCTATCCATAGACTGCATTTACTTTATGTTCCTCATCAAACCCCGGGTATTAAGGTATTGTACACTCTCGTTCGCATGCAATTGCGCGGTGCATTTGATGTCAAATCTAAGCAGTTATACAAATGTTCCATTCAAAGCCCCCTTAGAGCTCCATGCTACGAGTACTAGTACAATAGCACATATTGGCTAAATGTGACTGCCATACATTCGACTGACGGTGGACCTACATATGCATGTAGAAGGGCAATGCATGTGTCAGGATCCACCAAGTATGATGGGTATTGCAGTAGTAATCATCAATCCATCATGGCGTAAAACAAAAACGTATGACTGATTGACTGTCTGTTATGTTGACGTTAGGGTTGAAAATGTAAAGGAAACCCAGAAAAAGGTGTAAACAAAAAAAATGTTTCCACGAGCAGATAGATTTTTATTGTAAACAAATGTGTGTGTTTTTATCTAACACATGTAAGGGCTAGAATATATGTAAAATGTACGTACGAACTGGCATACAGATGCAATGGCGGGAAAGTCATTTCACATTTATTGCCTTGAGGTGGTGACCAAGTGTCTAATCGAGTCATTTTTATTATCAGAACTTAAAAATGGTTGGGGTGGGCGATATAGATTTAAATTCTGATATTAATGGAATTTTAGTTCTTTAAAGAGGAGATCACAAAAAATAACATTGTCAAGGTTGTTTGGTGTTCCGTAATTCGAGTTTAATTAAATTGAGGCTCATAATATTTCTTATAATCTCTGTATAACGAAAATTCTTCAAAAATATTCTGTTCGACCACACTACCTTTAAAAGTAGGCCTTAACAAGGAACTTATAGTGTATCCTGCGATAATTTCGCTGAATAATTTTATCATACAGCCTCGATGTTAAAGTCCTTCACTCTCAAAAAGGTGGATGACATTTGTCAGAAAAAAATGCCATGAAATAGTTTCATTATCCAGAAAAATTTAAATTGTTAAAAATAACACAAAAAAATAAATGGTAATCAAAAATTTGTATTCGAAGTATAAGCATACCGTATTAACATCTGGAAACAATTTCGCGCAATTTGATTGATAGACGATTGTCTGCACCATAAAAATCATAAAGTCGTCTATAAGTGGTGCAAATCGATTAATGAATTTCTTACTGAATGTGAATAACTTGGTAGCGTTATAAATTTCCCCAAAGGGTCAGACAATATTTTCAATTTAATGATCCGGCCCAGTAAATATGTTCACGATGATTTGCCGAGTATACGCAGAATTTTTTTTCGGTTGAATTAAAAAATTTAAATTAAATTTTAATTTTTTTTTAAAAACGACAATAAGGATTCTTTTTAAGATATCCTGATCTTATTTAAGTTAAAAATTTCCAAAAATTTAAAACAAGTTTTATTTTTTTTAAAAAATAAAAAAAAATACAAAAAGGGCTTTTTTTTTTAAGATTATCTGATCTTATTTCAGACGACCTATACGTAGTTGATAATGTTATTACTTTAATAGATCACATTAATGCAAAAATGATCTTATATACGCACATTTATAATATGTCTTAAAAAAGGACCCGCTAAAATTAGAGATAAAGATTTTTTGTCTTCGGTGACCCCTATTGAAATTGATTGGTAAAATTTTTGTGGAAATAGTTCTTTTTCGCTCTTCTCGAAAATAAAAAACGAAAGGGACACGATGTCTTCTTATCACTTAAATTCGCTAAAATAAATGAATTTTTACTATTTCAGACTTCTTTCATATGGTATTGGATTGTAAAAAGAAAATTTACTTGGCCAATTAACAATAACTGAGACCAGGACCAGCACCAGGACCTTTATCTTTTGGGAGTTTACTATACTCACTAAATTCGTTCATGTCCAACCAATCTTTCATCCTTAAAAAAATAGTTGCACATTGTTATCGAAATTATTTTCGTTATGAGGTGGTTAAAAACTGAACAAACCATAGTTAGATTTAAGATTATGTTTCTACAGAACATTTTATTCAATAGAAACCAAATATTATTGAAAAAACCGTAGAAAATACTTTAAGTTGTCAGCAGTGTGGACTGTAGTTTCGCTGAACGCTACTGTGTAAAAATGATCAGCGACTTAAGAGCAGGCATACTGGCATTTAACGAGAACTGCCGCCTGTATAATATTTCAAAAAAAAAAAGAAACACAATAAAAATACCTAGCACAGTTTTCTGAATTTTTTGTTCGAATTGAAAAAAAATCGAACCCAATAAAAAATTCTTATAAAATATTTCTTATGAATATTTTCGTCGGTCCCATTTATTTGATGTCATTTTAATATTTAATAAATTGTTTTGCATATATAGTAACCATTCACACTAGGCAACTTTGCTTGCCGCAACTCTCAGTTTATAAAATAGAGGTATTGTGAAGTTGGCTGCAGATTACTTAATATATTTTCATACAAAAATCAATACGAATAAATCTCAGAAGGTCAGAAAAGGCAGAAATAAAAGCCGAAAATAGCAAACAAAAATGAAAGCAAATGTGTACACAAGAGGCAAATTCAAAAGGGAATTATAAAAATAGACGCAAGTAAAGTTGCCTAATGTGAATGGGGACTTACGATAAATTTAATTAAGTGGTGATCATTTTCACATACCACTTTTTGCTGAAATTTTAAGGTTGTGTTTTTCAGTGTCGCCAACTGTTCTGAAAAAAAGCAAAAAACTTTAAAAATGAAATGTGCAAAATGAAACGCTACAAATCACAACAGAACTTGGAGAAAAACATTCAAATATTCAAAAAAAATGTCTACATATGCCAGTAAATGTTTAAAAATTATGATGTTTTTCTTCATCATTAAGTTAAAAGTGTTTTTAATGGGCTGACAAATTAATACCTTTAAAAGGACAATTGATTCCATATAGGCAATCGTAGTTTTTTAAGTGAAAATTGCTACATCGCTTCACGAAAGTACTTAAAACCGCCACAGTAGCCATTTTTTTAAAGACCGTAGTTTTTTTAACATTGTTTTTTGGTGATGAAAAATCGCCACAAGTAGTGGAACTGTTCACAAATGTCAGAAAGTCATCACATGTAAAAAAGTGATGCAGTATGAAAGTTCGTTTGACAGATAGACCTTTGGTAAGTTTTATCCATCCAATCCAATAATTCAGGTAGTGATGAGTCAGCTGATATTCTACTTTTTCAGGTAGCTTAAGAACGAAACTGCCAAGTTTCCATTAACAAACTTCAAATGTCAATTATGTTTAAAATTGTACTAAACATTTTAACCTACAACTTCGTTAAATACTACAAAATAAATTACCTGTTGTTTTTGCATTTGTTGTATCAAAAAACACTCAATTAAGAAATTGGTTGATATAATACAAACTATTTTTTCAATAAAATAATTTTTTACGTATTTAATTTTTTTAGTTGGAAAGTTCTTAAAAAACTTCAGGCCCTTATTCATAATAAATTATGAAAAATGTTAAGTGTCTTCTTGAGCAATAGCAAAGAACAATGGATTTTGTGCAAAATCATTTAAGCAATTATTAAATTCAACAAATATTTGCAAAAGAACAAAAATTGTCTTCATATTTTACAACGCGTGATCTGTAGGTGTATGAAAAATGACTTTTCACATTTTCGTATTTGTTTAAAAAACCCCCCCAATAACAACAAAAACAATGCGAGAAGAGAAAACAATTGAAATGGAAATGGTAAAAAAAATTCTTATCGCGCACCGAGACACCTAACCCCAAAATAAATAAATCTAATCAAATAATACAAACCAAGCCAAAAAAAGAAAGAAACAACAAACACAGATACTCAAATACAAAAGTATTTCTACGACAAAAAAGGCCAGAAATACTAAAACAAACGCCATGAATAAATCTAGTCGAATACAATTCCACCTAGGAAACCATACGGCTTAATATCTTAACTAAGGGTATTCGTGACTTAATTAAAAATCGTCCAAAAATGTTTTAGAAATTTTAATTTTAAGAAAATTTTGTTTTTAATGTAGGGACCACATTTGTTTAACCCTGCGTCTTGTAACAGATAAACTTTAATCCAACTATCTACACGCCGATTATCGCCATATTGTGATAAAAAATATTCACGGAAACCTGCTATAATATGTCAAGCAAAAATGATTTTCTGGCCACAATCCTGGTCGACGACTTACATGGCAAGCTCACGGTTGTCCATAGTCAGCTCAATCTTAAATTGATGTAGTCCCAAATCTGAAGACCCATTGAGCTTGGCTGACTTTATAACGATGCACTAGTTGATCGGGTCGGAATTTCTGGCTCTTGATCGTCATGGGCTGCTACAGAGGCTATATTTTCTTCACTTCGCAACAATCTGCATGTATGCCTGGTTGGTGGCTTAAGTACCGGAAAAGTAAACTAATGACGCGCAAACTTTTTCACGGTACGACGAAGTGTTAATAATATTTTTAAAAAATGTTCTACACTTTTGGTAGGCGGAAACCAGGCGACGCGTAGCTGTAAACGTTCAACATTGGGTAACTAGTGCAATAAAATTATTTAAAAATTGCATTCAAACAAAATTTATAAACAAAACTGGACTTTTAGAAACATTTTTTCGCGCAAATGTATAGATTCATCCAATCGAAATAGGTTCATACTAAGCTTAGACACAATTATGGCGGGAAAAACCAAATTACATAAGAAATGGCATCTCTTTTCCAAATCTGTACTAGAGCTAGTAATTGTACCTTCGATTTTGCCAAACGTATAAGTATTACCAAAGGGCATAACTCGTCAATGGGTGTGATAACTAATTTGGACCTTCTGATGTAGCGGATCAGAAAATTTTGTTACAAATAAATATACAGTCGAACCTTGATAAAAAAAATCTCTAAGCAGAAGTTTGAACCTCTTTAAGTGGGACTTGATTTTTTATAATTTACCTCTATAAGTGGGAGTTTTTACTCGTTTACCTTTATGAGTGTGATTTCCCTTTTTATGCTGTACCTCCAAAAGTACGATATTTGTCTTTTTTTCATTTCTCTCTTGGTTTTGCTTTTTACTAGTGGAGTTTTTGCGGAGCTCGACGCAGGGTTGTCACGTTTGGCTATTTCCATATTTGGCGAGGTCAAGGATTTTTGACGACTTATATTTTGGTGATTTAGCGATTATCCTAGCGGATTTTATGAAATCGCCCTACTTTAACTTTTAAAGGTCTCAATGAAAAAGTAGCTTACTCTACAACGCCGAAAGTCTCAAATTTTAGTCGGCATTTTCGATATTTTGGCTCATATCGTTTAAATGACTCCCTTCTATGTATATATCTTTTGTACCTTCCATCATATGGTATAGTATCACTGCGGCTATAGTTTAGCGATTTTTTTTAAGATAATTTTGAACAAAAAAAAATTCCAGATTGAATGCATTGAAAACAATACAGCATTACTTTGAAATTAACATAAGTAATCCAGGCGTATTTATTAAAATTAATTATTTGAAAAATTCTATTAACGAAATGAAAATAAATCAAACCAAAATGGCAGACTTCATCTAACAAATATCTTAAATCATAAACACTTTGACTATTTTTCGAATTTATAAGTTTTCTCTTGGTTTTATGTAACTGCCGGTCACTTAAAAATAAAAGCATATTCTTTTGTTTGTTATATTTATAATTGAACTATGAAATTTTAATTTATTGACAATACATAGAAGTTTAAGATGTCTTTTTAATTGAATTATGAAATTTCAATTAAATGCCAAAAAATAGAGTTTAAGAAGTTTTCTCTCACCAACTGCCTTTTTAAATAAAAAATGAGCATGCTTTACCTCCTACTTATTCAGGTTCGACTGTACTTATATTTTTGTTTGTTATTTTTTTAGACACTAAGACTACGAAATGTCGAATAATATCGTAATTCGGTTAAAACACAGAGAAACAGTTAACTCAAATAACTCAGTTTAACATAAGAACATGTCATGTGTAAATATGACATGTCTGTATGATGGATAAGATAGCTTTCTAAATTTCAATTAGATTACCGCATTTCGTTCCACCATAGAAAATAATTTCTTTTATATATCTCAAAATATTTAAGACAAAATTGATTACTTTGTATTATTTTTAAGAATTAATTTAAAGAAAAAAATATTTTGCACTAATTTTTACTCAAATTTTGTTTCATTCCACAATTTATGTTGAAAAAATGTAAACATTTCGCTTACCTTAATTAATCTTAATTTTTCGGGATTTGGTCCCTTACTATATATTTTGAAAGCTGATTGATATTGGTAACTTTAACAGCCGTAGAAGTATAAAAATAAGAAAACCTCTCTTTATAAATCGGTCACCTCTTACATAGTTGGATTTGTGAGCAAATGTTGTTGCATTTCAGTTCTGATTATATTGGATTCAATCCGTAACGTTTTCTCATTTGATAACTTATCTTGGCTAGACTCTATTTTTTGAAGTAAGTACCCTTATTGTAATGCAAAAGTCATGCATAACGAAGATAGAGTTGACTGAAAATACCTGATGATCAACAACAATCAACGATTCAGGGTTGCAGTTCAAACAACACCCAGGACATTCCTAAACAAATTGGAGACCACAAAACCCAATTTTCAACCAGAATAGCGTAAAAATTGCAAAAGCAAAACAGTCTGATACTAAAGGTATAATGTCCGTCCATCTGTCTGAAAAATGCTCTAATAAATTTAGCGTGTGTGAGTTTTGTACGAGTATCTTTCAGTTTTCGTGTTTTGTATCTAAACAAAAGTGTAAAAATAAATAGTGTGAAAAGACCTTAGATAAGCTTGGAACAACAACACCAAGGCAGCCATAAAAAACGCACGTACAGGCATTCAAATAGAATTTCAAATAAGAAATTAGAGTGTTTTTGGTTTTTGGAGCAGTACCAAGATTTCTATTCCTTAAGAAAAGTGGTTGTCTACTATTATCTATCATTTTCTGCTTTATTTTTTTTGTTTTCATTATAATGCTTGGGAAAATATTTGTTTATTTATTTTGTTTAATTGTGTGTTGAATCCAAATGCTCACGAAAATTTTACACATAATACTCCGAGTATAGACAGACATACGAGTACATATAACACACCATTTAATTTAGAGCAAAAAATATGAACCACACGAGTAATTATCTTTTCGAAACCAAAGAAAAAAAAAATTCAAATGAAAAAAAGTGTTTGCATATTTATAACCCAATACAACAGATTGTCGTGCACTGAGAATGAGCAGAGCGCCTCTTACGTCCGTAACGATGACAGTGACAGCCAGCCACGTCCGTGTTGGTGATGTGAATGAAAAGTTATTCCCGATGCCCTACTCGGGGGGATATTCTTACACACAGAGAACAGATTTGTTGCCACAACCGAATTTGTTGCCAACCGAATCCAAGTGGTTGCAGGTACGTTTCATGTCTTCCATCGCTACAACCGAATGTTAATAATGTACACGTCAACTTTTAGTAGAGGGAACTGACACTATAGGTTGAAGGAACAAGGTATCGGCAACACTAATATTATGATTGATGAAAATATTTATTCTGTTATTTAAATTATGAAAAGAGTTTTTTAAAACTTGGGTTTTATTTTCGAATCAAATAAATCATGAACATTTGTCAACTGAAAAAAACGGATGCTTACATTTTATGTATTCGGTTATATGACTCAAAGTTTTTTCATTTAATATTTATATTTAACGATTTGAAAATATAAATTCTGTTATTTAAAATATGAAAAGGGTTTTTTAAAATTCGTTTTTTTCTTTCGAATATAAAAACTTTAAAGGCACCCGCAGAAAAAATATATGGTTACTATATGGTCACCGCAACAATAATATGTTCTCTACTATAAAGGCATTGTCGTCGCAACCATAGTTTTGTTTTCTGAATTTTATTTTGAAATGTAACAATACTATTTTTGCTAAATTTAGAAATAAAAATATGGTTGAAAAATCTCTATTTTTGAATAAGAACATGACCCAATCTTAATAAATAATTTTGGGGATCATAGTATGGTTGAGTGTAAATCATACTATGGTTGTGAGCATCATACTATGGTTGTATGAGAAACATACTATGGTAGTGAGGATCATAATATGGTTGTGGAGATAATAGCATGGTTGAGTGTGAATCATACTATTGTTGTGAGGATCATAGTATGGTTGTAGTGATCATATTATGGTTGAGTGTGAATCATACTTTGGTTGTGGGGATCATAATATTGTTGTGCCACAACCATATACACAACAATAGTATGATCCTCTTCGAATATTGTCACCCCAACCATACTTTTTTTCTGGGTGCATCAAATTGAAAAGTGGATACAAATTTAATTTTGGTTTTTAAGTGTCAAAAAATTTTAAGATAAAGCTGATTATGAAAAATTATTCAAGTGAAGAAAAGTTGAATTTTAAACCCAAATATTTCCGGCTACTTTTGGGTAACGTGACACAAAATATCTCAAATGAATTCTTGTGTTTTTGGTAAAAATTATGTACTCTCACATTAGCCATGTTTTGCAGGTTATTAAAGAAATGGGTGGAAAAAAGTTTCATTTACTTATAATTTATCGCCCCACTGTGTCAATTTTGGTTTCCATTCTGGACATGATATATACTCGTATTAGTACATAAAATGTTATAATAATTTTTTCTTTTTATGAAAAAAATAAAGAAAAGCACCAATTTATCTTGAAGACATTCTGAGGATCTATACTAAAATGATACTAGTAGTTATTAGGTAGAATCTTTTAACCTAAAACAGGCCATTTTTATAAACATTTCTACAGTTACAATTAAAATAAGGACGCGCCCCAACTAAAATTAATTGGACAAAGTTGTTTCACTTTTTCGAAAAAAGAACGAAAATGACATTCCAATCTTAGAGATAGGATGGTAAACTGTTTTACGCAAATAAACTTCATACGACTTAACTTAAGATATCTCATCACGAAAATTCGGTAAAAAGCAGGAATATTTACTACTTTTTAACTTTGTGTTGCAAAATAAAAATTGACCTTACTAATTAAAATTAGCTCGCACCTACGAGAGCCATCCTTTTAGAAATCCACTATATCACCAAAGTCTTTAATTTTTTTAAGAAATCATTCACCCCCGAGAAAGTCCGAACATTTGTTGCATAGTGGAATATGTTACCACAGCGAACTAAACGGGGGTTGGTTTCTACAAAGAATTTCTTTGTTGTCACCACCAATTATTGCTATTAAAGTAACTTGTACTTTATAATTCGTAAGTAGTCATAACCACCAGTTGTGACAGCCAAAGTTTTACTGAATTCAGTTGATATTCGATTGGGTATAAGTATAGTAATATTATGGTAGCTACCATCTAATGGTAAGTCCAACAATGTAGTAAACAACGCCATGGAATATTGGCAACAGAAAGTATGTTTATCCAACTGAATATTTGTAGTTCTGACCGATTTCCGATTTTTTCTTTATGTGTGCATTTTCTAGAATAAATAACTGTATACAGTATACAGGGTTATTCATTGACGACTGGACAAATGTCACCACCATATTCCTTGGCTCATTTAATGAAAATATACCCGAACATGAAAATTTTAAGATTGGTGGTCGATGTGTACAAGGTAAAATTTCTCAGAACTTAGCAGGGTAAAATTGCTCAGAACTTAACAATTTTACCCTAGTACCGCTACCATTTCGCTTGCATTTTCCGGCATGGTCGTAGACGGACATTCACGAATGAACCAAGCAATGCGCTGGTGAAATGTGTCCAGCCGTGAATGAATCCCCCTGTAGGCATACAAAAAGTCAACCGACCCTACATGCATACATATACTCTAACATATACTATGTTTCTAAACAATAAATTGGCGGTATCAATTGTATTAAAATATGAAATATTTTCAGTAAAATAAACTTTTCATTTATTACCTAGTGAGTAGAAGATTCGCTCAACTTGAAACGCAGGAGAATCAAAAATAAATAAGGAGAAAAATTGAACTTCTCCATGTTCGAAATTCAGACCTTGAAATTTTCTCGCTCGTTGCCAAATGTAGTAAATATAACATTTGAATTTCAGTCATAGAATATTTTAAATTTGGTAACATTTTTATATATTCAAGTAAGTTGGCTATAACGCCAAACGTGTTTGGTGTTAACATTCTCATTAAGAATTTGTATGGCATCACGTACAGGGTGGACAAAAAGTTCCCATGGGGTTAAAAATTTTAATAACTTTTTCGTTAATTATATTTTGTCTCAGATTATATAATATACAAAATGGAAATTTTTTTACACTAAGTATGAAAAATTATGTCACTTAAATGACCCTCGTTTTCAGTTACGCCATGAAGGGCCCGTTTTAAAGCATTTTCTATAACATATTTCAAAATTTGTGGCTGAAGCGTTCGAATTTCTGCAACAATGTTGGCCTTGAGTTGAAGGATTGTCTCAGGCTTGTTCACATATATTTGCTCCTTCAAATAACGCCAAAGCAAATAGTCGGGTTCTGACAAATCTGGCGATCGCGCTAGCCAAATAATTTCCGAATTTCTGAAAATTATTTACTCTCCCAAAATTTGGCTTAAAAGTGCCATTGTGTCTCGGGCAGTGTGGGCAGTGGCTCCATCCAGCTGAAACCACATCTCGGGCATGTTTTCAAGAGCATGACGTAACGTATTTTCTATCATCAACCGATACTGTTCTCCATTTACGGTTACAGCACTTCCATCTTATTTATCGAAGAAGTAAGGCCACACCATACTGTACACCTAATAGGGTGCAATTGGCGTTGATAAATGGCTTTTGATGGATTTTCAAAACCCCAGAACCTACAGTCATATTAACATCATACTAACAAAGCCATTCAAATAAAAATGAGCTTCATCACTCATCACTTTGCGTTAAAATAATTGATCGCTGATTAAAATAATAAAATTCTATTATTCTGGTTCTTTGTTCAGTTGAGAATCTCTCTATTATTTATTCTCCAAGTGCTTTTTATATAATCTGAAAAAAATATATAAACGAAAAAGTTATTAAATTTTTAAGCCACATGGTAACTTTTGGCCCACCCTGTATAATCAGGACGAAAAGATAGCTGATTGTCTTTTGTACTAAAGTGAGTTCTTATGGAATTTCCACATATGACCGAAATCAAATTTCAATCTTAAAATGTTACATTTGTACTACATCTGGAATAAATTTGAACTCTCAATCTTAAATATTCTGTGTTTTATTAATATATAAAATTGTTATATAATTAATGGAAAACCCTATACTTGAATAAATTAAACGGTTACAATTGCAAAGATGCATTTTCCCCCCGATTAAAGTAGTGTACGAGTATTATAAGGTCGATATTCTCTGGCAACACACCTCATAAAACAAACTTTGTTTTTTGTTTGTTTTCATTTCGCCCACACACGATATTTATTTATTATTTTTGATTGACTTCTGACGCAGTTTATCTCATCGTTTAGTCAACATCAGAGTCATGATACCACCCATCAGCGAACTGCACATGACAAGTACCATAATTTAAATATTGGTTTGAAAAGAAATCAGTTAACATAAGGAGAACACAAACGAAACCATTTAGCGCAGATTGGACAGGATTGCAAAAAATTAACCAAGAGGTAAGGAAATGCCAAATGCATGTCAGTCAAATATGCGATGGGTAGGTAAGAGATGATAAAAATTTATGCGAAATGCGATAAGCAGAATAAATACATTAATGAGACCAGTTGTTGAGTGCAACTTAGTTATAGTTTGTACAAACTCAGACGAGACATGGTAACCTATTCGAGGAAAAAATCTAATATTTTGATATTTCATTAATACTGGCGCCATCTGACATTTCCATTGGAAAGTTTGACATTTTTTAGCATAAACGATTTTACGTACGACTATCTTTTGTGTTGTTTACGAGTACAGTGACTTGAAAAAATCAATTTGACAAAAAATGGAATTAACTCATGAATATTTTCGTGCGATCATTTTTCACAACTTTCGAAGTGGATTATCACGACAAGAATGCATCGATGAACTTAAATCATTGTATGGCGATGAAGCACCATCCTATAGCACTGTGAAAAACTGGTTTAATGAATTCAATCGTGGTCGACGCTCGCTCAAAGGCGAAGGTCCTGAAGGTCGTCCAAAACGGCCGTTGTGCCAAAGAACATTGATGCCGTGCGTGAACTGATAATGCAAGATCGTCATGTGATATACCGTGAGATAGAGGCATTCTTGGGCATTTCTTCCACCAGCATACATTCGATATTGCATGAACACCTGGCCGTAAAAAAGATTTGTTCTCGTTGAATCCCGCACAATTTGACAATCGCTTAAATAAAGACTCGTGTCAATTGGTGCAAAGAAATTTTGAAAAAATACGATCGTGGTGCTTCAAAAGACTATAAGATCATCACAGGTAACGAATCATCTATCTATGCGTATGAGCCCTTAACAAAACAGCAATCGACATCGTGGGTCTTCGAAGACGAGCCAAATCCATGGAAAGTTGTTCGTGGAAGAAGCACTTAGAAGCAAAAGTGCTTCTTCTTCAGCAAAACAGGCCATGTGGCAACTGTTCCGCTTGAGCAACGTAGGACGGTCAATTCTGAGTGGTACACCACATTTTGTTTGCCTGCAGTCTTCGGAGAAATTCGAAAAACGAACAAGAGAAGACGAATCATTGTGCACCATGACAATGCGAGCTGTCACACATCGTCTCAAACCAGCGCCTTTTTGAACGGCCAAAACGTCGAATTGATGGGTCATCCGCCGTACAGCCCTGACTTGGCACCCAATGACTTCTTTTTATTGCCGCACATCAAGAAAAAAATGCGTGGTCAACGATGGTCGTCGCCAGAAGCGTTCAAAAACCAAGTTTTGGAGGTGTCTCAATCGGAGTGGAAAAAGTGCTTCGACAATTGGTTTGAGCGCATGCAAAAGTGTATAAGTCATGCTGGAGAATACTTTGAAAAACAAAACCATTTTTTATGATAAATATTCGCATTTTCATTACTAGGCCAGAAATATATATAGCAGCCCTCGTATTCATTGAAAATGCCCTTGTTTGAATTATTGATGCCTAATTAAATTGGCCTAATAAGCATTAACGAATTACGTTTAGTCTCACGGAACGATAGTTTGGCAAAAACATTTCCCAACTGAAATTAAGTATCGAGTAAATCAATTATATTGAACTCTTCTCTGTATAAAAAGACTAAACTCTGTAGTTATATCTGGACTAACTTCCGTTTATTGAACTAAAAAAGAGGGCATAAGACTTCCGCTTCCGATACTTGTATTAGACTCTACCGAAAAATTATTTATTTATTTGTTTATTCCTCTTACAAGTAATAATTATAATAAACTTAAAAAAAAAGCACTAGCAGCTAAGGCTATCGGCCTACGAAAAATTTAATTCATTTAAGTATTTATTTTATACGAAAAAAACCAAATCTGGTTCAAGGACACATATTTATACTCAATATTAGCTCCGACTATCAAGACAAAAACTGACCAGATGTGTTCACCATCAAACACAAATTGTAACACTATTAATTACTACTGTTCACAAACAAAAAAAAAGAAATACCCGACGAATATACCCCAAGGACATTTAAATGTAAATGGGAAATACAAGAAGGAATCCTTAACTAACAAAATATGAGACAAACGAAATTTAAATGCACTTCACACAAAAGACGACCGCAGTCTCAACCACCACCGAACGAAACCGCCCGCTCGCCAGGATATGAAGAGGAATTGTGGACAACAACAATGCCTCTCGTAACGCCGACAACACAGCCACACATAATTGGCAATTGCACGCCCTCTCCTTTAAGTGTTGACACTTGTGGTGACAATGATGACAAAATAATTCTAATCCCCTCAAAAGGACTCAGCACCACTTAAACCCACAATACAACAAGAGGCATGAGTTACGAGTATGAGCCACGGTGCGGTTTATGTTAACCTGAAAAAGGACAATTATCACCCCATATACCAACAGTCACATTCATTGTCCTGTCGTGCCCGAAAACATATTTAAAGCATGTTGCATTTAAATGCGGTGCTAGGATAAAGGAATGTTTGTCAACATCATGTAAGAGGAGGGGGGAGGTTGTTGATGATGATGATGTTGTGCCGGCACATGTACGAATCCCTCAAATGTCCTGGGAAACATTTGTCTGGTTGGTTTGGTAGTCGACAAACCAGCCGGAGCAGGCAGCGGTGTTAAAGTTTAACTTGATTTAATTTTTTTCTACCAGTGGCGAAGGTTGAAAGACGAAACAAGGTATGAAATAAATGAAGATGAGCAAACAGATACAGACTACGCACCGAGGTGTGGCTATAGCATGTCGAAGATATAATTTCTTTTATGACCCTCTGGGGACCTCCTACTTCTGGTTGCCCAGAAAACTGTTGAAGTTCTTCGGAAACTCTTGTTGGTATACTTTTGCTATGGGCTAGCATAACTTATGTTACAGGTTTTCCCAAATAAAATTGGGAAAGAAGAAAAACTGTTGGACTTGCAATCTCTTTGGAATAGAAAGACAAGCGCATTCCCCTTCCAATAACAAGGCAAATAACTTGACCAAATCAAAGAAGAGTTTAAGAGGGCAGTATGAATTCAGACTAAAAAACGAGAATAAGAACTACCAGTTTGGTCAGCCTGAAAAGGCAATACGCCAATAACAATTTGTTCAAAACTTTGAACGAAAAGCCTTTTTAGACGCACGAACAAATAGGGCATTTTAAGAATGCTCTAAACCTCCTTTATATAAAATATACGAGTTGCCTACCATTTTCGGTTTTGTTTGAGAAAAGACCTCGGAAAACTTCTAATTTTCATAATTTACATAGGCCGTAAGAATAAACAATAAAATTGCCAAACATTTGTCGTAGAAGTTGAGAAACTTCTAGTTAGATCAGTTTGAATAGGCGCTCATACGAGGACTGCTATATATAGTTCTGGCCTAATAATGAAAATGCGAATATATAATATCAAAAATATTGTTTTTCAAAGTATTCTCCAGCATGATTTATACACTTTTGCATGCGCTCAAACCAATTGTCGAAGCACTTTTACCACTCCGATTGAGACACCTCCAAAACTTGGTTTTGAACGCTTCAACAGCATTTTCCGGCGACGAAAATCGTTGACCACGCATTTTTTTCTTGATTTGCGGAAAAAAAAGAAGTCATTGGGTGCCAATTCAGGGCTGTACGGCGGATGCTCATCAATTCGACGTTTTGGCCGGTCAAAAAGGCGCTTGTTTGAGCCGATGTGTGAGAGCTCGCATTGTCATGGTGCACAATGATTCGTCTTCTCTTGTTCGTTTTTCGAATTTCTCCGAAGGCTTCAGGTAAACAAATTATGGTGTACCACTCAGAATTGACCGTCCTACGTTGCTCAAGCGCAACAGTCGCCACATGACCAGTTTTGCCGAAGAAACAGGCGACCATTTGCTTCGAAGTGCTTCTTCCACGAACAACTTTCGTAGGATTTCGCTCGTCTTCGAAGACCCACACGGTCTACTGTTTTGTTTCGGGCTCATACGCATAGATCCATGATTCGTCACCTGTGACGATCTTATAAACGGCTTTTGAAGCACCACGATCGTATTTTTTCAAAATTTCTTTGCACCAATCGACACGAGCCTTTTTTTGAGCTATTGTCAAATTGTGCGGGATCCAACGAGAACAAACCTATTTTACGGCCAGGTATTCATGCAAAAAATGCCCAAGGATGCCTTTATCTCACGGTATGTCACATGACGATCTTGCATTATCAGCTCACACACGGCACCAATGTTCTCTGGCACAACGGACGTTTTTGGACGACCTTCACGGCCTTCGTCTTTGAGCGAGCGCCGGCAATAGGATGGTGCTTCATCGCCATACACAGATTTGAGTTCATCGATGCACTCTTGTTGTGATAATCCACGTCGAAAGTTGTGAAAAATGGTCGCACGAAATATTCTCGAGTTAATTCCATTTTTTTGCCAAATTGATTTTTTCAAGTCACTGTAAACAACACAATGATGGTCGTACATGAAAACGTTCTGAGTACGTTTACTCTTAAAAATGTCAAACTTTCCAATGAAAATGTCAGATGACGCCAAGCAACACTAGAACAGAAATATATATAGCAACCCTCGTATGCATAATGTACTAATCTCTAGCGAAACGAATCTTAAGTTAAGAAAATAAATTTGTCTCAAGCGTTTATGTATATGTTTCATCGTATATGAGTGTAGAGATGCGTTGAGAGCTACTTTTGATTTTAGAAAATTTTGATTTTAAAAGAACAATTTGTGTCTGGCATTTTCGACCATAAACCCATCCGTTTGTATAATTTTGTAAAATCAAAATTTGATTTTTTCACAACTAGCGACTTTTTAAAAAACTTCGACAAATTTTTACTTTTTTCTCAAAAAAAAAATGTAAAATTTAGTAATTTTGAATAATCTATTATGAAATTAAAGCTAAGAAAACTTAATGAATACGATTAAACTATAGTGAACTTTCTTTTCCTATACACAACTTATTGTGCGAACCTCGTATGTTAAATATTAAAGAACACGTAAAATTGTATTTTGATTTCGAAAAATGTTTGTTGTTCAAACAACTTAAAGTTGTTAAAGTTTTATGCTCCGAATTGGATTGGTTGGAGTGGTTGGTGGGGGTAGGTGATGTTTGGGGGAAAATCTGTGAAAATCTTAACGTTTATTTTCACTTTTTGTTGTTGTTGCGTCGGTGAGTGTTGATGGCTCATATCGTAATTTTATCAAGTGTTGAATGTGCCATATATAAAAAAAACTCAAGAAAACACGAGTGTATATGGAAGCCCATATGCAAGTATATACGAGCATGTATTCCTATTATATATGGGGTTATAAAAGCTTTCTTTCCATTGTGTCGCTGTGGTTGGTGTGCGATGTTGCCTGGTGGGTGGTGGGGATGATGGCGTTGGCGTCCATCTTCATGAGCGTCACCAAAGCGACAATATAACGATAACATTATTTGGCATTTTGTTGTATCCTTAAGATGCTGTTATATCGTAAATATTAGCTGCAAATTACATCATAAAATCATTTGATTCGATTTGACGTTTATTTTTATTTTGTTGGTTCTTTTTTAAGGGTTACTAAGGGTTTATCCAATCTGTCTCTTTCCTTTTATATCATCCTCTTGTTCTGTATCAACTGTAAGAATGACTATCAAGAGGAAATTGGGCATATTTTGTTGTGTTATTTTTGTTGGTGGATAAAATTAATCGATATTGATTTGTTAAACTTTTGTCGCATAAAATAAGCAAAAAATATTAAAAGCCGGCCATAAAAAGTTATTTTGAAACCATTTTTTTCAAGTAATTTTTAATGGCTTGTTAAATGTTTACAATGATATACATATAAAATGTATATACGGGTAATCACAATTATATTGATTGTGATATTATTTTTGTATAAATAACACAAGAGAACAAGTTATTTGTTCTTTTAGAACTGAATATTGTTTTTAAGATAATTTGGAACGCTGAATCCAAATCTGCACTTGGTTTTTTTTATTAGCTCGACTTTTCACGATGTACCGTTATATCCAAAATTAAGGCACTTTCACTACAAATATTGAAATAACTTGAAAACGGTTCACCTTATTCAGTTAAAATAAAACATTAAAACTCGTCAACAAAATTGTCTTTAATCCATGCCTACATTGTTTTTAATTTGGCCCAGTAGTTTCAGATATATCGTTGAAGTATAAATAAAAAACAATTTAATAAAAAAAACAAATTTTTGTTTAAAAATTCATAAAAAAAAACTAATTTGACAAAAATCACAGTGTTGGCCTAAAAACATTTAGTTTCATAAATTTTGAATCAAATGAGCTTTATTTCATTGAAATCAGTTAACAACGTTTGATTTTGTCAACAATTTACTGAGAAAACTGAATTGACAAAAATTGCGATTTCCAGACAGAAATAACATTTATAAATATGTGTGTGGTTGCTGCTGTTCGATTTATTTATAGATAGAATCAAAAAAAAATTGTTATCACCGAACTAAGCATAACTCATTTAATTGTATGTACAGACATGTTTTAGAAAGCTACTTTAATATCATATTCAATAAAGCTAATAAAAAGCAGAATTGCTCCTAACCAATCAACTTTAAGCGTGAAGAAAATTGAAATTTGTAATTTCTTGTTGGTTTTTTATTAAATCAGCCATTACTCAGTCATTTTTGTTGTGATATCAAAAAATTGTTTTTTTTAGAGGTAACTTCTTTAAAAAACACAATTTAAAAAATCGGCTTATGAACAGAAAATTTATGATTTTTTGAACTTTAAATTTTTGGACAAAATTTCAAAATACGATTAGTACCCGTAACTTAAAAATTTAAGCTAATAGAGAAAAATGGAAATAAAATCAGCGACCTCAAATTAGTAAAAAATTGCTAAATAATTCCAAACAACACACAAAAAGTTCCATTTTGTTCCCTTGTCTAATTGGTGTTATTGTTTTGTTCATAGCGACGCTGAAGCATCGAATAATAAAAAGGGTGATACATTTTTAAGGGCCGATACCATTTCTTGCCACCATTTTGACCATTTATGACGTTTGGAATGGTCACGAGGCTTTAGTTCTTGAGTCAATTGCACCTTGTAAGCGTGTAAATGCAAGTCTTTATGCATAATGTTCATCAACGACAAGCGTGAGAGGTGCAATTGTTGGGCACGACGACGAGTTGAGATGGACGGCTCTTCAGCCACACAATTGCGAACAGCAGCAATATTTTCTGCAGTACGAGCATGCACTGGTGTTTTCCCATCTCCTACAGACCCGGTTTGCTCAAATTTGTGTACGATTTTTCCAATTGTACGCACATTTGGACGATAAAATTGACCGAAAAATCACGAAGTGCACGATATGCATTTTGATTTGAACGCCCATTTTCATAATAAGCCTGAATAACTTTACTCTTTCCATGGTTCTAATTGAGTTATTTTGAAATTGAGAAATATCTAACGAAATGCAGAAAAAAATTGACTTTTAGGTGTGGTTCATATTCAATATCGGCCCTTAAAATTTAACCACTCTTTAGCTCAGACAAAGCCTCCATTGAGTACCCTTTGTTTTGTATGTTTTATTTTTATGTAGTGAACCTGATCTATGCAAATCTAATGACATGTACACAAATTTTGATAACTGTTTGTTTTTTTAGGAATTGACGTTTATACAGTCCCCATCACGCCGGCAGGGATTTTATTGTCATAAAACAAATTGTTGATATTAGGCCTAGTCGACGCGTTTCAGTGCCCTTCAGAAGGAATGGCACTACTTTATAAAAGTTATTTATTATTTAGCCCTTAGCATAACCTTTGGAAAGGAGAGACACTATAGTCTTTAACAAATGTGGAAATGCGTTGCCTGTCTGGAGTAAGTTTCTTCCAATTAATAAGGGGTTTTTTCCGGGTAATCCGAGCTTAGAATTCATATTTCCGCTATTTACATTTCCTATTTTCCCAGGATCTCGGAAAATTTATATAAAAGAAACATGCCAAGCCCAATCCCTAAATCAGGATTTCCAGCGAATTTCCGTTATGATTTTTTGGGAAATTTTAACCGGGATAGCAGAAAATTTTGAAAAAAAAATCTACAAAGCCAATTTGCTTCAAAACATGCTATTAGACGAACGTAAAACTAAGTGAGTTTGATATCATATTGTATATTGTAACTTTCAAAATAAGATTTCGATTAGCATTCAATTAACATTTTTTGGAGTTTTAAAAAATATATAATTTTTAATAATTTTATTGATTGTGAAAGTAGAAAAAAATCTTCTGAATAACATGGCTTCATTGAAGAGAGAACTAATGAAGAAGTTGAAATTGAATGTATCCTTAGCATAAGTTTGTTCTTTGAAATAAAATTCAGACGAAACAGCTATAAATTGTGACAAATAATCAATTATAAGTACTAAGTCATGTTTAATTCCTTTAAGGAACAAAGGGCCTCAAAAAGATAATCAATGATATTTATAAAGTTAATTAATTGCTATACGCCTACAAATATTTTAATATATGAACACTTCCACTTGAAGGTAAACCGCGACAAAAATCCAAAGTGCTTAAAAAAAATTTATTTTAAAATAAAGGGTCAAGTTTTTATATGCATTTCATTTGATATTTCACAATTTCAGACTAATTCAATTTGAACCGTGAAAAGATACTCGTTGGTGTAACGCAACGCGTTAAAGTTAAGCAGTGGATGATCGATCAATTTTCGAAGAAAATCATCTTCAGTGATGAGGCCAATTTTCACCTCAGTGGATTCGTCAATAAGCAGAATTGCCGCATTTGGGCGAATAATAATCCAAGAGTGATTGTCGAAAAAACAATGCACCCACAAAGAGTGACTGTTTGGTCGGTTTATGGGCTGGCGGCATCATCGGGCCGTATTTTTTCCAAAATGAGGCCGGTCAGGCAGTTACTGTGAATGGTGTTCGCTATCGTGAGATGATAACCAACTTTTTATGGCCCGAATTGGAAGATATGAATGTGGATGATATGTGGTTTCAACAGGCCACTTGCCACACAGCTAACGAAACAATGGCTCTTTTACGCGACAAATTCAATGGCCGTGTTATCTCACGCCGTGGCGATGTTAATTGGCCACCAAGATCATGTGATTTGACACCGTTGGACTTCTTTCCTTGGGGTGATTTGAAAGAAAAGGTGTACTTCGATAAGCAAGGGATGAATTAATTCGGCATAGAACCTCATTTATGCCTCAGCGTCATCGAAAATTTTGACCATTGGATGGAGGTGTGCCGCCGAGGTCGCGGCGGCCGTTTGGCCGATATTTTGTTTTATACATAATTGAACCATACCAATATTATCATAATAAAAAAAATGACAATAATTTCCTAAATAATTTGTATTTTATTCAAAATCAACATCGGCCCTTTAAATTTAACCACCCGTAATATACTTTTTAATAACAATTGTACTTCTGTTGTTTGTTTTTTCAATAAAAGTCATAAATTAGCCCACGTATTTCACAATGTAATAATTAAAACAAAGTATATTCAAGGATGCGACATTAAACACAATTTGTTTTATCCAAAAATAATATTATTTTATTTAAATTTGTTACGATTAATTGATTTTTTTTAGCGATACCAAATATCATTTTCTTGGATTCAATCAAGTGAGATTCTGGTTACATATCTATTTTCCAAACTTCTCAGGCATGTACCATCTTAAGGAGAAACTCATATTTAGAATTATCCTCTATACTTCAGTGTTAAAAACAATTCAGCGTTCCAACGTGATTAGTTCGGAAGATGAAATTGTATGCAACAATACTCTATCATGATATCCAATCGAAAGTAAACAGAATAGGATCCGCAAGGCACATTGTGTTAAAAAATAATGAGTTAATAATAAAATTTTTTCGTATGTCAGCGCATGAAATTTAGCCAAAAAGTTTGTTTACTGTTTACTACTGATATTTCAAATAACCTAATTGGGTTCAAAGAATGTCTTCTTTTTCGTCGAAATATCGTACGAGTATAATGGCGAAAGGTGAAGCCGCAAATGTAGTTTAGTCGGTAATGGTAGTACAAGATAGGCTAGATACCTATACAATTATATATGGGTTAATTGCGAATAGCTTTAAACTAATTTGATGGAATTTCTAAGGGTTGAACATTTTAGGAAATGTAAATGGTGCTGATCTTCATGAATGGGTAGATTTTTTTACGGCTTATAATAAAAAGTTGTTCAAATATAAATCTTATTTTTCCCGGCTAAGATCCCGGAAAATTTTAAATTTGATTCCTTTTCCCGGGGGAAAAATCTCTTCTTCCTATACGATATATGCAGCTCTTTTGATGAATTGCATTTAATCTTTTTGAATTTAACTTGCCATTGATTACAAAGCAAGGCAAATCTTAAAGAGTTCTTAACTAAGAGGCGCTTGTTTTAGTTTCCTTTTAAGTTATTTAATATCAAATACATAAAAGGATATTATTCGCACGCACCATTCTTCCACCCAGACCTTCTAAAATGTACTGCTCCAAAAAAAAACAAAATAAAAATGGCGCCCATCTAAGATATATTCAGGAATTTATATGAAAATAAAAACACAAAAATGCTGGTATACAAAAACCCCTCGAATTCCAAAGAATCGTAAAATTTATAGTGCGAGTATGTTTGAGCATATACTCGCACATATTCACCCTCTTTTATATGCTCAAATAATGTATCCACAAAAAATAAAATTTTATCTGATTGCGTGACAATAATTTTGTGTTAAACCATTCATCCAAAAAACGAAAAATATCAGCCTCAAAAAAAAACACCAAAATCGTTTCAGGCAATCCATCCATGGACACGGACACACATTAAAAAAATAATGGCATGGCGATGGCTCTGCCACTTTGTGGTAGGCTGCTTGCTATGGGTGCTCCATGGTTTCGAAGCGTATTTAAGCCCCCATTTTCTGAATTGAAACAGACCGGTTTCGGCTTTTTAGCCTTATTCATGCTGGCGCTGCGTTTTCTTTTTGTTGTTGGTTGCGTTTTATGTGTTTGTTTCCATAGCCATATAAAATAAATGTGGCAATGTTGCATGTTTGGTATGCGCCACTGATGACGACACAAATGGTGATGATGGTTGGCTGCCTGACTCGGTTGGCCAGCCTTAAAGTTGCCATGTAAGTCATGAAAACGAATGGAATAGAAAATATTCACGTACGGTTAAACCTCCAAATCAAAATGGCTGTAAAACATGCCATCATCATGCAGCCATGTGGATGAAAAATTATGGATAGTAAGGAGAAGAAGAAACCAACCGCCCTAAAATGAATAAAATAAAGTACCGGCATTTCATATACTTCATTTGCATCCACAGTGAAAAAAATTACAACTTATACAAAATATAGCAAAAAACTTTTATAATTTTGGTAAACGACTTAAATATTCGCAACAACAGCAAGTATTTTAAAGTGTCGACCCTTGTACACAGAAAAATATATTTGTCAAAAATGTACTTTTTGGTGACCGGAGTTTGAAGACATGGAATTAGATGATTTTGGTTTTAGTGGGATAGCGCGCAATGATCCACGTCACAATATATTGTGCGCCAACTTCGATAATCCGTCTCAGGATGTCAATAGGCCACTTTGGGTAGACACTACCCTCCCAACATTTGGAAATTTCTTTCATCGTCCATTATCAAATGGGTTACGCTTTAGTCACTTCCAGACGATAATTGAAAGATAGTTTGAATTTTACAAGAACAATTTACTTTACAGTCGTCTTTAAATCATCCAGACGGCAATTAAAAGATTGCTGTATACAACACCAGCCGAAAATCACATATGCTGCTTTGGGTATATTAAACGACATTATACACTTCTGTCAAAGTCGCACTGACCGCGATATAAAATCAGAATCAAAAGTTACTTCCAAGAAGGCACTAAGAAGTGACTCTTTGTAGTTCGGAGAAGTGACTTATGGAAGTTAACTTCGGGGGGTATAACTTCTCTATACGGAAGACACTTCTGCAATGAGAAAATGGTATCGCAGACGATGAGTTTTAACTTCCCAGCGTCACTTCTTAGTCACTTTCGCGATAGAAAATGTTGGCAGAGTATGTTCTTCGATGACGATGAGTTTTAACTTCCCAGCGTCACTTCTTAGTCACTTTCGCGATAGAAAATGTTGGCAGAGTATGTTACTTTGAAGCCAGCCACGGCAGCCTCACGAACAACATTCAGTTACATAAACAATGGAAATGTGGGAAATAAAATTTAAAAACAAAACAAAATATTGTTGTTCAATGTGTTTGAATTACTCAAAGTAAACTTAATTATGGGCCACCCAGTACTTTTCTGAGTTCGTATATTTAATAAAAAAAAGTTTATTGAGTGCTCTTGCGAATAAATCAAATTAAAAACAAAAAACTTATTCAATTTCATTGATTTTTTTAAAATAGACTTAATTATTTATGGACCACCTAGTACTTTTCTGAATTCAGATACCTAATAAATAATTTTATTGAGAGTTTCTGTTCGATAACTTTTTTAAATGTATAAGTACTCGTATTAAAAAACAATTTTAATCCCAATAAATTAAAAGAATTCAAATTTTTTGAAATTATTTTTCTGCTTCGCATACAATCTTACCCATTTTTTCAGTGATTGGATGTGGAATAACACACTTGTACAAAACTAGTCCATGTGATGTGGATGTTGTTGTAGTTTTATCGCATTACATAGTGTAATAATTTTATACAAAATCAAAATAATTTAAAAACACGCCAATATATACTTGAAGGTTTTACAAACTGTATGACAAACTTAATGTACACCCCCAATTCTATAAAGGCAAACAAGGGTAAAAAGAAACAAAATGAAAACGACCAAAAAATATTATATTGAAATCACAAGCACGTACAATGAAGATAAGCAAGTATGAATGAAGTCTACGAAAATTGCATACTTATTATGCGTATTTCTGGCTGGAATAATTTAAAGCAAAAATGAAAAGTAAAATACTCCAAACATTCTTTAAAAAATTGAAAAAAAAATTAAATCCAAAAAAAAACATTCTAAAAGAAATTTTTTATTGAATTTAGGTAACTAGCTCTCATGCAGGAGCAACGGAAAGAAAGAAAATGAGAACGTTTTTGAAATTTTGTATAATTCAAACCAAATTTAGAATTTCGACCATGCCACATGCATTCTATCTGTTAATCTGTTTTTTAACGTTTACTAGAAAACAACAAATATTGACGTTGTCAAAGCCTACCGCTTGGATCCAAAATATCGGTGAAATCATCTAAATTTGGTGTGGCATAAAGTTCAGCTTCTGTGCAGATTCCTTTAATGATAAGTGAAAATAGACATTAATGCATGAGTTTTTTTTATATATGTATTTGTTTGAATCAAAAAAAAATCAAAGAAATAAGCATGTAAAATAGTGAAAACATTTCAAATGACAAATTGCAAAAAGAGGAATTTAAAAAAGTCCCTCAAAAGTTTTAATATCTTTTTTAAAAATAAGTTTAAAAGTGGTACATTATGAAAGTGGTACATACTCGTACGTAACGGTTGTTACGAATGCTTATGTTGATATTTTTGAAAAAAAAAACCTGAACTCTCTAAAATCTCCCAACGAATTTGTCATTCTGTTTGCAATACTGTAGATAACGGATATAGGAAAGTCAAGAAATGTCACAAGTTTCTTTCTTATAAGCGTTTTTTTCTTGTACGCAATTTAAAACTATTATAATTTTTTACACAGTGTTTTGAAAACATTTCTTAAATGCGATTTTTTCTTGTAAGAGATTTTTTTATTTGTAAGAGATGTTCTTATATCCGTTACTTACTGTAGTTCAAAATATTGATATTAAGATACTATATTATGCGGTTTGAAAATCGAATCTTTTTGTTACAAGTATTTTCAATTTTGCTAGAAATAATTATTTCGGCAAATATTTGCTAGGCACATTAGGTCATGATTAGATATATTCATGATAAGACAAGGGGCTTGGTATTGCCAATACATGGCCTTATGTTCTAGTAAAGATATGACCATAAAATTTTGTATATAACTATGATAGGAGCAGAGCTAAGTGCGCTAAAAAACCGTTACGTTGTCTAAAATAATGGTCCGCACAATTTGGCAATCGCTCAAAAAAAGGCTTGTGTCGATTGGTGCAAAGAAATTTTGAAAAAATACGAACGCGATGCTTCAAAAGTCGTTTATTAGATCGTCACAGGTGACAAATCATGGATCTATGCGTATGAGCCCGAAACAAAACAGCAATCGACCGTGTGGTTCTTCGAAGGCGAGCCAAATCCAACGAAAGTTGTTCGTGGAAGAAGCACTTCAAAGCAAATGGTCACCTGTTTCTTCGGCAAAACTGTTCACGTGGCGACTGTTCCGCTTGAGCAACGTAGGACGGTCAATTCTGAGTGGTACACCAAAATTTGTTTGTCTGAAGTCTTCGGAGAAATTCGAAAAACGAACAAGTGACAATGCGAGCTCTAACAAATCGGCTCAAGCCAGCGCCTCTTTGACCGGTCAAAACGTCGAATTGATGGGTCATCCGCCGTATAGCCCTGACTTGGCACCCAATGAATTCTTTTTATCCCCGCACATGAAGAAAAAATGCGTGGTCAACGATTTTCGTCGCCAGAAGATGCTGTTGAAGCGTGCAAAAACCATGTTTTGGAGGTGTCTCAATCGGAGTGGAGAAAGTGCTTCGACAATTAGTTTGAGCGCATGCAAAAGTGTATAATTCATACTGGAGAATACTTTGAAAAACAATAAAACTATTTTTGATGATAAATATTCGCATTTTCATTATAAGGCCGGAAATATATATGGCTGCCCTCCTATGTCTCTGACAATATCAAACAACAGCAACAATTTTTTTAATGTTTTTTCTATGAAATAAAAATATAAAAACTAAAAAATATTGTCTTTGACAATAAAAAACAACAAAACTAAAAAAAATCTGTGGAATCCATGTCCCGTTCGCCAAAGTAACAAATATTTTTTAAAATTTTCAATTGGAGGCATTTCAAATAAATAACTTGAGCAACAAAGCTTTATAAGTCCATTACAGTTAAACAAATTTTACTCCTAAATAATGCTACAAAATTAGCTGATTTTTAAATTCGCGAACTCATATTTATCTAAGGTATTTTTAGAACGTTAAAGTTACACAATTTACATAAGAAATTTTTATAAAAGACCGGCTAGCTAATTATAATTGCTTATAAGAGGGAAAACACATATAAGAAAGAAGCTTGTGGTATTTCTTGACTTCCTTATATCTGTTATCTACTGTATCCTTTTAGATTGACACCAATTTTCACCAATCTTAATAGACTCTTCAGCCCAAATTACGATAATCATATCTAAGAGAGGTTAAAAAATAAATTTTCCATACAATATCAACCCAGACTGCATGGGTACTACGAGCGCTTAGTCTTGCATATCAATATTTTCCCTAGAAAATCGAAACTAAACCAAATACGATAGTACATATTTTTGAAAAAAAAGAGCTTTACTTGTCACAACAATCAATTGATAACTTAACCACAAAAACCTTTTTAATAATCAACTCGACAAAATCTCCAACTGGCCGAAAAAAAAACAAACTCACGAAAATATTTTGTGATTAATACCAAAAATTGCTTTTTGACAGGTTTCCCCCAAATCCCCTCTGAACACGAAAAATAGAAATAATGGGCATTTGTTGTATGGAGCATAAAATAACCATAATGCCACATGTCAAATTTAATGACACATACAGATTTAAGGTGTCAGTTTAAATAAAATTTATATGAGGCCATATATAATCAAATACATACACACGCGCATAAATATATAAATGAAATAAAGAATACTTATACATAGGCAATATTCAGTGAGGGCAAACTTCCCCAGTTGCAAACCTATTGAAGGCAATATTGGGAAACTCCCAACAATAAAATATCAACATTAGGGTGATTTTGATTTTAATGAGATATTTTTTGGATAAATACACACATACACACACATGCATTGTATTCCATCATTAAACTCCATATTTGTTGTTAATGTTCAAGGGTTACCAGCACACACCACCAAATTATTGATGGACATTATGTTATACTCGTATAGAAAAAATTCTCTGCGAACGTGTGTTTTGTGATAACATTTATTTGGAACACAAACACATACCCCCAAAGTAATGGCCTCACGTACTCGTCAAAAAAATATTATTTGAATTCGATACTACCCGTACCAAACCAAACAAACACACTTTCAATGAGAATGGAATAATTTGAAATGGACTGCACGAAGAGGACAACGAACGTGTGTGTGTGTGGAATGGTGATCGTTATCGAAACTGTTGGCCAATATACCAACTAGTTGGCTGTGATACCTTTAAATCTATCCACGTACTCCGTACCAGAGTTTGAAGCTGATAGGAAAGTATCACCGGCACGGGTGTTTTTTATCTACGGCGGCGGCTTTATTTCTTCATAAAATTGAAAACCGATGGCGGCTAAAAACCTGTTAATTGTTTTATTAATCCAAAAAAGGAAGTTTGAAAACGATTAAATACAATGTAAAATAAATCACAAATAAACTTTTAAGTTGTATTAATGCGTTTTGCTAATGATACTACCGAATTAAGAAGGTAACAAGTAATTATACATTCAAACTTCCATAAGGCGAATTTTCTTTAAGTCAAAGCAAATCCTGTGGCAGTATCGCAAAGGAGGAAAATTCCCTCAAGTTATTGTTCTTAAACTCAAACTTCCATAACTAAATTTCTCTATAACTCGTAGTAAAATAATGGCACAAACTTCTGTAAATCGGAAATTTCTCAGAAACACAGGATTTGAAAAAAGGACATAGTTTTTATATGGGTTGTTTTTCCATCCAAAATGACTCTCAGAAGAAAAACTTAATTGGAAAGTTGCAATGAAAGTTTAAGCGTAAATTCGGTTGGTCGCTTATGCTTTTAAAATTGATTTATTTTGATAACATAGGTAAGGCTCAAACTTTGAAAATCAAACCTTAAGGTTGATCCTATTGAATAATAATGCATCCAATCAGGGTTACAATAATGATTTTCGGAAAGAACATTTGTGCCAAAAAGGCATATGTACAAAGAGCTTTAAGAACCTTCAGAGGAAATATTTTCAAACTTAAAAATGGCAGTAATTGAATAAAATACAAAATGTAGTATGATCAACAATTAAACGAAATTTTGTTTAAAAAAGGGGCAAGTCCTATTCACATGTGTATATAGTGTATACGATATAATAAAAAAAGAAAAAGGGACTATTTAAAAAAAAAATAATTTTTCGGCGGCGATAGCCGAGATAAACATGTACAAACTATAAAAATAATATTGGTGTTTACGGTTAGTCTTCGTTAACTTGGAGTCTTTAGAAAAACGCAATAACTTAGCCCATTTGTGTAGGTTTCTAGGGCTTTTATGCACTTGCAAGAACGCCATTTATGGTAAAAACATTCCACATTGTTAAAAGCTTAAGTCTTGAACTTTCTTTGTAAAATAGAACTAGACGAGAGGACGTTTGTCACAAAGGAGGACCCTGCATCCAATAGTACTCTTCAGGATTGCATTTACGTTGATAATGAACTTTTTGTATCAGACATTCCTACGAATGGCTAAGAAAAAATCAATTGGGGCGGCGTGTCGCCGGTTTGAGCCAATGCCACTTCAAACTCTGCTATGGGCAACAACACAAACCCACAGACAGAACGACACCCCTACACGCAAACATTCGTTGTCCAGTACGTTTATATTACATGACGCTCTTGTTTTGTGTCATTTTATGGATTACTAGAGTTTCGCTTGATAAGTTAGCTTAAGGATTACCCGCACAGGGTTTCCATTAGACAAATAGACAGATAAGTAACAGCACACACAGTTGTACATACAAAACACATACATAAATGCACTAGGTCTATGTCTCTAAACGATACTGTTTTTAGTTAGACTCTGTCGTGTTCTTGGCTAGGTGTTTACTGATATATCATCCATACCATGGCTACCTGATAGAGATGCCATTTAAAGATGGACTTTTAAAGAAATCCCCGGGGCTGGGCTGCACAAACTCGTATGTACCTTCAATCCAAATGCAAAAGAGTAATCGCGTTTGCAAGGATTATAGAATTTTAATGTTATAAATAGATGCTTATCTTGAAGTTAAATAATTTATGGATTGATCGATGCAAAATTGCAAACGGCGCACAGTGGGATAAAGTGTACACTAAATTTTTGATTCCGTTTGCAACACCTCGATTTTCGAACAATTCGAAGATAATCTAGCTATGTCCGTCCGACTGTGTTCCTGTTGGAAACACAAAAGCGGTCAAACGAAATAAGTTACGATCTATGCGATAATAGGGTGTTCACAGTGGTAAAACAAAGTTTGGAAATCAATTCTTACATTCGCTTGTATTGATGGGAACATGATAGTTTATTTACACTCAGAGAAAAATCAGTTGGAACTACAAAAATTCTGTTGCAACAGAAACATTTCCGTTGCCATCACCGATTTTTTTAAGCCATAATGAATTATCGGTTCGATATACCACTATATGATAAATACAATCAAAGTATTGTGCACAAACCATTAGATTAGTCATACCAATCAACCAATAAATGCGGAAAAATGTGTAGTTGCTAATTATGTTGCAGAAACTTAAAAATAATTTCTAATAACTCAAAAAATATTAAAATATTCGTTACTTTAAGCCGGATTGAAGTGCATATAGACGGAAATGTTATTTAAATATCCCAAGATGACGCTACAAATGATAGCAATCTGAGCTAAAATTTTATAACTCAGTTTTTTCACGTTAACTCAGATTTTTCTTAAATAAATAATTTTTAAGAAACTGTGTAGAGGTTTTTTAAATAAAAACCAGATGGCCTTTGCCTAATGTTTTAAAGGACGATGAGTGGTTAATTTTGGTCTCTGTGTGTTACGAAACATGGAATACTAAACAAATTTGTTTTCAAACAAAACCCCAATCCGTAACTAAAATTTACTTGTAATTAAGTCAAATGTAAAATATTTTTTGTGCCATTTCGCGATCGACATCCCTAACATAAAATTAGATGAACGTTATCATTTGCAAGACACAATATGACATTCGGGTTGTGGTACTAAAGCTATACTTGGTAATCAGCCATTTTTACAATAATTCTTTAAAATGAACGCAAATACGAGCAATAATAACCATAATGCAATAAAAGCAGTAAAGTTTCATATTTCATTTATTAATTGTTAAAAACCCCATAAACAAGTGTACTCAATAGATTACTGTCTGATCATAAAATTTTATGGGGTAATTACAAACATTGTCGTGTCTTTTTTTGTGGTCTTTTTAGAATGTCTCAAAAAGTGTTGATGACAATTAACATTTAAAAAGTGCAGTTTAGTATTAAAAATTTTAAGAATAATGGACAATATATTTTTTTTACAATTGCATTGCGAAACTTATATCTAAGTCATTCTCGACGAATTAAAGCTAAATTTAACTTACTAAACGAAAATGTACTTATACATCTGTACTTAAAGCGACGTCTATATTGTGCAGGTTTATAAAACAAAATGATATGCAGGTCAATTGAGTATCGCAAATATCGATATATCGTTACCTTGAAATTAAAACGCCCCAACTCATATTTTTTCATGAAATGTCTGTACAAAAAAAACCCTCATTCATACAAAATCTATAAAAATTTAATTTATTTAAAAAATGTACTCGTATAGCTCTGAATTACAGATTCTATTTTTATAAAATATGCATTTACAAAGATTTTGTATGCAAATTGTTAGCAGATTTATAATATTATTTTCTTCTACTGCAAAACTAATTTTAATAAGTTGGGGCCTTTTTATATTAATTTAACGATGAAGAAAAACTATGAAACTGAGAGCAACAACCGGAATAGTATCGACTGTATCTTTTTCCGAGGCATACAGATATACTGCAAATAGAATAAATCCATATTGACATTACATTTTTTTTGCGATTTTCCCTGTCAATATGTTTGCGGGATAATTTCAATAACAGTAGCTGGACATGTATTCGCAACTGTCACACTGACAGCAATAATCGATATTACTAATCGATATTATGTAATGCAAACATTCTTAAAATAACTGCCCTCCATATTGTCATTGATTATACTTACAGAAACGTGTGCATCACGTTCTACTTTCTCAAATCTTGTCCACTGGCCATACAGCGATTCGACAATCACTCTTCCACAAAGCCATTCTTATTACTTTCATTAAAATGTCAATGTTTAAAAATTGTGTTTTTACTTCTCTTTAAGAAATCACATATGTTGCTATTTCGATAAAATATTTTATTTCTACTTCAGAGAGGGAGACAATCGAAACGAAGTAACACCTTTTTAAAGATGTCTGACACCGAAAATATCACTTTAACTGAAAACATAAAATACCACAAGAAAATGAATGTCAATCAGTGGTATTAGAGACATGCCAATGAATATGAATCGTTCGTTAGTTAAAAACAATATTATGGGTTTTGGGTTTTCCCAAAAAATCTAACTCTATATCAAGGCATACAATTACCAAGAACAAACACAAGAAGACAGACGGAAACGTCAAAATGACGGACTGGTAAATAACATTATGTGTAAACTAGAGTGGGTCGTAAAAAAAGATTTGCGTTTACCACTCCAATATGAAATTTGAATTGTGGCTATGTTAACATTTGAAATTGAATCCGGACTAACTCTCAATTTTGATTCAAATAATTAGGTTATACAATATCATACTGACAGCGATAAAGAAGATCTGGTATAATATATCTACTTACAGAAAAAGTGTCTATATGGTATTTCTCAGTATCTTTTACGAGTATAGTGAGTAGAGTTATACCCATTTCTTTCCAATTTTGAATTAGTATTTTTCATGTTTTAGGAAGGGTTAACAATTGGAGTAAAAATATTTATCCGATAAATTTAGTTGAAAAAAAGTTACTAATATTTTGCATATCAAAAAATTGTAACGATACATGTACAATATAAACACTTCTCGGAATGAAGATAAATGCAAAAAAATAGCTTGGATTACTGCAATAAAACGACAGAACATTATATATGTATATCAATATATTCTTTTGCCATATTGTTTCTTTATGAAGCAGAACCCACTTTAATATACACAAGCCAAAGTATACAAATTCTGAACAAGTATTGTTATCAGTACGTTAAACTTACACCGATATTCGACAATTGCACTGCTGTAGACATTCTAAAGAGAATACCTTCATTACTGCTGTACGTCTGTCCATTTGTATAACCATGCGAGTCAAAAGAAAGTTTTTCAATAAAACAGAAACACGATTGTGGACTTTTGAGCTTATATGTCAATCATTTTGAAAAGTACGAATTAATAAAAAAAATCAATATTCTCGTGAAACGAGTCACAGTGAGTGACATAAACGTGAACGACGATTTGCAGGTTGATCCTTAGGAAAGCACGTTTATTTTTTTTGTAAATACTCGTACTTGTATTTTTAAAATATTATTTATTTGCTATATTTGGTGTATAAAATATTTATATGATTTATTAATGAGTGTTTGTTTGGTTTACTTTTTCCAAATCTGTACACCAGCGAGTGTAGTAAAATCATAATATTTAATCGTTTCATTATACAATAAAGTAGCAATAATAGTAAATTCTAAATCAGTGATGATATAAAACGACACATTTTTTTCAAATAAATATTGACGTTTTTTATTTAAGCAGAAAATATTATTTTGCCATAAAGTCTTATTTAATAGAGTTCAGAGACCTCAGAATAGACCTTGGAATAAGCTTAGAAAGTGAAAGAATTGTCATATCATATATTTATATTTTTCGCTATAATTGTAAAAACGAATGAATATGTTCGCGATTATTTTTTTTAATACTAGTATATATGCCGAGTGATGAATACAAACAAATGAAAACTTAAGAGCTCTTAGTACAACGCCGAAATAATCTAATGCTGTAATTTTTAAGTGATAACTCTAGACCTGAATTATTGGGGTGTATACAGTACGTAACGGATATTAGAAAGTCAAAATATGCACCAAGTTTTTTTATAAACAATTAACAGCAGTTAAAAAATACACGGTGTTATGCAAAAATGACTTAGAAGAGTTTTTTTTTAAATTATGTTCTTATAGCCGATATTTACTGTATCTAATAAATCAGTGAAATATTTTTTACACGTCTTCTTTATAAAAATTATTCTTAATTCGTTTTTGGTAAAAATAAGTTCGAATTAATTGCACATAAGCCATTTTTCCACATTACTGTATATTCTATCTACCGACATGATCGAGATAGTACAAAAATTTAATTTAATAATCACGATTATTCAATTTTCGATTTTAATTGATTTGGATTTGAAAATTGAGTCATAGTATAAAAACCGCAAATGAGGACAACACATCACAGATGACTGCAAAACTGGTGTCTCCCAGCCCAATCGTTTTAACGAACGCCTAATTTCGGCCATAATATCGCTATAATGAGCTAACATAAAAATCACAATATTGCATTAACGAATCTAGGTGTTTATCTCAGACGAGTAGAACCATGGCTATCTGACTGGAGAGTAAACGGTTTTATAGACAGGATTGACCCGAAGGAGCAATTCTTCGGCCAAGGGCTGTCACCCGGCACACAGTTGCCGCTACAACAACAACAAGGCTAACAGGTTACTTTCACACAGAATTGAAAAACATGCCCAACAAAAAAAATAATCAAAAGTGATATTGTTTGCTAAAGACTAGTGTTCATTTTGAACGGAATCCTCGCTTGGGATTTTTACATTTATTTTTACACAGAAAAAATAAACTGATGTTTTTCATTTTCAAACGAATTGTTTTGATCATATTAATTCAAATACGCTCAAAAATGTCCTTACAACTTTTATTATTTCTTGAATATAATCGACTCTACAAATCAAAATTTCTCCACTCTAAAAATCAATAGTTATTCACTCTTCTAATCTAGAGTTCCACACTCTAGAAATCTGGAGTTAGCATATAATTTCGTGGATGTTTGATAAAAAAAGAGTATAGAGTTACGAACTCTGGACTTTACAAAATAGAATTCTCCACTCTACAAATCAATAGTTATTCGCTCTTCTAATCTAGAGTTCCTCACTCTACTAATCTGGATTTAGCACCTATTTTCGTGGTTGTTTGATAATTAAGAGTTTAGAGTTGCCAACTATACAAACACTATTGTGAACACGTCAGTAAATAATTGCGTTTTAATTAATTAATAGGTTTGAGCCAAATGAGGCTTAATTCCTAAAAAGTGTCATCAAAACAGTTAATAGCCGTCTTCTTTTAAGGTAACTAGCTTAGTTATCAAGTTAGTTCGCAATATGGTAATCTGGCAATATTAAACAAAATTGAGAGTAATAAGGCAACATTGTTTCTCTATGAACACACCAAAGCGAATTGAACAACAGTAGAGTTCATTTTCAAATTCGTTAAAAGCAGAGAATAAAAATATGTAAAATATCTTTGAACTATTAGTTTGAGTTGATTCATAGTTTCACTGATTCCATATCGTACAGATGTTCCCATGCGTCCATTGCTAATATCTCTTTTATTTGTGTACCCATATCTCGATTTGGACTATTAATCGCTCTTTTTGTCCATGCGGGGCGCTTTTTGGGCCACATAAAACAAAAAGTCCAGCAGCAAAGCAAAACAAATCAAATGTCTTAAAATGATATTCTAATTATGCAAACAATTTTTTTTTGTCATTATTTTATATGTATTTTATGTAGATTAAGAAAAAGGTAGAATACAAACATTTAAAGTAAAATATTCTTATTAAAGATTTAAAATTGTATATAACTTCAGCTATTATTCCTAAAATTAAGTAGTAGGAAACAAATAAATCCCTGCTTTTAAAAATCCATTCCCTATGTCGAGTACTTTGGCTTTCTATGTGTCGACTTTGTTGAATGTTTCCGATTTATCGTAATAAAAATTTTACTATCGTTAATAACAATTATGGTTATAAATATTTTATTACAGCTGTGAAAATTAAACATAACAAGTAAAAATGTCGTTTAGTTAGGCCTGGCCTTATATACCCTCCACCGTTCAGTTTTTTTGTCCTTTCGATCAATGCATGCGGCCCTTATCTCAGCCAAAACTTAAAAAAAAATTATCATCCGGCCTACTGTGGAGGGTATAAAACGAACATATTTTTACATTTTAATTCATGAAAAAACAACATTAGCTTTTGAATTTATTGACAGATTCATTCCACTCCAGTATTGTCCACCATAAAACCATTTCAATTCATTGCTGCTATTATTACAATTTTTTATAACGACAATAATAGCCACTTCATGTCATTTTGAAAATAAATAACCAAACCGATATTTCATTTTTATATTACAATAATTTAAGATCACGTCGGCGTATACATAACCTTTGACTAACAATGTTTTACAATTAACAAATAATAAATATTATTAAATAATTAACCTGCGCACCACACGCACGCACACACACTGTACACACTATACCACAGATTGCGCAAACAAACCCGGGACTTGTTTTACTAGCTAGATAACCTACGGACCTACAAACTTACATAAGTATTTAGAATACACTCGTATATACGCATGTATGTCTGTCTGTACTTCAGAAAATATCTCTATGCAAGGAAACAAGAAGAACAAGCAAGATATTTTACACCTTTACGATCGCATAAATTATCTTAGCTTTACTAAATCAAAACACTGTGTGTAGTATGCGTCTTTAAAACTCTGTGGAATCTTTAACGCCTTCGTGTGGGTTTATCTTCTGGGTTAAACGCATTTCTCATAAAATGTTTAAATAACAATTATATAGTCATTGCATTTTATGATTTTTTTAATGTCATTGTGCAAAAGCAAACTATTACACGATAGACAGACAAACTGTGAGTGAGTTTATGGCATAGTAGTACGTTTCAATGATGTATTGAAAGTTAATCGTCAAGGGCTTAGATGTAATTTTTGTTTAAGTAGCACCCTGCATTATATTTTATGGTGTTTTCGGTTGTGAAAAAAAAAGTTACATTTTTGCCCCACATTTCTTTGTTCGTTTGCTTAAAAGTATAACTCTGAGAAAACATTTTGATTTTGTTTCTCAAATAGTTGTGAAAATGTCGAATTTTCTGCACTCACTCTTGTTTACGGCGTAGAACGAAACTCTTTTTATCAGTCGTAAAAATGGTTAAATAAATTTTGGAATGGAAAATAAAATTTTATATTTTTTACTTTGCGGATTCATGTGACCAAATTTTCCCAGTGGCATACCCATATTTTGATAGATGTGACGCGGCTAAATTTTTATTTTATGTTAAGCAGTGGTCGAAATTTGCCGTTTTCGAAATTAAAACATAAATTTGTGCAGCTAATACAATACACACATATCATGGAATAGGGTTCTAACTTCTGTTTTATAACCAACGCAAAGCAAAAAGTGTTAATTTATCAAGAGCTACAATCGCTCTCCTCACAAGATGTAACGCAAAAATGTTTCGATATTTTGCTAAGAATATTTCATTGATTATTTATTTAAAGGGTGGTCCAGCCCTAATGCACGATATTAATTTTGAGTCACACCTTAACGTCAAGTTTTTTGCACAACTTAATTTGACATTTCTTTGTTTTAGTGTTTGACAAATTCAACCATGAAGGGGTACACAATTGAGCAGCGTGTTTATATTGTTGAAGACTTTTTCGGAAATTGGCGTTCAATTCAAAATGCATTTCGCGAACTTCTTTTTTTTTTAATTAGCATTATTGACCAAATGTGTCCACAGTGGATTCGTTAACAAGCAGAATTTCCGCGAGTCCACGAGTGATTGCTAAAAAGCAGATGTATCCACATAGATTGACTGTTTGGTGCGGTTTATGTTCTGGCGGCGTCGTCGGGCCGAACTTCTTCGAAAAAGAGGTTGGCTAAGCAGTTACCGGGAATGGTTTCCTCTATGGACGATATGTGGTTCCAACAGGAACCACACTTGCTAAAAAACAATGGCTCTTTAGCGTGAATGCAATCGCCGTACTGGACAATATGGACTTTCGGATAGAGGTAAGCCACCAAGAGCCGTGTAGAACATTTGGCCGATATATTGTTTTACACATAATTGTCATAGATCATTTTATCATAATAATTCTTTAAAAACTTTTTGTTTTAGTTCAATTAAAATTGTGCGTTTCATTTGGACCACCCTTTATAATTCAATGTACTTTTTTAATATGTTAAAAAATGTCCTCAAATGAATTCACTTAAAAAGAGACAATGATATATCTTTCTCATGCTGCATTTTTGCCAACAAAAATGCTCCTTCTTCTTTGGCAATAAAAAAACAACACTGCTGCCAATATTTGGTTCGCTGTCAAAATTTAAAGTAGTCCTAGAGTTATTCAAATCAAATAATTAACGCTAGAAATTCACCACGCAAACTTTATAAGTACAATTTTGGACGGTGTCAATAATTTGGATCTACCTGCACATGTCCAAAATAGAAACAAACTGTAAATTACTTCCTTATTACGTTTCTTGACATTTTTTATAAATGCCATATTTTCGAAACAAACGGTTGCTGTGTGCATAAATTTTCTAGAGTTTTTTGCAAACATTCGATGTTTTTGTCGTAACGAATATTTATTCGTAGAACCAAACTCCAGTCAAAAAGACATTCGAAGCCAAGGACAAAAAATTTTTAAATTATCAATTGTCAAAACCAAAATAGTGATAGGCAGAAAGCGTTACTTTCACAAGACAAAACCAAAATACTCGTGCTAAAGTTCAAACCCGGAAAGAGCATTTGACAATTTTGCGAAGAGATTTCTATTGTGTTGACTTTGTTAGAGTGCATACTCTACAACCAGCCGTTCTCGTTCAAAGCGAATCTGCCAACTTTTAAGTGTATAACTGCTGATCTGGCGATGCTGAAGTAGTGTTTACCGAAACTGCAAATTTATCTTTGCTTGCAGCAAAAAGTCTTATCGACTGCTTTCTGAATAATTCTAAGTTTTTATTACACGAAAATTCAATATAAAGAATTTTATTACAAAAATTGTGGTTGAGTTCAGGAGTGTTTTCGTGCGTTACGACCATTTTACAATCTTCATAATCATTAATCCGAACGAATATATCGGTCCTATTACTTGAAATGAAAATAGGATAAAAACTACCGATTGTGGGACTTTAATCCGTAATTTAAAATGTATGAATGTCATGCGAAGCACATACATTACGTTGAGTTGTTCAAGATGAGCAATATGAGCTCTATCGAGAAATCGAAAAACAGAGATGAGTAAAAATCAATTCGGAAATTCTGTTTTTTTGTGTGTTTAAAGTGTGCGAATTTAATATTTCTTGTATTTCAATTTTAATTTTCTAGCGTTCTGGTGATTGTGTAAAAATGAATGTGGAAAAATAAACCCTGAAAATCTGTACACAAATAAAGTGTGTTTTTAGCATTATTGCAAAGAAGAAGCAAATCGCCAATATTCAATGCAAGGCGCTCGAAAAAATTTAATGGCCTCCTACATGTCAGCGCAAATTCAGGAATTTTATTAATAAAAAAGGGGAGTTTAGCTTAAACTCTAAACATTATTATTTCTAAGAATTTTTTTAGTTAAGCTATTTTTAAATATTATTATGAATAATTGTGCCATTATTTTAAGATTATTCTCGTTTCAATCTTATCGATTGTGAATCGAACAAAAGTCGATATAATCATTTTCGAGAATATACAATAAAAAAATGCGTTAATTTAAAATTAGAAAAACACATTGTTTTATCAAATTTATAGGCTTGGTCGAACGCTTGCGGGGTGGCGCGTGAATGATACACATAATTATGTTTTTGCCCCAAAATCAACAAGCCAACCCAAAAGCGACGTAACATTATCGACTGACTAGCAAAATAGAACTTTAATAGCTGCAATTGAGAAAAAGATTTTTATTTTATATTCCTCCGATGATGGGTGAAACTCGATTGCAATGTACAGGAAAGAAAAATGTCGCTTTTTGGTTTTTATTGGAGGTACGGAATAAATTGAAATTTTATTGGTTCATAAACCCAAAACACTTTAAAATCGAATCGCTACAAATGTTATATGAATAACTTTTGACGATATCGAACTCTGTGTCGACGTCTTTGAATGGGCGAGATAACACCAGAAACCAACAAAAAAACAAAAAAGGTCTGGCAATCGATGTTATTTGACGCAGCGATAATAAGGTCGTAAGTGGAAAATGTTGCAAGATATCAAAATCAATATTTGTTAGACCCACCAACAACAATATGTGGTTTTCTATTTCGATTTTGTTGCTGTTGTGACATTTGTTTCCTTCATTTTATTTTTTCTGTATTAATCTAATCGCGAAAAAACAAACGAAATAAAATGTTTTATGGCTGCACCAATTTAACCGTTGATCGGTTCGAAACAAGAACTAATGGCGGAGCATTTTGTAAAACGTGCTGAATGGAGGTGGGGTATGGGGGCGTTTGTCATCACTTACTATAGCTGTTCAATTAAAGGAATGTCGTGACTACAGTTTCTAGACTATACTGCAATTTAAGAGAACTCATAAGTTAAGTAGATCCATTTTAAGCCCTTTGTCCAAAACGGACTGATTACTTTCCAATCAATGGTTAATACAATAACAAAGACTTCAATTCTAAAATTGCCAACAAAGTTTAATTTGGATCAAAATTACAATTTAAAAACATCTTTTCTCGCAAGTGATCAGAAATGTAAACTTCCTTTTCTCAACATCATAAACGTGAAAAATGTCAACAAATAAGTGAGCTGCGCACCATATAATTCTTGTAGTTACTTACTCCCCGAAACATATTAATCTATCATTTGTAAAGACGGACCCCTTAACGTAGTGGGAAACCGCCGCTGAAATGTAACAGATGGGCTTATCCAGATTTGAACCTGGGCTTATTGTGCAATTGACCCGTTATTGCGGGACACAAAGTGTACTCGGTTTCGTTTAAAAATGATAATTTTTCAAGTAAAACTATAGATAAACAAGATTGTGTTTAACTCACGTTTAAACTTTGACCTAAAATAATGTATAGAGTTTTCTAAATTTTAGTTAATTTGACTGAGAACAAGTTTTGTCAGAAAAAATGGGCATCCAACATGGTCCAATTCCACAAGGATTGGATGTCATAGTATACTGTGATAAGTTTGATCAATAGTGTATCTTATACGTATGTTACATTAAAAGCGGTGGAACCAAAAACCTAAAGCAACCTTTGTAAGGAGACTATTTTAAAATATCGTCGAATGCAAACCAATTACAACAGAGTATCCTTGAACCGAAACGGCACCGTTTAATCGAGATTGGTTAATTTTTACATTCTGTATTGTGATTGCAATTAAAGGCTGGTCAGTGAAATACACAGACAAAGTTGAATGGAAAAATTATTAAAATAAACCTAACTTGCATGATATATGATAAGTAAAGAATGTAGTTAAAATTCGAGAAAATCTCCCGGCTAGTTTCTTAGTGAAATGTCGAGGGAATTCATTATTCCTTATTTAAAAGATGTATAAAGTTTAAATTTGCAAAACTTGCATTCGTTTTTTTATTTTTTGAGGGCGTACAAAAAATTATTCGAATATTGAGAAATGAAAATTTTTTAACTAAAAATAAACTAATCATTTTTTTGCCTAAAGTGTTCCGATATTAAGAAGATATGTATATGTTGAGTTTGAGTCATCTGTATATGCTAAGTTTGAGTTTTCTGTGAAGGCTCGTACTAAGTTCGATATTTCCTGTGAAAATGTGACAAAATAAATATAATAAAAACTACGCGAACTCGCTGTTCATTAAATTTATTTTAAAATCTCCGTTTCTCAAACTTTTTGAAGATTTTTTCATACAGAACATATTTTCATACAATAATATACATTATTCATGTGGCATGTTTCCAGTCAGATTTTCTTAAAATTTGAAAGACGAGTTCACGTACATTTTTTTATATGGAGTTTAGACATTTTCAGAAATTTTTAACTTAGTACCAGCCTCAATGGCAAAATATTTGATGAATTAAAATTTGAATAAATTTCCAACAAGTGTCCGAATATTAACAAATAAGGTGTGGGTTGTCAATATGTATATAAGTATATTAAATACCCTATGTATGAAGGGAAATCCAAACAAGCGTATACAACTCGACTGAGCTGGAATAAAGTTCAATGGCAAATGATGACTTCAAAAATAAATGCGGCAAAGCGAGTGAGTTTCTACTGAAATTCAAGCGCACTAAAATCTAGTAAATGGTTAACACTTTTCTTCTGACTATACTAAAAATTAACGGATGTTAAAAAAATGTCCGGATATTAAGAAAAAATACCTATACCAAGTATGAGTTTTTTAAACATTACCTCTTTTTAATATTTAACTAAATATGAAGAAAATACCATACAAGCGAGTGTAAATGGATTAAGCTGGATTAAATTTGAATTTCAAAGATTAATATGAACTTTATAAAGTAGACAAAATTGTGGAAATCAAGTTTCCTAAGTTGTTGGGATAAATCAAGTTCAATTTCAATGTAATTAGGTTTATGTTTAACCAAATTTTCCGAGTATTCAAAAAAAGAAGTGAAAAGAAGAAACAACAACTAGCTAATGGAATCAATATTCCACCTAAAATGTCTTAATATAAAATAACTAAAATATATAAATTAAGTTTAAGTTTTTTAACTTTTACCTTACTATATAAAACATACAAGATTCTGCAAAAAAATTAAACTGAAAAAGAGTTAAAATATATCAAAATTTCTAGTACAAATATAAATAGTTTTAAACTTAGTTTTGTCAATGTAAGTACGCCTTAGTTAAGTTTGAGGTTTACTTTGTGCTGAGTTTCATCTTAAGGTTCCGTTTTTTAATGTTTTTTAGTAAGTTCGTCTGATATTAATCCAATCAAACTCATTTTTGTCAATCAAAAAGAATACAACAAAATACCCTTGCCTTTGGGATTCCTCAGAGGATTAGAGCATAATTTATATTGCCACATTCCAAAGAATCCTTCACATTTTTTGTCCTGTTGGGAGTTTTAAGAAACAAAATACTCGTGCTAAACGCACTCTAAAATTTAAAGCACCCAAGCAACATTTAAGTGCCGTAGCCATGGTGATAACCGATGATTTATGACTTAAAATAACGTCAATCCAAACACTTTTGGGTGTTGTTTCCTCTCTTTTTTCTTCGTGTGTTTTAAAACGCTTAACGATAGAAATAATCAAAATCAATACTAATACTAATACAGCCGAGATACAAAAGGAAAAAGAAATATCGCGTTATAAAAATTAAAGTCGACTAATTTTTGGATAATAAATCATGTTGGGGGAGACATAAAAAAAGAATCAAGTTGGTGACTAAAACAGGGCCCGCCCGACCACAGGGTGTAGGGAATCAGCCCGCTCAATTTAATATTTCTTCTTCTAGTTTTTGGCTTCTAAGCCTTTATATTTTTGAGACCGCTTTTGATTTTTTTTTCGAATGTTAAAAATCAAAACCAAAAATTGAATTATTATTTTTGTATCTTCTCCACCTTTTCAAGTTGGGTTTCCGTTAATTTTTATGGAGGGGTTCCTTAAATTTTTTGATTGTTTGTGTATTTTTATCTTTAAAATGTATTTCGTGGTTTATTTGTTTGATTTACTTTTCGTTTGTGTGTGGTTTTGTTTTTGTGAATTTACGACCTTTGATTTGAATGTAAAAGCCCAGCGTTCCTTCAGAGTGTGTATGGTTGGGGTATTAGTAGACGAGTACCATAAGTCCATAAAATCTGTTGGATTGCAATTAACGTTTATTGCCGGGTATTATGTTTAATCCAAGTGGCCAATAACAATATGTATTATAACCGAGGGAACAAATCAAAATTAAATACAATCCAATATTTGGCTGGCATTATTTATCACATACCGATTTGAATTTAGCATTTATTTTTGGTCTAGCCGGATACAAACTGATAAATGGAAGTGAATGAAATTAGCAATGGAATATGAAAACTATGGAAATATTATTATTGTTTAAAAAAATGGAGGAAAATTATGTAAAAGGTCTAAATTAAAACAATTTGAACTAAGACAAAAATCATCTCAGCAGACGGAAATTCAAATATTAAATTAATGGCCGCGGTTGATTGGCAACTATAACGCGATAATTTCACATCATTGTACAAAAATTAAGAAATGGTTTTGTTTACAGTAAACTATTGAAAATTTGCTTTATAACCCATTTCATTTAAATATGTTAAGTTTTTTGAAAAAAATTTATTGAAAAATTGCGTCCGGAAATTCAAATATTGAATAAATGGCCGCGGTTGCTTGGCAACTAGCTTAAGAGGATTATAACGCGATCATTTCACATCATTGTACAAAAATTAAGAAATGATTTTGTTTACAGTAAACTATTGAAAATTTGCTTTATAACCCATTTCATTTAAATATGTTAAGTTTTTTGAAAAAAATTTATTGAAAAATTGCGTCCGGAAATTCAAATATTGAATAAATGGCCGCGGTTGCTTGGCAACTAGCTTAAGAGGATTATAACGCGATCATTTCACATCATTGTACAACTATTAAGAAATGATTTTGTTTACAGTAAACTTTTGAAAATTTGTGTTATAACCCGTTTCTTTTAAATATTTAAAGTTTTTGGGGGAAAAAATATTGAAAAATAACCTTAAGCGAAATAGGTTTTTGGTCGCTTATAATAGTTCTTGATTAACTTCTACAACTTCAATTTCTACAAGTCCCAAATTTGTAAATCAAACGGTTTCTGAGGCATAAAGTCAATCAGTTTCTGTATACAAAGAAATTTCAAAAAAAAAAACCTCTCTAAAAGTAGACAACTGATAAAAGCCAAAACAAACAATTAAAATACAAACAAAAACTTTGTATTTACGGTCAGTCCGAATACCTACCACCGTTGAGAAAATAGTCAAAAAGCGTAATAATTTCCGAGACACATTTAGCCCCTTAAATGGACATTTTCCCCTTTCCTACCAAGCAGCTTATAACTATAAAACATCATCATGCTAACTTCAGGGTCTTTGTTTGATTCATTTGTTTCATTTTCAAAAACTCGGTTGGACAAACTAAACTTCAAATACACCAATCAATAGTTCGAAGAGTTGCAAACGTTATGACAAATTCAGATTCTTCAGTGAAGGGTATACAATTCATATTAATGTGTTTAAAGCTGTCAAATTTTACAAATCAACCAGTCTGATAACAATCTTAACAACAGGAAGTAAAAAATAAAAAAAGGTCATATTCATTAACGGGGTTTAAAATTTAAATCTTCTTTATAAAAATGTTCTTTAAGTTTTATGAATATAAAAGAAAAAGTATGAATTTAACTTCGATTTTTATTTTGGTTTAGCGGTTTTGGTTGTTAAAAAATTTAAAATGGCCAAAAAATAAATTTTTGGGCTTTTTTATATTTTTTTTTAATTGTAATGTTTTTTCAAAGATTAATTTTTTCTTAATGTTTATAGTCTTCGGTTTTTTTAAAATTGTATCAAATTTGCGCTGAGTCTTACAAATCTAACAGTAATCAGATTTTTCGAACCGTCGTAATTGTTGAAATTATTGGAAAAAAGAGGAGCATATCGTCATTTTTTTTAAAAAAAAATTTAATTGTTTTTAACTTCAATTTTTTAAAAAGTTCCCTGTTTTTTCAGCTTTGTAAGATATTTGCGCTTAAGTCTAACAATTCTAAAGCAATAATTAGCTTTTTGGAATCTCCATAATTGTTGAAATTATGGGCAAAATACTGCCGTACATCGATACTCGATGAACATTTTCATTAACTTTTTGTGAAAATTTTTTGTGAAAATGGGGTTCGGGTACCGATCTCCGCCTGTGTCATCAGTAAATTTGTTGTCCTTTGTTAAAAATTACCCTGCAGCTTAAAAACATGATCATAACCTAAACTTTATCTCCAAATCAAACTGTATTCTGCCAAGTGCAAGTGGGCAAGTGGGCATTGATATCTAGTCTAAATGTGTTGAAGGATTTTTCTATTCTATCATTAATTTCAAAACTGTGAAATAAAGTCAAGTACTGAGTTCGTCTTTTCGTCAAATTTCTAAATACATACATATAAATATTAAGAATATAATGCGAAGTAACGTCTGAAAAATGTTGCCATAGTACTCCTGAAATCGTCTAACGAAATGTGAATGTGATGTTGCTGGAAAAATTTGAATGCCTTTGCGAAATAATGTACCTGCATAATGTCAAGAAAGTTTCAATATTATAAAGAGGTTCTATCCGCTCTATTTCTAAAGCTAATGAGCACAAGATGGGGATATGTCATATCTAATATTGACAAAAACCCCATCTCATCCATATGAGCCTTAATTCGCCACAAGGTTCGAATTCGCCGCTGACATCTCTTGTAGTTTAATACTTTTTGTATAATGAATTGTTAAATAAATTTACAGCAAATTGATGATTTTTAAAGGTAGAATCAAACACGGATTATGTTTTCGCTGTAGAATAAATAATTGTTGCTAAACAAAGTAGTAATGATTATAATAACAATGTTGCTAGCAACATTTATATCCCTTTGTGAAAAAGGTGCGTATACATTTATTAGTGGTGTTTTAGGTTAAGTCTCGATAACTAGGACTGTATAGTTAACTCATTTAATAACAACAAAAAATCAATTTTAATAATGTCCCTAGAAAAAGGCCTGTAGTATTCGATTCTTAAAAAATAAGAAAATTCATATTGAGAAGCGGTTTAGGACTTGTACTTAGCCTCAATAGAGCCTAATACTTCATAGTTAACTAAGCTGAGTAATAAAAAGACTTAAATATTTAACTTTATACTTTTTTTTATAAAGAGTTGAGTTCATTTGGACTTTTCCTTTTGACATAAACAAAATTGCCACTTTTTGTTAACTTATAACTGACTATTGCTGCTTTGCCATCCAGTCTTAGTCATTGAAACTTAAAACACCACTATTATGTCGAATCGAATTAAAATAGATCAAATTGACGAATTTCGTACAAAAAATAACAACATAAATGTTTTGAAAGTGTAATTGGAACATGCTTCAGTAAAATTAGTGACTGCTAACATTTTTCGTTCTGTTTAAACCTTAATGCGGTTTTAATTGCATTTATTACATTAGAAAATTAAACATGTCGCACTTGTTCAGATAAAGGGTATTAACCCAAAATTTACCATTTTTGTGGGGGAGAACGAGACACAGTAGAAATCCCTACCCTCCGTAAAAAAAAGTGTAATCGCTTTCTCTTTTCCGTCGTCAAAAAATAGTTATTACCCTTTTATTAAACAAGCTCGACGTATTTTTCATTGCTGACAGTTCTATTCTGTTCTTTTGATCCAAACGCCATTCAATTTGCAATTTTAAAATTTCACGAATTTAATTATAACTTAATAATTTCCTACAGATATTCGGTGAAATTTCGCATAAAGAATGTAGAGACCTTACTCAAGATAAAATGCCAAAAACTAGGAAACTACTTCGGTTTAGTTAGAACATAATTCATTAAAAAAATATTTCAATATCAGAAAATGTCGTTTGAGTCAAAATAGCATGAGAGCACAAACTTCTCGGTGGGAAAATGTATAAGGCAAAGGCAGTTCAACCGTAAAATGTGTTCTGAGTCTAAGAATAGATTTAAAACTGTATCCTGATATGAACTTCCTATTTATTGTAAATGAAATAATAAAAGGAATACGCTTGCAGCTGGGGAAATCGCAATGATAATCACTGGGATAATAATTTACTCGTAATATAATCCAGATTGAATTAAATACAAAAACTGCTGACAAACAGATACTGATAATCGAAATTTTTGATTTTTGTTTTTTATTTATGTAACTTCATAGTTTAAAACTGTTTAAACCTAGCAATGCAAAACTAGGCCTGAAGCTATGTTTAGATTATCACTGTCTCAGATCACTGTCTGTTTGACGGTTCGCTATTAAAAGTTGTTCTGATTTTGTTCGCAAATATTTTATACTGCAAAATAAACGAATAAACAAAAAAATGTTGGCATACAAAAATATTTCGAAATCTATTTGGTTTCATTTTGAAATACATTTACAATATAAAAACATAGACCCGAAAATGTGTTTGAGAATAAGGAGCAAATATTTACTTTTTCAGCATTTTGCTTTCATTCCACTTACCAGGTGCAGGCTGTGCCGGATACGAAGGTTTCTTCATCCAATCATAGTAATGATGGGCCTTGACGGGCGAAGACCGATTATTGTTATTGATCGCATGTGTGTTGTTGTTGTTAGCTGTCGACGGGCTATTATTGTTGTTCAAATGGTGGCCAATATGATGGGGCGATGATGAGGAGGCTGGTGCTCCCGGACTGGAGATCTCACTGCCACTCACCGTAATCGGTGGTGAGGGCAAGCCTTCGGTTATATGTTGCTGCTGATGTTGTTGCTGCTGCTGTTGTTGTTGCTGGTGATCGCCTATGCTACTGACCGTCTCATTGAGCTGGTTGGTGCTGCCCGAGGCAGGTCCCGCCGATGTCGTACTACTCGCACTGCCCGCCGACGATGAGGGCGTTGAGCCGGCTCCACCCACCACCGCGCCGCTTAACAGCTGATGTTGCTGCAGCAATTGGGGATTTTGGGCGAAATTTTCGGCGGATGAGGGCGAATGCCATTCGGAGGCAGCAGCAGCGGCATTAGAGGCTGAATGGAACATGGCATGGTGATTGTAGTACATGGGATGGTGAGCGGCGGCATGCGAGGAATCCATATCGCTGAGATACTGATGATTGGGCGGTGTGTGATAGTTGGCGGTCCATTGCCAAGGCTGTCCGGCCGAGTAGGCCAAATTAGCGGCACTATGTTTCTGGGAATAGGACAGGGTGTTGTAGTAGGATACCATGGTGGTGCTGCGCGAATTGCTTAAAAATGAGGTTAGAAACGATTGTCACTGGGTTTCTTTGCGTGTGTTTTAAACTTTGTTATATTCTTTTCTTTTTCGACGAACACAGAAATTAAATTAATTTTAATTTTGTGTGTAATTAAAACAATTATTAATGTTTAACATTTTTTTTTAAATTTTTTTTTATAGACGGGCTTTCTTTTCTGTTTTCTCTAGATTGTTTTTCTTTTTGTCTTGCACGCGTCGTTGTCTTGTTTTCGTTTCTATTACACTGTTTGATCTTTAGTTGTTTCTTATTTTTGCACTATCATGGGGAGGGGAGAGATGTTTAGACGTTTTTTTAAGCCGTTATTTATTTTTCTCAATTTGTTTGTCATTTACAATGTGACAGTTCGTTCAATAACAATTCTTGTTTACTCTTTTGAAAACACTTAATCAATTACTCTTTACTCTTATGTTGCACTCTTTGCACTCTGGTACATATCTATCTCTCAGGGTTTCTGCTTTAGGGACTGGGCGGGCAGAGAGGAGAGTTGATATTTCAAAAGGAGCTTCAAGTATTTATGATACGATAATCCACACTGATTTCTCTTAACGGTCAATTTGTGGGAATTCTCTTTTGCGTGCTGTTATTGCATTTGTTGTGTTTATTATTAGTGATTGCAATAATTCGATTCAATTATAACTTAGTGATGATTACTTTGCATTTGTTGTTAACTTTTTTTATATTTTTATAAATATAACGTCGTAAAAATGCGCGTTGATGGTGTGTTTTAAAGATATAAAACGTTTTATTTTATTCTATTTTTTTATTTTGTGCTACACCGAGTGCTTTTCACTTGTTTGCGTATCATAAAATACTGAATGGTAGTGTGCTCGACGCTGATAGACCGAAGTGTAGGGCTTGCTGAGTGATATGGAAACCCGATAACCGTCTACCGAACTTGCCTTTAACGTCAAGACTAAACGCAAGCGGTGATAAAAACTCGTAAACTAACAAAGCAATGCCATGTGAGACGACGACAACGACGACGACGGGCACGACATACACACAGCAACGAGCCGGAAGACGGCAGAGCGCTTGCTTTACCGAAAGAAAAAACAAAACAACAACCATTAACCACCCAAAAGCAGGTAACCTTTATGCATGTCTCTCTTTCTCGCCCCAGTAAATAGTCTAAGCTCTCTTTTACACTTACCGCACTCGCTCTCCCTCTCATACATCTATGGGTGTGTGTTTGCTATACGATTTGTGGGCTCATAATTTAACCCTCATGTTCCTAAACACGCCTTTGACTTACTTTATTTTCAAGATGGCCTTCGTGCCGCTATGCTCTCTCTCTTTCACTCTTAGAGTTTCCACTCTTTCTTTCCTTAGCTCATTGTGCAAGTTAGCAGTCGTTTGCTCCTCCCCCTACACTAGAAGGGGGATTTTGGAAATCTCTTGTAAATTCTCCTACGGTTTGAGCCAATTTACAAATTACAGGTAACTCTATATTTGCCATGACATGGCGTATGTAAGCGTTTTAGCCATCAGGGGCGTGTTTTCTCCCTCAGGTAAGTAAATCCATAAATATATACATATACATATATGCATGTGCGAAAGTATTTACATACATACGTACTTATGGCATGTTTTAGTTTCAGGCATTTATTTTTTTCATGTTAAAATTCGTTAGTTGTTTTTAGTTCATTTCGTTTTTTTAGTTTCGTTTCGTTTGATTCGTTTATTAACTTTTATTGTTTTAAATTGTTGTTGGCAGTGTTTGCTGTTACCGGGGCTGGTAATTATTTCGCCGCATTATGTAATTAAGGGCCATAAATGTGTGCATGCGCGCATTTTTTCGTGCTTTCCTCCGACCAACACGCCATAATGGGAATTTGGGGCTTAATTTTTCTTCTTGTCGTTCTTCATTCTTGTTAGTGCTCACGAGTACTCGAAAGGAGAATTTAGTTCGCTCTAAAGCGGTTACTCTGCATTACAGCGGAAATTATGGTTCGAAATACAATAATTCCGTTGGGCGAAAAGACTTTGCCTTCAATCGCCTAAAGCATACCTAAGTTGGATCATAAGACGATTACATTAGGCGTGTTTGATTAGTGCTCGGTTATTAAACGGGTAAATGGTCGGTAAGGCGATAACTTCAAAACTTTACGAGAATTTTAAATCTCTTGGTATAGAAAAACTGATTAACCTTAAGTTTCATACACCATTTGATTCGAAAATTTCGAATTTGTAGCAAAAAATTATTCAAGAAATCCTAAGAGGTGGAAAAACTTAAATGCATGATCTTAATTGTACATAAAAAGTTTTCAGAGAATTATCTTAGTACGGGGTGTCCGCCAGGAAGGTATACTACTTTGTTTTGCCGCCATTTTGGTAAACATTAGTCTTGACAGTTTATATTATTTGGCAGTCGTGAAGTAGAGACGTGGCAAATTTATTATGGAAAAATATTCGATAAACCAACGTGTTTTAATCGTAAGAACATATAATCAAAATTAATCATCGATTACTGTGACGATGAGAAAGTTAAGTGAATTTTTTGGGAGAATCAACGTGCCAACAAAAAACACTTTTTATCGTGTAGTGAATGGTTTAGAAGAAAGAGGGTCTGTAGCTGATGGGCCCAAGCATGGACCACAACGTATTGCAAGATCGGCTGAAAACATTACTGCTGCTCAAGAAAGTGTTCAAAACAATCCATCAACCTCAATTCGATGCCGTGCTCTAGAGCTTGGGGTTCAGGAGCGATATCGTGATATGATTGAAAATTTGTTAGCGACGGAACTGCATGTTTTGGGCTTGATTAACATGTGGTATTAACAAGACGGTGCCACATCGCATACAGCCAGGATAACAATGGAATTACTGCGAGACCTCTTTCTGCAACAAGTTATTTTAAGAAATGGTAAGGTTTTAATCCACGGTCGCCTGATTTGACTGCTCCAGACTTCTTTTGGTGGGGAGATCTAAAAAGAAAGGTTTATGCAAGAAAACCAGAAACGATTGAACAACTCAAACAAAATATTCGCGATGAAATAAATAAAATACCGCGTGAAATGTGTGAGCATGTAATGAAAAATGTGCTCAAAAGGGCTCGCATTTGTGAGGCTAACAGAGGAGGACATTTATCTGATATTGCATTCCATACGTAGTTGTCGATATTAAATAAAACATTTATCATTATAAAATCCATTCTCTTAAATTTAATCAAAAATTATAAACAAACAAAGTAGTATACCTTCCCGACGGACACCCTGTATTTTTTATTATGCTAGAAAGATCTATGTCAATCAGGTGAAAAACAAAATATCGGCCAAATGCTCGCCACGGCTTCGGTGGCATACCTCAATCCGATGGTGGATATTTTCAATGACTCTAAGACATAATATAGGTTCAATGTCGTAGATGCCGAATTATCTCATTCTGTAGCTCTTGAATTATTTTTTAGCTTATTGACGTACACTTTTTCTCTTATATATCCCCATAGAAAAAATGTCAAATTGCATGATCGTGACGGTGAAATAACATCGCCACGGCCTGAGACGGCCATTGAATTTCTCGCACAAAAGAGCCATTGTTTCGTTGGCTGTGTAGCAAGTGACACCATCCTGTTGAATCCACATATCGTCCACGTACATATTCTCAATTTCCGCCCACAAGAAGTCCGTAATCATCTTGCGATAGCGAAGAGTCGGGGTTGACGGCTGTTCTGCCACACTATCGCAAATAACATCAAAGTTTTCCGCAAAACGTACTTGGCGAGTATGCATTGATGTTTTCACAATTCTCTCGAATGTGTACACGTTTGGTCGAATATGCTGACCAAAAAAATCACGAAGTGCATTTTGATGTGAACGCCCATGTTTGTAAAAGGCTTCAACAAACTTAACGCGCTGCTCAATTGTGTACCTCTTCATGGTTGAATTTGTCAAACCCTGAAACAAAGAAATGTCAATTTAAGTTGCGCAAAATACTTGACTTTAAGGTGTCTTTCACAATTAACATCATTTATTTTGGTTGGGCCACCCTTTATAAGCGAGCTCGTTAAAACTCGCTAAAGGTTATTCTTGAATACTTTTATTTTCAACAAATTTTAATATTCAAAACAAACCGTTTAGGGCGTAAATTATAGCTTGTTTTGATTTGGAGGACCAAATTTTTAGGTCCCTTAACCAATTTAATAAATTTGGAAACTTATTTCTAACCTACAATACTATTCTGCCATTTAATGTAGATCTTTTCTATTCATAATTCGTTGATTCCTTACATCAATCTGACGAACATTGTAAATCCATCTGAAGGACAATGTACTTCAATTAGACTAGCAAAGCAAAGGGTGGTTAAATTTTAGGGGCCGATGTTGATTTTGAATAAAACACAAATTATTTAGAAAATTACTGGCATTTCTTTTTATTATGGTAATACTGGTATGGTTCAATTATGTGTGAAACAAAATATCGGCCAAATGGCCGCCGCGACCTCGGCGGCACGACTCCATCCGATGGTCCAAATTTTGACGCTGAGGCATAAATGAGGTTCTATGCCGTTAATGTGCCAAATTATCTCATTCTTTAGCTTCTTGAATTGTTGCTGGCTTATCGACGTACATCTTATCTTTCAAATAACCCCAAAGAAAGAAGTCCAACGGTGTCAAATTACATGATATTGGCGGCCAATTAACATCGCAACGACGTGAGATAACACGGCCATTGAATTTGTCGCGCCATTTGTTGCCATTTCTTGCCACCAAGGCTGACTAACTTTAACGAGTTGCTCGCTTGTATATCTCTCCATGGTTCAAATTCGGTTAGTCTGAAATTGAGAAATACCAAATGAAATGCAGAAAAAAACTTGACGCTTAGTTGTGGTTCATATTCGAAATCGGCCCTTAAAATTTAACCACCCTTTACATCTACTTGATAAAAATTTTACATAATTTTGAAGAAAATTGTTAATCAATTTTATGAAAATTTATATTATTTCGATAAACATTTAACATTCATCTGACGAAATTGTATAATAATTTCAAGAACATTGTACATCAATCTAATGAAAATAGTTGCTTGCTTAAGTCACCAGTTGTGGCAACTAGATACGTTTTTCGCGTTTTATTATGACCGATCAATAAGTTGTTAGTACAGTACATACTATGATCATACAAATCATCTTGTGATATTTTGCACCGAGTATTCGTAACGATTATAAACATTTGGTTATTGAAACCGAATCATTCCAGTTTCACACGATGTTCAACATTTTTTTTCTCGGTGTTTAAAATAATATGGTTTTTCAGTGGTTGCCTCATTTCGCTACAAACTTCATTTTAATGAAGCCGCTGTTAAGACTACACAGCATTGGTTTTAGAAATAAGTTTGCATGATTTCAAGCCCAGAACGATTCAATTTATTCCACGGAGATATAATACTGACTTTTTGTCAAGATTTTGAGCGGTTAGGAGAAGTCACTTTCAAAATAACTTTTTAAAAGTTAAAATATGCCATACAACTTGTATATAAAAAGCGTGGTTATTGCAAATGAATTTACAAAATGAATCAAATATTATTGATTAATCAAGTAATCAAAAAGAAAACAAGTAACCATGTATTTCAAACAAATGTTCAATATTTGTTCAACACTATTCTTCACCGCGTTCCTTTCGTTCATTGTATGGAAGTTAATTTCATGTTTAAATGTAGTCTAGTGTACTTATTTGTGTTCGTTTGTTAACAAACAAACCCCACCAACAACAAAACAAAAACCGAGTTGAAAATATCCTCCAATAATATACAGAAGAAGCCATTTCATGTTTTATGAAATTTTATTTTACAACTAATGAACGGCACGTCATGCCGCTGGGTCGGCATTGGTGTGCCACGCTGCAGCCTGGCATTTGTAATTCGAATTCGAGCGCCACTAGTTTAGCTCATTCATTTCTACTTATTCCAAGATTATCATTAAGTTCTCCATTTTTCTAATGTACTGAACAAATTAAGTAAATTACTATGTTAATGATAACAACATCTGATAGTGGCAAAGGGGTTGAATGCCGTAGTCCACCATCCCGAAGGAATAAATTTGCGTGTTAATAAAAAATGTTAATGTAATTTTTTTTGTCCTAATGCAAATGTTGTGTTACTTTTAAAAGAAAATAAAAAATTAACATAAAAATATTGATCGTTTATGACCACTTCGGGTAAGCACTGAGGTGGGAGACCCCACCCCCCCATATTAAAGATTGTATGACATGATATGAGTAGGTTCCAGCATGTTACAATTTGCATGAACTATTTATTGTCCTCACTGGCCGAGAACTACTGCTTATGGCCGGTTAGAAACGGCTTATCCATTTTTTTTAGAGAAGTCTTGTTCCTTATTGGAGGTGCTATAATGGCGGCTGATATTAGCTTCCGTCGGGCCAAAAATCATTTTATACCCTGCACCATTTGTAACGTGAGTTTTGCGATCAATAGAAAATATGTGATTGTGTTAATGTACCACGAAGAAGAAAAATCGATGTCTATTATTCGCGTGCCCTTCTGACACTTTTTTTTAACAAATTGGTTGTTATACCCTACTCTGAATAATAAATGGTATTCTAAATTTGTCATTCCGTTAGCAATTCCACAAAAATTGTACTAAAGCTTGTTTGGCAGAAAATTAAGAATTTTACCGAAAATTCCTGTTCAGATGAAGCTTATTTTTATCTTGGTGGCTTTGTCATTAAGCCAAATTGTTGTATATGGCGTTCAGAGAACCCACATTGAGAAGCCAATGCATCCACAACAAGTCACTGTTTAGTGTGGATTTTTGGCTGGCGGCATCATTTGGCCCTTTTTCATGGAAAAAGAGCAAGGAGCCGCCGCGCCATTCTCAACGAATTTCTTTTTCCAAAAATTCAAGATAATGACATGGACAACATTTGGTTTCAACAATACGGGGACACATGTCAAACAGCCAATACAACCAGCGATATTTTGCGCACTGTTCTTAGAATCAAAAAAACAGCCGAAATTGTGATGTAAATTGGCCGTCTCGGAACTGTGTTTTGGGCCCTTTGAATTATTTTCTGTCGGAGCCAATAAGGATAAATGTTACGCAAACAATCCAGAGACAATTGAAGCATTGAAACATAAAATCGATCGATAGTTGCCATTGAAGAGATTCGTTCAGAAACAATTGAAGATATACTGAAAAACTAAGTTGATCGGATGAGGTACTGTCGAGCCAGTTGTGGTATTTTATTAAATGGCAAAGTTCAACCTTTCCAATAAAACCAAAAATGTGAAAAAATTTAAAATTTTAAATTGCGTCAGATTGACGATCATTTACAGACAGCGAAAATAGGGACAAACTTAAACTTGACACAGTGGGACAAAGCAGGACTTTTTTGAAGGAAAAAATGGACGTTTTAATTTCTAGTGCTGACAAGGCACTAAACGGAAAACGATGGCTATTCATAAAAACGATTATTAGCTTAAAATAAACCAATTTTGGGATATATGTGTTCATATAGACAAAGAGAGATCCAACATCAAGTCTGCAGAACAAAAATAATAGATTGGTAGAAAAATTATTCAATATGACTATAATTAACTTGACGAAGAAAAGGAAAAGACCCATAAAGAAGGAATGCCTTTACTACCAATTTGTTCGTCTTACGGACTATGAAAATACATCGTGGGTTTTAAAAAAAAATATATATATAACGAGGGATTCCCAATAAAATATAAAGAATGCTATAGAATTTAAATCGAGAATTACTAATACTTACGAGGGCGACCGCAAAACTAACTGGCCTGGCACATTTTCAGTTTTACTAGCAACTTTTTTTGTTTTTTAAAAGCAATATTTTATAAGCCATCTGTCAAAATTTCCGAAATATTTAATGATTATTTTCTTTGTTACAGGTGATTGAAGTAAACAAGTTTTTTAATTTTTGAAAAATGGAAAATAAAGAGTTTCGTGCGGTAATTAAACAATTTTATATGAAAGGTTATACGCCACAATTAATCAAAGATGAATTGGATTCTGTTCATGGTGATAATGCACCATCATACTCCACCGTAAAATCCTGGGTTCAACAATTTAAAATGGGTCGTTCAAGTACGGAAGATGAACAACGCTCTGGAAGACCGAAAACTGCTACTAATATTAAAAATATTAGAAAAATATTTAATGAATAAAGCTCAGAGAACTTGCTGATATTGTTAAAATACACGAAAAACAAGTTTGGAGTATTTTACATGATGAACTCCACATGAAAAAGCTATCCGCAAGATGGGCGCCGCGTTTGTTGACTTTGCCCCAAAAAATCGTCCGTTGGACCAATTCCGAGGAGCTTTTAGCGATTTATCAGCGTAATCCAATAGAGTTCTTGCGCCGATTCATAACTGTTGATGAAACATGGATCCATCACTACATCCCAGAATGCAAAGAACAGTCAAAACAATGGATAGAAGCTGGTAAAAGTAATCCCAAGAAGGCGAAAACTGTTAAGTCAGCAGGAAAAGTAATGGCCACAGTATTTTGGGATGCAAGGGGTATAATATTTATTGATTATCTTGAGAAAGGAAAAACTATAAATAGTGAATATTATTGTGCATTATTGGATCGGTTGAGTGAAGAAATCAAGATAAAACGACCGCATTTAAAAAAAGAACTTATTTTTCATCAAGATAATGCTCCTTCACACACTGCATTTTTAACTTAACAAAAACTGGCCGAATTACGATTTGAAATTGCTCCGCATCCACCATATAGTCCAGATTTAGCTCTTTCTGATTATTACTTGTTTCCAAATTTAAAAAAATTCTCGGTGGCAAAAAATCTTCGTCCAATAGCGAGGTTATTGCTGAAACTGAGGCATATTTTGAAGGTCTTGAAAAATCTTATTTTTCGGATGGAATTGAAAAACGTTTGATGAAGTGTATTGAGTTGTAAGGAGATTATGTTGAAAAATAAATAATAATAATTCCAAAAAAAAAACGGTTATTTTTATGTTAGACCAGTTACTTTTGCGGTCGCTCTCGTACATAGATGATTATAAAATATTTATTTCATTTGACGTAGTCTCCTTATTTCCGAACATTCCACTTAGTTTGGCCATATCGAGGATAAAAGAGAAATGGAATATCATACAGGAGTACACGAAAATATCAATGGACTCTTTTATGGATATACTGACATTTTGCATTAAAGACACCCGGTATTTTAAATACGACGACAAGGTGTATGATCAGCGCAAAGCAATGCCAATGGGTCCCCTGCTTCGCCGATTATTGCAGACATTATAATGGGACATTTACTAGATAATATAACGGTCAAACCAAGACTTTTGACAAAATATTTTGATGATTTATTCTGCATCGTACAAATAACAGAAATGGAAAAAACACACTTTCCATACTAAACACATACCATTGTCAGATATGTACGTATTTCATCGAAAAATCATAATCAGCGATGAAGCTCAATAAACAAAATATTCGTTATAGACAGCAACAAACCCAGATATGTTCCAAGAGGCACAATTGCATTTGCATATGTGACAGCGCACAGAGAAAGGCACCTAAGGGTAAAAAAATCAATTTTCATTTTTTTTTTCTTTTTTTGACGTGGACAACACCATAGCATCGAATGAGACCCATCCCATGCCCCAAAAGTGTTCCCTCCCAGAAATATGCGCGTTTTATGAAAGTGAAGTCGACGATTCTAAGCGCAAAAAGAAAGGGACCTAATCTTTAAAATGGCTCTCCTGAACAAAACTTTTCATTTTTTTTGATGTGGACAACATCTGACCATCGAATGAGACCGATTCCATGCTCCAAAAGTGTCCCCTCCCAGAGATATGCGCGTTTTATGAAAGTGAAGTCGACGATTCTAAGCGCAAATAGAAAGGGACTTATCTTTAAAATGGCTCTCCTGAACAAAACTGGTTTTTAGCCTTAGGTCCCTTTCTATTTTGCGCGTCATATATACAAAAATGTCACATAGGCCCTTTAAGTGTTGCCTTTTCTGTATTAATATACAAAAATTGATTATTTCCACATGGCTCTTTTATATTCTTCACCATAGGAAATATTCATCTGATACCTCAAAATATTCATCTGATACCCTATAAAGTAAATATGTTTTTGGTCAGCTTCCAATACCAAGACGCTCTAGCCCTGTGTCGGTTGAAAGAACGATTTTCGCATGACAATATTATTATTGTTTCCCACAAACAAAAATGTAGACATCAAAGCATAGTTTGAGGGATGTAAGCATTATCTACTTTGTAGTTCCAAACACTCTTCTGATTGCGCAAATATGACATAGTGGGACGTGTTGTTTGATGTGTGGCATCGCTATTTTTAAAAAAGGAACGATATCTTTAACATACATCTTTAAAATTTAAATTGAAATTACTTATCAACTCAACTTGAAGAACACTGAGCAATCCATATTGGCTGCCATTCAATTCGTCCTATATGACAACCGTCAAAGGCGACGCTTTGCGTGGATCAAATGGGTTGAAGTTATTTTTATCGCAAGCTTTGCATAAACTTAATACAGTTAATAGCATAAGAAATACTAATAAATTAACAGAATTAAAGAACTACTTTTTCAAAAAAAAAAATATAAAAAAATACCATAGTTTTTTTTTTGTAAGACGACAAATTTATAATTATGTTATATACGAGTAATAAATTTATCGTCTTAGAAAAAATTATTTTTTTTAATGGACGAAAAGGATTTTTTTATTTTGAGGATATCGTCATTCACTATACAAAAATAATGAAAATAGTACTTTACTGAAACATTTATTCGAGAACCAAGAAAAAGCTTCGTTAAGTTCGCCTAGGCCACTCCTTATATGCCCTCCACAGTCCAACGCTACGTTTTTGGCCTTTTCGACCCATGCGTCCGTCCCTTATCTCAGCCAAAACTTTAAAAATACTTTGCATATACAGGGTGGTGCGCGAAAATTTGCTTATGTGGGAATAAAATAAAAATATTATGCATCTTAGAAAAACTTATTTTATATTTTAATTATATTGAACAGTACAGAATTAAACAGTAAGGGAATTTTTTAACTACTTGGTTTTAAATAGCGTATCTGGCAAATGTCGACCTTCGCTATCCACACACTGCCGCTTACGTTTTCTGAAGTTTTCATGAACTCGAACAAGCACTCTAACTGGTATTCTGCCAATTTCAGCCTCAATATTGTTAATTAGGTCTTCCAAGATTTGGGAGGTTGACATACACCTTCGACTTCAGGTAACTACAAAGGAAAAAAGCGCATGGGGCTAAGGCTGGTGACCATGCTATGAAACTACTTCGTGTCAAATTCCATTGAGATCAGACTATAAATGCAGTTTTTAGAGCACCGGTACCTACACACGGAAAGGTACTCTGTATAGGGGCTATATCAAAGCATTTACCGATTTGGCCGATATTCAATCCTAAATAGGCCATGTCCAGAAGACAGTTTCATACCTCGTTTCAGCAGCCTAGGTTAATCCCATGGTACCGACTTTTTACAAAATACCCCCAAAAAGTATGATTTTTGCAGATGTTGTTTAAGGCCGTGTATAGAGACCTTTTTTAACACTGAATGGATTTGGTCCATTATAAATTCCAAACAACTTGCAACAAAAATAATTTTTATCTGCAAAGTTTGGACTTTCTATGTTGATTATTATGACCGCTATCGTTCTTTCAACCGACACAGGGCTAGAGCGAAAATAAGACCGCGTCCATGTGTATTACATGACGCCTCTTTCGCCCAGCCTATGGACAAAACGTAGTCCACGGTAGGGGTTTGCGGCCTATCTCGCACCTCTTGGTGATTTATGCGATTCATCACTAGGTTACGATGCAATCCCTTAATGAGACGAGTCTGCCAACTCACTTTAGGTGTAACAGATTAATGTCTAATGTGGCATCTACACAGAGAAACAATTTCATTGCAGCAACTTAATTTCGGTAGCAATTTCCGTTGTTATAACTACGTAATTCTTTCAGTGACACCGAATTTTAGTTACACCAACTGAAATTTGAATACATTACATTTTTTCAATTCTTTACCAGGAATTACAAAAAAGTAGGCATCTCAAAGTATTTTTTGTAACGAAAGTTCGAATACTCGTATTCTGTAGAATTCTTGAACAATTCTTTTCCAAATAATCGGCATATAGTTCAAAAGGTCAAAACATCGTGCTCAAGTTTTTGAAAATCGGTTCACAAAAAAAGCAGTTAGGGATTCTTTTTATTAAAAAAACGAAAATAACGTTTAAACGTAACGTTTAAAGTTGACTATCGAACCTACTGTCGCAAATTTAGTGTTGACTAGTGTTATTTATTAATAATGCACACGCCTTTATGCTTATTTATTTTATTTATTTCTTTAGCATTCATGTTGTTTTAATACTAAGATGAGCCAAAATATTTGTTTATTTTTATTTGGTGTTTTTAGTCAATTCCCGATCTTTAAAAAATCCTTTTAATTAACATTTACCCAACGTTTCGTAAATTATTTCTTGCCCTCCTTCAGGGGTTTCGTAGTATTAGTTTAAGAATTTTACATTAAATTAAACGTTACATTTAAACATATAAAACAACATAAACACAGCTTAAACCGAATATTACAGAAAGTTTAATGTATTGCAACACTGTAACTGGTACTTATGTTTGTTTTGTTGTCATTACCAATTGTTGGTACCAAAGATTAATTTTATGAAGAACTTTTGGCTGCCATCGCAGGCGGTTCTGACAACCAAGTATTTTAACTTCATTCGATTGGTAAAAGAAAATGGTTTGTAATCTGTACCATAATAATATTAACGCTATTGTCTTGTGGTATATCGAACCGAATGTCCACCAAAATTATAAACATTAAGTGATTGCAACAGAAAGTCCTCTCACCCAAGGGATTTTCTGTAATCCGAACCGAAAACAAACTGATGTTTTCTCTGTGTGTACAAATTAAATTTTCATAAAGAGGTATTATTTATTGTTTCCCTTCTAATTTAAAAAGACAACAATCTTTTGAAGTTCCGTAGTGAATATCGATACAAACAAACTTAAGTGATCATATCTACATACAAACATTTGTGTTTATTGTCTAGAAACATGCAATAAACGAAATAAATGTCATAAATCAATTCCAATTTAAAAAGAATATAATTAGTGACCAATTTAGATTTATTGTATAAACAAAATGAAAATTATATGCACACACACAAATACATCTACATACATATATGCATGTCATATATAAACATTAATAAATGAAATCTATTGTCAATCAATTCTTTAGAGATCTTCCAGAAGATTTTTTTTATTGATTTGATGGCATATCAATTCGAATTGAAAGTGGGAGTAACGGTAGCTTCACCGAACCACTCAAAATCCTGTACTAATTGGAAGCATCTTTTTCAATATTTCGCTATTGACGTTTACGAGAGGAAGCTAAAAAACCATCGGCCTACGGGTTTAAAACTGTACTTTTAAACGTCTTCTCTTTTGTCGTACAGATAACAGTCACCATTAGCTACACAGAAAATAATACTGCCTTGAAATTTTTATTTCGGATTTGATTTGATTTCTCCAGCCATATTCGATTTAAAACAAGTAAAAACTGAAGTAAGTTCGGTATCTCTACCGTTAAGCAAATATCCCAATAAGTGTAATTTAGTCCGAGGTACCTTTAGTCCTTAAAGGAAATCTCTTTTTCCCTGGGTCGATGTAGTGTCATCAAGCAATAGTTCACATTCCATTCTTTGATGGAGGAAATAAAAAGAAAAATAGACTACAGTTGCACGCAGAAAAAAAGTATGGTTGGGGTGACAATATTCGAAGAGGATCATACTATTGTTGAGTATATGGTTGTGACACAACAATATTATGATCCTCACAACAATAGTATGATTCACACATAACCATACTATGATCCCCACAAACATAGTATGATTCACACTCAACCATACTATGATCTTCACAACCATACTATGATCCTCCCAACAATAGTATGTTTCTCATACAACCATAGTATGATCCTCACAACCATAGTATGATTCACACGCAACCATACTATGATCCCCACAACCATAGAATGATTGACACTCAACCATACTATTATCCCCAAAATTATTTATTAGGTTGGTTTTTGTTGTTATTCAAAAATAGAGCTTTTTATTAAGTTTGTTATTTTAAATTGCATTACTATTAGTTCATAGCCAGATTTGAGGCCATGTTTTTATTAACCTTTCATTCAAGAAACAAAAATATATATTCCAACGGTCAAAAATACTTTTAGTTGCCAGCAGGGATGAATGCTACTTCACCATCCGTAGACACCAAGTAAAGAATGTGATTAAACCCCATGATCGAAGGCTATATACTTAAGTGCAGCCAGATTTTAAATAAACGAGAACCAGTCGATTTTAGAGTATTTCACCGAACAAAGTAAACACAATAAAAATCCCTCGAACTACCTTCCGATTGTTATTGTTTTTTTAATGGACAACACCCATTCACTGCATCGTGTGTATGTTTTTTTGTATATCAAAAAAACATACGCCATAACCCGTTTTGTTATGTTCATAGTCGAAACCATACTGTATGATTGCCGTAATCAAATTATTGTTAACGTAAATTTTAAACAACAATACTGTTGTTGCACCAACCATGTTTATATGGTTGCTACAACCATATTTTCATTTCTAAATTTGGCAATAATACTATTGTTACATTTCAACAATAGCAATATTGTCCCAATCATACTAGTGTCAAAATGAAATTCAAAAAACAATACTATGGTTGCGATGAACATGCTTTTATTGTAGAGAACATAGTATTGTTGCGGTGACCATAGTGTAACCATATTTTTTCTCTGAGTGTGGATAGGGCCGACTATATCTGCACCACTCAAAAAGAAATAGTTAGTTGGAATTATGTCGGAACTACACAAACTCCGTTAGATAAGAAAACTTTCAGTTACAAACACCAAATGTTAATAATCATGAAGGAAATTCAGTATGAATATTTGCAGTCACAACCGACTGTTGCGGTAACAAACAGTATAGAATTGTTCGATAGATTCAATAAATGGTAATGCGAACAAGTTATTTCATTTCAATTACCAAAAACATTTGCATCTTAAAAACAGAAAAAATGTATTACAAATTTTAGATACAAAAAAACTTTGTTTGGTGGAATATTCTACTGCTGATATATTCTCGTTTATAATAATCTGCCTGCTCTTAAGTGTATAGCTATTGAAAATGGATTAACCAAATTTGTTGCTTGGAGTCTGAAGTTGGTGAAGTAGCGTTCATCGAAACCCCTGCTTGCAACTAAAATTCTTTTCGACTGCCTTTTGAAAACATTTTTGGTTTTCTTTGAACAAAATGGTCAAAAGGTCACATGGTCACAAATCTGAACTAAGCACAAACGTTTTCATAGACCAACGATACATATCAAAAAACATAAAAACAACTGGTAAAAAAGTTATTACGGCGTAATTTAAAGATTCGAATTTTCTAAAGATCATATCAGCGGCCAAACACACCCATAACAGTATATCAAAGTGTTCCGAAATATACTTTGTATCTTGCGTTGACTCATTTTTTTTAATTTGACTTCCAGTTCGTTTCTTGATGTCTCATAGACTGTTAATTAAACATAATTTATTTTTAACCCATATTCAAATAGCAATTATTTAATTACTCGTACACAGTGCAACAGTGAAAAAAAATGCAAGAACACCACGTTATAGGTTCGATTCTACTACCAAAGGGTACTATTTCCCTATACTTGGTTTGGCTAGATTGGTGACCAATTTTTAACGGGCCTCTAAAGTTTTGAAAACCAGTGGGCCCCTCGACAAAAAGGTGTCATCAGTTTTTGCCCAATAGCTAACACATACTTCGTGATAGCGCTAAACTATGTTCGGCAAAAATGTAGCTGGGAGCTAAGTAAATAAGCTTAAGTAAGTTATAGGAATTATATAGAAACACCACAGTAAGAAAACCACAGTATAGGTTCGATTCTACTACCAAAGGGTTTTATTTCCCTATACTCGGTTTGGCTATATTGGTGACCATTTTTGTATGGGCCTCTAAAGTTTTGAAAATCAGTGGGCCCCTCGAAAAAAGGTGTCATCAGTTTTTGCCCAATAGCTAACACATACTTCGTTATAGCGCTAAACTATGTTCGGCAATAATGTAGCTGGCAGCTCTGTGCACAAATGTTGCAAACTCTTTATGCCAAAAAAGTAATTCATTCCTGACCTATTTTAAAAAAAATTAAAAAAAAATATTTTTTTTTCACTTTTTTCAGTATAACTTTGAAAGTGGCCGAACGTTTTACTACGAGTAACAATGTTCCACAAAATTGTAGCCAAGGTAAAGCTAAACAACTTTTGTGAACATCTCAAAACAATCTGAATTTGTCTAGGCCCCGTAAATAGCTCATAAATACCAGTATGGTACATAAAAATTTAGAACTCATTGGCAAACTGTACATTATTTCCACTTAATGGTTTATGAGTTTTGTCTACTTTTAGCTATTGCTGTATATTGAGTATCTTTTCAGTGACTGTTGGAGATGTATCTGATTCTATTTTATTTCTATATAATTCCTATAACTTACTTAAGTTTGTACATTTATTTTATTTATTAATTCTGTTTTGAAACTTCTTCTTTCAAATCTTACAGGCTGCACCACGATTTTCAATGTCAACGTTCGTATGCCTATGCGACGAAAAACTGCTGATAAGTGGGTGCAAAATCAGCTGTTTTTCGACGCATAGGCATGAGAACGTAAACATTCGTCATCGTGGCCCTGGCTGTTAATATTTCGGGTCACCCTTGCAAGTGAAAGAAGTTGAAGGGAATATCATATCAATTAAATGCAAACAAATAAATGCAACAACAAAAATAATTTGTTTTAGTGTTAAAATTTTGAAACGTGTTTAAGTCCGAAAAAATTCAAAATCCATTAAAGCGAAAAACATTGTAAAGTGGTTTTTAAACAGCAAACATGGATAATTCCAAAGGTATTTATGTTATGTTTGTGGTACTTTTACGCCAAAGAGAAAAAGACGTAGTTTTAATAAACAATTTAAGAATGTTCACATCAAATGGACGTACAAAATGTGCACCCAATTCAGTATGCATAACATGCTACAATGACCTTCTCGACTGGCAAAATAGAAATCGATCATTCCTCCGTTTGGACGCCCCTATAAAGGTAATTTGGACAAATCCGGGTAGAAAACACAATTCAGAGAATTGCTACGCATTTAAAAATACAGTTTAAGGGATGAATTGGAAAGCAATAAAAACTTTTCTAACGCCCAACTACCAAAAATTCGTTCAACTGAAATTCCAGTCCACAACAACTTATGGAAAAAGACCCCTTGAGATAAGTCATGAATCAACGCCGGATTTCAGTTGCGACAGGAAGAATCGGAAAATGGTTCTGACTATGATCCGCGACAATCATGCAGCCCAAACTTAATCACAAAAGAGCGTCATAATTTCATAATAGAATTAATAAATAAAATAAATGTACAAAATTAAGTAAGTTATAGGAATTGATAGAAATAAAATCAGATACATCTCCAACAGTCACTGAAAAGATACTCAATACACAGCAATAAAAGTAGACAAAACAACAAAAAAAACATAAACCATTAAGTGGAAATAATGTAGAGTTTGCGAATGAGTACCGAATTTGTATGTACCATACTGGTATTTATGAGCTATTTAGGGTGCCTAAACACGTTCAAATTGTTTTGAGATATTCACAAAAGTTTAGCATTACCTTGGCTAAAATTTTGTGGGACATTGTTAGTAAAACGTTTGGGCACTTTCAAAGTTATACTGAAAAAAGTGAAAAAAAAATATTTTTTTATTTTTTTTTTAAGAAATAGGTCGGGAATGAATTACTTTTTTGGCATAACGTGTTTACAACATTTGTGCACAGAGCTCCCAGCTACATTTTTGCCGAACATAGTTTAACGCTATTACGAAGTATGTGTTAGCTATAAGGCAAAAACTAATGACATCTTTTTTCGAGGGGCCCACTGATTTTCAAAACTTTCAAGGCCCAAAAAAATTGGTCACCAATCTAGCCAAACCAAGTATAGGGCAATAGTACCCTTTGGTAGTAGAATCGAACCTATATAGTGGTGTTCTTGCATTTTTCAAAAAGTCATCATTTGTCTCACTGTGTTATTTACAGATTTCTATTTTATCACTTTCACAGGTATATTTAGCTTTATTTACTGAACATTACAGTGCATCAACTAACATTCGATAGAACTAATAGAAACTTGATAGTACATGCAAACTCAATTATTCGGTTGGCAAAACAAATCGGTAGTGGCAACGAGTCTGTTTTCTGTATGCCCTGTGGTTGACAGGAGACTCATCGCCTCTCTACGGTATTGAACAAATGATCAGATTTAACTGAACGTCTAGAGTAGCAGAGCTAAAAATCTGACATTTTTTTAATGGGGCCTACAGGACAATTTGGACAAATATAGTTCCACTTACCTTAGACAGTTGGTTTTCGTGGGTCGCCGTCACGCGCTTGGCTAATATAAGAAAATGGGATTTTTAATGTTGCTTTAAAATCATTAGTGCTTCAAGTCGGAGATTCTTGTGTTGGGGCTATATTAGAACATGGACCGAAATGGTTTAGTTTTTCTATGTTTCATTATAAAACTCCCATAATCGCTATGTTAATTTTAAGAAAGATCACAAGTAAAATATTGCTTGTGGTCTATACGAAAATATAAGCTGATGCATTTTTTTTGAATTATTGAATCTGCTCCTTAGGAGCCTACAATAAGTATACGAATTTCAGTAATGAATCCTATAATGAATGGATTTTTGCGTTATGTGGTTCTCTGTGTATTGGCAGGATTTCCATTAATTTGTTCTAGATAGTACAGGGTGGCTCAAAACTACCGTTGTGGCTTAAATGTTTAATAACTTTTTAAATTTATTTTATATTTTTATTTCAAAATAAGCCAGCGACCATACCACAGCTAAAACAAAACATTCGCCAAAAAATTCAGGCCATAACACCGGAAATTTTACGAAAAGTTATGTAAAATGTACTGGAAAGAGCACGATTGTGTGCAACCGAAAATGGCCACCACTTGAGGGATATAATTTTTCATACTCGTACTTAATAATAAAAAATCACAATAATAATAATTAACCAATAAATAAAAAAGTTGTTAAACATTCAAACGACAACGGTAGCTTTGCGCCACCCTATAAAACAGCTATAGATTACATGTCTGAGAATTGTAAGCCTGATTTGCTTGATATACGAGTATTCTAATGACATCGTTGTTTATTATTGTAGCTCATCACAAGCCATGCAAACTTTGAGCAAGATCGGACAAATCAGTAGGTTTTTTTGGGGATTTTACGAAAACATGTGCCGAAGAGAATCCAATTTTGATTACAATTGGATTTAATATATAGATTTTGCAGCAGCATGGTCTGAATTGAGGTAAGACCGTTAAATATATAACAAGAAAAAATGTCGTTAAGTCCGTCCATACGATACGTCTAGCAAATATGATCTTTTTTGAGGTTTTGGAGTAAAAACGTCGTTAAGTCCGGCCAGGCCTAACCTTATATGACCTCCACCGTCCATACGATACGTCCAGCAAATATGCTCTTTTTGGGGGCTTGGAGTAAAAACGTCGTTAAGTCCGGCCAGGCCGAACCTTATATGGCCCCCAACGTCCATACGATACGTCCAGCAAATATGCTCTTTTTGGAGGTTTTGGAGATTTTTATTGTCATTTCGTTTTCAACACCTCGAAATTCTGATCGGAGACCCTATAAGGTATTTATATTCATGTCCATCCGTGTATTCGTCCGTATGTCTGTTGAAAGCACGAAAGTGCACTGAGCCGAAAATACAATGATTTTTTAACCATGTATCTGGCTAAAATGTTCATGGTAAATGTTTGATAACGAAGACAAAATAACGTTATATAAGGACAAATGTGCATACAAAATTGTTTAGATAACATTATACTTATACTTACTCGTATATAAGGTTGGATTTTTCAAGAGAGAGGCAGAATAATGTGCGACATAAACAACAATTTAAAGATCATTCGGCTCAGTTCCATCGAAGTTTTTGATCTGCTTTGTGTTATACGAAGTTCAGAATTAAGTTACACGAAGTTGCAACGATTGCGACTGTCTTATCCCCCCAACTCGTTTTCCTTTCTTCCTATGCTCTGAACGTATGTGTAATTGTGAGAAAGAACATAAGACAATTTATCTCGTTCTGTTAAAAAACCACCACCAAATCCAAATGCTAGAAATATCATTGCGCTATGAAGATTGCTTTTCGCACAGTTCGAAGACTTTACGCAAAGGGCAATTCTCATTAATCATAAAGGAACTCCTATATAAGTCATTTGATTTGTAGCCGAAGTGATCGTTTCTAAAGACTGCTGAAGAAAAACCTTGGCGGGCTTAGATACAGCTATACAGTCTGCCTGACAACCGTAGCCAATACATTTCTCCAATTTTTTAGTTGATTTTAAAAAATTAACAACAAAAAGGTCTCGAAACAGAATAAAAACTGTTCAAGTCTTTATAATGAAAAAACACCGAATAAATTAGACAATACAAAATCATAATTAGAAGGTTAATTTAATAATAAAAATTGTAACAGTAACTATATTTTTTCCTAAAAGAGGTTACCAATAATTAGTTAACTTAACAATAAAAAGGATTTCTATAACAATCTTCATAGTTAATAATATTAACAATTTCATTGTTAAATAGAACATGTATCGTTTCAATAAATTAACTATTAAATTTTAGTATTAACAATTTTCATGGGTAAAAACAATGCATTGTTAAAACGAGTATAATTATTTTAATAATAACAATTTTAATGGATAAAAAACTCAACAATGCATTGCTAAAATAACAATAATTATTTTAAAATTTAAAATTTTTATGGTTAAAAAATTCAACCATCGAATAGTTTATTTAACTATTATTTTTGTTAAATACCAGTCAACAACAAAATGTTCAAATTAACCTTATAAAACGTAGACTCCAAATCATGTTTATTTATGGTTAAGTTAACCTTATATAAGGTTATTTTTCTTCTCAGTGTGGTCAAACAAATGACACTAGGATCCTGTATCTCGGTAAAAAGTAAACTTTTTTGATTATTTGATTTTTTGTTGATGGGCAATGGTTTACAGAGGCACTCACGCAGAGAAAAAATATGATTACTATATGGTCACGGCAATAGTAATATGTTATCCGCAATAAAAGTATGTCCGTCGCAACCATAGTATTGTTTATTGAATTTAATTTTGATGTTAAATAAATCACTCCTGCTACTTCGAATTTGATGTATTTTTTTAAAAAAATTCATAATTCAAATCTATTGGTGACATCTTTACCCAATTCTTTTAAATAATTTTGGGAATCATAGTATAATTGTGTGTGATCATACTATGGTTGTAGGGATCATAACATGATTGCGTGTAAATCATACTAAGGTTGTGATGATCATACTATGGTTGTCTGTGAAACATACTATGGTTGTGAAGATCATAGTATGGTTGTATTTAAATCATACTATTTTTGTAAGGATCATCAATCCCAAAAATAGTATGAACCTCTTCGAATATTGTTATCCCAACCATACATGCTACATGCTGTTAGATGGGACGCAATAAATACCTCAAAAGAGTTCGTAGTTGCTGGACTTTTTGGCTCATGTGGCGTATCGCATGATCAAAATGGGCGAATTATAGTCAATATGGACATATGTGTACTCAAACTAAAGCTCACTTGCTACGAATTCAAAAATGGAGTAATTTTGATGTATTAGCTAAGATAAGGGATGACTGAGATTTTGATGTTTTAGCTGAGATTAGGGACGGACGTAGGGCCAAAACGTATCATTTTTGCGCTTAATTAGCCTTGTGACGGTTGGTAAGGTGCGGTCTGACCTAAATTAGGGATTCAAGAAAGTACAAAAAAATCCCATTTTACCCTTATTAACACTTTTCAGCTCAAAATTTATTACTGACTTTAACCCAATCGATTTACCCAATGTTTTTCAGCAGAAATCTTCCATCATCTTTTCCACTTTTTCCTCGGCATGGACCTCTCTATATTATTGGTTAATACTGCAAGTGTGTAAGCAAACATTTCCTTGTCTCTTCGTATGTTCCACCGATACTTTTATTATACCGACTGAAAATTACAGAGTACCAACTAACATTCAATTGTATTGGTGGAATACTCGAAGTGCATGCAACTTAAAACATTCGGTTGGCAAAAAGATTCGGTTGAGGCAACGAACTGTTCTTTGTGTGTATGTGATTTGCACTTTGTGGGTCTTTTCCTTTCCATTTGGAGTTGTGGGAAAATTCGGGCCTCCAGCTTTTGCTATAAGTCGAATATAATGGAAAAACATTTACCATAAAACTAGTTTTATAATACCCTGTTCCCCAGAGTGGTGCAGGGTTTGCCGAAATCTATTCGGTATAGAGAAGAACATCTGTTGTCATTGTGCACTAACCAAAGAGATCTTTTAGAATATTTGGAATTTTTTTAAAGCTACCTAAAGCTTATATGTGGTGAATGTGAACGCAAAACTATAAAACATAAGTCATTTTAACACTGCTAATTAAAACATATTTTAAACTCAATAAAAACCTGAAATGTTCTTTAAACTTCATACTGTCTACCCAGTGATCGAAAACAATTGAAATGCATTCAGATGCAAAACACGAGGAAACACATATATTTTTGGAATTTTCGGAATAACCCGATTCAATTCAAAAGTGTTAAAAGCGTATTCTCTCGCCATCGCCGGTTTCAATGAAATTTATTTCCGCGAAAAGTGCGCGGCATTCATTTTGTAGTCCAACGCAGTGCTGCTCGCTACCCATAAAATGTGTTCCATTGTTGGTGCTCTTAATGACTTCTGAGTAAGTCGTCCTTGCCAACCTCTAAAAGTTGCATGACTTAAGTAAGGTCGGCCGACACTTGCGTTCGTATACACGCGCGGCTGCGCACTCGCATATATGAAGAAGAGCCTTCAGGCCAGCAAACAGTAGTCAATGCATAATTTTTAGTATTCAATTGTCTGGACATGGAGTTTTACGTTAAAATATTTGACACGGTCACGCTGTATACAACTGCGCACAGTGGTCACTACACATGAAAAAGTCAAGCTAAAAATTTCAAAAAAATTCTCTGGTATGTTAAAGAGGAACTTTTTTAAATTAGTCTTTAAAAACGACAGCTGAATCGATGAAGTTGCGTAATTGGACGATATTTCTATCAGTGACATTTACTGACATTACAGGTAGATCATTTAAGGATATTTAAGGTGATACCATAACAAACGCAAATAAAATTGTTGCACAGAAAAAATCGATTACCATAAAAAAAAGGAATTAACGTTTTATGAAGCAAGTGGAAATTCAACGGAAACGTCACCAATTTTTGCTCTTCCTCCATATGGCCAACATGTGTGGAAAGCCAAAAACTATTTTCTACAACTGGGCAGTTAGTGAATAAATAATTTTTTAAAGTGCAACTTAAGTTATTATTATATAATTTGAAACGTATACGTGTTTTTTTGTTATGTTTTTGTTTTATTTGCATTTGATCTATAGAATTTAAAAAATGAATAAATATATACACACAGTAAAATTAACATAATTTGTTTTTGTATTATGTGGAAATTTCAGGGGATTCCAGGAAATGCCAAAGTTTTTCCCGTTTTCTAAGGAAACGAAAAGTCCAGCAAAAGAGAAACCACAATTGCATCGAACACCTCACAAGTGCTCCATTTCATAAATGCACTGTTTAAAAAGTCATTTTCGAAAACCATTAAGGATAAGCCGGAGAGGAATAAAACATTTTTTTCAGTTCCTTAAGCTACCAATGGCACTAAGCTTAACCCTGGGAGTTTCAAAAACGCAAAAAATTTCTCAAGCGAGGAATATTGGAATCTTCAAAAAAGTATATATGGATTCGTAGCAAAATTTGCTTTAATTCATAGTTTCATATAGCCTATTGACCTTAATTTCTGACAACGCGTCCTGTTTTTGGGCTACATGAGACAAAACAACCATCAAGTATGCTATTTTTTGATAAAAACCCATATTGTAGGAGAAAATGTATTCAAGAAATAATAAAGGTTGTTTTAAGTTTTTTTTTTCGTGTGGTTTTCAACCTGACCAAACTTTTTTCGGAGTTCTTTGACTGTTGTCGCTTGAAATATGACAGTTGCCACTTGATTTATGCTCAGTTTGGTTTTCCATTTCATAATGAATAGACTTAATCCAAAACACCAAAACAAATCGTGGTGAATGGGCCCAAAACGAGATGGCTACCTATTCTGAATACAAGAAAATGTTGTTCAGCGATGATGCTCACATTAGGTTGCATGGGTGCGTTAATAACCAAAATTGTCACATTTGTAGTAATGGAAATCCACAAGCCATTCTTGAGAAGCCATTACATCCTCAAAAACAGAGGGAATCATTGGTCCATATTTCTTCAAAAATAAAGCTGGCCATAATGTTACAGTCAATGGGGAACGCTATAGAACCAGGAGTTATGACTTTTTCGTGCCTGAGTTAAAGAATGTAAATGTGGACGACCTTTGGTACCAACAAGACGGCGCTACATGCCATACAGCCAACGAAACAATAAATTTATTGAAGGAAACTTTAAGTACGAGCATTATCTCGCGTCGTGGGCCTGTGGCGTGGCCTTCAAGATCGTGCGATTAACACCGCTGTACTATTTTTTGTGGGGTTATGTGTGTGTTACTTATCTACGCAGATAAACCCGACACGATTGGCGCCCTGGAAGAGAATATTCGGCGCGTTATTGCTGTCATACGGCCCCAAATGCTGCAAAAAGTGGTCAAAATTGGGCCTCTCGGCTGGAATTTATTCGAGCCAGCCGTGTCTCCCATTTGCCCAAATTCATTTTTAAAACATAATGACAAACACTTATCTTTATAAAAAAAAGCTAAATTCTTAGCCATAATATTAGAGAAAGGGGCCATAGAGAAAGGGACCTAAGGGTAAATTAATCAATTTTCATTTTTTTTTCTTTTTTTCATGTGGACAACATCTGAGCATCGAATGAGACCGATCCCATGCCCCAAAAGTGTTCTCTCCCAGAGATATGCGCGTTTTATGAAAGTGAAGTCGACGATTCTAAGCGCATATAGAAAGGGACCTAATCTTTAAAATGGCTCTCCTGAACAAAACTTTTCATCAACTTTTCACTTTTTTATGTGGACAACATCTGAGCATCGAATGAAACCGATCCCATGCCCCAAAAGTGTTCCCTCCCAGAGATATGCGCGTTTTATGAAAGTGAAGTCAACGATTCTCAGCGCAAATAGAAAGTGAGCTAATCTTTAAAATGGCTCTCCTGAACAGAACTGGTTTTTAACCTTAGGTCCCTTTCTATTTTGTGCGTCACATATGAGTTTTATTTCATCTTGAAAACCACAAGTCTGAAAAAACACCCTTTATAAGCGAGTAATAACCGAGCTCGTAAACTCGCTAAATGTTACCAATGAATAACTTTCTTCCCTAATTGTTTGTAGTTTTCTGAAAAAAAATCATTTCTCTATTCTTTACAATCGTGTAAAGTTATCGCGTTAACGACCTCCTAAGCAAGATGCCGATAGAACACTGCCGATATATACTTTATAGGTTTTTCAACCAATATTTCGTGGTGTTGCAAACGGAATGACAAATTTAGTATATTTCATGACCATGGAATATATCTAAAATCGCGTGCATTTGTTGGGCCAGTATTCGATGAGTTAGACCGGTATCTCATTACATATACCCTCCGCCGAAGGGTGAGACATCGGACATCGAACACTGGCCCAACAAATGCACAAATGATATTGATATACGAGTAAATGTCCATGGTACACGGACCTGAAAGATATATTAATTCTTCCCAAACAGCCCACAATTATACTGTTTCTATTCATGATGAAACTAGGAATACAAGCTCAATAATAGACTTGTTTTATTAAACATGCTAAGAAATCTGCCACTTTTTTGTGTGAAATTGTTTTAATTAAGCTTGTTTTGAAATCTCCACTTTTTTGTTGTAAAGAGTGCTAAGCTTGAAGTTTTTGTAGATGTCAGTAGACAGCATTGCTAAATCAATTTTTGTATACATTTTTAATGTTTTCTGTGCAGCCTGCGTTTTTTGGCATAGCGCCATTCATTTTGAATGTTACTAAAAGAAAAAGCATATTTTTGAGAAATGTTGAAGAAAAATTAACGAAAAAAGTATGGGTTGAGACAAATTTCTTATCATTGGTATTGGTAACTTTCCTCCTACATCCTCCTATGACTTCCGAAAACTAACTTAAATACAAGACTCAAATAGTACATCTCCATTTTATGTTTTAAAATTGTATCTTAATCACTGGATTATACGCATTAATTTCTGTAATTTAATATACATTTTAATAATTATAAGTTTTTGTTTAACATTTCGATATTATTTTAATAAAACCCCCTCAAATAACCTGTTAACAATTAGCTTTGTCAGATGTACGAAAGTATTGCTAAATAAAAAAAAAAAATCCCTAACAGGGATGCAAACTATTTTGGAATTCGTGTTGGTTCGATTTAGTGATTCAGAGCAAATCTAAACTGCTGCCTCTGTTAGAAACGGGTTTTTGGCACTCTTGAACCGTGGTTCTGGTTAGATTCATTATTCAAAAATCATGGAAACAAAATATTTTTTTGATATAATTTATTTTTTATTAAAAACCAAAAATGTAATTTAAACTAAGGCATGTATCTAAATACTAAAATGTACATTTATAAAATTATACTCGTACATAACATGTACGTAGTTGCGTATTCATTTAAAATAAGCTTTAATGTATCGATTTTTTGTTTTTTTATTTAATTTTATCGTATTTTTTGTTTAATTTGTTGCGGTTTTTGATTCGTTTGACTGTTTTTTTCTTAAAGTGGTTTGGTTTACGGTTCAGTTCATAATCAAATAAAGAAGTATGGTTCGGTGCAAATCCGGTTTAAGTTGGTTTGTATTCCTGCTTCATAATGACTTATCGGCGAATGAGTCTTATTTGCCACTTAACTAACGAAATTATTAGCTTGTCAAATAAAACTTAGTCATCGAGTCGAAACTGAGTCATTGATAAACTTTTAACATCATCATCGCACGTTCCAGAGAAAATTCTTGACGTTTCCATTGACCAAAAAAGAGGAATCTTTTATATGGTCCCTATACGACTAGGGAAATGTTTTAATGTTTTAAATGTATGTTTAAAAAACGGGTGATCAACCTAGAGGTATTTTTTTCAATATGATTTTATTTCACAGATTACGCGTGAGTTGTGTTAAACTTTATTTGTTTAATCATGGAAAGACCTACACCGCAAAACCAACGGTTTGGTGCGATTTATGGGCTGGTGGAATCATAGGACCATATTTTTTCAAAAATGATGATGGCCGACACGTTACAGTGATTGGTGCTCGATATCGCGCCGTGATATCTGACTTTTTGCTACCTGAAATTGAAGACCGTAATCTTGACGGCATTGGTTAAACAGGGTGGTGCCATTTGTCATACAGCTGCTTAAACAATGGATCTATTGAGAGATCATTTCGAAGAGCAGCTAATTTCACGTTTTGGACCGGTGAGTTGGCCTAGATCGTGTGATAACACGTGGTTTCTTTGGGGCTACGTAAAGCCCAAAGTCTGTGCGGCATACCGGTCAAAATGCTCGTAAAAGTCATCCAAAATTGGACCCTTAGAATGGACACCCTGAGGCGTAGTTGCGGCCAACATTTAAACAAAATTATATTTAAAAAGTAAACCGCTTACTACCCTTATATTTCGGTTTCCAAATACTGTGTTATTAATTCCTTACCACAGTTTCAGAGGAAAAAATCCTCATTTTTACCACTGTGCAACGGTTAACCAGAATTTTGGCGGTCATTGCAACGATATGTTTGAACTCAGTCCTTGTTCTGTGTTTTTTTAAGAATACAATTAGTTTTTCCAAAAAAAAATGGAAAACAAAATTAAAACAACCTTTCGCAGAAGATGACGAAACTCGTTCAGCATTACATACGCTCAGCCACTTTAAGGGGAAGGAAGACGACTGTCGAATGTTTGTTTACCTGTACGTCTTAATTAAGGTGAGATGTTTATGGCCACGCGAGCGAGGGCCTTTTGTTTAGTGTCCTTTTATGGCGGACCATAAATAATTTATGTTAAACCATGCAACCTTTTGTTTGGGAAACTCGAACATGATCCCAATATTGCCGCACGGCCATCATAAACCTAGTGTTGCCATGGCCTCTTTCGTCCATTTTTGTATTTCTCATAAAGGATCATGGCCTCTGTTATTCTCACTCTCTAGCGAAATAATGTTCATAATCACCGCTTTACTCTACGCCACGTAATCATTCTCCATTCTAAGTTCGTTAATCCTACCCAAGTCTACCTGGTGTACTTAGTAAAAGGGCTTGTAGTTAGTAACTAAGCAATATGTTAAAGGGCACCTAAGTGATGGGCCATTAAGACGATTGTCCTCCTAATCGTGTTGTTCTTGTCCAAATCATTGTGTTTGTAAACATTTTGCCATATTGCCCACTAGATCTTTTGTTTTCAATTATGACATTGGATTTGAATAGATTAACGCTATGGTGTGTCATTCTTTAAGTGTCACATTGGATTAAGCTGTCATATTTCATGGGTTTTGAGTATATTTTTATCAATGGACTGAATTTTCTGACCGTGCTGTGGTTACTTTGATTTACAATCTCATTAATGACAATTGAGACACGGAGGGAGTACTGAATAATTGACTTTTAGCATGCATAAACTCGGTGACAGGGCTAAAAATATAGCTATCGGCTTTGAGGGAAAACAGATCGTTCACTACATAGATTAAAATAACTTGTAATTCCTTCCTAATGCAAGCTGCCATCAGTAAAGTAAACCTGAACGGTCAGGTTCCAACTTTTAAGATGGGTGCTTATTAACTTCATATTTCCTCTGATGGTGCGATGGTTCAAGAGAACCCCATAGACGATTTTTGGTGTCAGTAGGATGGCGCACAGTTCAATTTTTTCATACAAGCTGCGACAAAAATTAGAAGGAATCGAACTAGGGCTTTGAAAATTTGCACACATATCTCATATTACCATATAAGATCCGCCCACAACCACGCCTACCTCCCATATAACGTAAAATAAAAAATCGTTGTATTTTCCTAAGTACTGATAATTTCTGGAATTCGGAAAGTTTGAACTTTGTCATTTAATAATGAAACACCATCCGATGCGTATTTGCTTCGTCCAATTGGGCTGAGCATTGTTTCGCAGTTGATGTTGTTGTTACAACAATATATTTTTTTTGAAGTCTTATTCGTCTATGGGGGATCTGCTTCGATATCCAGGATGAGGAAACGCTGCATTTGAACTGGATGCGTCCACAGAGACCTGGGGGTCAGCTGAGTGGACTTGGTCGGACAATTGAAGAGGTGCAGCACGTCATGCGGTCCTGATGGCAGGTGGATCAGATGTCCGGAACGTTAGCATCAATTCGTGCCCAGTAAGAATTGAGGCGGCTGCACTATCCAGATCTCAGCTGTGCCAGAAACACGCGCGTCTGCCTAGGTAGTGAAATCTTCAGGAGATGATCCCCTAGCACTACTTAGTAGGTATATAAATACTGTTACACACGTTTTATGCTGTAAAATAAAAAGAACTGAATGTTTTTGGACCAAATATTTTTGAATGTATTAATTGATGTATATTGTATCCAAAAGGAATCTACTTATTCGAAATGTCCGCCTTTTGCCTTTACACACGCCTTAAGTCGCACAGGCCAATCGTCAATAGATGCACGAACCTCGTCCATTGGAAAATTGGCCACAGCTCGAACCAAAGCAGTCTTAAGAGATCCAATGTTGGGGTATCTTTTGTGACAAACCTTGTCCTCTAAACCATCCACAATTTGTGCAGAATCCTGCTGGAAAGTCCATGTCAGGTTTTGGAACAGGAAATTGTTAATAGGCTTCGCAAAAGCTTCCCAAAACGGTTTCTTGGTTAACTTTGGTCGATATTTTGACTCCTTGTTCGCAGAAATGCAGGTAATCGTAAGAGACACCCCACCAAACCATGACTAAAGCTGGGTGATGACCCTTTTCCACCCTTGGCATCAGTTTAGATGCTTCCTTAGATGACCGCGCATACACTCTATCATTTTGCTTGTTAAATTTTTCCTGAACGGTAAAAAATTTTTTATCGGTGAACAAAATTTTCTGTGCAAGTTATCAGCGTACTTCACCAAAAGTCGTTTGCATTTTTCAATCCTATTTTTTTAAAGCTGCAGTGAATAAATGTCCGGTACGTCGTTTGAAAGCCCCAAGTCCCAAGTCTTTTTAATGATTCGACTCATTGACTTTTGCGTGATATTCATCTCACGGGCCATGATTTTCTGTTTTCGGAGCGGATTTCTGTGAATTCTTGATTTAACGGCTTTGATGACATGTGGTGTTCGAACAGAGCGTGGGAGGCCCGACCGGTGGCGGTCTTTTACATCTCCAGTCTCCTAAAACTGTTTTATGCATCGGTAGACGAACATGCGGCTAATCCCTAGTGGCCGCAGCGTATTGAATATATCGCTTTTTTTCATTTCACACTTGAAAAGCGCTAGTACAGCGATACGGTTCTCATTATCTGACCACAGCATGATGTAAGTTGAAACAATTTTAAAATCCCGTTACGGTCTAACGCTATTGAGATTAGCTTTCAAAACCCATATGACATTAACGGGGTATGTTCAGTTCTACTATTGAAATGGGTGTGTTCAACGTTGTAACAGTATTTATGTCCCTACTAAGTACATTCACATGGTAGCTGCCTGATAGTTTCGATGATCTAAAGGTTCTCTCTTATACCGCTGGACATCTCTCTCTAGATCATGAAGATCGTACCGTAGGATGACTGCTGCGAAAACACCCCAGCAGGTATTGTTTGGACAGCAGGGAATTGTGTCTGCGCACGGTACGGACCTTCGTCTCCTCATGTAGATGGTCCTCAGAAGACATAAAATGACACCCTGTTTATGTTATGAGGGCTGCATTCTGGCAAGTCTGAATTTTCTTCCACTGCGTCGTGTTTTTTGTTATGTGTTTTCGCAGGTTATAAAGAATTTTACCGAAAAATTGTGTTTTCAGATGAAGCACATTTTCATCTCGCTGGCTTTGTCAATAAGCAAAATTGCCGCATATGGCGTTCAGAGGAACCACACGTGACTATTGAGAGGCCGATAAATCTACAACGAGGCACTCTTTGGTGTGGATTTTAGGCTGGCGGCATCAATGGGTCATCATTCTTTGAAAATTAGCAAGGAGCCGCCGTTACCGTAAACGGTAAGCGTTACCACGCCATGCTGAACGAATTTTTGGAAACAAAAATTGAATTGAATGAAATAGACGACTTTTGGTTTCGACAGGACGGGGCCACATATCATACAGCCAACGCAATCACCGATATTTTACACACTGTTTTTTAAAATCGAATAATCAGCGGAAATTGTGATGTCAATTGGCTGCCTCGGGGCTGTGATTTGAGCCCTTTGGAGTATTTTCTCTAGAAAGCCAATAAGGATAAGTTAGGCAAAGCATCCAGAGACAATTAAAGCGTTTAAATGTGAAATCGATGTTGTCATTGAAGAGATTCGACTCGAAACAATAGAAAATGTACTGTAAAACTGAGTAGATCGGATGAGGTACTGCCGAGCCAGTTGCAGAGGTCATTTGAATGATATTGTGTTCCATTTTTATTATCAGTACTTGTTTACAGCCGATTAAAATTTTAAATCGCCCATCCTGTAGTTATACGTATATTTTGATTTATATTTCTGTTTTTAACATGCTCAAGTAACGGTCTGCAGTAACCGTAACGGTGTGACACGAAGTGGTCGAATCGGGATGTCTGCTGCGTTCAGTTTGTAGGCCATTTGAATTTTATATGGGAATAAGTTCAAATCTTTAAGCACAATTCACTGCAATGACTGTCTGCTTATACCCATTTGAGCAGATAAGCTTTTTGTCGGCAGCAGCTACAGCAGCGATTGTTTCCTCCGTCCGAAATGAAGGGTTTCGATGGTAAGGTCTTCTGTTGGCTGTCCCATGCTCGACAACATCTGCTCGGAGGATTGCCGCCAAACGTGCGCCTATACTATCTTTGAACCGAAACTACGGACTCCATTCTGAATGTCTCTGAAGTAGTAACGGGACATAAGACACATTGAGGGTAATTGTACAGCTGACACACTAGCAAAAGTTGGGGCACCCAGAACTAAAATAAATGTAGAAATGAGATTGGTATTTCTCTTACATAGAGATCAGAAATATCCAGCCTTATATGGATAATCAGAGATCGAGGACCGCGATCAATCTGCAACGGATTTATCTAAGAAACATCATTGCTCTCATCACCGGCCACTGGCATTTGGGCGTACATGTAAGAGGAGTTCGTTTGCCTTAAACAACTTCTGTGGGAGTTGCAACAATGAGAGGAGGAGGAGACAACTGATCAGGTGGAGGAGACAACTATTATCCACTCCCCGTCATTTGCGGACCTAAGACTTAAACTGTTTGGTCTACTGATCCTTACGGACAAACCTGGATAAAAAAGGATGTGGCAATGTAACAAAGGACAAAATATTCGAGTAAACGGTATCACAACGGCACCCACTCATGAACCCAAGTTTCCTATGCTTCGGGCGGCTGCCAATTAAAAAAACATAACCTAACGCGACCACGCTAATTCCTCCAATTTTAACAAAATGAAGTCGTAATAATGGTCGTGTTCTCTTAAGGTAACTAGCTTAGTTAGTATTGAATAAAATTGAAATTAACATGGCAACATGGTTTGTCTTCGTAAACGCCAAAGAGAATAAAACAAGAGTTTTCATCGACAAATTCGTCAGAAGCATACAAAAAAATAAAAAATGTAAAACCCATAGTTAATGGAATATACAAAATCAATTAATTGATACACATTTGTTTGTAAAGATATGTATGAAAATATCTTTAATCTATTAGTTTGAGCTCACTTATAGCACCACGTGCAGATGAAGCCAATACGAATTTGCCGATGAGGCATCTTCTTGTTTGATGCATATTGTAATTTAGCTTTAATAGGCCCCCAATGGGCTTCGAATTACTCGTCTCCATACAAATGCTTGTTTAGTAACCTAAAAAACAGCTTGAATGCGACATTGATATCATTTTGTTGAAAAAGATTTTTTAAAGGGGCGAGACTAATTATCTAGGAAGTGATACTTGCTTAAGTCCCACAACAGCCCACTAAAAGGCAAGGGAAAACTACTCACTGACCGGGACCTACCGCTCAACGCCGGCTCCGAATGGCTTATGCATTTTTTAGAGAAGTTTTTATATGGCTTAGAGATAACTTTCTAACTTGTTAAGTCGCCAGCATTTATTAGGTGGAAACCTGCAGCTGAAAAATTGTTTGATGTTCTTACCAGAGTTAACTGGCATGATAGTCGTGCACACTTCCATTACAACACGATGGCCCACAGTGCTTTTATTGTACAAATTTAACTTTAAATGCGATTTCTTAAAAGAGCCGTGTTAACGTATACTTTTCCCCCGTAATGTATGTCAACATCAAATGTTCCAAATATCATAGTAATACCTCTTACAGTTCATTAGATATTGTCTTTTTAAGTTCAGAGTTGTTGATTTTTGCACAGGTTGGCTCATTCCTTGTGTGGGTAAAATTTTTACCACTTGATCTGGCCCGTTTTCAATACCACCCGTTTCAGCCACCTAGCTTGAACTGTAGACCTGTAGTTTCCTTTCCATAGACATACGGACATGTGTTTTGAACTTCTTCAACGGCCTTAACTTGTATTTGCAATTGTTTTAGTGAAGGTAAGCCATATTGGATCAGACATTGTGGTTTTTCAAAATTAACGTTAAATTCGAAATCAGCGACCTCAAGACCTCAGGCTTAAATTTTTTATTTTAAGCAGTTGAACTTTGAGCGTTTTTGCCGGACTTCATACCACTGTGCGATGTTTGTTTATTGCATTTGTTTGTTGTTATAGTTTATGGCAACTGACTGGAATAGGGTTAATGAGGCAGTTTTTTTCTCGCATGACGAGAAACTGTAGAAATTTTTGTTTCTCACTTTAACGATGCGAGGTGTCGGCTATTAGAAGTCTAAGGCTTCTAAAGTAGAGGCAAATTCGGTTAGAGCACTGGTTCTTGCCATAGCTAACTTTGGCCACAGGGTCTTCAATACTCGTACACTACATACTCTCTATTCTAACTTCTCAGCTTTGAGATATTCGGTTAACACTTTTTATCGACTATTTCATTTCCTGCTACGTCTCAGAGGCCTGGCATAGGCCAAAAATTATATTGCAAACATTTTTCGTTCTGAATTAAGAGCAAAGACGATAAATTGTACAAAATTAGCGATGTGCTACTTCTTTGCAATATGTAAAAAAACAGCACTCTGTAACACACAATTTCTTCGGATTTATTTTTACACATTCGTTTTTACACAATCGCCTGAACGCTAGAAAGTCAAAATTGAAACAGTTTTTTCAAAATGATTTTTACTCAACTCTGTTTTTCGATTTCTCGAACACAATTAAACCGCCCATCTTGTACAATTTTGGTCTTTAATTTAGATTGTCATTTCCTAGCAAACCAAGAGGGTTGACACAAATTCTGAACTACTTCTTTGAAAAAAAATCCTCAGACAAACCGAACAGAATTTGTAACGATTTCGGTAAGAATTCTCAATAGAGTTTAGAATTGTCTGATATCAGACATTGTCGGCATATTAAGTTTCTGGGTAGTTTTGCAAAAGACAAATAAGTAATTTTCGTTTGTTAATTAAGCCGAAGTAATGAGACATTCGAGTTGAATAAAAATTGTAAAAGATTTTTAAACGAAACTGCGTAAACAGTTTTCGTATCAAATTCGAACATAATTTCATTAAATGACCGCGCCATCTTGTGGTGAATAGTTAGCAGTATATTTTTAGAGAACCTACAACGATATGGCAGCATTGTAGCAATAGGGTGAGTCATTAAAAACCTGATTAGTATAAATTCAGTTTCCGGTTGAAATCTCTGGTGTGCATCAAATCCAAAGACAGACTTGCCTTTCTTTAGACCAAAGACGATAAAAGTAGCGGAGAAGTTCAATGTGAATGATATTTGGCCGAAAAGAGATCGCTATGATCCCAATGCTAGATAGACACAAGGCAACCGTTGAGAGCAACGTTTTGCAGCAACATTTTTTTGCTTGTCACAATACAGGTTGCAAACCAGGTACACACGAAGGAACGTTTACTTCAACCCTACAAACATTTTGGCTTCGTTCGCGCGAATATTTCGTGACTCGTATTCACGAACTTTAGAGGATGGGTTGCTTAACCATTACCTAAGCGGTGGATATGGAAGCCTCAGAATCACTCAGCAAACATCTAGAAAATGCTGGGAAGATAAATTGTCCGAGCGATGTTTTCCCGACTATCATTTGCCGATACATCGCATTATCGTGCCTTGCTACCGCCATTCTTCCTGACGTTAATTGTACGATGAATCGCACTACCATTACCTAATCAAAGCCTTTGTAATGTGATCCATCGATCCAGGCGCAATTTGAGAAAAACTAACGCTAGACCAATAAACAAGAAAGAAAACTTGGCAAAAATGGCCTTTTAGTTTTGAAAGTGAAGGTCATTTTTTAAGAACATTTGGAGATTTTTGGAATAATTTAAAAAAATTGTTTTAGGCGAAAGAGTACAAAATGAAAAAAAAAATTGCATTCGTTTTATCATAAAACTGTTATGCAATCGCACAATCCAATACTTTTTTTTACTTCGAAGATATTCTTTCCAGTAAAAAATTCTATGCAATTTTCGAAGTGGATTATCACGACGAAAGTGCATCGAAGAACTTAAATCTTTGTATGGCGATGAAGCACCATCCTTTAGAACTGTGAAAAACTGGTTTAATGAATTCTATCGTGGCCGACGCCCCTTCAAAGACGAAGGTTGTGAAGGTCGTCCAAAAACAGCCGTTGTGCCAGAGAGCATTGATGCCGTGTGTGAAAAAATACGATCGCGGTGCTTCAAAGGTCGTTTTTACCGTGTGGGTCTTCGAAGACGAGTCAAATCCAACGAAAGTTGTTCGTGGAAGAAGCACTTCGAATCAATGGTCGCCCGTTTCTTCGGCAAAACTGGTCATGTGGCGACTGTTCCGCTTGAGCAACGTAGGACGGTCAATTCTGAGTGGTATACCTTAATTTGTTTGTCTGAAGTCTTCGGAGAAATTTGAAAAACGAACAAGAGAAGACGAATCATTGTGCACCATGGCAATTCGAGCTCTGACACATAGGTTCAAACCAGCGCCTTTTTAACCGGCCAAAACGTCGAATTGATAGGTCATCCGCCTTAAAGCCATGACTTGGCATCCAATGACTTCTTTTTATTCCCGCACATCAAGAAAAAAATGCGTGGTCAACGATTTTCGTCTCACTTTTTCCACTCTCAATCGGAGTGGAAAAAGTGCTTCGACAATTGGTTTGAGTGCATGCAAAAGTGTATAAATCATGCTGAAGAATACTTTGAAAAACAATCATTTTAGGTGCTAAATATTCGCATTTTCATTATTAGGCCAGAAATATATATAGCAGCCTACTCAGGGAGAGAAAAATTTTCTTTGAAGGAACTTGTAATTCGAAAATCGATTTTAATTTAGAATCGGCGTTTTGCATTTATAACCGACTTTTTTGCATTCGTTATTTAATGTGGGCAGGTTGGTCAAATTGACTTTATGGTTTTGATTATTTTAAGCTTAAATTACCATTAAGTTTTGCCATGATGCATTTTGTTTTGCCATGATGCAATTTAAATTAATCAATGTTTTTAAGAAAGTCGATGAAATTAAAAAAAAACAAAGCTATAATCGAGATGCCCCTAGCCTCGGCAACTAGTCCAACACTAGCTAGCGATATGGAAGCACTTAAACTAACGGCCAGAGACAAATACTCTACTTTGAACAAGTCTAAGTGTATCCGAATACGCCACACTTTAGTTTCTGTTAAAGTTTATGATTTTTGTACACTATGGATATTCCTAAAAAGAACCTATTTAAGTTGTATTAAGAGTACTTTAGTAGACAATCGAAGTCGGAGTCGACTTCGACTAATCGATTAAGACAATAGTAATGAAATAAGTTGAATGGTGAGACGAATGTCGATTTCAAGCTTCAGATACCGAACACTAAAGGAACCAAAAGTATCTCGGGAAAAGTACAGACTATGAATATTGGACCAAAGGGCCTTAAAATCGGACAACGTCAATAACACAGTACAACACATGATTTCGGGACTCAATTCTGATAATTGTTTGTGAAAGTAGCCCCAAAAAGAAGAACTTCAGCATCATTCGTTTGGTCAAGGTACATCAAATAATGATTTAATAATTAATTTAAAGTTAGTAAGTATCGTATACGTTTTAGGCTCTTTTGTTTGTCATAACTCGAGAACCACAATGTTTTTTCCAAAGGATTTTGTGCATATCTCGAGTAAATTTTTGAAATTCATACTTTCACTTAATTGTGCATAAAAGCGAAACGCGTAAATCGATTTTCATGATCTATGTCTCATTTTGTTCATAGGTTATGTGACTTTATGTGAAAGTAAAAGGACATGACACTTTTTACTGTTTTGTATTTTTTATGAATTAAAAAAAAAACTTTAATTTTTTAGGTAAGAAATATTTTTTTTCTTCATACATTTATTTATAACTGCGAAACTGTTGCTTTTGTAGCAAAACGTTGTATGGACAGATTAAAGGAATTGTAATTTTAAATTTTTTTAAATTCGCTTCAACTTATTCGGACTAGTTAGTGGTTCTCGAGTTATGACAAACAAAAGAGCCTAAAACGTGACAAATTCCCCTATACGATACTTACTAATTTCAAATTAATCATTAAATTATTATTTTATGTACCTTGACCAAACGAATGATGCAGAAGTTCTTCTTTTTGGGGCTACTTTCACAAACAATTATCAGAATTGAGTCTCGAATCAATCACCTGAAAAATGTTGTACTGTGTAAGGAATTAATAGTGGAGGATATATTTATAAGATTCGACCTCTAACCAAAGACGATGTCCTTCTTTGCAATAATGTAGACAGAAACAGCACTTCAGTAACGTAAAAATACTCGGTTTATTTTTTCCACATTCGTTTGCACACAATCACAAGAACTCTAGAAAGTCAATATTGAATACAAAAAAAACACTAAATTTGCACACTTTAAACAAAAAATAAACAACATTTTCAAAATGATTTTAACTCATCCCGTTTTTCGATTTCTCGATAAAGTTCATATCGCCCATCTGGTACAATTTATTGTTGTTGTTGTTGTAGCGGCACACACAGTGCAGAGGTGACAGCCCTTGGCCGAAGAATTGCTGCTTCGGGTCAATCCGGTGCATAGAACCGACTGTCGTGGGATTGACATTTGTCTTTGTCTTTGCCTTTAACGATGTTATTTCATGTTGATGCAGGGATTTGATTAGAAGAAACCCCACCAGGTATAATTAACCACCTGGTATAAATACACTTTGGATTTATCATGACAGGGCAGAAAGATTTGACTTCTACTATGACGAAGGATATAAAAACTATGCATTGTTGCCCGAGTTTGCCCATGTCCGTTGTACGAGTAACACAAAAACGAAAAATCCTTGTTTTAAAATGGAATTTTATTCCTTACAATTAATTTATGGAAATAAAAATATATTAACACAACTTTGTTTTTATAAATTATAAAAAATACAGGCCTTTCAAATAAAAACTCATAATTGGAAAGTATTAAAAAAAATGTTTGTTAAAACAAACAATTTTGTGAAAAGTAAAATAAAAAACAATTTTGTTTTTTATATCTTTTCATGCTAAAATAACTTAAACGTAGCTAAAAAGGATTTTTTTTATCAACAGAGAACAACAAGTGTTCCAAAAAAATAAAAACGAAGAATAAATGTTGAGTAAATAGTGCTGGTTAAGAATTTGCCATTTAAAAACTAATAACTATTCAACACAAAACATAATTAAAAAAGAATAAAAAACAAATGCAAAACATTACAAATGCCTAAGTTTTAACAGTTGCAGAGTACAGATGGATAGGAGGCTGTAAAGACCTCATGTTAGAAGGGAAAAAAATCAAGGGGGTTATTTATAAAGAAAGTGTTACGGTTACGAGTCTCATAGAAGTTAATAAAACTAATGAAACGTAGAAGAGAATATTACATTTTGTTATTGTAGTTTATTTTACATTTACATTGTTTCGATGTATAAAAATAGTTTAATAGTTAGCGATAAGTTTAGATTTAGAGTTAAAGTTTAGTGTAAGTGTTTGTTATCTCAATGTTCGTTCGGTCTTTGTAGATAGGATCTCAAGTCGTTATAAAAAATAGTGTATGTATATTCTTCATTGTTGATATGACTTAAATACAAACAAGTGGCATGTCTTGTTGATTTCGTTTTTTAGTTTTAAATTAAATTTAATTTTATATATATATGCATATATACAACTTCAGATAGAGGAGTTAAAATGAGTTTAGGAAACATGTTCTTCTTTTGCTTTAAGCAGAGCCCATTAGTGCCTCATTCGCTAGCATTTCTCGCGTCACCAAGCTGCCGGGATTGACTCTTGTTCGTGACCGCGATCTACTGAGTTGTGCCCTACGTTCCGCTCCCGCCGGTCGTTGCCTTCTTTGCTGTCGGTTATTTCGATTACCAAACGCTGAACCCGTCTGTAGAGCTTCCAATAAGCTGTCCATCACACCTTCTTGTGTCTGGGCGGCATCCATGTCGACCAAGGCCAATTTGCGCTGTTGTCGCTCCATTTGTTCCCGCACCGACAATTCGCGTGCCTCCTGCAGGCGACGTTTCTTTTGCTCCTCTTCACGTTGACGCACAATTTCTTGGTGGGCATGAACGAAGGCATCCTTAAAGGTTTTAATGTCAACGAAGAACTCTTCCATGGTATATTTGTTGGGATCAAAGGAGAAATATTCTCCAAGTTCTTTGAAAAGTTTTTCCATTTGAACTTGCATTTTACCTGAAAAGGAAAATAATTGAAAATAGGCATTAGACTTAACGATTATAGACAAAAAGAAGATAAGGGGAAAACAGTCACTTTGAAAAGAATCTTAAAGTAAAATATTTAAATTAAATCATTTAAGTTTGTTATCTTAAATAGAAAACCCAAAACAAGTAGATCGTAAAGCATAAATTGATGGGGCTTGTTTCAAATAACAAAATTGAGAAGAAGAAGATAAGTTCCTGAAGTATTCTGCAGACTTGCAAAAAATTTTACTTAATTAAAATTTAATTTTGAAGTTTGTTTAGATACGAAGATGTACATAAAGAAATTTAGTTCAGAAATTTAGAGCATTACACGACTAACTATTGACATCAATAAGCAGTTTCATCTCATGATTAAGCAGAGCCTTTTGATCCGGGAGCACAAACTTAAAAATAATGGTACATTTGGATTCGTTACGAAATTTTATTGGATAAGCGTACGCATATGCTGTGTTAAAAGAAGATCAGGTTTTCGCTCCCTATGTACCCTGATCCAGACTCGAATATCGTTAAGTCTTACAAATATTAAGTCCTTTTCCCTTTGCCGTCGTCGACGCAAGACGACGTCTTCTTTTGTTATACGGTACCCTGATTTTCGATATTGTCATTTACCGATTACTATCGATATATATTTGGTATTCTGAAAGGAAATGGAGGTGACAACACTGTTTTTGTCGCCACCGTTTGTAGTGACGAGTAAAAAATATTTCTACGTATTTTAGTAAAATAAACTAGTCAAAACACCTAACGTTGGGCGTGGCCGACTATATTACACCATGCACTTCTGGGTATTCAGAAGCTTACTCAGACTTAAAAACTAATGTCATATTTGAATTTTTGCGAAAATCTCGATTTTTTAGTAAAATCGGTTTCATAATCAAAACCGAATTTGCAGTAGCATTTAAATATTTTCTACATAAAATTACAAAATTAATAAAACAGCTGATTCATGTGTTGAAGATTGGTTTGGATTTTGTTTGCAAATTTTCGATAATGATTCGTAACAAAATACCAAATTATCGTTGACAACAACACGAATCGATGTTGACTCAAAAACGACGACTACAGCGGGAATAGAACTGAATAACTAAATTTTTGAATTCAATATAAAAAAATTCCGAAAATTGATTACAGATTCTTTTTGCTTCACTGATTTAGCTCCACATACATAGATACAGACGATGTCGAGTATTGTTGAGTTTGAGTATAACATATTGAACTCTTCACCATTACTCTTACTTTAAGCCAATGCCCAGCAAACCAAAACTTCAGAATTCGGTCAGAATTCTGTACGACAATCGGCAAAATGTTCCGATTTCGGATCAGAATTCTTAGCAAATTCGTAACGAAAAACATATGAGGGTTGACACGAATTCTAAACTATATCTTTGAGGGAATTCTGATGTTTTTGCCGACATTTCGAACCGATTTCTGACCGAATTCTGAACTGTATTCTTGGGAAATTCGAAAGGAAATTTCGATTTGTCGTGTGGAGTATTGTTGAGTTTGAGTATAACATATTGAACTCTTCACCATTACTCTTACTTTCAGCCAATGCCCAGCAAACCAAACCTTCAGAATTCGGTCAGAATTCTGTACGACAATCGGCAAAATGTTCCGATTTCGGATCAGAATTCTTAGCAAATTCGTAACGAAAAACATATGAGGGTTGACACGAATTCTAAACTATATCTTTGAGGGAATTCTGATGTTTTTGCCGACATTTCGAACCGATTTCTGACCGAATTCTGAACTGTATTCTTGGGAAATTCGAAAGGAAATTTCGATTTGTCGTGTGGCATAAAGTCTTATTAAATTCTGATGTTTTTACCGACATTTCAAACCGAATTTTGAACGAATTCTGAGCTTATGTCATGGTAAATTCTGAATGCAAACAATCAAGTTGTAAAACATTTTCAAAAAGAGTTCGGATAGACTTTTAGATACAAGCAGGGGTGTCTGCAGTTTCGGAGAGCGCCACTTTACTATAATAATACCGCAAGCAATAGTTGTGCTGTAACTATGTTCAGTGGCTATACACTAAGGGCTACTAGTTTTGCATTTAACGAGAACTACCGGCAGTAGAGTTTTCTTCCGAACACAATAAAAATCCCTCGCACAGCCCAGCTAACCAAACGTTCATAATTCGGTCAGAGTCTGTACGACAATCAGAAAAAATTTTCGATTTCTGATTAGAATTTATACCGAGTTCGTTACGACAAACATATTGGAGGGTTGACATGAATTCTGAACTACTTCTCTGAGGGAAGTCTGATGTTTTTGCCGACTAATGTCTTGGAAAATTTTGAATGTAAACAAACCAAAAACAAGCATTTGAAATATAAAAATACCTCAGACAAACAGTTAAGAATTCGTTAAGAATTAGTTCCGACATGTCTGAACAAAATACCAATAACTGTAAAATATGAAGCAAATAACAAAAATTTTAAACAAACTGACTACCATATAAATAATTTATAATTCGTTTCGAGTTCATTAAGAGAAGTCTGATCAAAAAATTAATAAACATCCCACAGACAAGTCAAACAGAATTCGGGCCGAATTCGTTCAGATAGTTCGGAACACAATAAATAAAAAATCCTCAGACAAATCGAACAGAATTCGTAACGATTTCGGTAAGAATTCTCGATAGAGTTCAGATATTGTTCAGAATTGTCTGATATCAGACATTGTCGGCAATTTTGGTTTACTGGGTGGTCTTACAAGTACAAGGTGTCCGCCGGGAAGGTATACTACTTTATTTTGTCGCTACTTTGGTAAACATTAGTCTTGACAGTTCATATTTGGCAGTCGTGAAGAAGAGACGTGGCAAATTTATTATAGAAAAATGTTAGATAAGCAAACGTGTTTTTATCATTAAAACATTTTATAAAAATCAATCATCGATTACTGTGACGGTGAGTAAGTTACGTTAACTTTTTGGGAGAAACAACGTGGCAACAAACCGCACTATTTACAGTGTAGTGAATGAATGATTTCGAAGAAAGAGGGTCTGTAGCTGATAGACCCAAGCGTGGACCACAACATGCTGCAAGATCGGCTGAAAACATAACTGCTGCTCAATAAAGTGTTCAAAACAATCCCTCAACCTCAATTCGACGCCGTGCTCAGGAACTTGGTCTTCAAAGAACAACTTTGGACACAATTTTGCTCAAGGATTTGCATTTGTTCCATTTAAGAAGCAGTTGACACAAGCGCTTCTTCCACAAGACCATTTACGCCGCCGTACATATGCCAACAGGATGTTACAGCTCGCCCATGACAACCCCGATTTTCATGAAAAAATCATAATGAGTGAGACAGAACAGTCGGTTCTGGGCAATGGAAAACCCTCAAATTATTCATCAGTCACCTTTGCATCGAATAAAAGTGGCAGTCTGGTGTGCAATTTGGTCAGGAGGAATCATTCATTGGACCTTACTTCTATGAAAATGTAAACGGCGTAACGGTAACTGTCAATGGGGAGCGATATCGTGATACGATTGAAAACTTTTTAACGCCAGAACTGCATCCTTTGGGCTTTATTAACATGTGGTATCAACAAGACGGTAACACATCACATACAGCCAGGATTACAATGGAATTACTGCGAGACCTCTTTCCACAACAAGGTCTTTCAAGAAATGGTGATGTTGATTGGACTCCACGGTCGCCTGATTTGACTGCTCCGGACTTCTTTATGTGGGGATATCTGAAAAGCAAGGTTTATGCAAAGTAGTATACCTTCCCGACGGACACCCTGTATTATAGTTCGTACAAAAGTCCACGCAAAATACCCTATTTATGACCATGCAAAGAAGTTTTTTGAAGAAAATAACGTCAAGTCATAACGCACACAAAAGTGATGCCACTTTCAAAGGGATCACAACGTCCGTAAGCACCCAGTAAACCAATTTTTTCTTAACGAGTAATTCTTAACGAATTCTTAACTATTTATCTGAGGTATTTTTATATTTTAAATGCTTGTTTTTGGTTTGTTTACATTCAAAATTTTCAAAGAAGTTAGTCCAGACTTCGGTCAGAAATCGGTTCGAAATGTCGGCAAAAACATCAGAGTTCCCTCAGAGAAGTAGTTCAGAATTCGTGTCAACCCTCTCATATGTTTTTCGTTACGAACTCGCTAAGAATTCTGATCCGAAATCGAAACATTTTGCCGATTGTCGTACAGAATTCTGACCGAATTCTGAAGGTTTGGTTTGATGGGCATTAAGACCCTTAGACAAATTTCTAAAACAGTTGTTAGTGTTTCTATTGATTTTTATTTTATTCAGGGTGTGAAATTTTGTTTCCAACGAATTAATACATCAATTCAGAAGGGGCTTACATTCCAAGTCCCTAGATTTTGCTGAAAACATTTAAGCCTGCTTCTCGCACAGAAAGGAGTTTTTATTTGTTTTATCATGGGATCGATCACGTGGTCAATATCACACGGAATTTCGTTATTTATAGGTGATATAAAGGGAAGTGAAATTTATTTTTGGGCACTACACTCGACAAAGTGCATTGTTGCACTTTACTTTACCGACCGCTGGATCATTCCATTGCGCTTTGTGACCGACCCGTGACCAAGATTTAATGTCAGCCGAAAAAGCAAGATTTTTAAGAATGGAAAGACGAAATCTTTGCAATGCGAAAAGATTCTTAAGCATTTTAACTCCAAATTAAGGATCCAAACCAAGAAGCAAACTGATGTTTAGAATAATACCAGTCAGTAAAAATAGCTAATTTGTATAAGTATTCTCCAAATCGCATTGTACACATCCAATTAAAGTTACTTACCCAACACATCCACCTGTTGCCTGCAATCCATCGCGAATTTAGTCATCACTTCGCTAAATTTATCATCTTCGCATTGTGGCACTTTGTTGTTTTGCAAATCGGTTTCCAAGTTCTTAACCGCCGAATTCATTTGTCTCATCGATTTCTGTATCGTATCTAAATTAACGCGAGACGCTTTATCCACATGAGACATGTCATCGTAAAAGTTAAGGGCATCGGGGAATTTCTTTTCAACCACATCGACCAAATAGTGCAGTAGGGTCTGTTTGTTTTCGGCATCCTTGGTATTGGTCAGCTTGGTTAGATAGGAGATTTCAAAGCCGAAGGCGGGATCATTTTTCGACCCTGAATTCATATAATTACCCATAAGTAGAATAAGTTCAAGTATTTTGGAGAATTTCTTGCTGTTGCGCACTTCTTCACAGGCGGCTGTGCCAGCTACAATATCCGGTTTGATGTCTTGGACCAAATCGGTGAAGGTAAGCTTAAAATTGAGATTGTGCAGACGGGGTGACAGACGTTTTATTTCACCTGTATGGTAAGAAATGACGAACGTTTAGTCAAGTGACATGGAATGTAATATGTGTGTGTAACTTACCGATTGTTGCTGCAAATTGTTCAATCGGGGGAAGGGGTTCACCTTTAGCTTTTATTTCCTGTAAACGTTTCAACTGCTCTGGAGGTGGCAAGTATTGTACAAGTTGTTGCAGAATATTGGAAGACAAAATATCAGTATCACAGCGTAACAGACAGATCTTGATTTGCTCATATGACAGATGTTTGAGCGAGCCACCTAACAGAATCAAGAGATTTTGTGCCGATTTACCATCCAAAACACGCAAATCGATTGTCTTTTTGGTCAGCGTTGTGGGTTTATCCACAGCATCCTTCTGGTCTTTTTTTATTGGTTTCGAAGAGAATTTCATGGACAGCTCGGCTAGCATTTCATCGGATGCCAGTTTATCTTCTTGGCACTTAACCCAAAATGACTTTTCGGACATTTTCTGGGGGATGATAGCCTTCCAATTGGCACGTTTCATGGGATTCTTTACTTCCCACTTCTTTTTCGGTTTCAAACCATGCGGCAGTACGGGAGCCATGGGTATAAGCATAGGTGGCGGTGGAGGGCCACCCATACCAGGCATACCGGGCATTGGTGGTGGTGGAGGCCCGCCCATGCCGGGCATAGGCGGAGGTGGTGGAGCTCGGGGACCGCCCATGCCTGGCATAGGTGGTGGTGGAGGAGGCGGTGGTCCGCCAGGTCCTCTCATACCCGGCGGTGGTGGTGGAGGTGGTGGCATTCCTATTCCGCCCGGAGGTGGTGGCATCGGTATATTAACCTTTGGCAATTTACTTGGCGATTGTGCGACAACTCCATTCGCTTCCATCAGCTTTATCTTCTCCTCCAAGTGTGCTGCCTTCGCCTCAGCCTCCTGTTTGGCGATTTCCAACTGCTCGATTTTCTTTTCATATTCCTCCGCACGTTTCGACTCTTTGGCCTTAGCCTTTTCCACGATATCATCCAACAGCAACGAAGTATCAATATTAAAATTACGATTCTCGAAATTGGGGTCACAATAACCCTTGTGGAATACAATTTGCGATATGCATTCCTCGATGAGTTGATAGTAGGCTGGCCGGAAATAGAAATCATCACGTATATATAAAAGGTGTTGCATTATGGACAGGAAGTAGGGTTCCGCGGGCGTGTCTGTAATTAAGTTCTTGATAACCTCGAAGCAGTCGGTTACATCGTCCATATTGTAACTGACATTATCGAAACGTTGGATGAATTCTTCAAAGTCATCTTCGCGTATCTCATTGAAGATCTTAAAGTGCTGCTTAAGAGAATCATTGCTACTGGCCTCTACCATCGCCTTGAAGTCATCGAATTTCGCATACAGACCCATACGCATGATTTCGCAGCGTAAATGGAGGCGGAAATTCAAATCACTCGGCGTATTTGTAAGAGTGTTGATAAAAATTAAACTATGACAAGCCAACTCTCTGCGGGGATCATACTTCTCCGGGGTGAACAGCGAGTCGACGATAGGTCGAAAACGTTCACTCGATTTGTATGATGTGGAAGCGGCTGTTGTTATGGCCCTTAGCACCTTTTCATAGCCATTTCTTTCATGGACCAAACAGAACGAAGCCAGCAACTTGACCGCTTCACACATGGTTGTGACCTTGCGGGGATCTAGGGATTGAGCCAACAGGAGCACCACGGTATGTTGATCTGGCGTTAGAACCAAATTTAAACCCCATGTATTATTCATGATTGCTTTTAGGCACCGTATACATTCCAATTCGATGCGATGTTCGAAGGAGCGCTCCTTTTTACATCGGCGCATCAGATTGATGATTTCATCGATGCCATCCTCACCGAACTCCTTAATCCACGACAGGGGATTATTTGTGAGCGCCACTCGTAGGCTTTCCAGGCAGGCGTATATTTTAGCTTCACTGTGTTCGCCATTGCGCAGGTACTCGATGTAGTCAAGAGGTTTTTCGAATTTTGAATTAGCTCGATGTTCCAAAGAGTTTTTGCCTGAAATAAGGAAAAGAAAAATTATATAAACGACATAAACAAATTATATAAATTTCAGCAAAAATGAAATATACTTAATACAAAAGATTTGTTTGATCATTACAAATCCTACTGTCATTTTCAAATCTTACTGTGGTGACTAAAAAGTTTTTTAAGAAAGTTATAAGTTTGGCGAGACCGCCTAACTTTGAGCATTACAAATCCTACTGTTACTCACAAATCCTACTGTCGTGGCTAAAAAGATATTTTAAGAAAGTTTTAAGTTTGGCGAGACTGCCTACATTGTACCCATATCATACGCTTTACATCCATGTTTGTCCTATGTGTGGTATAGTGCCACACATTAAAAATTATTGGAATCTGATACAATTTTCGGTCTTAGGTTGGTTGGACCACAGAAAGGACCAATCATTTGTATGAAGGCTATATCAAAACATGAACCAAGCCCGTCGATTTTCAATAACCTTTTTTTTGCTGTGTGCAAAGTAACGCTACAAATCAAATTGTAATGAATCTGATGAAATTTGGCGCTGTTAGGTCGATTTCATAAAAAATCAGGTATGGGGGCTGCTAAGATTTGGACCGACTATCAAGGTTTGGACCGATCTGGTCCTTTTCAGAAATGTTTAGCATGTGCTGCTGTAAATCAGGAGGTACATTTGTATGTAGGCTATTAAGATTTGACCAATTATCAATATTTGGACAATAGCGTGCACAATAACGCTACAAACCAAATTTCGTAAAAATCTGATGAAATTTATCGCTGTTAGGTCGGTAAGACCCAAAATCAGGAGGAACAGTTGTATGATTTGGACCGATTATCAAGATTTGGACCGATTATCAAGATTTGGACCGATCTGCTCTTTTTTCAACAACGTTTACCCTGTATGCACAATAACGCCACAAACAAAATTTCGTTAAAATCCGATCAAACTATTTAGTGTTAGATCCCAAATCGGGAGGTACATTTGTATAGGGCCTATATATTGTGTTTCCCCAAACTCTATTTTATATGACGATTACTACTTGAGTTTGAAAGCATCCGACGTTTTTTTGGTTCTGAGGAATCGTTTATAAAAATATACAGGATGGCACACAAAATTTTGCTAGAATAAGAAATTCAAATAACTTTTAATTTATTCAATTTATTTCATTTTTATTTTTTTTTAAAAATTCAATCTAATTTTTTATGAATAACTGTGTTTAAAGAAGATAACCCGTAAATGACCTCCATGCTCACTCACGCATATGCGACACCTGAACAGAATATTATTTATTGCGGCCTGAAGGTTTGATGTTGGGATCGCTTCAATAATTGCTTTAATGGACTGCTTCAATTCAGTCAAACTCCTTGGTTTCGTTTTGCAAACCTCTTGACATAACCACATTAAAACAAAATCTAATGCAGTCAAGTCCGATGACCTTGGGGGGCTAGCGGAAAGTGGAGTTTTCGGATATAAAATTGTTTGGAAATTTTCGTTGGACCTCTGCCATAACAGGTCTGTATCTGTATGTATGTGCAGTTTGCTCCATCTTGCTGGAAACAAATGCTGTCGAATCGGATACGTCTTCGACGCAGTTCTGGTGAAAAATTCTTCAACAAATTTAAATAACGATCACTATTTACAGTCGCTGTTACTCCATTTTCTTCAAAGAAGTATGGCCTGACAATGAAGCTTGATAAAACTGCGCACCATACAGTAACTTGTTCTGGGCTCATGGAGTATTTGTGGATTATATTCACTCCATATTAGACAATTTTGCTTGTTTACATTGTCGTTTAGATAAGTATAGGCCTTATCTGACATAAACAAGCCATTTAATAAGCTTTCGTCTTCTTTGGTCTTTTCAATAATTTTTCGGCAAAAGTCCATTAGAATAGGCAATACCACAGGGTTTAACTTGCTTGTAATTTGGTCTTTGTACGGAAACAAGTTTCAGTCATAATGAATTATCCGCTGTAACGACCGCCTAAACGCTTGGATTTGCCGTCTAAACGCTTGGATTTGCCTGTACAAGAAAAAAAGGTTGTTTTTATAGACGTTTGGTTTTCAACCTGGCCACACTTTTTTTGGAGTCAGTCTTTTTAACAACTGTCACTTAATTTATGCTCAGCTTGGTTTGCCATTTCATAATGAATGGACTTTCTCCGGAACAACGTTTTCAAATCGTGGTGAATATGTCTAAAACGAGATGGCCACCGATTCTGATTTTTTAGTTGAATGGGTTAATAACCAAAATTGTCGCATTTGGAGTAATGAAAATCCACAAGCCATTGTTGAGATGCCGTTTGATCCCCAAAAAGTCACTGTTTGGTGTGCTCTAGGGGCAGAGGGATTCATTGGTCCATATTTCTTCAAAAATAAAGCCGGACATAATGTAACAGTCAATGGGAAACGCTATAAAGCCATGGCAAATGACTTTTTCGTGCCTGAATTGGAGGTTGTTGATGTGGTCTTTGGTTCTAACAATAAGGCGCTACATGCAATACAGCCAACGAAACAATATTTATTGAAGGAACTTTTGGTGAGCGCATTATCTCGCGTCATGGGCCTGTATCGTGGCCTACAAGATCGTGCGATTTAACACCGCTGGACTATTTTTTGTGACGTTATGTGAAGTCGTTTGTCTACGCAGATAAGCCCAATACGATTGACGCTTTGGATGAGAATATTCGGCGCCTTTTTGCTGACATAGCAAAAAGGCGCCAAGTGGTCGAAAATTAGGCATCTCGGCTGGAATTTATTCAAGCCAGCAGCGTTGCCACCTGCCCAAACTCATTTTTAAAACATAATGACAAACCCTTATCTTTATAATAAAGCTAAATTCTTGGCCATCACTTGTGTTGTTTACAGTGACATGAAAAAATTAATTTGGAAAAAATGGAATTAACTCGTGAACATTTTCGTGCGATCATTTTTCACAACTTTCGGCGTTGATTATCACGACAAGAGTGCATCGATTAACTTAAATCTTTGTATGGCGATGAAGCACCATCCTATAGCACTGTGAAAAACTGGTTTAATGAATTTAATCGTAGTCGACGCTCGCTCAAAGACGAAGTACGTAAAGGTCGTCCAAAAACGGCCGTTGTGGCAGAGAACATTGATGCCGTGCGTGAACTGATAATGCAAGATTGTCATGTGACATACCGTGAGATAGAGGCATCCTTGGGCATTTCTTCCACCAGCATACATTCGATATTGCAAGAACACCTGGCCGTAAAATATGTTTGTTCTCGTTGGATTCCACACAATTTGACAATCGCTCAAAAAAGGGAACAGCTATCGACCGTGTGGGTCTTCGAAGACGAGCCAAATCTAACGAAAATTGTTCGTGGAAGAAGCACTTCGAAGCAAATGGTCGCCTGTTTCTTCGGCAAAACTGGTCATGTGGCGACTGTTCCGCTTGAGCAACGACGGAGGTCAATTCTGAGTGGTAAATTCAATTCTGAGTGGTACACCAATTTGTTTGCCTGAAGTCTTCGAAGAAATTTGAAAAACGAACAAGAGAAGACGAATCATTGTGCACCATGACACATCGGCTCAAACCAGCGCCTTTTTGAACAGCCAAAACGTCGAATTGATGGGTCATCCACCGTACAGCCCTGACTTGGCACCCAATGACTTCTTTTTATTCCCGCAAGAAAACAATGCGTGATCAAAGATTTTCGTCGGCAGAAGATGCTGTTCCGTTCAAAAACCATGTTTTGGAGGTGTCTCAATCCGAGTGGAAAAAGTGCTTCGACAATTGGTTTGAGCGCATGCAAAAGGGTGTAAATCATGCTGGAGAATTCTTTGAAAAACAATAATACCATTTTTGAAGATAAATATTCGCAATTTCATTATTAGGTCAGAAATAAATATAGCAGTCCTCGTAAGTCATTACTCTATACTTAAAAAAAATTCTGGTGGTGTTCTCTTTTTAATTGTAATAATAAGTTTGGAGTTGATCCACCCTAATTAATAAACAAATTATAAATTTCTATTTAAAAAGCCTGTTTGCATTTAAAAAAGAAATTTAAATACCCTGTTATCATTAGGAGTCTTATAAAAAAAATATTTCAATACTTATTACTCATAGAATTTGATTTTAAATTATTTTTTTATTGTCTTGCTGTTGTCATTTCCATTTAAAGCCAAAGAAAAAAGTATTAAAATTTAAAATAAAGATGCATTCAGAAAACACACATGAACATACATGCAGACCCCGACCGATGACAACTTACGCTACGTAAGTACGTATACAGTAGACGCCAACACGATATATTTGTGAAGGCATTTCAAATAAAACGTAATATGCACTGTGTTGTTAATATTCTCTTTTTAAAAATATAAATATTTATAATTTTCACACGTTTCATTCATTCATTTCATTACAGAGATACAAACACACACACACCAACCCATCCCACCACGTTTATTTGTATTAACCTTTTCAGTGCTTTTCTTTACGTTTCAAGTGTAATATTTAAAAATATATTTTACGATAAAAAGTCAAGGTCATTGAAATCGACTGTCTTGGTATATTTTTAGGGAAGTACAAATTATTTGGAACATGAATTATGTGCGTATTTATTTATGTATAAGCATGCATACGAGTATGTATGTATGTACACTCGGCAGCAAAAGTCGGCGTACAAAGAATGTGACAAATATCAAAGAATCAAAAAAGCCTAATGTGTAAAATTCCAAATATTTTTTTAATCATTTGCTTTTGAAATGTTTCCCTTTTCGCCATTGTATATAAAATCTTTATTGTGGCAAAGCTTTTTTAGGTACAATGACAATAAAAAGATGGCGCAGACCCATATAATCCGAGTTACGAAAACCCAAAGTTAAGATACACAATTAAATATATAGGGTGATCCACCTAGAAGTATTTTTTCAGAACAAAAAAAAATATAAAAATTCAAATCAAGTGTGGAATCTTTATTGGTAATTTGAAAGGATATTTTATGTCATTTATTTTTGGAAAATAATTATTAATTAAATAATTCGGTGAAAAACGGGGAGATCCGCTGTTTTTCATCAAAATGTTGTTCAGTGATGAGGCCCATTTCTGGCTCAACGGAAAAGTCAATAAACAAAATTGCCGCATTTGGGCTGAAAAGCAACAAGAAGAGTTTCAAGAGGTGCCGTTATACCCAGAGAAAACAACGGTTTGTTGCGGTTTATAAGCTGGATGAATCATCGGTGCATATTTTTTTAAAAATGATGATGGCCGGAACATAACCGCAAAAGGTGCTCGCTATCGCGCCATGATATCGGACTTTTTGCTTCCTGACGACACTTGGTTTCAACAGGACGGTGCCACTTGCCATACAGCTGCTCAAACAATGAATCTATTGAGAGGTCATTTCGAAAAGCAGCTAATTTCACGTTTTGGACAGGTGAGTTGGCCGCCCTGATCGAGTGATATCACACCTTTAGACATTTTTCTTTGGGGTTACGTAAAGTCCAAAGTCTATGCTGACAAACCAACTAAGATTCAGGTTTTGGAAGCCAACATTACGCGTGTCAATAAAGCCATACCGAACGAGTCATCCAAAATTGAACCCTTAGAATGGAAACCCTGAGACGTAGTTGCGACTAACATTTAAAGGAAATTATATTCAAAAAATAAATGCCGTAAAATGTCCTATATTTTTTTTGTTCTGAAAAAATACCTCTAGATAAATCATCCATTACAATTTCAATAAAAGATGGCGCTGATCCGTATAATCCGAGTTTCGAGAGTACTATGTACACTGTTAACTATATCTATATAACTATACCTCACATCGTACATGGAATGCTTTCAAAATAGAATAGCATTTTGTCATTGGTCTATCGCAAGGCAATTGTAGTTTTTTTTTATTTTTTATCGGAGTTTTTGGTAAAACTGTTTAAAAATTTAAAATATGACAGATTCGGAGGTATGTATTCTTTCATATAGAGTTGTATCTAATACTTAAAGCTTTTATTTAACAGTTTTTGACGCATTACCTTTAAACTAACGGATATGTGTGAGATTTATTTTGGGTATATAATTTGACAAACATTCGACATTTTCATGCCATGAAACAATACGACTGTCTTTGGGAAGCTTATGGAAATGCTTTTAAAATATTGTGCGTACAACTTCGATCCATTAAATCAGTCATTAATCATCTTCATTTTTTTAACGTAATTTTGTCTTTTGAAAATGTCTTGAAACTATAAAAAGTATATGCTCGATTTGGAGGCATGTGCTTCGAAATATAGAATTGAAGTCAGTAGTTGAAGCTGTTACTATAGACCATTTTTAATGCCTCTACATTACACACTGGAAATAAAAAGGTTTATTTGTAGGTTCACTAAGAAATAACATTGTTAAAACCAAAAATAAGTTAAAACATAATTTTATGGCTACATTTTAAATGACAAAAATACAGGGTGTGCGATTAAGCATTTAAATTTGAATCGGCTTTAAAAAAAAGTACTGATAGTTTTTTCAAATTATTGGATAGGTTGAAATTTGTCATTTTATAATGGACAACAATAACAATAATAAGTATACGACTAACACAACTGGCTCGGAAGAACTTCATCCCAACCAATTTTTAAGTACATTTTCGATTGTTTCGGGTCGAGTCTCTTCAATGACAAACTTCGATTTCATGTTTTAACGCTTCTACTGTCTCTGGATGCTTTGCGTAACATTTATCCTCCCCACAGAAAATTATCCAAAGGGCTCAAAACACAGCTTTGAGGCGGCCAGTTGAAATTACAATTTCGGCTGATTATTAGATTTTTAAAAACACTGCGTAAAATATCGATGGTTGCGTTGGATGTACTCGTATGACATGTGACCACGTCTTGGTTAAACCAAATGTCGCCCATGTCATTCCCATGTTTTTTTTTTTGGAAACAAAAATTCGTTGAGCATGGCGCGGTAAAGCTCACCGTCGACGTTAACGACGGCTCCTTGGTCATTTTCAAAGAAAAATGGCTTAATGATGCCGCCAAATCAAAATCCACGCCAAACAGTGACTTGTTGTGAATGCATTGGCTTCAAAATGCTTATTGATTGATATAGCCAACGAGATGAAAATGAGCTTCATCTGAAAACACGATTTTTCAGTAAAATTCTTCATCTCCTGCCAAAAAAATCTTCAGTCCATTGGGCGAAACGAAAGCGCATCGGATTATGTTTCATTATTAAATGACAAAGTTCAAACTTTCTAATTAAACCAAAAATTTAGAAAATTTTTAAATTTAAAATTTTAAATCGCCCACCCTATACATGCCATACATTGATTATATGTTTGGCACTTTTTCAATGTTTATCAGACTGACTGAAGTTGAAAAATACGCAGCGTAAGAAAACAAAGCTATAGTGCGTCCGAACGTTTAAACACCAGGATGAGATTTTTATGTATTTTATTTTTCCTCGTTTTCCAAAAAAAATTAAAACATTTGAAAATCTTCAACACTTGATTCACCAAGCTCAGAATCGTATTGGAAAAAGTGAACGTAAAAGTAACGACGTTCGAAAAATATAAACCGCCATTTTTTTTTAATTATTAACAATTTTGATATTTTGACATTTTTCAGGTATGATGGCCTGTTTTTATAAAACGAATTCGTCTAAGACGAAATAAACTGTCAGTAGACGCAAAGAAAATATTTTGAGTTTTTGTAAATCACACAAATTCGTTCGTCAATACATTTAAAATTACGTTGCAAAATTTTTTTGAATTTAAAAAGTTTATTTCAAAAGTTTATTTTCAAAAATCCAAATGGACGATAATGAATTTTTGTTCGATGATAGGAGACGAAACGAAGAAAACTTTCGAGAAATAAAAAAGGGGGTTCAACGGTTTATAAAATTTTTATTGCAACAACATTTTTTTTCGAAATATGGCGAAATATTTGCTCCGAGGTCTCGAAAAAATCAACACGCAATGAAAATGTATCGGCACCAGGCTTCAAATTATATTTAATTATGTTATGATGGGAGAGATGCAAAGTTATCCGCAAACTGCCCCAAACCTCTACTCCACCAAGTTTGTAAGTCGCTTTCAAATTTTAAAAATCAAAGTCGGTTGTTGATCCACACAAGCTTTCTGCTTTTTATACCAGAAATAGAAAACTTGCACTCTTTCGACTTTATGTAAGTCGAATCAATTCTTTCCCCAGTACCTTTGATTACGAACTCAGTTAACTGTACTTTAATTATTTTCGTATTTTATTTTGTCGTCTGCCAAGGACTCTCTAGCACTTGCTGTATAACTTATCTTTTGTCCTGGTCAGTGAGAATGTTTGGTAGTCCAGCCCGAGGGCGAGAGACATATTCCCCTTCTCCAAATTTAATATTCTGTCGACAATGGCACCTATTTTACGATTTGTTTTCATTTTAACACAACTTTACAATTTTTTTCTCTAGACGCCCCATTTTTTCTTGGTATTGCCTCCATTATCCTTTACTCAAAATTTAAACCCTTAAAACTCCCAATTATTTTTTTTAAACTCTCAATGCCAACATACACACAATTTCTATTACACATGAAAATCCCCTTAAAACATCGATAATTAGAAAACCACAATAGAACAATGTATTAAAATTTATTAAAAATAATATAAAACAAATCTTAAATAAGGATTTGGAAATACATTTTGATTTATTGTAGGACATGTGAAATCACGCATATGTGACGCGCAAAATAGAAAGGGGCCTAGGGTTAAAAACCAGTTTTGTTCAGGAGAGCCATTTTAAAGATTAGGTCCCTTTCTATTTGAGCTTAGAATCGTCGACTTCAGTTTGATAAACGCGCATATCTCTGGGAGGGAACACTTTTGGGGCATGGAATCGGTCTCATTCGATGCTCAGATGTTGTCCACATCAAAAAAAGAAAAAAAAAATTGATTTTCTTTACCCTTAGGTCCCTTTCTCTATGCGTTGTCACATATGCTATTAGACATAAAATATTCGTAGACTTTTGCTGCTGAGTGTATATCGTCTACGATATTGAGTATTTTAAAATGTTAGTTCTACTTATTTCACATTGGGGTTAAACAAACGAATATTGATAAGAATACGAGTCTTATGCGTATACAATTAACATAAGTGCCCTTAGTTGGCAATTTTACGACTAATGTTAGTGTTGAAACCAAAAGTGTTCTAATAACATAAGTACAAACTTTGTATATGAATTGAAACATTTTTTTATCTATTTTGTTTAAAAAAGACCATGACTTATGTCAACAAAAATTGCTAGTGTCTGCTTTGTTTTTAAAAAAAATATACAAAAAAAAAAAAAATTCAGTACAATTAAATATCATTTCAAGGTGGGGTAAGAATAGTTGCGCGTAGTTATATAAAGTAGACCTTGGGATTTACCCTTTTGGAATGAAAAAATACTGTTTGTATTTTTATCATTTGTATTACGTTTAGAGTTCTCTTCTTACTTTTTAACACTGGGCAACGCAAAAATTATTTTTTTAACGGACTTTAATAAAACCATATGTGTTTTCAATGCTCACAGTCCGCGAATGTGAGACATCCGCGGGAGCTGAGCTGCAAGCTATTGAACTAGTCACAGGTTGTGGATAGTGCACAACCCCAAGTTGGGGTCAGCTGTGAATGTACTGAATAAGCAGCAGCGGGTGATGGATATGAGAGGTTATGTAGTAGGCTCTGCAGAACTGAAAATAAATCCCCCAGATCCGAAACACATCATTGCTGTCGCGAGTCGATGCCGCGATTCGACCCATCTGTCACTGGGCCAACTCTACATATTGGATGAATAGGATCAGACAGATTAATGGCAGGATTACGCAATAGGAATGGTAGCGGATGAACCCTTAGAAGTCAATAGGAGTTTCCAAGAAGACTACGTTCGTGCTTAGTCGAAGAAGGAGTGTCAGGCTCCACTAAGCTCTCTTTTGTCCTTACAAGCATTGGAGAAATCCTGACAAACACTCGTTTCTGGGATGGAGCAATTCATGTTAAGCGGAAATAAAGAAGAAGAGCCGGAGATTTTAAGAACTTGCCTACGGCACTTGAACTTACTCTTGTCGAAAATTATCCAATTAGACATGTGTTTCGTTTTTGAAACATTATCAAAATCCTTTTTCCGAATTTTTTTAAATGTATTTTAGCTATTTTTACTCAATATTTCTTCAATGATCTTCAACATTTTTAAAAAACATAGGAAAAGTAGTTTGTGTGACTAACACACAAAAATAACCCGGTTCAAAAAATTAAAAAATGGCCGCTGATAATATTTTTGGATGCTCTTAGTCTTGCATACTAACCATCACACAACGCCTGTCTACTTACATGTAAACACAACAGACGTGTTTTATTTGGCAAGCGAAAAAAATGTGCTTAAAAACCCAGCTAAGGCGATAAATTCAAAATTCATACGTATCGTTGTAAAGGTTTTTGATGAAACCTGTTACATTGTTTGGATCAAGGCCAAGCACGAACCATATTGAAGTTGGTCCATATCGACATATGTTGTAGAATCATACAAAGGTTGTATCCGCAGTTACCATTTATACCCGATTCCGATAAAATGTAACAGAGTGGTGAGATCGGTCAACACCCATCTCTATTGCACAATGTCCCCTCCCGGTTTGGAGTCAGGTAGCTCTAGAAGTCACATATTAACTACGATTTTGATAAAATTTCGCATGGTACGTGATGAGCGACCAATAACACAGTGTAACAAAAAAGAATGAAGTCAAAATACCTGTGAAGTAATATCATTGTTCTTGTAGATCATGCTGAGTACAGCAAGAAACAGGTTTTGAAATTTCCCAAAAACCTCCAAAATCTGGAGTTACGGGTAAAAACCCGGTTTTTCGGATCTTACGCACTTTTATGCCAGTAACTTGGTTGAATATCGGTAAGAAAAAACTGCGGCCTTTCGAATGGTGTATACACTTAAAATCACACTGAAAAATTCTGTGTATTTTTCCTGTAAACTCATTTTTTTTATACAATTTTTGGAATTTTTTTACTTTGGATGCGGATTTTGGAGGTGTTTGGGAAATCTCAAAACCGGTTTCTTGTTGTACTCAGCAAGATCTACAAGAAAAATAATTCCCAGGTATTTTTTCTCTGTCACACTCTGTAAATACTCTTGTAAAACAGAACCATATCTGTTTATGTTTTCAACTGCCTTCATACCCTTAACATCACACAAAGAGCTGAGGTTATGTCGCTCTAGAAGCCACAAATTAAATCCGATTGTAGTCAAATTAAACAAAGTGCGTTATAAGCGACTTAGAATATTGGTTTGTCTTTTAATAGATCCCCCATATAAACGACCTTTCCAATTTGTTTATTTGTTTTGGTTTATGTTTTTACATATTTGGTACCGTCGGCATAGAAAAAGTACATTTCAAAAAAACGGAAAGAAGAAAATAAAAACCTTTTTTTACATCCCTGGAATTTACCAACCGCAAGTTTAGCACAGAACTTTGACACACATACTCCTGACAGGCAGGACTGCCATGGACGCATTCCAGACAGGAGAAATTACATACACAGATATGTCCAAACTGACGGAAAAACGGATTTTGGATAAGAGATATCCACTAGACTAACAATTATTGTAGCCTTTTCGGGCAAAAAAGTATGGTAATCGAAAAAGTTGATCGACGGGTGAGACGAAATGTCTACAGCTATTGGTGTCTATTGTTTATGCTTCGACGGTTAGACGGCCATCAAATATCTGGAATCTATGTTTCGTTTTGTTGTTTTAAATATCCATTTCATAGGGAGATAACATTGGCATTTTTGCATGCTTCGGGCATTGACTCATCAGTTTTCTGTTCGGGAGGGCAATGTGTTTTCGTATCTTCGTCATCATTCGAACACTTAAAATCAAAATCATTACCCACTTGAATGTGCCTTTTATCGTAATCTTCCCATGCCTATAAATGGAGAAGTACTTTTTAATGAAGAAATGGAGAAGTACTTTCAATGCTGTCATTCCCTTAGTTTGGTGATATACTCGTATTTACTTGCTACGGAATAGACGTCTTAATTCAGAAACAACAATATTGTGGTGTACTAAAATTAAGTATGGATAGTTCTTGACAGTTTTGCGGTATTGTGACATCATTTATATATACAAATTTGGAATAATGCGTTTTAATGGCAAAATATTTTCTGATCTGTGATACTAATTTCAAAGCAAAATATTAGTTGTATTATACAATTATTAATGAGTTCTGAGTCGGCTTTGAACTGTAGGTCCTGATCAGGACCATTTCCTTATAACTACGTTGACGCTTGTACACAATTTATTGTATTGACTGAAAACAATGTTGCTTCCATATTTGCTTAAGAAATTTTTGTTTAGCAGCGTTCGAGTGAAGAAATTTTTGTTGTGAGTAAGGGGCTTTTTTATGGACTAATTGATCCATGAATCGGAAATATCATAAAAGGATAGCGGCCTGAACTTAGCAGTTAATGGAGACCGCTTTAGAGCAATGATGAATGGCCTATGGTAAAATGATAAAAGGTCGAATAAATATAACAAAAAGAAAAAACTATTAAAAAGGATTGGTACGCCCGAATGTGCAACGCATGTATGAGTACGTATACGAGTATGTACGCACAAAACATGCACACTTTGTTTTTTCATTTTTGCATTTGTGGTTTTCAACGAAGACCCATGCAAAACGGAATTGGTGGAAATGATATTGCGCGTTGAAAATTGCTCTACGCACAGTTCGAATGCTATACGCAAAGGGTAATTCTCATTAATAAAAATGAGTCTCCATTTGATTTGTTGTCGAAGTAATCGTTGCCAAAGACTGCTGAAGAAAAACCTTGGCGGGTTTAGAAACAGCTGTACAGTCTGCCTGGCAACCGTAGCCAATACATTTCACCAATTTCTTACGTTGATTCTGAAAAATTAACAACAAAAAGGTCTCGAACCGGAATAAAAACTATTCAAGTCATAATTTTTTTATGTATAAAAAAATAAAAATTATAAAAAATCGTTCTGGAATTTAAATTCTGTTCGCGAAAGAAACAAAAGTTTTATTTTTCAAAACTAACAATTAAAGGCGTTTCAAAACAAGAACTTTAACAAGAAATAAGAAATTCAATATATTTATAAAACTAATTTGGCCCCAGATAATGGGACAAAATTCGCTTATTTTTTAATATTAACACATACTGCCAAAAGTTACTTCCATTTTGTATCCCTTTCGCGATTCCAAGTTTTAGAGCGGGTTACACATTTTGATTTTTCACTCAAACATAAAAAGCTCAAAAAATGTTATGTAAGTGGCAAAACTTTAATTGAAAATAGGAGAATGAATATAAAAGGAGTCAGTTTGCCTCTTTTCCAGATTTAGAAAAAGGATGCTTTACTTATACATTGTAACATATATTTCTGGCCTTTATGGTTTTGTATAACATACATGAATTAAATTAATCATTCAAGTCCGTTCAAAGATCTGATGGTAAGGGCAACAAAACCAGCACAAATAACAGATTATGTTTTGTTTTAATTCCTATACGATTTTTGTAAAAAAAAAAATTAAAATTATAAAAAAAAATATCACCTTCGGCTTTGACCGAATATTGGGAAAATAGGCCAAAGTTAGGTTTGACTTCGGCCTATAAAGCATACCTTCGGCCGGGCTTTTTTACGAGTTAGAAAACTACCGCTTTGAAAATTGTAAATTTATTTTCGGCGTGCAGTAACATCACACCATGAAAGCTCTCAAAACACCCTTATCGGTCATAACTCTACAAATATTTTCCGTAGCGATCATGTATTTCGAGTACAATATATTGCAATTTAATTATGGTGAAGTAAACCCATCATACGAAATAGTGAATTGCTGATAAATGGCAGAGTGTTCCCATTTTCCCACTTGGAACAATATTAATTTAATTAATTGTATTACACAAATAATGTATAAAGAATGGAACAAAGAAAATATACGAAATTAAAAATCAATGTCGGGCAAGACAGTCTTTAATAAACAACAATGTACACTTATAGTATATTTGGTTTTTTTTTATATTTTTTTCGCTTACTTTAACAATGAAATGTCAAATCATACCGAAAATATGCATAAAAAATTAATAGAAACGAACAAAAAAAAACAACAAACAAATGAAAACATTTTAAATATTTCAATAACGTTTTGGCATTATTTTAATTTTTATTGTAATTTTTTGTGAGAACGGGTTTGTTTTAAACACACGCACACACGTTCACGTTTGAGACGGACGTGTTAGGAAGAAATATAAAGACGGGGCAGGTAGATAGGCAGGCAACACGACAAAATATTAATTATTTTAAACGCTTTCATGACATTCAATACGGTAATGCGTTGTCTTTCAAAATGTAACGGATTGTTAGTTGGAATTAAAAAAAGGAAATCCGTATGGGGTACTGAAAAAAAATTATTGAAAAAACAATTAAATTTACCATAAGCCGATGATTAATAATTATTTATGCTTTAAATTGTGTTGAATACCAGACCCTTTTTTATCAATGCTAAACACAACGAAGACGTTTAAAAGACATTTGATATTTACTTACTTTTTTAACACGTAAGTAATTCAATTCAAATAATTTTATATTCAAAAGTATGAACGGATAAATCCGAATTAAACTTTTAGCAACAGCGAAAAATCCGCTCAATATAAATCTGTATGACGCGACGTGTGAGCCTGTATTAGTTCGAACTTCTAAAAGTGTCGGCATTTCGAGGCCCTTAATTGGAGTTCACAAAGTATTCACACAATTGTAGCCTTCTAGAGAATAATTTAGTGCGCCCAAAAAGACATTTTCGCAACTAAGACCAGCGTTAGATTACAGATACTAGTATCTGATATTAATTGTTGTTATATTCCTTTAACTATCGTTAAGGAATATAAAATTCGTCACCAAGAATATCTTATGTCTTACTTAGTCAGTGGAGGCCAGTGTCAGATTATACGAGTAGCTACTAGTATCAGCTATTAATGTTGTAGTTTCCAGAAAATAAAATTCGTCAAATTTGTCAAAAACTGCTCTAGAGTGGATCTAATGGATGACAAAGCAAGACATATTTGTAAATGAGAACAACATCAGACTATAACAAATATTATCTGGCGTTAATGCTACTTAGTAGGGACATAAATACTGTTACAACATTGACACACCCATTTCAATAGTAGAACTGAACATACCCCGTTAATGTCATATGGGTTTTGACCGCATGTCATCAAAGCCGTTAAATCAAGAATTCATAGAAATCCGCTCCGAAAACAGAAAATCATGGCCCGTGAGCTGAATATCACGCATAAGTCCATGAGTCGAAAAAGACTTGGGGCTTGGGGCTGTCAAACAACGTACCGGACATTTATTGACTGCAGCTTTAAAAAAAAATAGGTTTGAAAAATGCAAACGTCTTTTGGAGAAGCACGCTGATAACCTGCACAGAAAAATTTTGTTCACCGAAGAAAAAATTGTCACCGTTCAGAAAAAATGATAGAGTGTATGCGCGGTCATCTAAGGAAGCATCTGAACTGATCCCAAGGGTGGAAAAGGGTCATCCCCTAGCTTCAGTCATGGTTTGGTGGGGTGTCTCTTACGATGGGGCCACTGACCTGCATTTCTGCGAACAAGGATTCAAAACATCGCCCAAAGTTTACTAAGAAACCGTTTTGGAAGCTTTTGTGAAGCCTTCCAAAACCAGTCAAGGACTCTCTAGCAGGATTCTGCGCCGGCCCATAAGGTTAAAACGTCCCAGGCCTGGCTTCGAAACAATTTGCCAGCGTTCATTTCCTCTGAAGAATGGCCCTCAGGCAGTCCAGATTTGAACCCATTGTATTACAAATTATGGACGGTTTTAGAGGACAAGGTTTGTCACAAAAGATAACCCAACATTGGATCTCTTAAGACTGCTGTGGTTCGAGCTGTGGCCAATTTTTCAATGGACTAGGTTCGTGCAGCTATTTACGATTGGCCAGTGCGACTTAAGGCGTGTGTATAGGCAAAAGGCGGACATTTCGAATAAGTAGACTATTTTGAATACAATATACATCAATAAATATATTAAAAAATATTTGGTCTAAAAACATTCAGTAAACTGACCTCAAGCTTGAAGAAAAATGATAAAGAGTTTTTGAAAAACAGGTCGAATAAACTAACACGAAATTAACATTCAGTAATTTTATTTTAAAAAGTGTGTAACAGTATTTATGTCCCTACTAAGTAATTGGGTTTTGCATCCCGGGACTATTCCCGCAGGAAATCACAGAAAATTTTTACAATATTACTTTCCGTGTTCCAGCATTTTTTCACGGGATCCCGCTGAAATTTTGTTAAACATTCTTTCTCTTAAATACTGAATCAATATCCAAAATTAAAAGGTAAAACCATGTTACACTGTGATCTTATTTTGTTATGGCGCTTTATGAAACGCAATCCCCCTACGTTGCGTAAGAAAAATCCCCATTGAAATTCCATAGACACCAACTAAAAATGAAAAGATATCAATGGAAATTCAGAAAATTACTCGGTCCAATTCTATCGAAGGCGACAGTGGTTATAATGAATCTGGTGTCGTAATAATGATCATCTATTTAAATTTAAATTAAATGTTGATGTGGAAAATTCTGGTATACTTTAAAGGTTTTGAAACTACAGAAAAATGTTTAGCTCGTTTGTTTTATTTCGTTTGTTTTTATTAAAAAAATTAATTGTACTTTTAAATCTTTACTAAATTGTAAAAGATCTATTTTTCCAAAAATAATTTCCAAATAAAAAATATGGACTATCCTTTTAAAAATATTCTATTCTATATCAAATTTGCCAAAAATGTAAAGGAATAATTTATTTGTATTTTATTGCTACGCTAAGTATCCAAAAACAGTTGAAGCGTTGAAAAATGAAATCAAAATCCATTAAAGAAATTCGACCAAATACAATCGAAAATTTACTGAAAAATTGGGTTGATCGGATGAGGTACTGCCGAGCCAGTTGTGGTTGTCATATGAATGCTATTGTGTTCCATTATAAAACATGAAATTTGAAATTGTTATCCGTACATTTTTTACGTTTGGCGTATTCCCTAGGCAAATATTAAGACGACGTTCCTAACAAAGATTATCTTATTTAGGAACACCTTTGAAGCGTCTCATTATACTCTGTACCACACTAGCTGAAACCATTGAGCGATGTCCGTACGTCCATCTGCTGAGCATCGAAAAATAGATGAATTAGTTAGTTGGTCCGGGAGGGCGCTATTCATGTGAACGGCATTTCTATACTCACTTACCAGGACCATCAAACAGCATATACATTTTGTAAATGTAGAGATTAATCTCTTACCCGTAAAGTCGCCGGCAAGTACTAGCGGGAAACCAGCCACACGCAGAGAAAAATATGGTTACTCTATGTTCACGGCAATAATAAAAATGTTCTCCGTAATAAAAGTTTGTTTGTCGCAATCTTAGTATTGTTTATTGAATTCAATTTTGACAATAGTATGATTGTCGCAATATAAATATTGTTGAAATGTAACAATAGTATTGTTGCCAAATTTAAAAATGAAAATATGGTTGTAGCAACAATATAAATATAGTTGATGCGACACTTTTGTCTTTTTCTGAGTTTTATGTTTACAATAATATGATTACGGCAATCATATTGTATGATTGTACTTTTTTCATTTAAATATGCTTTTAAGAATAATGTTATTGTTACGGATCTAATGCAATAATAGTATTTTTTATATGGAAATTAAAATTTTTCAAACAAACTGCTTTGGCTTTGTTTAACTGAAATATATTTAATAAAAGCGCTTTCGATTTAAAAACTGATTTTTCTACTGTAAAATAAATCACTCCTACTATTTATACTTTAAATTTGGTGTATTTTCAATAACTTTCGCAATTCAAATCTATTGTTGCAAATTCACCCAATTATAATAATTAATTTTGGGGATCACATGTATAATTGGGTGTGATCATACTATGGTTGTATGGATCATAACATGGTTACGTGTGAATCATACTATGGTTGTGAGGTTGTATGTGAAACATACTATTATTGTGAGGATCATAATATGGTTGTGGAGATCATAGTATGGTTGAGTGTGAATCATACTATGGTTGTGGGGATTATAGTATGGTTATATGTAAATTATACTCTTGTATGGTTGTATTTGAATCATACAATTGTTGTAAAGATCATAATATTGTTGTACCACAACCATATACCCAACAATAGTATGATCCTCTTCGAATATTGTTATCCCAACCATACTTTTTTCTACGTGCACTAAAAAACTGTTAGACATACACCAACTAAGTTGAGAGTAAAATGATTATTCGATTTTAATAGTCGTTAAAAACTGATGTTTTATTACTTTTTGTAGAAAATCAAGCAATCGCAATTGCTATGCGAATGTTCACTAAATTTTATGGCATATGAGTTGACACCAAAAACTAGACAAAAGTTGAAAAATGCACAGCGTAGAAAAAAAAGCTTCAGTGTGCCCGAGCCTTATGCAACTTAAACCGTTCTCACCCACAGACTCATGTTGAGTTTAAACATTAGATAAACAAAAAAAATGCTTTTTATAAAATGTTGGTTTAAAGACCGGTTCAAAAAAAAAATTAAGTGACTGTTTTATGAAACTTAACAAAGTCCACTAAATATCATATAAAATTCCTAACAAATTATGATACATTTTGATACTTAGTAGTGTGAATCTAGATATCGTTTAGATATAAAGTAGATATAAGTATATACTTATACACACATAGTTATATAAAGTAACAGTAGTTTGAGTTCCGCGGTAAAAAATTCTGCAAAATTTGTTCTTTAGTGTAAATTGAATTATCTCGCATATACTCAAAAAAGACAACATGCCAACCACAATTAAAGAGCATTCATCTTCTGCTGAAAAAAAACCCTCGAACATGTTGTGGTAGCTTTTATTAAGGGCCACGACGTCTATGAAGAGTCAATGACTGCCTCTTAGAGTGGTCTGATCTATCAAATTGCGGTTTCAAATTAAATAAGCGATTACTCGATTATGACGTCGATCTTTTATATGTCCAACTTCTGCATATCGCACTTTTGGTCTTGATTCAATGCCATTATATGACGAATTCAAAATGTATACACGTCAATACAATGCAATTGATTACATTCAGCGCGACTAATTAATAATATTTTTATGTAAATTTGTTGGTTTGTTGTGTTGTTAGTACTACGGCACATGTAACGAAAGAAGCATCAAGTGCAACAAACAATAAATAAAAATGAATCATACATTTATTTTTTCAATATCTGCCATTCTGATGCAAAGTCAACGCTTTAAAGAGAAATGTCATAGTCTATAAATGCATACATACTCCCGCCGTCGTAGTATGACTTCTCTGTGGAATATAATCTTATCACTGGAATGTCAAAAATCGAGTACACCACCCAGCCCCATCGGACCCCTACATATGAGGGGGCATGAGCAATGACAATACAATAAAGCAAACGGAAAGTTTAAAAAATATTGTCGTACTTACCTTTCAAATGCATGAAAATCATTTTCTGTCTCTCCGTTATGGATTTCGAAAGTAGTGGTCCTCGTTTGTCTTTGGGTATATTCATATCCTCCAAAATCTCCATGAATTTGGCATCCACCTCAGAATCGCTCAGGGCTCGTATGGTCTTTTCCAATTCCTGCAAGTCGAAGGCATCCCCCTCGGCCGATGTAGGACGTCCGGACAGAGTGCCGGTGCTGTAGTTGGCTCCTTTGGCTTTTGGGCGGCCAAACCAACTTTCCAAAAGGCCGCCGCCCGATTTGTTCTTATCATTTTTAGACATTCTAAAAGCAAAAATATGCATTATATTTTTTGTTTATGTTTGAATTAGTAATAAAAAAAATTCGTAGTTTTTAAATTTGCGTTTTCTTAATTTGGAAATGATTGTTAAATGTTTTAATCGAAACTGAGACTAAATTTTCTGTTGGCGGTCGGTGCTATGTTCGTTATGTGATGTGTGTTGTGTTACGTTAAGGCCACCAAGGAATGTAAGTGTAAATCTGCATTACGTGAATGTACATGTGTGCAGAAGGGAAAAAGCACAGCTGACGCGACCGCGTCTAGCCATCATTTAGTTCCTACTCTTCTGTTGTTGGGGTAGGGTAAGGTAGGGAATAAGGAAGACTGCAAGTTTGTTTACGGCACTCCGTTCGTCTGTCAGTCAGGACGTACACATATACACGTTCATTTTCAAAAGCGCTCTCCGCTGTAATTTTATTATTGTTTGTTTTACTGTTTCCTCTTGGAGTTTTGTTTTTCCACCGCTCTTTATTGTTTTTTTGTTTTGATTCGGTTTGCATCTGGAGCTCTTTTTGTGGTATGAAAGAATGAATCCGATTTATACAGTGAAAATATCGAATGATAGAGATGTTGTTTATACCTGCTGTTGTGTATTCTGGTGCTGCCAGTAGCTGCAATCAGTGATGGAATTTCACAATGTGTACTTTGTACTAAAACGCTTATGATTTCACATACGTAATTCCGTTCACAATCGATTTTATTGATTTATTTCTGCAGTTATAAAAACGGTGTAATTAATCCGACGCATATGCGCATCCTCGAGCAGAGATGTTTTGCAAATGATTTAAACAGTCCGAAATTGCATTCCTAGTTGGTAACAGGGCTACTGGGCAATTCAAAATGTTTGCCAAATGTACAATTATAAACTCCAAATTATCTGAAAAACACCTTCACACTGGCACATAAAGTTTCGTAGATATATTTTCCAATAAAATGATCTGAATTATTCCTAAAAAACGAATTGGATTCACCGTTGGACAACCTATTAAGAATATACGGAGAACTTCTCTGAAAACAGCGGAGCAGTCTGCGATATAATTCTAGATCTAATTGAGCCAGACCTATACCTAATGATTATTATAGGGATTAGGTTTAATTATCGATTATGGTCACGTTTTATTTCAACTTCAAATAACACTACGCAACAATATTTCGACTTTCTCGGGGGGGTTGATGATTCCTTCAAGAAGTAAATGACTTTGATGAGCATAGCAAATTCTCAAATTGACAGGGTCCTATTAAGTCTCAGTGATTTTTTATAGTCTGAGAAAATTTTCATTTTGCAAAACTTTATGAAATACTAAGGTTAAAACAATAGTACATATTCATTCATTTTAGTGAATTTTCGTGATGAGCTTTCTTAAGTGAAATATTATGGATATTATTTTCGTAGAATATCTTAACATCACGTTTCTAACTTTGGCGTGTCTTTTTTGTTATGTTTCGAGAAAAGTGAAAATGAATAATTTAATGGGAGTTGTGAGTAATTATATGCGAAATCTATAAATATGTTGCCCAGTTAATTGCAATAGGGTTCACCAAAGATGAATCATCATTATCTCTTATTTAAGCGTTTCCTTATGGTCCTACTTTAAAATAAATTGAGTAAATATTAGTAAAAGTAGTAGATAAAATGTGCCATAAAAGAACTATAATTATCAGTTTACTACTTATGTAAGTTGCCTTAAACAAATTGCAGGACATCTTCCTGGGCTTTTGGGGATCTACTATTCTCATCTAAGTAGTTCGTTTCCCGAAATTAACCCCAGGAAAAAAGCCCGAAATTTTGTTGCATAGTCTAATTAGTCAATACCATCCACCAAAATGACTATGGTGCATTTTGTGCAAGACCGACCAACGCAATTCACTGCATGTATAAGGGACATCCCCATATACAAAATGATAAACAATATTGTGTGCAAGTTCCTAAAATATTGTCCTTACCCCAATTAAGTAAAGTAAACCTTACATCGCGGATATGTTAGATAAGAACAAGCTGACTAACTTTGAGCATTAAGTTCATTATTATACTACGGAAATTAACAAAATGATCGTATCCCTAGTTTCGCCCGTTGAACCATTGTTAATGCCATAGAAACCTCTTAAGCTTGTCGATATCGCTTTAGAAGTAAAAACCGGAATACACCGCCCGACACATACTGACATTAGTGTGCCTGGATTGAAAGAAAAGTATGACGAAACCTTTCTCTATTTAATTATTGTATTATTTTCTCCATAAGGAGTTACCGAGCAAGGTAGAATTGGCAGTCAGTATAAGTAGACTCAGTTAGATAGTCCATTGTGATGCCACGGAAACGTAGTCCCTCCCGTTTAACCATTGTGATGAACTTAAAAAGCGATATCAGCCAGGTGAGCTAGAGCTCTATGGTAGTACGAACCTAATGTTGATCCCTGCCTGTTCGCCAGAAAATGTCACGTACTGAGGTGTTGAATGGACTTTTCTTTATCCTCACAGTCGCGACTTTCAGTCTCAGTGCATGACTTCTAATCAGACAGTGTTCCGTTTTACAAACAGATACAAATAGTAAGACGTCAGGTCTTGATAACGCCAGCAGTAGGTGAGAGCGTTTAATATCCAGTCGGGGCCACATTTGTCAGGATTTCCAATAGGATCTATTCCGCAAAATGAGTATGCAATTGGCAAGGATCCCTAGAGTCCGTCAGGTAGCATCTTGCTACCTCATCTGTTGCTAAGTTCCCTTGTTTGTCCCTGTGGACCAGCACCCAATGAGATGTATATTGAACAATCACACGACAGCCTGTTCTACGGACCGGATTGACCCGAAAAACAATTCTTCGGCCAAGGGCTGTCTCCCCGGCACACAATTGCCGCTACAGCAACAACATGTATATTGAACTGCTAACTGAATTAAGGAAGACTAATCTAGAGATTTGATGGCAGTCTAACTGCCAGCATGGGCATTATTTCTCAGCTATTCAGTTTCTTCCTTGATAGGTAAACTCTCCGCTTTGTAGGCACTACAGTGGCAGTGAACTACTAGGCAAACTCTATTCCTCAGAAAATATCCCAAAATCTACTTCATTCTTAACTTTTGAGTAGACATGCATCATCAATCATCTAACGAGGAGTCCATTAGTTTTCTCGATATTAACTTAGGATATTTCAAATCAATTTTTGATTTCGACATCGATTTGACTTTCTCAATAACAATTTTTTTTCTTAATTTAAATTTCGAGTAACGTTTCTTAATGTCAATTTGTACTCGGATTTTCTCAATTTCAATTTATATATCTCAATGACAAGTTGTATTTTCTCAATTTTAATTAAAAATTAATTAAAATAGTGTGGTGCAAGAAGAAATTTGAACAATATTTTTCAGTTCGGAGAACACTTTTAAGGTGAAAACTTCATAACACTTATTAGTTTGTCTGTTATTAGTTTGTCAGTCCCTAAAAAATGTCAGATGGCATACGACGTAGCTTAACGTGGCCGGTTAATCACTTTTGTATCTTGCTGAAACCAAATGCCGCTAATGACACAGCCTCAATTTTGGACATCAAAAACTCAGTTTTTATGTTGCAGTAGCGCTCATCGTTGTTCATTCCGCAGTTATACCGACAGACGAATCCACATTTAAACGCGATCAAACTTTGCGTTTTTGTTAATGTAGTTTTTCGGATTTCTCATCAACCCAAACGCGGCAATTGTATTTATTAACGTTTCAGAAATGTTACTCGGGTCTTCACTGAGCCCATCGGAGACATTCAGGTGGTGTAAGTTTTTCCGTCAAATAAGACAGAATAAAAATAAGATAACAGATTAGTTAACAGATCCCAGTCAAGGGGGATCTGTCAAAAAACTCTTAAAAAACATTTTTTTTATAGTGCAAATCGCGTGTAGTGCAAATCGCAACATTGATTCAAAGTTAAATGATTTAAAAAACTTTTTAATTTGTTGCATTCCTTGACATAATAATGCCATTGTAAAATTCAAGTGTACTAGCTTACCAAAAAAATCGTGCATTGCCGAAAATATGGTACAATAGTACAGTGGTTTTCCCTCACTGCTACCTACAACTACTACCGTGTTGCTGTTGTTGGTTGCATGGTTGACGGCTGGTTAACTCAATAACAACACAAATTTATTGTTGATACTTTATGTTGTTTGCGGCATAAGTACGATGTTGCTGTCGGCGGCATGCGCATTGTGGCACATACTCGTTTACGAAAAAACAGCATGCTAGAAAATTGAGGTCGACCAAACACAGTTTGCTCAATACCCTACACTTAGCCAGTCACAGCTAGTGAGTAAAACTCGGTTACGGTGATTGTGTTGCACAAAATCACTGAATCCCCTCGCTGCACAGTATGTGGAACGCTACAATGACTTGAAGTTATATCTTTTTGTTAAAGATAACGCACAAATTCCCAATATAGCGCAATGAAGCAAATTTCCTGACATACTCGTACGAGATACGGATTTTAAGTTTTAGGACAGCGGATATTAGGTTATTGATAAATTGAAAGGAGTTTGAAATTAAAATATTCAGATTGCCCGAATTTGACTGGGCGTAAAATATTCATTAGAATTTCTAGGTCATGTTAACGAAATGACACAACTGGACATACACTTCGCTTCTACATTTAAAGGTTAAAGGTTAAAAGTTATTTTGGGAAACGACTCAAATAGTCCAAGGTTATTTCTGTTTGCATTGGGGTTAAAGTGTGCAAAATTGTACATACTACAGACCGACCGAAGGCGACATTGAGGGCCAAAGCCGAATAAGTATTCTACAAATAGTAGTCATTTATGATGTCTATAAATTTCAATGTACTTTGTACTTTTGTATTTTTAATAAGCCTAACGGCCTTGAAATACTAGCTAAGATGGACGATAAAAATATAAAGATCTTATAAGTATACTTATATAACTTCTACCAGAGTTCGCTTTTAAAATGAGGTAATAACAAGTATCCTCATTATTGCCCCTTTGGCAATAACAGACGATTTTTTTGGTCCTCAATGGTCTATGAGTACTCCTAAAATCTTTTTAAACAAGGTATAGAACTCTTAAAACACCTGTTAGCCGGTTCTTCAATGATTTGCAGAAACTCAAAGGCCCATAAATTTTTAATATATTTTAGGTGCGTCTGCTAATGAAAATTTAGCTTGTGCTTAGTTTTTGTTCATAAAATCTTAATTTTTTGAGGACAAACAATCTTAATACCTTAAAAAAGGGCATAGTTTCTAGACGCTTTGGATCATGTGGCCCAAAAAACGTTCTGTATGATCAAAACGACTAACAGTCTATATTGACGTATAATTAGAACAAATTTCTCACGAATTCAAATATGGATTTATTTGAAAGTTTGTACTGATCATAGACCGAAGGGTGCCAAAAAACGACATTTTGGTCAAACGAAAAGACCACCGGAAAATATAAGCCTATAGGTACCCAGAAATAAAGCCGGTTTAACTACGAATGATTTTTCTAAGGTTGGGACGGACTTATAGACCCAAGAGACCAAAAAACGGGCCACTTCAATGGGACCGTTTTTATTTGGCCTAACCGAACTGAATTACGTTTGTAATTTGTTGTTGTATTTTTTCAATTATTTCAATGCCAAATTATATTAGAAACTAAATCATTACTTTCAATGATATGATTCTTTCTGCGCAATATATTTAAGTATGTAGCATTACGATTTCGCAAAATATGGCGCTTGCCAGGAAAATAGGTTCAAAGTATTTATGCAGCCGAAAAATTACAATTTCTTACTGCATACAATTTATAAACTGACATTTAGACGCCAAGTGTCGCACCGGGTCTGAATAACAAACCCGAAATCGAAGCAGAATATTATATACGTATATAAGTACTTAGCTATTTCTGACACTGGATTTTCCTACCACACATAATTAAGTTGAAAGTTCTAAAAACAAAAATAATTTATTTTAAACATTTGAAAAGTCTGGTAGAATTTCCGTTTAAACACACATCCACCACAATTATGTGGTCAACATATGCTATTCTTAAACCAAAGGCAAAAACACTAGCTTACGTACTTTATCCGCATGGGATGTCAACATGTTCTAACTTAAAAAACACTTGGGGCAATAGTTATAACTAAAACCAGGCTAACACAATGTTAGCCAAAGCCAAGAATTTGTTAATTTTCCTTACAACAATTGAAGCTAAAAAATCTAATGCGTTTCAAAAGCACTAGCTAAATAACGATACTTCTTTTAAACATGACTAGCTAATACAAAAAAGCACTGACCAGCTAATAAATGTCACAAAATGCATTAACAATGGAACTGAAGAAAACAAAAAGCTGCCCTTTTTAGCAACCTGAGGGCTGCATTTTAGCTAACCTGAGGGCTGGTTTGTGGTGGTTTGATGGCTGCAGCGACTGTGTGCAACAAAATTTTTTTTTTCTTGTTGAGTTCAGTGTTGCTTACCGAAGTTGCACATCATATGACAAGCATTGAAAATCGCGATTTTTTATAATGGAACATTTTGCAAGAAATATTCATATACAGGGTGGGCCAAAAGTTACCATGGGCTTAAAAACTTTAATAACTTTTTCGTTTATTAATTTTTTTCTTAGATTATATTTTCCATAACATCTTTCAAAATATGTGGCTGTAGCGTTCGAATTTCTGCAACAATGTTGGCCTTGAGTTGAAGGATTGTCTGGGGCTTTTTCACATATACTCGCTCCTTCAAATAACACCAAAGAAAATAGTCGGATGCTAACACATATGGCGATCGCGCTAGCCAAAAAATTTCAGAATTTCTGGAAATTATTCGCTTTTCAACAATTTGACTTAAAAATGCCATTGTGTCTCAGGCTGCGTGGACAGTGGATTCGTCCCGCTGAAACAACATCTTAGGTCTGCTTTCAGGAGCAGGACGTAAAAAATTGTCTATCATAAACCGATATATTCGATCATAAACCGATCTCCATTTACGGTTACAGCACTTCCATCTTCATTCTCTAAGAAGAAAGGCCCGATACTACTCGTATTTGCAGATGTGATCCCACACCATGCTGTACAACTAATGGGGTGCAATTGGATTTTCAGAATCCCAGAACCTACAGTTCTGCTTATTAACAAAGCCATTAAAATGAAACTGAGCTTCATCACTTCGCGTTAAAATAATTAATCGCTGATTTAAATAATATAATTCTATTATTCTGGTTAATTGTTTAGTTGTGAATCTCTCCATTATTTATTCTCCAAGTCTTATTTATATAATCTGAAAAAAAATATATAAACGAAAAAGTTATTAAATTTTTAAACCCCATGGTAACTTTTGGCCGACCCTGTACATAATATGCATATATTGTTATAAATATATATGTATATACGCATATGGATCCTTGCATGTCAAGTGACCAACATTTGGAATCGATGTCTTCCGATCGGGATGAAACTTGCACCAAATTTTTTATAATTCTGAATAAAAACAGTGTTTTTATTCCTATGGTGAACATGCTGTGGGTATTACATTATCGAGGGTATGAAATTTAAGTCAGACATGTTACATTTTTTTCATTTTTTTGCTTTACCTAGGGCTTTAAATAATTCAAGCTTTTTTAAACATCAATTAGAATAATCAAAAGTAGCATCAATTCGCGCCCTGATAGTTTTGATGATATAAATGCTCTCTCTTGTGCCGACGGACCCCTCTCTCTCTAGATCATGAAGATCGTACCTATCAGCCTGGGCGAAGGCATCCTGTCCTTGAGAAGGTGCTTGGAATGGCTACTGCGAAGACACCCAAGCCAATATTGCTTAGACAACAAGAAAATATGTCTGCGCACGGTAGGACCTTCGCTCCTCATGTAGGTGGTCCTCAGAAAACAGAACGAGACAAACTGTTGATGTTTTCAGAGCGGCATTCTCGTTGATGTTTTCAGAGCGGCAGTCTGAATTTTCTTCCACGGCGTCGTACTCACGTTCGCCATCCATGCGGCAATGCGTAGTTCGCTACAAACCGACCTTTTGCTTTTAAGAGGTAAACAAGGATTCTTTCACGGCTCCCCAAGTACTGCCGGCTAGTGTCTTGAGGACCTTGATCCTAATCAATTAGTGACAGCCACACCTCTGCGGTCCGACCAATATTGGAGGCCCCAAACCAGTTAGTAGGCAACTACTAACGACAGTCGTTAACCCGGTGATCCTATATGCAGCTCCTGTATAAACAGACGCGATGTCGAGGTAGGAAGCCAGAAGAAAGCTAACCTCTACTTACCGCCTGAGTGCCCTGCAAACAATAAGAGGATTCCGAACAGTATCGGACGAAGACGCTTTTGTTGTAGCAGGGATGATGCCGATCGACATTCTGGTCGATGAAATGAGACGCATATACGATAGGAGACCAGAAAACTCAACTGAAAGAAGATATATGCTAAATGCTGAAAAAGAAGTCTCAAAGGATATTTGGCTAGCCAGGTGGGACAGATGGACGCATCAGTTCATCCCCACTGTCTCCGGCTGGACAAATCGGTCCCAAGGGGACGTTAACTATTATCGACGCAATTTCTTACAGAGCATGGTTGCTTAAGGAAATATCTTCACAGATTTGGACATGACAGCTCGCCTGTATGCCCGAACTGTTTGGAGGAAGAAGAAACCGCAGAACACGCTGTAGTTAAATGTTCAGCGCTTCACTTATAGACATCCCGGGCCCTCACCACATTGTGGAATTCATTATCCAGGGTGTTGACAATTGGGTAAAGGTCGAAATGCACTAAGGAACTAAGAAGGACGGAACGCATTCGAAACGCGGAATCAAGATCCAACGATGATACAACGATAGCGTAAATGCTGACGCCCCGCGAATTAATACCTTACGGCAGTCCCGCGGGGAAGAGTGGTTGAAGTGTGGGGGGTGTGATTTAGTACGTAGGTGCCAGAGATGGCGAATCGTGAATCCTTGTTTCGATGAAGCTTCCACAACTCCGGTTCGCAACAAAAAACCTCTGCAGTCCATGCAATAATAATTCCTCGCAGTTAAGAAGCGTTACCTGTGAGGTAACAGTTGATTTTCTCGCATATGTCATCCTCTTTAGTCCCTGAGAGAGTGGTAGAGGTTTTAAAAGTGACGAAGACATCACCACACCCTGGGGAACTCCCTGTTTAACTCGACTTCCTGATAGTGGTCTAGGTCACACCCGTTATGAGACTGACATTATAGTGTTTTATAAACTAAAACTTAATTTTTCACTAAACAGGTATATTTTGGTTTAAAAATTAGTGGTCGACAAATTTAAGTTTTCGATAAAAAAAAAAGACGATTTGTTTGTATCTGCGCGAGATGTAAGCATTTTTAGACACTAATCTTTAGTATATGCGACTAAATTACCTGTGATTTAGACTACTGTCATTCTTACCCGCATATATGGTTTTAAAAGTTGGACAGTATTTAAACAACTTGTTTTCATTGCAGGAAATGTTTTTAGAAATGATAAAAGTTGACACATTTTCGCAATATTTCGCAATTTACTTTTAAATTATGATTGAATTAAAAATAAGCTTTATTCACAAAAAATATTTCAAGCATAAAATATTACCATTTTTAAAACGTCCAGTGTATAAAATGTTTGTAAACTTGTGCCATGAATGCCATCTGTTTAAAATGAAAGTGTCCCCAATCGTGTTATGTCGTATTTTTTTAATAATTTTATAACTTATGACTAGAACAGGACGGCGTGCTTTTGCCATTCCTGATAAATCTCTCGGGAATAATGTCCAATGGAATGGAAATCACACAAGTAAGCTCTGGTTCAAATCCAAAGAAACAGGGGCAGAATAATGCTTGCAAAACAGAAAAAGTTTTTTCAATTCGGATCATTACCCTGTCTACCAGATAAGTTTTAAAAATAAATCGTCATTGGGTATGGAATAATGTAAGTCGGATTCACCAAGCTTGCTCACTTGTTTAAATGAAAAGGATTACTTTTTTCTAAAAGTTCGAAAATAGATTACCTACTAATCTCATAGTGTCAGAATTTTTAAAAAGTCTGATTTATGACCGATTAAAATTAGCAAATTTGTTGCTAAAAACTTCTTACAAAACATCTTGCACTGGAGAATCCAATATATAGTTTTTACAATATAATGTTTTTACAAAGTATTTTACATGTGTTACCGACAAGCTAGCTGTCAGTGTAGGGTGCAAAATACGAGCATATCAAATACTTTGTGCATACATAATTATTTTACCACATGTGTTGCAATGAACCGAAAGCATACGATTTAATGCCGTTCTTTTGTTTTAGTTTGTTTTTTCCCCCAGTGTTGCATGTGCACTCGAGCTTTATTCCCAGCCCCATACATAAACAAACAAAAATTAGCGGATAAAAACTAAATTTAAATAAATTATATCAAAAACGAAAACAAAACAATCCAAAAGAACCATGTTCAAAATAATTTAGATACGAATGCAGCAAACTACCTACCTACCCATCGACAAAATGGTAACAAATGCACATTAAAACCGTTTCAATTTCTAATTCTTTTTCGCTACACTGAACGACAAAAAATGTGGTTGTTTTGCTTGTCTGAGCAGCACAGTGGTTTAATTCGGGTTTTTGTGGATATAATTCCGGAAACAAAAGGATTGTGTTGACCGCCCTATGCCGAAGCAAGGTCGTGATATCGAATGAAAGTTATAAATTACTCGAACGAAAAGTATCGTAAGGTAAGTACTCGATACCAGAAGTGTCAGTATGAAATAGACTGGAAGGGAATAGTACCAATCTTATTCCAAAACCCTGTAATTATGCCAAGTTTAGCAGACGGGATTGAAATATTTTCAAAGAGTTCTAAAGAAAGATATTGACTAATTTTTTTTTAAGTCTATCCGAATTTTTATTTCGGTGGCTTCTTTACAATACGAAAGTGATATATTCTTTGGCAGCTGGGGTCGTTGTTGTTGTTGTTGAGGCACACATTGCCAATATTGCTGCTTCATATATGGGGATTGGAAACCGAGGTCGTATTACACTTTCATGTGTAATACGTACCAAAAAGTATCAGTATCAAATGAAACAAGTAAAAACGTCGTTAAGCTCAACCAGGCCGAACCTTATATACCCTTCACCATTCCAAAACAACCTTATTTTAAATTCGTTGCCATATTTGATTAAATTTGAGTACCTATATGAGACCTTATACACTATTATCGACCGTTTTGACCATTTGCTAGGTTCTATAGGCCACACGAGCCAAAACTTCCAGTTACTATGCTCTTTTTATAGGTATTAAATGCTAATTATTCGTAATATTGCATTTAACCATTGTTTGTCCACAAATTATTATTTTTAAAAAAAGTACTCAAAAAAGTGTACTTTTTTCGAGGTACCATTAGTTCCTTAAAGGGGAACTTTTTCCCTCCCGGGCCGATTTTATCAATTTACAACGCCTAAAAGCTTATGACCAAAGCCTCCTGTTCAAGATCCTAGGTTGGTTTACTTGGCCGCTATCCGTGGTCTAGACACACGGACGGAAATGGTCAAAATTTTACGACGATTAATAATATATATACATTATAAGGTCTCCGAGCAATATTTCGTGGTGTCGCACTATGTGAAGGCACTGACCGTCGGTCGTAAAACAAAAATAATTCAATACTTACATGGACAGCAATGGTAAGCGAGTACCCATTTATTGCAAAAGTAGCGAAAAAAAAACTTTATTGTCCATCGTTGCTACTTCTGTCCTGTGTGAATGCATTACTTTGAAGCAAAAATTTATAAATAAAAATAAAATAAATTTATTTATAAATACTTACAAAATTTAAACATGAATTTATTTTTTAAAATCAATTGATGCGGACATGTGGATACATGTATAATAATCGACTTTTTAAAGAAATTAAATTTGTTTTAAAAGTTTCTCAAACTTGAGAAATATTTATGTACAAACTACTTAAAATTCCTGGTGTTTATTGTTTTATTAATTCTCATAATTGTTTAAATACAATTTTTTATACAAAGAAAACATGTTTTTTTATTCTAAAGTATTGCAATTTCATTTCCCTAAAGAAAAAAGACGACTTTAATCGATTTTCTTATACTAAATACTCGAAAAGTCGACTTTTGATTTTTTTGTAATAGTCGAAAAGTTTAAAAGTCGACTTTTAGTCTTAAGAGTATAACCCTACTCTATCTCTTCAATTTCCTTATATATTCTATAACGATCAGCCCGATAATTGTTCTTAAAATTCCCCATAGTAAATCGTGTCGATGTCCTGCCTCTTCGCATTTCTCTCACACATTCGAGTATATTCATCCAATTATGAAGCCTAAAAGTGACTTTTTTTTCCATTTTTGAAAACAAATACGAGGACTGCTATATATATTTCTGGCCTTATAATTAAAATGCGAATATTTATTATCAAAAATGGTTTAATTGTTTGTTAAAGTATTCTCCAGTATGATTTACTTATATACACTTTTGCATGCGCTCAAACCAATTGTCGAAGCACTTTTCCACTCCGATTGAGACAGTTCAGTTTTTGAACGCTTCGCGTACCACGCATTTTTTTCTTGATGTGCGGTAATAAAAAGAAGTCATTGGGTGCCAAGTCAGGGCTGTACGGCGGATGACCCATCAATTCGAGGTTTGGGCCGGTCAAAAAGGCACTGGTTGCACAATGATTCGTCTTCTCTTGTTTGTTTTTCGAATTTCTCTGAAGACTTCGGGCAAACAAATTGTGGTGTACCACTCAGAATTGATCGTCCTACGTTGCTCACGGTATGTTACATGACGATCATGAATTATCAGTTCACGCACGGCATAAATGTTTTCTGGCACAACGGCCGTTTTTGGACGACCTTCGTCTTTGAGCGAGCGTCGGCCACGATTGAATTCATTAAACCAGTTTTTTACAGTTCTATAGGATGGTGCTTCATCGCCATACAAAGATTTAAAGTTATCGATGCACTCTTGTCGCACGGAAATGTTCACGAGTTAATTCCATTTTTTTTGTTGCCAAATTGATTTTTTCAAGTCGTTGCAAACAACACAAATGAAGGTCGTACGTCAAAACGTTCTGAGTACGTATGCTAAAAAAATGTCAATTTTTCCAATGCAAATGTCAGATGGCGCCAGGCAACACTTAGTGTTGCCTGGGCCTGAAATGTATATAGCAACCGCCGTAGCCAACGCTGAAGTCGACATTTTGTCAAGTTGTGAAAAAATTAGATTTAGATCTAAAACAAAAATCCCAACATTTACTTCGGTCCCACAGTGCTTGTAGCACAGTGTTGTTAAATAAACAAAAGGCGATAAACAAAGAAACTGAATTAATGGGAAAAAGGCGATAATGAATTTAAAAAGAACGAAGTGAGCGACCCCTTCCCCACTAACTAAAAAGCCCAAAAAATGTGCTTTTTAAACAAGAAGAGGAAAAATAGAAATATAAACAACGTCTGAAACCATAACTTGAGTTAATGGTAATGACATCATAATTGTATGAAATAAAATAAACAAAAGTGCGAATTGAAAACAAATATAACAACAACTACCGACAGTGCATTTATTTGACTGTGAAATAAGCACATGATAATGATCATCGTCATGATCATCATCACCACCACCATCGTCTTCGTTGCCGTCATCTGCATCAAGGCAGCCTTACTTATTCATTCTAACGATGATCGATCATAAATAAGTGAGAACAACCATTTAGGATGGAAAAAAACAGCGAACCACAACGAAAGGTGAAAAAAACTCATGTGCAACTTTTCTTATTTATATACACGCCACGATGTTCATTTAGAAATAAAAAAAAAACAAAATGCGTTACATCATCATTCTTGAGAGTTTACAAAAATCCATACACGATACGTTATATCGAAAATGCATAAAAATATTTGAATACTGGTTGTTGATACTATGCCATGTTTTGAAAGTTGTTTAATTCGTATGATTAATGTCACAATTAATCATGTCAAATGTGTAATTTTGCATTAGTTTATGCGTAAATATTTAGAAAAATATTAAGCAATTCGGCATTACTGAATAGCTCATAACAACGATAGCTGTCATCCGAACAACATCAACATAGAAATATGAATTAGCATTTAATAACAACGTTGACAAACAAGAATTTTGTCTAGTAAATCAAAAGATTAATGCCGAATGAGGTTTATACTGTGTTACTGCGCAGACAATCAAGATTCTCATGTTGGACATGACCGCTTAACACTTTTGACTGAGATCTCACATTGTCTAGGATTGAGAAGTAATCAAATTAGAGATTACATACCCCTAAGATTGCACTATAGAATAAAGACAAAGACAACACAAAGCTCCAATACTCCGCTGCAATAATTTGAACTAAAAAGAAGTGCGTTACCGTGATATTAGTGTTAAGTTTTGCTGTGGTTTTTGCATTTATTTATTTTTTATTATTTTATTATTAAATTGTTTCGTGATTTCCACTTTTTTTTTTAAAAGTAGTAAGAAATTATGACGAATGAAATGCAAAACCAATTGTAAGTAAAACGAACATAACATAGAAAATTATAAATAACACAACACTTTTTGTCGACAGGATTTTCAAATAAACATCCCCTGAAGAAGTTAGAAAAAACTAACGAAACGTTGGCAAAACATGGAATAAATTAGTTTTATTTAATTCATGAAGAAAGACTGACCAATCAGCCCAGTCAAAAATGACATAAACAAATAATCCAATCAGCCCAGTCAAAAATGACATAAACAAATAATTTCCAATTTTTCCGGTACTGTTGCGTTTCTTATCATTCTTATTGAGATTAAACCAAAAAGATTTTCTTTTGGTCTGTCGATCATTATGATCCAATTTTAGTTCATTATCCGTAAAAACAACTATAGGGTGATCCATCTAGAGGTATTTTTCAGAATAAAACATATATAAAAAAATCAAGTATGGAATCTTTAGTGGTTATTTGAATTTTATGGCATTTATTTTTGGTTCAAGCATTTCGACCGGTATGGCTTTAATTAATTACAACCTGAATCGTGGCTGATTTGTTAGCATAGACTTTGGACTTTACGTAACTCCAAAGAAAAATGTCTAAAGGTGTGATATCACTCGATCTAGGCGGCCAACTCACCAGTCCAAAACGTAAAATTAGCTGCTTTTCGAAATGACCTCTCAATAGATCCATTGTTTGAGCAGCTGTATGGCCCGTTAAAACCAAGTGTCGTCAAGATTACGGGCTTCAATTTCAGGTAGCATAAAGATCGATATCGTGGCGCGATAGCGAGCACCATTCGCGGTTACGTTCCCGCCATCGTCATTTTTAAAAAATATATACCGATGATTCCACCAGCTTATAAACGCCACCAAACTGTGTTTTCTCTGGGTATAATGACACCTCTTGAACATCTTCTTGTTGCTCTTCAGCCCAAATGCTGCAATTTTGTTTATTGACTTTGCCGTGGAGCCAGAAATGGGTCTCATCACTGAACAAAATTTTGGTCGAAAACAGCGGATCTTCCCGTTTCTCACCGAACGCTCATTTCCATAATATAGTTTCCAACATTTATTTTAAAAAAAATAAATGCCATAAAATGTCCTTTCAAATTACCAATAAAGATTCCACACTTGATTTGAATTTTTATATTTTTTCTGTCACTTTGCCAGAAACCATCGATGATCTGCGTAAACTGATTAAGCATGACCGTCGTGAGATCGAGACATCCTTGGGCATTGCGTAGTATGACAAGCATCAATAAGATATTGCATGTTAATTTGGCCGTGAAAAAAATTTTGTTCTCGTTGGATCCCACATTGAAAAAGTATAACTGCGGTAGCCAAGGGCAATTTATAACATTGTCGCAGGTGACGAATCATGGACCTATGTATATGAACCCGAAACAAAACAGCAATCGACCGTATGGGTCTTTCAAGACGAGCCAAATCGAATCAAATGATTGCGTTTTTTTTTCGGTACAACGGTCCAAGTTGCCACTGTGCCTTTAGTGGAACGTAGGACGGTCAATTCTGAATGGTATACAACCATTTGTTTACCAACAGTATTCGAAGAAATCAGGAAAGATAACAAGAGAAGACGGATAATTTTGTATCGCGACAATGCGAGCTTTCACACATTAGCTGAAACGATGAGCCACTCAAGATGTCGACTTGATGGGCCATCCACCGTACAGCCCTATTCCCTAGCATCAAGAAAAAAAATGCGTGGTCAACGTTTTTCATCTCCCGAAGCAGCTGTTAAAGCGTTCAAAAATCATGTTTTGGAGGTGTCTCAATCGGAGTGGAAAAAGAGCTTCGAAAATTGGTTTGTCCGCATGCAAAAGTGTGTTGTTCTTAAAGGAGAATATTTTGAAAAACAATAAAACCATTTCCAATGATAAATTATTGTGTTTTTATTGCCGGACCTGAAGTATAAATAGCAACCCTCGTAAATAAGGTATAGTCACTAGCCCAAAAAATGGAAATGCTAAAATTAATTTGTGTGGAATGTTTGATGATTATTGTGAATGTTTGATAGATTGACAATCTTCAAGGATTGGTTGTTCTAAGGATTGTTTGTTCTTCTTTGAAGAATTGTTTTCCTCAATTGTAAGAAAATTCACTTTCTTCGGATACCCAGATGTCTTCGAACATTACGGAACGGTTTTTAGGTACCAGGGCCAAATCGTCAATGTGTACCCATGTGTCCATGTTCAAAAGGACCTAGCTCCGGTCCGAGTTCCAAATTGTCGCAAATCTGAAATATATTGTAAAATTGGTACAAATCTTAAATCTTGGTACATATTTGGAATTGTATGAAATTATCACTTTCTCTTGATAACCGTATGTCTCCGAACTTTACGGTGCAGTTTAAGGGTCCCAGGGCCAAATCGTAAAATTCCACCGTTTCTAAGTACCCATATGTCCATGTTCAAAATTACCTATTTTTGTCACCCTAGGACTTAAAATTGATGGAATTGTAAAACGTATATGATATTTGGATCCGTGACGAAATTTTAATGTGACCCTAGATCAAGGCCTCCAATTGAGCCAAAAGATAAAATTTACGTCATATTTAGATTCTTTAGAAAATTCCATTGGTTGTGTTTTCCCATATGTTCATGTTTGAGAGAACATATTTTTTTCAGCGCCCAGAGTCAATGCTCAAATTTCTTCGAATACCCATATGTCCATATGTCCAGGAAGAGGCCAAGAAAGAAGGAAGAATCCGAATCTGAAGATGACGATATGGGCTTTGCTCTTTTCGATTAAATTCGTAACGGCCCCAGCCATTCACAACAACAAATACAGCAACAGCAGTAAGACAACAACAACAACAACAATGGTCCATTTTAATACCCATATGTCCATTTTAATACCCATATGTCCATTTTAATACCCATATGTCCATATTTCCAGGATGGCTATTTTTAGGTCCCTTGGGCCTATATGGTCCCAATCCCAAAATGGCCCAAATCTCAAATATTAAATAGACATATTTGGATTATTTTATACATATTTGTATTTGGGAGATTTCACCGTTTCTGAATACCAATATGTGCGAAAATTTTTGGGCCCCTAGGGCCCAATGATTTGGTCCATTTATGAAAAGGGTTATATATGCCTACAACTTCCAAAAAAACCTGATTTAAAAATTAAATAGTCAAATTAAATAGCACAAATGTCACAAATATTAAAAATATGATCAGGACTTTTTTTAGTCCCTTAAAGGGGAACAAATTTGGTAATTTTCAATACAAACCGATCGCCGGCTTTAAGACATACATTTGGTATGTTTTCGTATGGACTGAATCGTGCTTTAAACAGACGGATAGGGCCTTAGAATTTTAAGACGATCAAAAATATGTATACTTTATATGGTCGCAGCAGATGAGTACTGGGTGGTCCAAATAAGACTGAAGGATTTACCAAAAAGGTTACGATGAAGTTCCAATATGGCTCTTGCTGTATGCGCACTGTCAATCTTAGTCCTATACCGAACCCCTTTAATAATCTCTGGATCAGAAAAATATGAACCGATAACTCTATGAACCATAACTTCGCACCAAACAGCACATCTGGAAGGTTTTAATTAAAGCTGATGTAATACTCTAAGATTCTGACACTGATTCCTGTTCCTCAAAGCGGGAGACTGAGTTCCTAATCATCTTGCTACTATTGCCAATGACCACTCCTATTTATGGTACATTTGACGCTTTAATGCCTATGACTACCAAGCAAAGATAATTTAAAAGTTCTAAATGAATCACCTTTCACATCACTATTTTGCAAGGCCACTTAACGCCACAAACCCCATTTCGTTGAATAATATTCAATCCTTCGATCATAAAACTTATAGCAGAAGGTATTGGTAAGAGGGCAAAAACATTGACCAATTGACCCATTTACTGCAGAGGTTATCTTTTGTGCAAAAAAATAGAGTATAACTCTAAGGGGCTACATAAAAACATGTATCGATATAAGCCATTTTTATTAGTCTGGTAAAATCGGTGGTACATTTGTATAAGTTCTCTATCAAAACAAAGACCAATTTCGCTACTTTTAAAAGATATCGTCTTTGGCCGTCCTTCAAATAATGTGCAAAGTTTCTTTGAAGATAAATAGGTTTCGCGGATAAATAGGTAGACGGTCATGTCTAAATATCGATCGAAAAAGAAACACTTTCTAAATCGACAGGCATAATTTTAAATGAGTCTATCAATTATTTTAGTCTTGTAACATCATTATTGTGGTTTCTACTTAGAGTACTTTCCACAGATTCTCATGAAATCTAAACATAATTTTGTTGTTCCATAATCAAACACGTCCATTAAAAACAGTGGACAAACACACACAACGCAAAATATAAACATATTTGAAACTATTAGTTAAATATATTGATTAATACATAATGTTAAAAAAAAATTAAACCGTCCAAGTTTATGTTCCGAACAGGATTGTATTGTTATCAAAACAATTCCATAACAATAGACTTTGGCGAAGCCAAGCTATGAATTCATTATAAGGATGTGGTAGTGGTAGTAGAGGTGGTGCTTATAAATCAAACCGTGGGAAAAAATTATGTAGGCCTCAGGGCATTAATAAATTTTGTTCAAATTTAATCGCTTATCATATCTTTGATGAGCCGATTTGTGTTTTTTCTCTCTAGCAAATAACAAAATATAATACGGAACTTGATTGTTGTTTGTAGTTTTTGGCCGATTCAAACAAAAGGGAAATTCATCTTGGAGTAGACTAAAAAGGTCTAACGATATCAGACCTTCTAAAAAATTAAAAGAAAAAATTGGTAGAGGCCTATTAGAACTAAGTCTAGAACTTAGTTTTAGCACGACTATATCAGCTGGTAAATTATCTACAATAGTGATATGGTTTCAACACCTTTAATTCCAATAATTTTCAAATCAATCAAATATCGACCTCCTACATATACGGCCAAAATGTGTTATTTAGACTGGTGTATATACAATTCGAGCCGGTCGAAACACTCATTTAGTTGCTAAAACAATGAAAATAATCTTTAAACAAAAACTGACACACATAGCCACCGAAGTGCCAATAATGAAAATGTATGAATCATTGCAAAATAAACGCTCGCAGTCACTCGTCTACGCAAGAAAACAAAAACATGCAATTATGTGATTGGACAACTAAATAAAATACAATATTTCGACGCTTAAGCAATAGGCAATCAAATACCAAATACAATATAAATCCGAAACCAAACACGACTAGAAATAGGCGGCCGAGCGGAATTGTGCATACCCTCCACTAAGTGGTGTGTACACAAGCTACAAAAGCCAAGCATTTTTCCTATGTAGCAGCATTGCAGAATGTAGCAGCTAGAAGGGTTGCTTGGGACAGATTTCGAAAAAGAGAAATATTGTATCTTTCGCCAAAGAAATAAACAAGAGAAAACGCATTTCCTTCACCTAGATGTCGAAGCAGATCCTCCAAAAACAAACAGGATTCTAAATATATTGTTTTTATAAAATCTACAGCAGAGTAAACTTTTTTAATATATTGACACCAGCAGATTCTTCGAAACTTAAAAACTGACAGTGGTTTACTTAAAAATTAGCTAAACCCGACATGTCAGTTCCGATCATTCCGCTTTTTGTTTTTTATAGAATCAAAATATATTTCTTAAATATGATTTTTGAACTTTTTAACTGAACAAAACCACGGTTTAAGAGAACCTAAATACAATTTTAAAACTGAACCATTTGTACAGACCTTCTCTGAACCACTAAACCGAACTAATTCGAACTCTAAAATAGTTTGCATCCCAGGTGTGGTCCCAGCCGGAGCCAGAGCGGGTCTAAGAATTAATAAGGTAATACTAAAGTACTGAGTAATAAACAATAGAATAGACACAACTTTCAAAATTGACGATAATACCATAGAGCAAATCGCATAAAGTCTGCACAGCAAGCGTTTGGACGATTGACGCACTTTTGGAAATCAATGGCATTATCAACCAATATCTAAATAAGGATTTAATTCAAAAGTCGTCAGTAATGCTATATGGAAGCGAGACCTGGAACGCCGCAACACGATCTAAAGGCAACACAGGTCTTTATTAATAAATGCTTGCAGAGGATCCTGAGGATATTTTGGACCAACACAAATACAGGGTGGGCGATTTCACATTTTTAATTTGAATCGGCTGTGAAAAAAAGTGATAATAATTTTTTCAAGTTTCTGGTTTTATTGGAAATGTCATTTAAGAATGGAACACAATATCAGTTTTACGACTTTCACAAATGGCCCGGCAGTTCTTCAGTCAACGGCAACTACGAATTTACTTTTTAACGATTCAATTGTCTCTGGATGCTTTACGTAACATTTATCCTTAGTAGCCCTCACAGAAAATAGTCCAAAGGACTCAAATCACAACTCCGAGGCGGCCAATTGACATCACAAAAAACAGAGCGTAAAATATCGGTAAATGCGTTGGCTGTCTGACAAGTGGCCCCGTGTTGTTGAAACCAAATGTCATCCATATTATTCTCTTGAATTTTTGGAAACAAAAATTCGTTGAGCATAACGCGGTAACGCTCACCGTTGACGGTGACGGCGGATCCTAGCTGATTTTCGAAGAAAATGGCCCAATAAAACAGCCAGCCCAAAATCCACACCAAACAGTGACTGGTTTTGGTACCATTGTCTTCTTAATAAGCACGTGTGGGTTCTTTAAACCCCATGTGCAACAATTTCGCTTATTGCCATAGCCACCAAGATAAAAATGAACTTCATCTGAAAACACGATTTTTCGGTTGTTAAAGTTCTTAAGAATACCTATCCAACGACGTATTTATTACATGCCAAAATGCCTCCATATCGGTGATGTTTTTAGTTTTGACACATTTTTATAAAAAAAAAAAAACTCTGACCACAAAAATAAATTACGCCACCTCCTCGCAATGGGTTAATAGATCAAAAATATTTTTATTTCATTTTAAAGCTATTTCAACGATATTCATATTGTTCAGTAATATGCTGCCTAGTGTGAGATATCTTGAATTGTTTATCCAAACTTTTGGGTCCCGAAACTCGGGAAATATCACTCGCCGCCATGGTTTTTTCTTCTTCTTGTTTTCAATTATATGCTCTACACACATTGTTTTGTTTTTGTTATTGTAATTGTACCTAAACTAGATTTGTTTCTCGATTTGGGCCAATTAGTCAATTGGGCGTCATCATCTTATGTCCCTTGGCTTCCTGTGAAGGATAAAGCCTCAACGCAACTTCACCATTAGGTCAATTAGGCATCATCATTTTCTTATATCCTTCGTCTCCCTGTATAGAATAGAACCTCAAAAAATGTTCGCCAACTTTTTCGAGTCTTTGCTTCTTTTAACTTCGTTGAAAGAATATCCCAGTTATTACATCCTTCTAGAAACTTCCGTATAAGATTGTGAAAATATAGATAAAAAAAGGACCGCCAACTCAACGCCATGATTTCGCTAATGGTGCGCTGGAAATGTTGGACTAAGATAAGGTTTTAACCCAAAAAAAGTCACGTTCTAGGATAAGGCTCAGTTTTGTAAGGGTGATGAAGCAACCAACATTGGCTGTTGGGCATGGCGACATAATCGGACCTTTTTTATTTCCAAATGAAGAAGAACACATCATTACGATCAATGGACTCAGTAAAGAGCAATGGTCTTCTACGGTCACAGCTCGACAACACCATTGTGTCCACCCTACCAACACGGAGCAGAACCCGACATTACTCGCGAACTTCGAGAAAAACAGATGGCAATGTACTGGAATGAGTGATCGAAATACCACCTACGGCGAAGTTAAAAATTAAACGTTAAGTTTTTTTTCTGCATTTCATTTGATATTTCTCAATTATAGACTAACTCAATTTGAACCATGGTCATCATCAATGGTCAGAATGGTGGCAAGAAATTGCAACAGTGGACGATCAATTTTCGAAGAAAATCATCTTCAGTGATGAGGCATAATTTGTGTTTTTCACCTCAGTGGATTCGTCAATAAGCAGGATTGCCGCATTTGGGCGAATCATAATCCAAGAGAGAAAAAACAATGCACCCTCAAAGAGTGACTGTTTGGTGCGGTTTATGGGCTGTCGGCATCATATGTCCGTATTTTTTCCAAAATGAGGCCGGTCAAGCAGTTACTGTGAATGGTGTTCGGTATCGTGAGATGATAACGAACTTTTTATTATTGGAAGAAATGGATGTGGACGATATGTGGTTTCAACAGGACGGTGCCACTTGCCGCACAGCAATAGCCTTTTGCGCGACAAATTCAATGGTCGTGTTATCTCACGTCGTGGCGGTGTTAATTGGCCGCCAAGATCATGTGATTTGACACCGTTAGACTTCTTTCTTTGGGGTTATTTGAAAGAAAAGGTGTACGTCGATAAACCAGCAACAATTCAAAAGCTAAAGGATGAGAGGCATAGAACCTCAATTATGCCTCAACATCGTCGAAAATTTGGACCATTGGATGGAGGTGTTCCGCCGAGGTCGCGGCAGGTTAAAATCGAGGTAAGACTACTTAACAATGTTTTCACTTTCGGGTTATCGACCTAGGAAATGCGGGCGGCTTTACGAGTAGGAGGTTAAACTCAAAAGCCTGAGATCATTATTAATGCAAAAACTAAATTCTGCTTGGCCGGAACAAGCTTCTAAAACCGGAAAGACAACTGAACAAATTTAAAACACTAATAATTTAGAAAACAAAAACCCCTTGCACCCATTTAGCATTTGCAAGGGAAAGACACAATTATATGGTGGAGGGTGTATTAATTTTTATAAAGAAAATTGGCCAAAAATGGATAAGCAATAAATACCAACAAACACATTATGTAGCAGCAACAACAACAATAATAACAACAGGTTTTTAATTACAAAACAAAGTGTATTCTCGTATGAAAAGACGCACACACAAGAGCGGCGTAATGAGCTCTAACTCAATAATTGTAGACCAGCTAGCTAGTTTGGCTATCTGGCTGTCTGACAGACTGGTTAGTTGACTGGCTGCCAGACCGCACGCCCAGCTGACTAACGATCTAAACTTTTTGAATTGTACAAAAATGTGTGTTACAAAAGTGAGGAAACGCAGAAACAGAAACGAAAATAAATAAAACCCACTTTACCATAAATGTTAGTTGGTCAAAAAAAAGAAAGGAAATTGTAACCAACAAAATTGTTTAAAGGGTGTGTTGCTTGCGTTTGACGGAGTCGAGAAATTGTGCTGTAATGAATGGAGAAATTTTAGCGGAAATTCTATGATTCATGATGGAACATCTTGACTTTCAATTCGTTGAATTTTCAAAAGTTATTCAGTATAATGATATTTCAGTTAAGCAGCTAGCAGCTCGAGTAATGTACGAGCATTAGAGATAGAGTCGATTTGTAGGCACTAAAAGGAGGGGAATGCGTTTTTCTGTCAATTCGTTTTTTTCTGCCTGTGCAGGATATAAATATAACTCGACGATTATGACGATCGGAAGGTAGTATTACGTAGCTTCTTAAAAATCCTCATTTGGACAAAATAAAAATAAACTCTTATGTTGGGTTAGGTAAACTGATGTTTCACACGCGGTATGTTCACTGGGTGACACTTACAGGGTCCATTGTGTTTTATTATTGGTGAATTAAAATACAAGTTCTTCGGAAGGCCGGATAACTCTTCCGGATATTCAGAAAACATAGCCGTCTTTTTTGGAGGGATGTGCATTTACACAGTAGGTGTCCATTATCTTAATCTCACACAAGTGGCAGTACTCGACTAGGAGACAACCTGTCATTCTCTCATTACAGTGTGCCATCGGGCCTTAGGATACTTCCAAAGGGCTTTAGTTGTCTTTATGTCTTGTTTGGGCAACAGAGTTTTAAAAACCTTATACATTTGGATACCTACGAGTATATAATTGTCGGTCCCTGGCCAATCATGACTTATAAATATATATTATTTTAATGTTTGGGAACATGACTGGGATCTGAAATGTATACAGAGGATGCCGATTCGATTACACCACCGATTGGCTACTTCTTTGGGACACAAAAAGAAATCAAAATCGAAAAAGTTTATCCCAAAACTAGAAAGTTAGAATAGGGTGAACCTTATCAAAGTTTATCTGACCAAGGCTAGATTTTGTAAGAACAATAGTATTGATAATACAGGGTGGAGCGCGGTAATTTGCTTTTTGCACTGCAAGCTGTGGAGAGTGTGCGTGCACTGCGAAGAGAGTGGAGAGTGTGTGTGGCTTAGTGGCTGACGGGAGATTTGTATTCGTCTGCCTTTCAGTTGCTATCATACATTGGACACGTGAGAAGAGGTCATTTTGTGTTAAAGCGCACTCGATCATTGCAGTGCAGCGTGCTTTTCGTTTACGGTTCGCTGTCCCCCACGCTGACGTGTTCCTGGAACGCAATCAATTGTAAATTGGGTAACTTCATTGAGAACAGCGTGTCATGTGTACGAAGGGGACCTGAGAGAAGGATTACAACATCACAAAACATCAAGAGAGTTAGAGCAGCAGTACTGCAATCTTTGAAAAGCTCTGCTCAGAAGCAATCACTTGCTTTTGGCATTTCCAGACTTTTTTACAGCCGGCTCTTGAGGCAATGCAATAAGAGGATACATGGTTCCAACAGGATGGTGCCACTGCAAACACAGCGAGGGTTACAATGAATTGTTTTAGACGATTTCACGACAGCCGGTTCTATGCACCGGATCGACCCGAAGGAGGAATTCTTCGGCCAAGGGTGTAACCACGGTACTATATGCCGCTACAACAACAACATGAATTGTTTGAGGCAAATGTTTCCTGGACTACTTAACTCTTTGAGGGGTGATGTGAACTGGCCGACAAGCTCACCACACTTAGCCCCATGCGATTCTTTCCTTTGGGGTTACCTGAAGTCGAAGGTGTATATCAACCGTCCCAACACCTTGGAAGACCTAATTAAGAATATTGAGACTGAAATTGGCAGAATACCATTCGACATGCTTGTTAGAGTTCATGAAAACTTCAGAAAACGTATGCAGCAGTGTGTGGATAGCGAAGGTCGACATTTGCCACATACTCTATTTAAAACCATGTAATTTAAAAATCCCCTTACTGTTCAATATAATTAAAATATAAAATAAATTTTTCTAAGGTTCATAATTTTTTATTTCATTCCCAAATAAGCAAATAAGCGCGCCCAGCCTGTATATTTCGCTATTCGCTTTCGCAACAATTTTATTTTAATATTCGCTTTTTCATTCGCTTTCGCTAAAACCACTTATGTTACGTGCCTACTCTTAACCCGTACTAGTTCAGTTCAATTCTGGTTTAAGATCAAAACTTTTTTTCACTTCTTCTCTTCCAAGTTACAAGTAGCTTGTGATCCAAACTAACCCTGTTTAGCATCTATGAAGAGACACAACTCCACACCGTCCAAAAATGATATTCTAAAGTTCCACAACTCTCATATCTTATTTTACACCGCAGATCGCAAGTAGGAACTTTCCTTTAACAAGCAGATGGCAAGACAATTCTCTATGCCACAAACTTACCGCAGTCCAACTTAAGGGATCTGCGTACTGGTACCCTTTTTCAGCAAAAAAAACAGTGTATATATACATACATTAGGGTGGGATAGTGCACGAGTTTTCGATTTTGATACGGCTCACCCCCTTATTTTGTGGGGTTTGGAAAAAAATGCATGGACCAAAAAATGGGGGAGGTGGGATCGGGGCAAGTGACAGCTCATCGAGGTCGAAGGTCGTGAGAAAATATTCACAGAAAGCCCCGCAACCATTAATTTTTCCCTCCCACTTTTTTTTCCAAACATAACTACCCCCTATCTTCACCCCCTAAGGAGGCTCATTACAAAAAATTCATTTTTTTAAATTTTCGGCGACGACCTCAAGTAATATAAATTTGCCCTAACGATGATGAAAAATACTGTTACTTGAGGTCTTTGCCGAAAGTCGGAAGAAATATCCATCACAGGAAAAAATTAAATTAATTTGACTAACATTTTCGAATTATAAAAAGTTTTGAATTTTAAATGCATGTATTTTTACTTTTAATAAAAACAAAAATAATTTATCATTAATAACAGAAAATTTAAACGAAAATATTATTTTGTGGGGAATTTTGTTTTGTTTGGTCGTTTTAAGTGCATTGGTTTTTGCATTGGACTTTTCTTATGGATTAGCGATAGAGGGTATTCATGACAAAAATTTGTATGGGGACTCCCTTAACGGTTGAAGATAGAGTGTGGATTTGATCTAAGAAACTGTTGGCACTTTTGGGGTAGTTAAAGCGTGGGAGCAAAATTTTAAAAATAAATTGTAGGGGAGCCCCCTGTGGGGATGAAGATAGGAGGAAGTTATGTTTGGAAAAATATTGGGAGGGAAAAATGAATGGGGGTCGGTTATACATTTTACCCTTCTAGGTGCGACTCCTAGGCAGTTGGGGGTTTTTGTGATTATTTTCCCCTTATCTCACTACCTTTGACCTCGATGAGCTATCACTTGCCCCGATCCCATCTACCCCATTTTTTGGCCCACGCTTTTTTAAAAAAAAAATAAGGGGTTAAGTCATACCTAAATCTTACAACTAAGAATTTACATACAACACTATCCCACCCAAATATACATACGAGTATAAGGTTAGGTTTAATTGGCAGCTGTCCAAAGCATAGCTCCCTTGGTTCCATGAATAGCTACGTATACTTGTCACAAATAATATTACAAGCCTAATATAATTTTTGAAATTTGTAGTGTACACATGTAGCAAATGCGAGTCGAACTTGAAAAAAAACTCGTCCTTGTGCAAAACAGGAGCATATTGAGGTTTGTCCCTATCGATCCATGTCTTAGTATAGTCCCCAGAGCTGACGATTTATCGTCATTTTGCCAGCTGACGATTTATGATTTTGACGATTTTATAAGTGAAATTTGAGCCAATGAAGATTGATGACACTTTTGACGAAAAATTTGTGTCACCCTAAAGAATTTATCTTACCTTAAAGAATTTGTGCAAAAAAGCCAAAGGCGAGTAGGTATATTCGCATTTGTTTAGCAAAATTTTTCTTTAATTTTTTAAAGTTAGCTTTTATATAGTGTTTTGGCTAAGGTGGACATTTCCAAAGTTTAAAATAAATTTTTAGTTGATGTAAAAATGTCGCATTTTAAGCGCTGTTCGTGCTGGGGTTTTTGCAACAATCTTATTTACACCCACAAAAAAATACAAAGAACGTTGTCAGACAAAACGACTGTTTCTACTGATAGCGATTATGGTTTATTTCAATTCTAGTAAGGCGATAACTTAAACTAAATTTCTAATGTGTGCGACCAAAAAAGACGATTTTCTGTGGTTTTTGGTTGACAGCCCTGATAGCCCCTATAATTTATATACAAATATCGCCTGGCCGATGTTAGGAAGTGCTTAACCGTTTTTAAACGTATGATCTCGCCAGCCTGTGTAAACGCAAATTTGTGTAGAATATTAGGGGAAATGCGTACACAAGCTATTTAATTCAAAAGCTATCTTATCTAAAATATTTTGACACTACAAACAGTCAATATTATAGGTACCCAGTAAATATAACGACTCCAATGCTATAGCCCATTTTTTTAAAAGCAATTGCGCCAAGAGCTATGAACACACTCGCTCCAGAGAGTTCCACCACCGCCACATTATTTAAATTTTCAACTCATTTTTTATATTTATTTAATCGTATTATTTTAAGTCTCTATAGTAGAAATGCACAATCATCAGCAATCAGTTCTACACATGTACGCACACATGTATTTCGATATAAAACGCTATAAATCTACAGCAGAAACGTTTGTTTACATGCCAAGAAACCCAACAAATTATGAATTAAAGTTCCCCTTAAAAGTACAATGACTGCTTAGTAACGAGCAACACTACTCTCCTAGTGCCTACCGATTTGTGTTTACATTTTCCACAACACAGGAACAAGTCACACACAACGAGAGGGGAAATGAAATTTCCTGGCATTGTTATAATGAAACCAAAGAGAGAGAGAGAGAGAGTGAGAGTGCGATAGATCATAAGAGATAATACAGCCATAAGCGAAAGATCACAGACAATGTGAAATGTAAATGCAAAGGGCATACATAGTAAATGCACCATCGCCAGCGGAAAGAGGAAACAAACAAAAACCTAAGGAGACCAACATAACAGTCGTGTTTGAGTGGTTAATCAAACACGGTATATTTTGTATGTTTTAAAATGATTACATTTTTGAAAAATAAGTATATATAAAAGGATTTCACATTTTTAAAAATGTATATATACTCGTATCTTATTGACGCAAATAGTTAATCGTCTGTTGTAAATCTATTTTATTAACTATTTAAAGACGAGGTCCTGGACTTCTTTACTCAATATTTCGCCATCCTTTGAACATAATCTTCAGGAAAATATTTACAAAATATAGACGAATGTAGGCCGCCCTTTAGTAAATTCTAATGTGAACGTCTATCATACAATTAAACAATTTTTATTCCCGGTCTCACGGGATATAATTCCGGAATTCCCGGGTAATTCATTATTTTTTATTTCCACAGTCATGACTTTACCAAGTAGAATTCGATGCCGCCAATGTTGTAAAAGCTTTTTAGTTTTAGAGAAAACTGAGCTTTGGGTTGAAAATAAAGTGAACATACTAACAGATCTTTATAATATTTTAAAACAAAATAATTTAGCTTTTGAAACGCTTTGCCGACTAAATATCAATTAATTAGCCGCGGATTCAACATTGACAACTTATGTCAAAAAATGTTTCACATTCACACTCCTTCCGGTTAAAAACTTTTAGAAGCGAATCCAAGTAGAAGAGTCAGTAAAGTATCTTAAAGATACAACAATATTAAATCATTGTGATAACAATTTATTTTAAATGCTTCAAAAAATGTGATTTCGTACACGGAAAAAATTTACTCTCGTATTTTGAAGAAGACAGCAGTGTCGACGAAGTTGCGGATTTGGACAAAATTTCTTAAAGTGGCATAACTACAAAAAGATAATTTAAGGATATTTTAAGTGAAGCCATAGCTAATGAAAATGGGGCACAGAATAAAAATCGATTACAACACAATAAAAAAGGATTTAAAGTTTTTTGAAGCAAGAGTAAAAACAACGAGAAACGTCACCAATTTAGTTAATGCTCTTCCGACAAGGCCAACATCAGTGGAAAACAAAAGAATAGACAGTTTGTTAAAAAAAATCATTTTATATTGCTTCAGCTTTGAAAATATTTTCAAAATGATGTTAATTAAATTTTAATATGCAAACTAAATTTTTATTACATACTTTAAAACGTATATATTTTTTTCTATGTTTTTGTTTCAACTTAAGAATTAAAAAATAAATAAATACATATATGTACTTATATACTCGTATGTACAATTAACTTGGTTTGTGTTAGCGGAAAATCCCGGGAAATGCAAAATTTTTACCCGGTTTCCCGCTAAATGAAAAAGTCCGGGAAAAGAGAAACTCTCAACTAAGCCTTCAAATACTGGTAAGAACTTCTTTAATTTTTTTCAGCGGCGGATTTTCCACCTCTGAAATGATGGCGACATTGCTAGTTATATATTAATCTAAACCATGCAAAAGTTGTTCTATAAATTACAACAGCCGTATATTTACATATAGAAATTACATCGTGATTTCAGAAAACTTCCCCTTGTTACATTATGAGAATTTCAGGAAAACAACGTTTAAAGCCACCGCCTTATTTATTATAAACAAATATTGTTAGCAATAGTTTAAAGTTATCGCCTCCATGCCAGTCAAACACGCCTAATATTAATTAACACATGCATGTGGACTGTACACTCACACCAAATAGAATAGGTTCACCGACACAGTATATTCCAAATGGATTTAGCGATGTACAGCACGATACGTATTGTGCCATTTCTGCACAATCTAATATTTTGTGGATCTTTGGCACCCTCAGAGTTATAATGGCGTATTTTAACTACTTACTTTCCTCAACATCCCTTAAAGGAAGAAACAGAGAATTTCTTTCTTAAACAAAGAATTTCTTTTCGTATTCTTACTGACCGAGACCTACAGTTTAAGGCCGGTTTTTAACGGTGTATGTAATTTATAGTTTCCGAAAAATTGGTCAATCGACTTATCGGCATTTGCTGGTAAAACTCGAAGTCTACACTCTTATCAAACTAAATCGTCGACATTTTATATCATCTTTTTTGTTTAAATGGGCATTCTCGTAATTATTATAGCAATATTACATAGAGCCCTCGGGCAAAATTATTGTTAGTGCAATTTTTCGACAACAATTCTTATTGTTTTGTTTAGTTTAATATATTTGGACCTAAATTGTTGTAAATAAAAATTCCTTTTTAATTTCTTCCTCCCGACGTTTTTATTGTTGTAATTAAAATGTAATGGACTGATTAATAATTGAAAAATGCCAAAAAAACTCGCAGCAAAATCGTTAATAATTTTTAAAAATAAAACGTGGCATAATTTTAACGTTCGTCATTATTTTTTTTTTCCCGAAAAGCAATTTTATCGTAAGCGACAATAAAATATTTAAGGAAATGTCATCTGATCGTGACTAAATGAGTACGTGGGCTTAGTTCAGACTTCTATAGAACTCTTATGTACGTTTTAGGTAGACTACTTGACATTATTTAATGAAAAAAATAGATTCCGTCATGAAACGTTGTGTAAAAATTAAAATTTTTAACAAAACATATTCAAAATTTTTAACAAAACATATTGAAAATTTTTAACAAAACGTATTCATATTAGGTTCATCGCATTTTTGAGTCGGAGCTTTGTATCTTTTTTATACTATTGGATTTATCGCATTTTGAGTTTGAGCTTCGTTAGTTTGGTTATTCTCTTTTTTTATACCATTCACCACATCTTTGGTAAAGTTTAACTAAATCGGTCTATCTTTTGAGTGGCTCCCACAAAATGGTACTTCGTAAATTTAGATCCTGCAGCACTAGACGCCACAAAGAAAACCCGACCACACCCAAGTTTTGCAAGGTACGTTTTGAGCGACCAATAATTAACTCTGGTCCATATTTTCGTAAAGCACCCATGCAAAGGTCCTCTCCGATTTCAGAACCAGCCCCTTTAAAAGCCACAAAGCACTCATCTATGGTGAAATTGGACTATATAGATCTATGATATTAAACAGTCTTCACACATAGGTTCTTTCCGATTTGCCACTCAAAGGCCAACATTGTAAGTCCAACCCAATCAAGCTAAAACTCCAGACAGAAGCGCAAAATCTACAGAATAGCAGAGTGGTGTAGGGTCAATATAATCGGCCACACCAGACTTGATCCTTTTTTTCAATTCGTTCTAATACGATATGTGGAAGAGTAATTAAATGGAAACTATAGATCGTTGAAAAAGGATTACTGTTCGACAAAGGTAAGAAGATTTTCTGGATAAAGCAAGATTCGTTGCGAAACGAGGGAGATCGAAAAATCTCAAAAATGTATTTTCCTATGTAGGAAACTTAAAGTTCCCCTCGTTTTTCACATTTTTGTTTCCAACGATACCCATTTGTCCAGATCGAATAGTATGCAGCAAAGATATTGCCAATTTTTTGTCAAAACTTTGGAGGTCCGTAACTGGGGCGATATGGCCGTCCAAATATTTTTCCTCTTTATTGGCTATAGGGCTACCATTTTATTGGTCCTTGACCTTAATACAGACTTGTTTAAAAAACTCGTCATAATGTCGATAAATCGTCAACATTGGCAACCCTGATGACAAACAAGGACTGACCATAGTCTAATGTTCGGGAGTGTTTGTGAGTGTATGGTTAGCTATTTAGCGGTGCAAATGTTTCCAACTATTATTGCTGATGTTATTGTTGTTGATAGCTGATAATATGCAGATCACGACAAAGATGAAAGAAACGGCAAAAGGAAAAAGAGATATGCGGTGATGTGACGGAAGTGTGTGAAGAAATTGTCTTACTCGCATGGTGTTAATGTGTTCCACGCCCTAGGACTGACTGAGGAAAATTAAAACAGAAGAACGAAATGTAAACAAAAACAAGGAGATGGCAAGAATAAGAAAAGGATCACGCAGCCACAAGTCTTCTTATTTTCTACGGCATGCCAAGGCATAAACAAAACACACTCCTTCCATACCACCAACCACATACATACGTTTTACTTTTCAACCCCTTTTCTGTTGTCATCTTCTCTTTTTGGTTTGGATGGATGATGTACTCAGAAATACCAAGAATTTGGTTTGAATGAAACAGTCAAAATAAAATGAGCAGCGAAATAAATTAATTCGTGTTCAGAGTTCTTGCTTACCTTTGCGATACGACGACGTTGTGGTTGGTATCGTCGATAACGTTGTTGGACTTGTTATTGTTGGCGTAGTTGTTGTTGTTCTATAAAAGCAGTGTTTACGTCATAGACACAAATACTACCAAGCCGAACAACAACAGAACATCGAAACGAATATCACGGGAGAAAATATATAGCGACAGCAATATTTTAAGTCAACAGCAGCAGCTTAACGCGCCAGATATGGAAACGTGAAGTAGTGGCTGGCGACGTATGCATGTACGCGCAGGCAGTGAAACTTCACGTCCAGTTTCGACGGGACGAGGCAAAATTATGGAACTTTGGAAGTGTACTGGCGTTTTTCTTTTGATAACTATTATCGAATTGGTTTTTGATTTTGTTTGCATATAATTTGATTTCACTTTAATTCTTGACTTTTTTTTTACTCGAAGCGTGACTTTAAGAATTCTTGGAATTAAAAGAAATGAAGATGATGACTGCGATTTATCGTAGAATCGGTGTGTAGTTGCTGTTTTTGCTGGCCGCGGATGCAAACTAACAATGTATTCAAAATATTAAAAAAACGACTTGTATGATGGACTTTTACTCATGCTAAGCATCATCTATGGACTGTGATGCTGTCCTCTTTTTAGAAAAAATCTTGTTTTCAACTTCTAATACATTTTTAAAATCGCCTTGTTTTTACCAACACCACAAACGTTTCTTATGTTTTGTTAGCCCCCACTACTTCTTTTTTTTGCAACCTCCTCTAGGCCTATACACTTTTTGTTTTTGCTTGCTTTGCCTTTTATTTCCTTTGAACTTTTTGTTGTAGAGGAATTTTTATCGAGCCACACAATCTTTTCGTTTTTTTTATAACATGAACCACTTGTTGATTTGCTATTATATACTTTATTTATGAAAAAAATATTTTATTCTCATTTGTGCCACTATTTTTTGTATATTCAACCACTTGTTTTGTAATTTATTTGCTATTTTGTTGTTATGTATTCCGCCTTACGTCGTTCGTTTAGACTTCAAAGTTGAAACGCTAAAATTGATTGTGTGTGCAATAATCGTGTTAGTGGATGTGATGTAGATCGATTAAGTTTTTTAGTTTTAAAAAGACTTAATTGTTATCGATATTTTATGCCGTGCAATCGAACAACATTGGCTCTTGGAATTCTGTTCACTTAAGCAGTGTTCACACTAAGGAATGCAAAAGTTTATAAAATGTACTTGATAGAATTTTAGCGTCGAAAGTGCCGTGGTAAAATTGTAATTCATTTATGGCCTGTTGGATACATTTTACAAATATCCCGATAGAGAATTTTTGATAACAGCTGCTGATGTTATACAGTACATCGGTTGTTTGTGATATATTGGTACAGTGTTGCCAGACTGTAATGCCTAAATGCCGTATAAATTCAGTTTGATTTGCACTAAGTCTCTTAAGGCACATGAACGCTTTCGTCTGTCTAGGCTATTCAACATGGCTACAACGGCATCCTCGTATGTATCTAGCGTTATATCCCACATTACGCTGACTTACAGTATATTATGAATTAGAGCTGATTTTTTTAACATCTTTAAGGAAGGGAGATATACCCCATGTTATGTATTCCGAACGATTAAGAATCACTATTTGATTCCTCTGAGCGCTGTCAGTCCGTCTATCAATTGTTGTAATTGAAGTAAATATTGCAATTTCGGTTCATGATTTCCATGAAACTTGACACCAGTGCTGCCAACAACCCATAATAAAAATGGCTAGATTAAGCTAATTTCACTATTATTATTCATAGGCAAATTAAAAGAGAGATTAAAATTTAAGTTATTATTATTTTACAGAATTTGTTGAAAATTCAACAAACAAAATAGAAAATACCTTTGAGCATTCACAATATTATCGCTGATATTATAATAGATTTATTCATATGGATATTTTACATTTTGGCCGTTCATTATATCAAGCATTTACCGCGAAAAAAAAACGTAAGCTCCACTCGCTTTTTAATAAAAATCGATAGAAAATTGTACAACGCTATTAAGCTTAAATAGTAATAATCACAAATATAAAGCAAATGTAATTGTATCGAAATCATCTAGATAAATTAGACAAAAAGCCTAAAACACCCTCTCCTGACATCCAATTAATAAAAATGCAGTTTCATCAACAGCATGTACTGAGGAGAAGTAAGTCATCATAGCATATCAATATTTGATGTCAATTTGTTGTACGTTACAAATTTTGCGCCCAAGCTGTCAAAACTTGAAGTGCCAAAACTATCGTATGTAACAAAAATTTAAATATATCGAAAACTACTGCACGTTTTACAAAAAATTATATTTCAAACAATTAAAGAATGCAAGTAAAGGTATGTTTTAAAAATTGGCTGCGACATTGCCACCCAAACCCAAGAAAATCAAATAAAACCGTCTCCTGAAAAGTTTAATTTTGGTAACATACGACACATTTGTAAAAAGGTGGCGATATGTCCTTCCCGCTCTAAGTTATTATCGGACCTTGGTTAAGCTCCAGACAGAGGCACGAATATTCTTAATAACAAAGATCTTTTTTTGGTTTTGATACCCTCGGGGTCTAAAAAGTAAATTTTTTAAGCGTGGTAAGTAGAAATAAAAAAATGTTTAACATTCCTGTTTACGCAATTTACGTAATTGCTCAAGGTTTAAACAAAAATGGACTTTACCCTAGGAAGCCCTCAAGATATAAAATAGTAGATCATAATCGCTTAGGTACCTTAAAACATCATCCAACGTTAATACGCAAACAAGGCGAAGTTGTACAAGAATTCCAAGCATGCAAAAAGGACATGGGTCAATTCCATTGTTAAAAATTATGCGAAAAAAACATTTTCAGAATTAGCTAAAAAAAATGCCAGCGGCGCACTTATAAATCTCTTTTCAACACGAGCGAAATCTAATTTAATTTAAAAAATCGCGAGTTTAAAATCTGTTGCAGTAAATATTGTTTTTGATTGTTATGTGGCATCCCAGTAAACCAAATTTGCCGATATCTGACAATTCTGAACAATATCTGAACTCTATCGAGAATTCTTACCGAAATCGTTACGAAACCTGTTCGGTTTGTGTGAGGATTTTTTCCAGAGAAGAAGTTCAGAATTCGTGTCAACCCTCTCTCATATGTTTTTCGTTACGAACTCGGTAAGAATTCTGATCCGAAATCAGAACATTTTGCCGATTGAATTCTGAATGTTTGGTTTGCTGGGATACTACTTACAATTGAAAAAAACTTTTTTGTTTCTCTCGATAGAAAGGATTGAATATCAATAGATGAAGGCCCGGGTACACTGAAGCTTTTTTTGTTACGCTGCGTATTTCTTAACTTCCGGTTGTCGGAAAACCTCTGAAATATATGCCGAAAATTTACAAAGAGCTAATGATATTGCGTTGTTTACATAGAAAGCCCTGCCATCAATATTTTATTGGGTTTCGAGTCTAAAAGCCAGTGAAATGTTTTTAGACTTCCTGAAGTTAAAAATCACGCAGCTTAATAAAAAAAAGCTTCAGTGTGCTTAGGCCTTTAACTATTGCGGTTTTATGAAAAAAGTGCTAAATAAAATAAAACGTTTTGATTACATTCTTTAAAATTTTTATATAATTTGACCGAATCATTTACTAGAAATAGAATAAACAATGCCCAAACCCTATCATAATTGATAAGGATTTAACAACCGAAATAGTTTAATTTATTTTTCTACATCCTACTGCTTTTAGTTTTTAAATCGAACCTAATTATCATGCTCTCAATAGATTATGCTATGATATGATCTGCGCAAACACATTTTTACATACTGGCCTGTCACAGAAAGCGATCGGAATGATTTTAATTCCGTACTTTCCATTCCGTTCGGTTTTGTTTTACCTTCTTCAGATTCGGATCGATTTAGGTAATTCCGAAAATTTCAAAAACCCAGGTTATTCTAATTTGCTATGAGAAAACAAAAACCATATGTTTTATGTAAAATAGCTTTACAAAAATTGTTTAACTATAGTTCCTTTACTTTATAATGGCTTCCAAAATATTGCACAGCCTATCTAATTTTCCATTTTGTTTTCGCATTTCATCGCACTGTACTTTGTTGTCGACACGTTGCTCTTCCAGCAACATAGCAATTTTTCCCAAGTCTTTATTTTCTTCTACTACAAGGCTGCTCAATTCCGGATAGATACATGTGGAGTACGTGATCTGTGGCGCTTAGGAGGAGGAGATGGTGTGCGGGAAAGACGCCTCTTTTAAGCTGATGGTGTTACACTTCTCTTTCTTGCCAAATCATTTCCTTTTTCCCTAGCACTGTCAGATGTTGAGGGAGTAAAATCAAGATCTTCGTAATTTTTTTTTGTTAGATTCACAAATGTACGCGATCAGATCCGCTTCTTCAAAACTTTTGGCGCCAGCAACGTCTTCTACACGTCTTTGCATTCCGGATCCTCTAACAAAAGCTTCCTCAACCTCGGACAATACATATTTGTTATATGGGTCATTACCTGTTTTACAATTTTCATTTTTGTTGTGGCACTGTTTTTTCTTCACGTATGTTTTGCAGTCCGTCCAGGGTTTCTTCCATCCATGACAACCTTTGCGTGGTGTTCCAGAAGAATTTAATTTTTCTGTTAATTCTATCCAAAGCGCTTCTACAACCACACGATCTCTATGAACTCGACAACAATTTTATCTTGAGCACCGTTTCAATGCTTTCCCCTAAAATATTTATTTGTAAATGAAAAAATTGGAAACAAACTTATAAAATACTCACATTTCTTATTTGTTTTATTTTCGTCAGCCAGAATATAACACGCCACAACAAAGGACGATCACAAACGAACAAAAAACATATATTGTTGAGGTGACTGCCCCTGGCCGAACAGTTTCGGGTCAATCCGGTACATAGAACCGGCAGTCGCACGTTTGACTTAGCACGTTTTTTCACTGCGAGGAATATGAAAATATCCGCCTTCAAATCATCAGCCACACTGTTTACTGCATGGACCGCAGAGGTGCGGTTGTCACTCAATGTGAAAGTCGATGACGTCAACATCCCGACTACCAACTACCCCTAAATCCTTGGGGTCACATTGGACAGCCTTTTTCGATCCTATGCACATGCTACAGCTATCTGCGATAACCTCAAAAGTAGGAACAAGGACCTCAAGTCACTTGCCGGCAGTACTTGGGGAGCCGACAAAGAAACCTTGTTGACCTCTTACAAAGCAATAGGTCGTTCTTTAGCAAACTACGCAGCACATGTATGGTCGGCGAACGTGAGTACGACGCAGTGGAAGAAAACTCAGACTTGCTAGAATGCCGCCCTCGGAACATCTTCTTATGTCTTCTGAGGACCATATACATGAGGATACGAAGGTCCTTACCGTGCGCAGACACAATTTCCTGCAGTCAAAACAATGCCTGCTAGGGTGTTTTCGCAGCAGTCATCCTAACCACCATCTCTTGAACAAGGTGCCTCCGCCCTGGCAGATCAGGTACGATCTTCGTGATCTAGAGGTCCAGCGGTATAATAGAACCTTTATATCAAAGAAATTATCAGGCAGGTCTGAACAACATTCACGCCGATGAAGTTGCAGCAGCAGTATCCAGCTACCGTGTGAATGCAGTGCTAGGGGAACATTCCCCGGAGATTTTAACTGAGGAGAAGGTACTACCTCGGCAGACACGCGTGGTTCTGGCGCAGCTGAGATCTGGATGGTGCAGCCACCTCAGTTCTTACTGGGCACGAATTGATGCTAATGATCCGGACATCTGTCCCGCCTGCCATCAGGGACCACATGATGTGCTGCACCTCTTCAATTGTCCGGCCAAGCCCACTCAGCTAACCCCCAGGTCTCTGTGGACGCATCCAGTTCAAATGGCGCGTTTCCTCCACCTGGATATCGAAGCAGATCCCCCATAGACGAACAAGACTACAAAATAAATATATTGTTGTTACAACAACAACAACGACCAGAAACAATACAAATTAATTTTCCAACGTTTTTTTGCTTTGTATTTTTGATTTTAGTTTATTTCGTTCAAGGCAATTATTTGGCTTGTATTGATGTCTTAGAACTATTGAAAATATAAAAGATTTATTAAAATAAATGATAACTAAGCAAAAATTTAACGTAATTAAAGGTTACAATAATCTTTCTTCAGAAAAAGTACTTACTTTTACCAGTTTTTTGTGTTTATGGAACTAAAAATATCAATTTCGATCACATAATCAAAAGTGGTTTCATTCCGTCCAAATCTTTTGGAATTAGTTTTCTGAAGAAGCAAAATATAGAATTGAAACCACTTTCAATCGGAATTGTGTTCATGTGACATGCCAGATAATCTTTCTTCAGAAAAAGTACTTTTATCAAAGTTTTTTGTGTTTATGGAACTAAAAATATCAATTCCGATCACATAGTCAAAAGTGGTTTCATTCCGACAAAATCTTTCGAAGTAAGTTTTCTGAAGAAGCAAAATATGGAATTGAAACCACTTCGATCGATCGGAATTGTGTTCTGTGACATGCCTGATAGAATCAACAATGCCCAAATCCTATCATAGTTGATAAGGATTTAACAACCGAAATAGTTTAATTTATTTTCTACATCCTACTTCTTTTCTCAATAAATTATTCTATGATATAATCTGCGCAAACACATTTTTACATAATATCTATTATTTTTAATGCTTCCTTATTTTCTTTACAATTATGCTATAATCGCCCTTAGATTCTTTAATCGGCATTCAGTCTTTGGTTAGTATTTCCGCACCATTTTCTGTTATCAGAATAGTATGCTCGAACTGGGCACTCCTCGCTCCATCCACGCTCATGGCAGTCCAGCCATCTTCCTGAATTTCAATGTCAGGTCCACCCAGAGACAAAATTGGCTCAATAGTAAACGTCATACCGGCCTGCATGGTGCCGGGTACGTTATTTTTGAAATGAAGTATTTCAGGAGGACCATGAAAGTAACTGCCGATGCCATGACCAATAAAAGCAGGTACCGTGTTCAATCCCGTCATACGGCAGAATTTTGCTATAAAATTGCCTATAATTTTAAATTCAGCTTTTGGCTTGCATAACTCTATGCACTGATAAAGACATTCTTCGGTCTGTTCCACCAAATAACTGCCTCGTTCGTCCACTTCGCCCACTTTAAATGTTTTCGAACAATCTCCATGATAACCATTTAGGAATACAGTTATGTCGACATTCAAAATATCACCATCTTGCAGAGGACGGTCATCGGGAATACCGTGGCAGGCGACGTTATTGACGGACGTGCACACAGATTTCGGAAACCCGGCATAACGCAGAGGAGAAGGATACGCATTGGACGCAATGACGCTGCTATGCACGAAGCCGTCAATGTCATCGGTAGTTACACCGACCTTGATAAAGTCTGAGCAGGAATTGAGGATTTTTGCAGCTAATCGACAACTTTCGCGCATATGTTGTATTTGCTCGAGGCTTTTAATTTCGGGCTCACCCAAAGTACAGCCCGGGTCCATGGGCTGGTAATAGTAGTCCGGCTTCAATATGTGCTCCGGCACTTCACGTTCGGCTGAAACGTTACCAAGCTCCACGGTGTTGCATTTTCCAAAATTCTGTTTGGTAAATCGTTGCATAAAATGTCGTATTGGCGCAGATAGTAATAGTTTTGGCCTCATCGCGGCGGAATAAATAAAGACTGACCTCGGAGCGCGGAAATCGAGGAACGCTGGACTCCGGACGGACCTTCAATTCTTATTGCCTTTCAACAGCTGATTGCTGACAACAAATCGTTAAAAGGCAAGAGGTTCACTCGACCTTATGTCATTATAGAGCAGATGAAATTATCGTCAAAAGCTAAAAAAATTAATGGCTACTTTTTTCATTGTGTTTGTAAACTTAACTGTCAATTTTCCTTTTAGAAGCAATGACACTTGAGTTTTTAATTTCTCTGAATATTCTAACCAGCATCTTTGACAACTTCCTTGTATACTACAAAAACATATTACCTTTTGTTTTTGTATTGTGGCATGTTTGAGAACAAGAAAACAATTTTAGTATTTGAATTTCTTTTCTTTCTGGCAGAGCAAAATAAATGTATTCATACATCCATACATTTTTGTAGACAAACAAAATTATCTTCTCGTATTCAGTGTAAAATGAGCGTTTACTATCAGAATGACTCAGTTAGGCACGAGCAAATTTCAATTTGGCGCTGAACCATCTTCTTCGTTGACGCTTTATAATTGCTAATTTCCACCAAAGCAAATGTAAGCATTTTTGACAACTCACCACACTTCAACATCTGTTCAAACACTTACCAAAAAGTGTCAATTTAAAAAGAGGTTCAACAGCTTTTTTGGGATTACAAGAATGAATGCCAAGCGAAAATTTATTATGGCTGTGAGCTGTTTGAATGGGCGGCAATGGCTTGACCCTTAAAAACAAAGTAATTTTTTTCAGAACTAAGCACAAATTTCCAAGATTTTTCAAGTTGAAAATAAGGAACATTCAAGAAAAAATAAGCAGTTGATGCTAAGAGAAAATTCTGCATACAGCTTTATTATTTAAAAGCTGCACAACTAAATACGCGTTTTTTAAAAAACTTAGGCGTGCAGGTTCTTATTTGAAACAGAGTGTGAGTAATTTTTTTACAGACTAACTAGAGCTATACAAAACCATATGTTTATTAAGATGTCTTAGTTTTCTTGTGAAGGTTGAAAAACACTGGTTTCCAAATAAATTAAACAAAATAATTTTGAAAAAAATGAAACTACATATAATAAAATGAATTAGGAAAACAAAATTAAATATGAAGTAATTTTCAATGATTCCAACAGTATAAAATACTTTATGTAAGTTGTTAAAAATCGCATAAAACAATAAAATGTAGACGACAACACTAATCTGGTAATGCCAATTTCTACAAAGAAAAAATGATTATAGATAAAAATTTTCGCCTGAACAAACTTAGAACCAGCCTTAAATTATTTTTCATAGTTTTTTTGAAGGAATTTGTATTCTTCTAATAAAGTAGTACTGCGTATTTTTAAACTTCCGGCAGTCTAAAAACAGTAGAAATAAGTGTCCAAAACATACAGTTAATGTATGGCAGGGGTTTCCTATTCAGCACAAGAATATCATTTTCTTGTTGTACATTTTTGACATATATATCATTGGTTTTTAGCCTACCGGATATTTAGAAAAAAGTAGTGTGTCCGGCCCTTAAACGAGGTATAGTCACTAGCACAACAACAAATAAACTGTTCGCTAAAGTGTTAAAGTCACTTAATAGAAAATGCCTTACAAACTTGAAGAATTGCCTATGTCAAATTTGACATTATTAATTTCTACGAAAAAATTGTAAGTCAGCTAAAAGCATAACTCCACATTGCTTAATGTATCATGATTGTAGTTTTGCTATCCAGGTGTAATATGCTAGTCTCAAAGAACACTGTTATGGTTTTGACATTACCTTGGAAACCAGATGAAACCTGTTCGCTATTGACGCTTTTTGTATCAGGATTTTTCAGTTTATCGTCTCTTTCCAAATTTAAAAATTTAAAAGGAAACTTGATTTCAGTATCTAAAAACAATCGATTATATCTTCAATCGGCTTCAACGTTACCTATGGAAAATTTCAAAAAGGCACAGAAAGGGGATTTTTTTTAAACAAGGGGCACAAAAAAGGGATTTTTTTTAAAAAAGTCGCAAATTTTTCATATTTGTTTATTTTTTTTGAAAAAAATTATTATAGTTAAAAAAATAACGAATAAACAGGTCATAAAAAATGGGCGTCAAAATACACATAAAAGTAAACAATTCATTGGAAGGCATATACATATGTACATATCGTCGGTGTTGCCAGCAGAAGACCTACAATGTGTTTTTCCGATACCTAACAAGAGAGCCAAGAAACTGTTGCATTTATTCATTCCGCGAAATTTCCAAAAATTAGTAATTGCAGTCGAATTGTAAAAAGATTTGACACGTTTTTACTAAAAAATCAGTTCAAGGCGCCATTTGTTGTTCACAACAATATATACAAAAATGTCCATAGGCCCTTTTAGTATTGCCTTTTCAGTATTAAAAAAAATATAAGTTTCTCAAAAAGGCCCTTTTATATACTTCACTATAGGATAGGGGTGTACCAAATTTGGTATTTCGTAAAGTGAATATGATTTTGATCATCGTCCAATTTTAAGACGCTCTAGCGATGTTGGACCGTCCTTCTGTCGGTCTGTCCGTTGAAAGCACGATAGCGGTCACAATAATCGATCTAAAAAGTCCAAGCTTTGCAGAGAAAAATTATTGATGTTGCAAGTTTTTTGGAATTTATAATGGACCAAACCCATGCAGAGGGAAAAAGGTTTTCTATACAAGGACTCAAACAACATCTGCAAAAAATCACCCCAATACAAAGTACCTTTCCGAGTTTAGATATCGGTGCTATAGAAACTGCAATTATGGTCTGATCTCAGTGGAGTTCGACAGGAAATAGTTTCATAGCATGGAAATTAACTGTTTATAATTTATGATGATTTTATACAGCCCTCATACAAATGTTCCTCTTGATTTTAGGTCCTGACTCTGGAAGCCACATTTACTGTTTGATTTGGACAAAATTTAGTAGTTATATAAAATGGCAATTAACTGTTAAGGACCATGATGGCCCATTATATAATTAAGCTGACATACAAAGACGCCGAATTATTATGAATGATTCGGTTCGACCGAACTTAGCGCCTATACTGAATGTTCGTTTCTGTCATTTATATGGGCAATATATAAATGGCTAACTAGAATTAGGGATTTGGAAACTGAAAAGTCCTATGTGAAGAAAAACACATAGGCCTTCTACAATAATTTTATGATAATTTTTATAATTAAATGCACATATACCTTTTTTAAACCAATAAAGATATCAAAGAACGGTTTGGTGTGTACATGCATGACCAATTATCTATCTCAGGTTTACTAATTATATGACTATATTCATATTCTTGGTCAAAATAGTTTATGTCTTGTGGCGAACAAAAACTTCGATTTGTGAAAAATTGCAAAAATCTCAAAAGGGGAAGTAAAAGTCGCACAGCTTCAAAAAAGGGTAAAATTGCCACATTAATCGCACAACGGTAACGCTGATCGGCTTCAATTCTTTGATTTGTAGAATACAAAGGCAAATGAAAAAAAAACGCGCGATCACAAATTCTTAGACTTACCCGCATATTTGCGACGGCTGATTCTCTAGAAAAGCTCAGAGATGACCAGAATAAATTGTTTGAAAATACACGCTTAAAACTGGAGTTATTAAGCAACACAAATCTAAGAAATTCAAGCTGCTTTTTGAAATTGTTTTAGCGGTACAACAACAACTGCCAACATTTATCTACCCATTTGTTTGCCTGTTGGTTCTTCTCTTAGTGGCCAGTAAAACGCTGCCAAACAAAGTGACCGCCACAGGCAGGCTTCTTTAATTTGAAATCCTTTATGTTTGCCGGTTGTTTTCTCAGTGGTCAGCGTTTATTTTTGTTGTACACGTTTTTTAGGTTAACGACTTAAAATCGTTTTTTAGATGTGTTTCACTTTATTCCTTCTTGATTGCCGGACACTTTAAACCAGTGCACATAGATTATAAATATAGACCGATCTTGTCGATTTTTAATAATATTTTTCGTGCAGATAAAATAACGCTTTAAACCAAACTTCAGTAATCTTAACTTTAAATAGCTACCGTCATTTTCCAAAAACAAAAAACTGGTAAAATCTTTAATGGGACTGTTCCACTATTTTCTGTCCGTTACAACGGAATAAAACGTAAAGGATAATTTTATTCGATCCCGAAAAAATGTACATATGTATGCACTGGTATATTTCAAAATTCCCTTTCGCATTCGCAAAAATATATATTTCAATATTCGCAATCTCTTAACAAATATATGGTTGATTCTGAGATTATGGGCCACTTTGTTGTTCTTGGTTGTTTCAAGCGTGAAAAATAAAATATATTATACTTTATTATTTACTATACAATAAATCTTTATAGGACCTTTAAAGTCTTTAAAATTGTTTTTTAATTTTTTTTGTTTTTCAAAACATTTCCTACCAAAGTGTTCAACTTTATCGATCATAGATGTCGATTAACGCGTTCTGCTTTTATTTACAATTAAGTAACTTCACTTAATTGCAAATAAAAGCAGAACGCGTTAATCGATTTCTATGATCTATGTCGCATTTTGTTTACGTGGAAGTTATAAGACTGTACACGTTTTTCCGTTTGGGATTTATATGTTTAAAAAAAAAAATTTTTTTTTGGCCAAATTTTCTTCATAAATTTATTTCTAATTGCAAAAATGTTGATTTAGTAGAGAAACAGTATATTAATGGATTAAAGAAAATGAATTTATTATTTTTTCTCAATTTATTTCAGCAAAATCGAACTAGTCGTTATCGAGTTATGTCAAACTACGTTTTTGCCAACATTTTACAACTAAGCGAAAAAACATCAAGATAAGGAAAAATGTAAAAGACTGGCACATACGAACGCAAAACCCTTTGAGGGTTTTAATATACTGACCTAGTACCATCACCCTGACTTGGAATTTCTCACCCCCCAGACAATAACCCCAAAAATGTTCCACAGTGTAACTTGCACAAAAAAAATTTTGTTCACCGATGAAAAAAATTTTACCGTTAAGGAAAAAATCAACAAGCAAAGTGATAGAGTGTATGGCTTCTTTTTTCGTTTCACGCCTAATAAACTGCACTTTTGTTTACGCTTAAAACATAATTTGTATTTAGCCGACTCCTACGCTACATAGCACATATGAACGTTACGATTTTCGCTAATTGACTATACACAACATTAATCAGCTGATTAACTTCGATGTTTATTTGTTTGATACTCCGGACATTAGACATACAATTTCCGCCGTTTATTTCAACGCTTCGTAATTGATAATTAAAGGACAATTTCTATTAACGGTTAGATTCAATGAATAATCAATCATGGAATGCTGAAGTATTCAACGACGATAATCCACCGTCATGTGTTGTGAACCTAGGGGATAGTTTTTGTTTTAAACTTCCAAGAAGTATTAAACACAAACATCATCCGGAATCAAGTGGAAGTCATCAGAGTAACAACAGTATTGGTTGTCTGTCTTTAACAACTAACGATTTGTATGATAATTCGAGTTTGAAATTTGAATTACTACAAAAAGTTGAATCTGAAGAATTCCAAAATATATTTGAAACTCGACAAAAGTTGGCCGTTATACACCAATGCCGCAACATTCTGAAAGCTGTAAGAGAACATCAAGTGGTACTGCTAGTTGGCAGCTCGGGTTGTGGCAAAACTACCCAAATATCTCAGATGTTATTAGACGATTATATTTTCAACAATTGTGGCACGGAATGTCGTATTGCCTGCATACAAACCAGGAGAGACAGAGTTATTTCAGCGGCTGAGCGCGTGGCTTATGAAAGAGTAGAATCTTTGGGAAACTCCGTTGGATTTTGGGTTGGACGCAAAAAGTAAGCTTACTTACCGATTTATAATTGTTATTCATAAAAACACGTTTTTATATCGTTTTGCCTAGAAGATATTCCGGCAAGTTAAATTCTTTGTGCGACCTGGGTCAAAAATAACGTCAGTTTATCACTAGAAAGAATACGAAATTTACCGACAATATTACTTAAAGCAAAATGCCACAACAAAATCTGGAATATTGCGAGTACAACAAAAAGCGTAACGCCGAAACACTTTTTTTTACCGTATATCACACTAAGCCGTTTAACACAGAGTAGGTCCCGGTCAGTGGTATAGGAATTATAAGTATATCGTGCTCAGCTCACTGATTTGAGAGAAGTTTCCCTTTGTTTCTTAATGAAGAAAAGGCAATCAATTTATCGCGCTTGCTCAGCAGAAGATGATTAACTCAAAAAAACTGTTGCCATTTAAATTGATCTGCGACATTGAAATACAAAATGCAATACAATTTTTATTATTGAAAAACATTTAATATAGTAGTGTTTAAAAAGACTTAAGCCCTATTTGAAATGAGACGAATTTTCGGCAGCGATGTTAAAACTATAATAATAATAGTGGTCTTGTAGGTTACGCATCGGTAACATAAGACAACAATTTAGTAATTCGATAACAAAGAGGATTTTTTAACCATGTCTACAGAAGAAGTCCTGCTGTCCTCTAAAAATAGAAAATTCCTATTGTAACTAACAAAACAACATTTGGGTTATGCTTGTTAAGTTGCTGTTTGAGATTTTATGGTCTCATACTTATTTTGGTTACAACTTGCTTATTTCGAAGAACATGCAATTTTTCCCACGGAGATATCTGTAAACCAATTGGAATTTTGTTTTCCCGCCATCGACTCAATTATAGCTGTAATAAGAGAAAAAAATTGTAAAATACACTAAAGGGCGTTTTTACATTAGCCGACACCGACACGATTTTTGCGATGTGCTTTCACATTATAAACGACACGACGCCGACATTGATCCTGGATGCAGGATCAACGAACTTTAATTACTTCAAATATTATTCCGTAGTCCTTTTGGCAATTGCTGATGCAGACTACAATTTCTTGTTCGTGGATATATGAGCATATGGGAAGGATTGTAATTATTCCATCCTACAAAATACTGAGTTTTGGAGAAGGCTGAATGAAAGTCCCCTATGTTTTCGTGGCGCTTAATGCGTTTGCAATGAACAAGCACATTCTGAAAGATTTTTAAAACATAATTTGAGAATCAAACAACGTGTATTTAACTATAGATTACACAGAGCTCGTAGATAAGTGGAATGCCCTTTGGAATTTTAAGCAACAAATGGAGAATTTTTAACAACCACTTAATGTTTCCAAACACTTTTCAAAAAATATTGCTCAAGCTTGCGTTGTATTACATAACTTAATACGCAAAAGAGATGGATATCGAGCGAAAGACTTGTTTACTTCTCCTGGTTCCAAAACACAAAACCAGAATTTTGTGTTTGCTGTATTCATTTATTTTATCCCAAATGCAGGGCTTTAATTCCACTAATTCAATTAATGTCACAATATCATATTTGAAGTTGACCATTTTTATTTAACTTCACTCCAAAAAGTTCGAAATAATAATAATAATAATAATAACAAACCACTTCACTACTGTTTATAGAATAATGTCGTCGCCGGCATGAGTGGAGTTTGCTTTCCGCCGACATATCCTCGCCGGCAACGACATAAAACTGTCGTGTCGGTTAGTGTAAAAGCATGCCATATGACACTGATGTCGTGTCGGCTAATGTGAAAACGCCCAAACCGACAAAAACTGTATCTAGCAAATGAAAATTGTAAAATGTTCTTTTTTTCTGTCTTATTTAACTATTTTTGGGCCAAACATTTTAAGTAAAGTAATTTTCTGAAAAAGGGTTCCTTTACGTATAATTCATAAAACTTTAGAACATTTTAATACTGGAAAGTGCTTTTTCACATTCCCTTATTTTTATTAATTGCTAGGGCTAGTTCAAGCTACAAATAGTATATGAACTTGCAACACGGCATATATAAAAAAAAACTTTGTACCATATTGAATAACTTAAATATCGAATTTTTGATGCAAAATACCAAAGGTAACTTTCGGTTCCTTTGCTAACTTTACAGGGTGATTCATTCACGACTGGAAAATTTTCACCAGCGTATTCCTTGGCTCATTTCATGAAAAGATGTCCATCTACGACCATGGCCGAAAATGCAAGGGGGCGAAATGGCAGCGGTTTGAAAATTTTCGGATTGGTGGTCGGAGGCTGCTAGGGTAAAATTACTTAGTTCTGAACCAGCGGTCGTAAGACAAGAGGAGCTACCGTCCCAAAATTATGACTATTTGACTGAAATGCAAATTTGTTTTGATAGTAAAATAGAGGCACACTTTTATTTGTTTTTGTAAATTAACAAAAAAAATCCATTTCAGTCAAATAGTTAAAACTTTGGAACGGTAGGACCTCTGGGCTTCGTTTAGGTTATTTTTGAAATGTACCCGTAAGAGGTTGGGCTTCATTTTAAATTTCATTTGTATGCTTGTTCTAAAGAAACAAGTTTATTTCTAATGGGAACTAAAATTATTTTTGTTCACATGCACACAAATTTCACAGAAAAGTCCGTTCTAATAAACGTTTTTATTGAATAAATAACAAAGTTATTTTTTAATATCAGTACTTTCTTTTAATAGTTTATTTCATAAAACATCTATTAACATTTATAAAAACGAGAAAAAATAAAATTAAGTTCGGTCAGACGGAGTATTGAATAACCTTCACCCTAGATTCGCTATTGAAATGGGGGAAAAGCAATTAATACGTTAAGTGCAACTGTGATGGCCTTTTTATGGACCCCAGGGGTCCATGAGACCGACAATCGTCGCAGTAAACTCTTACAAAAATCGATTTTAAATGTGCTTCGCTATATGTCGACATTTACATTGGGTCCCCGCGTCTGAGCACGAATATCTTTTAAAATATAATTCCATATGTCAATTTGAAGTGATGTTTACATAAATTCGCTTGTTAAACCTATAGCGGCATTTTTGGACCGCTTTATTATTTCGAATAATAACAAGATTTGATTATATTTGAGTTCCCATATGCTCATATTTATAAGTAAATCGTTGTTAAGACAATCTGGACCGATTTTGTGGGCACTATAGTCCATAGGTCCTCAAACCAGACCCTTTTGAATTTGTTAAGTGCTTCATAATTTAGAAATGTTAAACAAATACTAAAATTGTATATTTTTTCGAAGGTACTATTAGTTTCCTTGTGGAAACTTTTTAATTTACAATTTCAAACTGTTTAATTTATAATATCAAACAGTTTATAAGGACCATTTCAGGATCCTTGCTTATTTCGTTTAACCGCTGTCGTGCTTTCAACAGAAATATAAATGGACGAACGGACATGTCAAGATCGAGTTTTACAACGATCACTAATATAAGGTGATCCATCTAGAGGTATTTTTGAGAACAAAAAAATATAAAAATTCATATCAAGTGTGGAACCTTTATTGGTAATTTGAAAGGACAGTTTATGGCATTTATTTTTCAAAATAATTACCTTCAAATGTTGGCAACTGTATTATGGACAAGAAATGAGCTCGGTGAGAAATGGGAATTTCCGCTGTTTTCGACCGAAATTTTGTTCATTGATGAAGCCCATTTCTGGCTCAACGCAAATTCAATAAACAAAATTGCCGCATTTGAGCTGAAGAGCAACAAGAAGAGGTTCAAGAGGTGCCATTATACCCAGAGAAAACCATGGTTTGGTGCTGTTTTTAAGCTTATCATCGGTGCATATTTTTCAAAAATGATGATGGCCGGAACGTAACCGTAAATGGCGCTCTCTTTCGCGCCATGATATCGATTTTTATGCTACCTGAAATTGAAGCCCGTAATGTTGAATACACTTGGTTTCAACAGGACGGTGCAACTTGGCATACAGCTGCTCAAACAATGGATCTATTGAGAGGTCGTTTCGAAAAGCAGCTAATTTCACGTTTTGGACAGGCGAGTTGGCCGCCTAGACCGAGTGATATATATCACTCCTTTGAACATTTTTCTTTGGAGTTACGTAAAGTCGAAAGTCTATGCTGACAAACCAGCTACGATTCAGGTTTTGGAAGTCAACTTTACGCGTGTCATTAAAGCCATACCGGTCAAAATGCTCGAACGAGTCATCCAAAATTGGACCCTCAAAATGGAAACCCTGAGGCGTAGTTTCGGCCAACATTTGAAGGAAATTATATTCAAAAAATAAATGCCATAAAATGTCCTTTCAAATTACCAATAAAGATTCCACACTTGATTTGAATTTTTATATTTTTTTGTTCTGAAAAAATACCTATAGATGGATCACCCTATATTATACATTATACAGATAATGGATCAGTATTAAGAATTGTTGCAAACGGAATGACAAATAAAGTCGGTCGACAGCCGGTTCTATAAACCGGATTGACCCGAAGCAGCAAATCTTCAGCCAAGGGCTGTCACCCCGGCACACAGTTGCCGCTACAACAACAACAAATAAAGTAGTTGGTATGAATATTTGATACGTACAATTTTTTCGCTTGAAAAGTTATAAAAAGTTATAAATGTTATAAACGTTTCGTTATTTTTTTTTTATTTTTTTTCAGGGGGTTTGCAAATTTAAAATAGCAAAAAATGGCATTTTTGCTAACAATTTTGCTGTTCTGTAACGGATTGACCAATTCAAAGATATTTGAACAGTACGATCAAAAATTTGTAGCTACCCAGCAATCCAAACTTTCAGAATTCGGTCAGAATTCTGTACGACAATCGGAAAAATGTTCCGATTTCTTACCGAGTTCGTAACGAAAAACATATGAGAGGGTGACAAAAACTCTGAACTACTCCTATGAAAAAAAATCCTCAGACAAATCGAACAGAATTCGTAACGATTTCGGTAAGAATTCTCGATAGAGTTCAGATATTAGTCATAGTTGTCTGATATTTATAAATAATAATAAAAAAATGATAAAATTATTAATTAAAAATTATGACTTGAACAGTTTTCATTCTGGTTCGAGACCTTTTTGTTGTTTTTTTTCAGAATCAACGTAAATAATTGGTGAAATGTATGGCTACGGTTGCCAGGCAGACTGTAGGGCTGTTTCTAAACCCACCAAGGTTTTTCTTCAGCAGTCTTTGGCAACGATTACATCAGCAACAAAACAAATGACTTATACGTGAGACTCATTTTAACTAATGAGAATTACCCTTTGCGTATAGTCTTCGAACTGTACGTAGAGCAATCTTCAACGCGCAATATCATTTCCACCAATTCCGTTTCGCATGGGTCCACAAACAAAGTCTGCATGTTTTGTGCGTACATATAAACATACATGTATTGCACATTAGGGCATACCAATCTTTTTTAATAGTTTTTTCTTTTTGTTTATATATAATCGGTCTCTTATCATTATTATGACTTGAACAGTTTTTATTCTGGTTCGAGACCTGTACCTAGGTTCCCATCTCATAAACGACCGCGCCCTGTAAAATCTTCTCTATCAAATGCATTAGCCGCACGTAGACGGAATAAGTAGGCCGAATTATATTGGGTACAACTGACTGATTTGAGAAAAGTTTTCTGTTTTTTCCGTAGTATTATGTTTAGGAAATATAGTAAGTAGTTTATAGGTATATCACGGTAATTAGGTATACTCATCATATCATGTTTATGTCATTAGTTTGAGCGTAAATTCCAGTCATTCCTCGAAGACATATTACGGGCAACACGATTCGTAATGTCTGTTTTGTTGCGTTCATGAATTATTAGACGTTTTCCCATCTTTTCTCATTGCAGAGTATATCCACGCGATGGTGGTTCCATTTTGTATTGTACCTGTCATTTTATATTGAAAAAATGCGAAACCGATCCGATGCTGACAAATATTACAGCCTTTATATTGGACGACATACAGGACAAATGTGCTGAATACAATCAACTTATGGAACATTTGCAAAATGTAACGTATTTTATCAGTCCCGAATAGCAATAATATTTCGTCTTATATTTCAATTTATCCCGTACAGATTTTGCCATATCGGCCTGATTTGAAAGTCATACTACTGAGTACCACCGCTTCCGAGGATACTTTTTGTAAATATTTCAAAAATTATCATGTGCTCTACGTACACGATACATCGTATCCAACAATTAAGAAAACACACAGTATATCGACACTTAATGAAAGTTTTCGGGATGCTGAGTGGGACATAAGAACCATATCATCCGAAGGCGAGTCATCTACAAGTGAGGATTCCGCAAAAAGGGTGGGAAGAAATTACCCAATCCCCACAGCAAATATCAAGCGAAGAAGATTGAGCAGCATTAGCTGCCATGCAAATCTTCAAGTTGCAATAATCGATCGGCTTGATCCGCATGGACGAATTAACGACGACAGGTGGTTAAGACTTGAAAAGAAGCTGCTCACCGAAATGGTTTCCGATAAGTGGAGTAATGAGGGGATCTCTTTTGATGGCGCCAACTGGTCAAGAGGTGTCAAACTTGTTCATTGTAGCAATAGCAAGTCACTAGACTTTCTGAAAGCCACAATTGCTAGCGTTGGCAAATTTTGGCCCGGAGCCCAACTGGAAGTGGTTCCTCGCTCGGATCTGCCGCTGCGAACATTTGCAAGAATGTGGATTCCACCACCTGTGACATCGACAAAATCGATACTAGCTTTAATTGAAAAGCAGAACGACGGGCTCAATACGAAAGGTTGGCAAATTATTGGTGGCTCTTTATCTAAAAAAAATGCCGGTAAAGATTTTCGCCTTTTTATAGACGGAAATTCCTTGAAGAACATTCGTGAATGTCAGGGTCGTATTAAGTTTGGCCTCAACTTTATACGAATTCGCATCGAAGAGAATAAAAGTAAAAAGTAATTTATTCTCAAGGTACACCTACTCTAAGTATGTGCATAGTTAAATGTCGCCGTGGTCTCAAAAAATACTTAAAATTAGTGCAGATTACTCCAAACCCTTGTTGAAGGTTATTTACAAAAAAGCTACACCAAAAACACCGGTTTTAACTGTGACGAAGCCTTGAACTTGGCAACTTTCATTTAAACTACTGTTTCGACTTTCACGTTCATTTATTGTACTTTGATATTTCGAAGTTAAAATAATGTCAATTTAATCACTTTTCTATGCTACACCGAAATAATTTTTAAGTTGGGTACAACTAAAATCTTATAGGTGAAATACCACTAACTAAGCCTTAGATAATGTTGTTGTTGTAACAACAATATATTTATTTTGAAGTCTTGTTCGTCTATGGGGGATCTGCTTCGATATCCAGGTGGAGAAAACGCGCCATTTGGACTGGATGCGTCCACAGAGACCTGGAGGTCAGTTGAATGGGCTTGGCCGGACAATTGAAGAGGTGCAGCACATCATGTGGTCCCTGATGGCAGCCGGGACAGATGTCCGGAACGTTAGCATCAATTCGTGCCCAGTAAGTATTGAGGCGGCTGTACCATCCAGATCTCAGCTGCGCCAGAACCACGCGCGTCTACCGAGGTAGTACCTTCTACTCAGGTGAAGTCTCCGGGGGATGTTCCCCTAGCACTAAATTAACACGGTAGCTGGATACTGCTGCTGCGGCTTAATCGGCGTGAATGTTGTTCAGACCTTTCGTTTTTCGATGATCTAAAGGTCCTCTCTCTCTAGATCATGAAGATCGTACCTGATCTGCCTGGCGGAGGCATCCTGTTCAAGAGATGGTGGTTAGGATGACTGCTGCGAAAATACCCTAGCAGGTATTGCTTAGACATCAGGATATTGTGTATGCGCACGGTAAGGACCTTCGTCTCCTCATGTAGATGGTCCTCAGAAGACATATGAAGATGTTCCGAGGGCGGCATTCTGGCAAGTCTAAATTTTCTTCCACTGCGTCGTATTCACGTTCGCCGACCATACAGGTGCTGCGTAGTTTGCTACAGACCGACCTATCGCTTTGTAAGAGGTCAACAAGATTTCTTTGTCGGCTCCCCAAGTACTGCCGGCAAGTGAATTGAGGACTTTGTTCCTACTTTTGAGTTTATCGCAGATAGCATGTGCAGAGAATCGAAAAAGGCTGTCCAATGTGACCCCAAGGATTTTGGGGTAGTTGGTAGTCGGGATGTTGACGTCATCGACTTTCACATTGAGTGACAACCGCACCTCTGCGGTCCATGCAGTAAACAGTGTGGCTGATGATTTGGAGGCGGATATTTTCATATTCCTCGCAGTGAAGAAGCGTGCTAAGTCAGTGAGGTAACAGTTGATTTTCTCGCAAATGTCATCCACTTTAGGTCCTGACGCCAGAATTGTGCAATCGTCAGCGTACGACACAATTTCAACGCCGCCTGGTGGTGCAGGAAGTTTACAGAGGTAGAGGTTAAACAGAGCCGGGGATATAACTCTACCCTGGGAAACTCCTTGTTTAACTCTACGGGGCTTCGACTTTCTGTCTCTAAATTCTACATATGACTGGCGCCCACACATATTGTACATAGTTTACGACCCAACGTTTCAAACTGGGCGGAAGGGACGTTTCTTCAATGTCCTCGAACAGAGTGGCATGATTGACCGTGTCGAAGGCTTTCGTTAGGCTTGTTCTAGTTAAGGCCGCGACTTATACTTGTGATGGCGTGTAAAGCAGTGTCAACGCCGCCTGGTGGTGCAGGAAGTTTACAGAGGTAGAGGTTAAACAGAGCCGGGGATATAACTCTACCCTGGGAAACTCCTTGTTTAACTCTACGGGGCTTCGACTTTCTGTCTCTAAATTCTACATATGACTGGCGCCCACACATATTGTACATAGTTTACGACCCAACGTTTCAAACTGGGCGGAAGGGACGTTTCTTCAATGTCCTCGAACAGAGTGGCATGATTGACCGTGTCGAAGGCTTTCGTTAGGCTTGTTCTAGTTAAGGCCGCGACTTATACTTGTGGTGATGGCGTGTAAAGCAGTGCTGCTTGCGGAATCCATGCTGATGATCAGCACTAGAAAAGTGCTCGATCAGGCTGGGGAGGAGCAGTGCTTCAAACGTCTTTGCTACTGGAGAAAGCAAGGAGATCGGTCTGTACGAATCTGCT